>CM045728.1:96592100-96674600 GCA_024760905.1 Plotosus lineatus
CCCCCATTTGTGTCTCTCTTTTCAGTCCTTCCTGTCCCCAAAATGATCTTTTGTATGATCTATATATATATATATATATATATATATATAGCTTCAGTCCAACCTGGCATACAGACTGTGCCCTGCTGAGACAATGCATTTGGAGCTAAAGAAAAAAGTGGTGTAAAGAGAGTCAGATAAAGAAGACACAGGGAAATGCATCCTTCATCTCGTTCTTCGCTGATCCTAAAAGCAACCGTGTCCTTGTTAAGTAACGGACTTAAACGCTCATGGAAATGAACTATGGGTTGGAGTGCAAATTATTTTTTGAACAGATGTTTACCTTCAGCATTTGGGCGTCTCTCACACATATCAAGCGTCTGCATACTAGCGCCAAATGACCTCTGTTTGTCTTTCAGATTCTTTATGATTATCACCATAAACACGAGCCAAGATGGTCTTAGGTCAGCACTTTATCCACAGGCCTGCACGTAAACCTCCCCGCCATACTTTCGAGGTCAGCTTTCAGAGCTACCGTCATATCTGCCTCTGCCATGTTGCTTCTCCTGTCTCCCTATT
Organism: Plotosus lineatus; assembly: GCA_024760905.1. NCBI lineage: Eukaryota > Metazoa > Chordata > Actinopteri > Siluriformes > Plotosidae > Plotosus > Plotosus lineatus. Next base: position 96,592,659 of record CM045728.1, read on the forward strand.
GAGCTCGCCGTCCTTTCGTCCTCCCGGTTCTAAGTTGCTTTCACTTCTTTTTCCCCTCACTGCACAATAATCATCTCCCTTTCCCCCGTTCAATTCAAGCCTTATTTCAGCTGCAGCGTGTATCCTTTTACCTCACAATCTCTTTCCTTCTCGTTCCCTTCTGCTCTATGAAACTTTTCTCATTAAATTTAGTTTCGTGGTTTAGCATGTTTTTAATGGTTGCACTCAAATAGCTTTCCGAAAAAAAACACAAAAACCTTTCAGGTTCAGTCCTGCCGACTCACACGCTGGACAAACTTTTCCGACCTCTGTGAACACAACTTATCAGAAAGTTATTTCAAATTACCAACGTAGGATCAGAAATCAAAGTTATAAACATCTGCGAATAAATTTATTCTCAGACAATGTCTGCTTCCATCGTTAGTTAGCTGATTATCATTACTAATTATAACAATACTTGACTACTTGCTAGGGGAGTGGTGGCCCGGTGGTAAAGTGTTGGGTTACCGATCCCAAGGTTGGGGGCTCAAGCCCAACTGTCAACGATTGTCACTGTCCTCCCAGTCCAGCTAACTGGGTTATCAAAGGCCGACCATGTCTCTCACGGTCGATGGTGCGAGGCTGTAAAACAACCATTGCTGACTCATATAGAGTAGGCTGCATAGCTGTCAGCGTGTTTCTGACCTGCAATGGCCTGGTGAGCTATCCAGAGTGTACTCTGCCCTCGCCCAGGGATGGGCGCCAGTCTACCTGCGACTCTGATCAGGATTAAGTGGTTCAAAAAATGAATGAACGACAATTTGCTTGGCAGTGGTTAAGGCTCTGGATTACTGATTTGAAGATCAATCTCCATGATGCCACTGTTGCCCATGAGCAAAGCCCTTACTCTGTGTTTCCATTGGGGCATAATGTCAGAAATCTCTGAATCAAAAAAAAAGTGTGGGGCTCCACAATTTATAACTGCGCTTTGAGCACGTTTGGGGTATGTAAAAATAGCAGGGTGCATCCAAGAGATGAAACGAAGAAATCCGGTTTCCAAGTTCATCAAGATCCCCAATGATGGCACATCATGGTCTGTTATGCTTATTGCAATGTCTCTTCACTTCACTTATCCCTTAACATCCGAGGATGTCGTTGGGGTGCCTTCATGGCGAGACTTGAGCTGGTTTGGCCTGGCGGAGCCCATTCCTCTCCAGGTCGTAGAAACACGCTGACGGCTTTGCAGCTACTCTTTACGAAAGTCAGCAATGGTTCTTTTACATGCCTCTCACCATAGACAGTGAGAGACATGGCCTGCCTTTGATGACCCAGTTAGTTGCACTGGGGGTACAATAACAACCCTGTGGGGACTCGAACCCCCAACTTTAGGATCAGCGATCCAGCGCCCTATCCACTAGACCACCACTGCCCGACATTCTATCATGACTGGCGTCAAATCGCAATACATCGTAATAATCATGATCAGCTCGATCATCACGAATCCTCTAAGTTCCCTCAAGGCCATCATGATTCGATCGCACGACCCATCAGGGTCATCAGGGTTCTCTCAAATCATGGAGATCGCAGACACCATACCCCAGTGTCAACTCAGGGTGAACCTTCACTTGCTCAGTTGTATAGTAATAATGAACGTAAGTCGCTCTGGGAAGAGTGCCTGCCACATAGCACAAATGTTATGTGAATGCTAATAACAGTCAAAAGTATTACAATACATGGTGATATAAATAAAGATAATCTGAGCGGATTATTTGTAAGATTTTGACAAGTGCATTCCAATGTATCTTAATTTCTATTGCGAATGGACTTGCAAAAAAAGGCAGGATTTTATCACATTCCTCTAAATATCTTTTTTATTTTTCCTTTTTGCATTAAGAACATTTATTGAATTATTTTATTACCATCATCTTCTATGCTGTTCTTATCTATCTCACATATTTGTCTGTACCATTTAGTTTGAAAGTGTTACCTCTGAAGCATATAAATATTAATGAATCCGCAAATACAAGGTACGGGGGCACATAGTGATGCAGCTGTCTCCACCGTTCCCTTAAAGGTACTACGAAGGTCCTGGGCTGGCAAAGGGGTGTCTGTGTGGGGTTTGTATGTTCTCCCTGTGTTTGCTCAGGGTCATCTGGTTGCCTCCCACAGTCCAAAGACATACTTCTTCTTCACTTATCCCTGAACAAACGGGGATATCGTTGGGGTGCCTTCATGGCGAGACTTAGGCTGATTTTGGCCTGGCGGCACCCATCTCTCTCCAGGTCGTAGAAACACGCTGACGGCTTTGCAGCCTACTCTTTACGAAAGTCAGCAATGGTTCTTTTACATGCCTCTCGCCATAGACAGTGAGAGACATGGCCTGCCTTTGATAACTCAGTTAGCTGCACTGCGGGGACAGTGACAACCTTGTGGGGACTCGAACTCCCAACCTTAGGATCAGCGATCTTGCGCCCGAACCACTACTGTAGACCACCACTGCCCCAAAGACATATAAGTTAGGTTAATTAGCTGGTCTGGATGCTCCTGGGTGAGATGGTGGTAAAAAGATATTTGTGTTCGAGAAGAGGTTGTGCAGGGGCTTGCAACCCTCTCAGGTAACAACATTTCAGAGAAAACCTTAGTGTTCCAAAGCAACATGGGTGTAGATTGGGATAATAATAATAATAATAATAATAATAGCTGCCGAACAAAATCTAATAAAAATGCATTTAAATACAGACGCTCCCCGACTTACGTTTTTAATTGATTCCGAACGGCCGAACGTAAGTTGAAAGTGAACGTAATTTGTTACAGTGATGTATGACGTGTGACGTATGACACTCATACTGTACTATACATCCATAAATACCATTACCGTATCTCATAAAACACCCCTAAATCAATTATTATGAACATAACATTGTAAAATAATATTAAATATATCAAATAATATCAACATTCATTTCAAATAAGTCACTTATTTATACCGAGTTACTTTACATGAAGCTTAAAACAGCCAATCAACGCTTACAATATGTGAAGCGCTCAATACCAAAAGTAGTGTACTTGCGAAAGTAGTGTACTTGCTGTGGGTTATACAGACTTCCGGTCTTTCAAGTGCACAAGGGTGCCATTGAACTCGTTTAGAACACAGCCTGCACTGATGCAGTCTCCCAGCAAAGTGGAGAGTTCTTTCTTTTGTGTAAATAAGTTCAGGTCATCATTTTTTGAAACCGCTTAATCCTAATTAGGGTCGCAGGGAGGCTGGCGCCCATCCCAGCCAACTTCGGGCGAGGGCAGAGTACACCCTGGACAGCTCGCCAGGCCATCGCAAGGCGGAAACACGCTGACGGCTTTGCAGCCTACTCTTGTCGAAAGTCAGCAATGGTTCTTTTACATGCCTCACACCATAGACAGTGAGAGACATGGTCGGCCTTTGATAACCCAATTAGCTGCACTGGGGGGACTGTGACAACCTTGTGGAGAGTGGGAATCGAACCCCCAACCTTTGGATCAGCGATCCAGCACCCTATACCAGTAGACCACCACTGCCCAATGTAAGTAAGTCAGTAAACTTTATTCAAGAGATGCATACAAAGAACAAGTACAAATCCTAATGAATATTAATATAAAAATAAGTATACACTCTTAGGATTCTGCTAAAAGATAATAAATATAAAGATTGTGCTGATCTGAGCAGATAGTTAATTCATCTCTGTCTATGAGACTTGCAGCCATGCTAGTAGGCTTACACTTCTGACCAACCAGATTTGCTCAGGGTTACAAAAGTCTGCAAAAACAGTGTAAACACAAAGATCACAGAGACAACGTCTTAACACAAGGGTAACACTATATAACTGAGATATATATATATATACACATACACACACACACACTCAGTCTGTAGTTTGTAAACAATGAATGCAGCGTCATGACATCAGCGTACTACGTAGGCACGTCTAAACTCAAAATTTGACGTTAAAAAAAAAAACGTAAAATCGAAAAAAAAAAAAAAAAAAAGTAAAACGGATGAACGTAAGTTGGGGAACGTCTGTATATACTTATTTGAACCACACATTCTCAGTTAGTGGTCCCACTCATAGCTGATCTCATGTCTCTTGTAATTTTTAATTTTCATGCTCAAAGTCATGTTTGCCCTGCGCTGCAGTCTTCTGAAAGATCTTGAGATTGTTGGATGCACTGCAGTCATAAATGTGAAAGCTGACTGTGTCGGTCCCCAGTTGTAAACCCCCCCACACACACACACTATTTATGCACATACCTTTAGGTCCATAATTTATGTTTCCTCCCAGGTAAAATGTTTAGATATAAAAGGAGGAAGGGAATGGTAGTGACTCTGAGAGGGTGAGGGCTAACTGATTTGGGATGAGAGACATGATGGAGACAAAGAGTGAATAGATAGAATAGACTGCATGAGAAAGACTTACAGCAGAGGGAAAGCAGAACTGATGACTGAATGACCAGGACAGTGAGAGAGCGAGAGAAGAGGCGAGATCGCTGGCCTTCTCTCATTGTGTATTGAGTGTCGTAGGCTGGTCAATGAGTCTTCTATGGCTTTGGCCAGACACACGCATGCCCCACACACACACACACACACACACACACACACACACACACACACACACACACACACACACTTTGTTCTGTCACCCAGCGGAGACTCAGCTAAACTGTAACCACCAGATACCACTTCTACAACACGACTGCAGCAGAGCGTAAGGTTTCAGCTAATTAAAGCACTCCACCCGGCTGTTCACACTCTCATCACCTCACTCACACACTGAAAAAGGAGCTAGAACTGATATCCGCAAATTAAAGTCCTTCAACTTTCTAAATTGAGGACGGGGAAAAACGTTCAAGGCTGCATAAATGTACTTGCACTCTGAAGCAGGCCTGCTATTACAAACCAAAGTGGAGTTAATTAGTTCTGCGCTTCGATAACAATCAACAGGCACTCTTATAGCTTTGCTCTCACGCGAAAGTACACTTGGGTTCGATTCCAGTTCCGCCCCATAGGTAGACGCCAGACTTCTTACCACAGCACCGCTTGAATGCAGCAACAAACATCAACACAGATCAATGCAGGGTTACAGCTGGGTGAAGCGACTTACAAAGCTACATCAAAAGAGTGCCGGAGAAATAAGGTAATCTTAAAAAAAGTGGAAAGAAAGAAAATGACAAATGCACCCCAGCTTGGCTTTGTAGAGAAAATGCCAGCCACAGCACCTTATCCGACTCTGATCTTCCTCGATGCTCACCAAACAGTCCCGCAGTTTGTTTCTATTACACATCAGAGCCGAAATATACTCCGAAGACCAGGTCCATTTTAAACAGTACACTCACCTACAGTAAATCAGTGGCTGCGACACAGAATATCAAACAGAATTAAACATCAGCACTGCGTGATTGTGTAAAAAAGAAAATCTGTACCACCTTGGTGAAGCTGAATGTGTGAGATATGTCTGGGTTCTGCTCTGAGAATGTTTCGCTCTGCTGCACATGGCCTGAACACATACTTACAACACCTGCTATCTATCTCTGTCTCTCTATCACACACACACACACACACACACACACACACACACACACACACACACACAGAGGACAGGGAGCAGTGGCTTTCCAAAGATGGCACAGCTAATATCCCCTAGAGTCAGGGCCGAGAGTGTAGGGCGAGATGTGCACACAGCACCAGAGCCCACACCACTATCTAATATAAGGTGATGTCATCAGCAGCCAGAAGTAAAACACAGGGCAGTCCAAAATGATAGATGGCGTTGAGCGCTACTGTCTCTCAGGTAACCGCACAGGCTGTGTTTCCAATCGATTCCTTTCATGCGCTCTTTCAGGAAAGTCAGGTCAACGTTATTCCAGTACCATTCCACCTCCTCATGCCGTCTCTCTCTGCCTCTTTCTCCCAGTCCTCCCCAGGTAGCTTCACATCTTCACGCTCTCCTAATCTCTTTTTGCCACCACTTCCTCCAGTCAGTAACCCCAGGCTCAAGCTTCACTGAGTCATCCCGTCGTCTCGAATTTATAAAGTGCTCATCGCCTCTGGGCACATTGTTTGTCAAGGGGGTGTGTGTTTGCAGATGCGCAAACCCAAATATCAGTGATTTTTGTGAGGCCAAGCGAGCAACAATAAGCCTCATTCAGTGGGACACACAGAAAGTCAGTCAGATCGCCCTCGTCTCTTTTCACTCAGGGTTTAATAACAGCAGGCCAACATTTCCCCCTCCTTTTATGCGACATTGGCGTCTATCTAATCAGCTTTATAGTTCTGCATGGGTCTCGTACACAGAGTGGCTCTTGACTCTGTATATGCAAAGCCAATCGAGTTCACTTTCTAAATGCAGACAACTATATGTAGAATTTGAAGCAATGAAATATAAGAGCATCCCAAACAAGCTCTCTTTCTCTTTCTTTTCTCACGCTCTCTCATTCTCTTTGTCTTGCGCTCTCGTGCTCTCTTTCTGTTTCTTACTCTCCCTCTTTCTCTATCTCTGCCTTTCTCTCTGACTTTCTCTCTTCCTCTGTCTCTGTTTTCCTTTTTTCTCACTCTCTCTTGCTCCACCTTGCTCTCTCTCTCTCTCTCCCTCTCTCTCTCTCTCTCTCTCTCTCTCTCTGTTTTGCAAGCTGTAGGAGTAATCTGCTTTCTGTGTTGCTCCCACCTTCCACACACCTGCCAGATTCATCCTGATGCTTTACTTCTGCCTCTTCTCAGAGTTTCTGTCACAGTCTTTCTGCTACTGTGGAGGATGTGAAAAACGACAGGGTTCTTCTCAACAGTTCTTCAGGTTTTCTTCGAGAATTTTTCCTGATGCTATTATTTCACGTCTGGCTTTTGCACGAGAGATCCAAATCCACATCTAGGTTTCTTTATGGCGATGTCTATGCTGTAAACCTTTGAGGAATGTTCCAGCATCTCCGTGTGGTTAAATAAACCTGTGTAATGCTAAAGGTGACGTCCTTATCACGCCATCCTTCCCTTTATCTCTTAAAGAAAATGGGTCTGAAAATTCAACCTATTCTCTTTATTCATTTGATAAGCTGAATAAAACGGATACCTTGGAAACCATTTGTAGACTTGAGTGCTTTAATACATTCACATCATCAGTGTTTCTAATTCACTAAATGAGTGTTTCCATATAAAATAAATAAATAAATAAATAAATAAATAAAAGATGCACCAGAGTTCCTCCCATATATGGAAGGGGTTTCCCCACATTTGGGTGGGTGGAGTTAGACAGAGAACCGCACCCCTTGCCACTTTGCGATTTGAACATCGCGGTCTTGGTGCATCGCAATATTTTCCATAAGTATCCAAATATATATATATATATTCATAAAAATTTCAAAATTTGTGCCAAAACTCGCAGGGACCGCCCACTCAACTCAATCTCGCAAGCTGATTGTCTTAGACGCGTGACGCTGTAGCCTTGCACATTCTCACGGGAGGAAGAAGACGCCGAGTTCATTCAAGCTTTGTTTGGATTTTGTATCGTGCTATTTCTCTAATTGTGTTCCTTAGTTTATTTTATTTCCCTCGAAAATGCCTCCGAAACGTCCTGCACCATCCGCAGCCTCCAATGAGCACAAGAAAAAGCGGAAAATGATGACAGTGGACGAAAAAGTGAAGTTGTTAGATATGTTGACTGCGGGCAACACGTATGCTCATGTAGCACGCCATTACGGCATGAATAAGTCTACCGTGCGACATATCAAAAAAAGACTTCATCTTCACTGCACTTCACCTTCATCGTACTGCACAGGTCTCTCATCGTCAGTTTTTTTTGGATTAATATCAAGCGGAGAAGAGCTATTGTCAGAGGTGAGTCTTCTTCTTCTTCTTCTTCTTCTTCTTCTTCTTCTTCTTCTTTTCCTTTCGGCTTTTCACTTCAGGGGTCGCCACAGCGAATCATCTGCCTCCATCTCACCCTATCCTTTGCATCTTCTTCTCTTACACCAATGACCTTCATGTCCTCCTTCACCACATCCATGAATCGTCTCTTTGGTCTTCCTCTAGGCCTTTTGCCTGGTAGTTCCAACCTCAGCATCCTATTACCAATATACTCACTATCCCTCCTCTGTACATGTCCAAACCATCTCAATCTAGCCTCTCTGACTTTGTCTCCAAAGCATCTTACATGTGCTGTCCCTCTGATGTACTCATTCCTGATCCTATCCATCCTCGTTACTCCCAAAGAGAACCTCAACATTTTCATCTCTGCTACCTCCAGCTCTGCCTCCTGTGTTTTCCCCAGGGCCACTGTTTCTAAACCATACAATATTGTTGGCCTCAACACCGTCTTGTACACTTTTCCTTTCATTCTTGCCGATACTCTCCTATCACACATCACACCGGACACTTTTCTCCAACCATTCCAACCTGCCTGCACACGCTTCTTCACCTCTTTTCCACACTCTCCATTGCTCTGGATTGTTGAGCCTAAGTAGAGGTAAGTACATAAGTACAGTACTTAAAGTATTTATCCTGTATATAAATTCTATTTAAATATTACTGTAATACATTACAATATTTACATATGCATATAACTGTGTAACGTTTAGTATACGTTTAATATAATATTTACATATACATATAACTGTGTAATGTTTAATATATATATATATATACGTTAAATATACAATTCTTGATATTGTATAGACGCTAAAACATATGCGTGTGGTAGAAATGAGAGGGGCGTTCCTACTTCGTGGTTTTTCGAATATCGCAGCCAGGTCTAGTCTATATTATTCGTGATATTCAAGGGATGACAGTATACATGAACGTATACGTCAGTCAGGGGGGGTTGGGGGGGGCTACTTTGTGGATTTCGATGGTTGCGTGGGGATCTCGGTCCCAATTAACCACGGAAAGTGAGGGATCCCTGTATTTTAAACTCGTCAAAGATTAAGGCGACCAATTTCCTTTAACCAATTTGACACATTTATTGATGAACCCAAAAGCTGCCCCTTGACTACCCCGGCTGCCCCTAGTTTTTTTCTCTCGAGAGGAAAAAGTAATGAGAATACGCTGCACCCAGGCTACAAACTCAACCAATATAACTTGGACTGCAATTTAAACATATATTTTATGCAGCAGTATAGCTTATTATGAAGAGGGATTAGCCCTGTGTGTGTACGTGAGTGTGTAGACAAATAAACAATACAGTTTATATTGTCTCCTCAAATGAGCTCAAATTAAATACACACGACCAGGTTCGCCCATCACGAAGAGATTGCCATTTGGCTGTACTCTCAGATGCCAGTTAATTTGTACCCCTTGCATTCATTATAGCCTGCCTCACTGTGTATATCTGGACTCATGTCTGCAGGATGCTGAGAGAGAGAGAGAGAGAGAGAGAGAGAGAGAGAGAGAGAGAGAGAGAGAGAGAGAGAGAGAGAGAGAGAGAGAGAGATTGTGTCCCCATCCTTCTTCCTGTCTCCCCTTTCCAATTCTCATCCAAATCAAACTGTTAATGGGCATCACTGGCTTTACAATAGAACAAGAGTTGCCAGAGCACTTAAGGGACTTAATGTATGTACGTGAAGCTCATTTTAAACACGTCCAATCTCCCTGTGCTGCTTATCCATTCCAAGTACCACGCAGCCAAACCACGATGGAATAAACTGGGTTAAAACAATAACTAGTGAGAGACAAAAAGTATGACCGCAGTCCCCGATTGTATGCATGACACTCTAATGTGTGTCTATATACAAACTGATCAGCCATAACTTTACCACCACCTGACTTGTCTGCAGCTAGACAGCCATACAAACATGTACACATTTTCACATGGTACACACACACACACACACACACACACACATACACCTCACTTTTCGCGGTTAATTCGGACCGAGACCCCCCGCGTGTGAATTCCGTGAAGTAGGATCTACCCCGACTGTTGTATACGTACATGTATATGTGTATATCTTGTTCTTCTTCTATCATTTCAGCTATTTCCCTTTCTCAGGGGTCGCCACAGCGAATCATCTGATTCGCACATTTGATTTGGCATAGGTTTTTACGTCGGATGCCCTTCCTGACACAACCCTTTAACAAGGGCAAGAAACTCGCTGACAGCTTTGCAGCTACTCTTTACGAAAGTCAGCAATGGTTCGTTTACATGAACCTCTCACCATAGACAGTAAGAGACATGGCCGGCCTTTGATAACCCAGTTAGCTGCACTGGAGGGGACAGTGGCAACCTTGTGGAGACTTGAACCCCCAACCTTAGGATCAGCGATCCTGCGCCCTAACCATAATATCAATAAATACTTATAATAACAATTAAACATTCAAAAATAATGCATAAGATGGAAATAAAATATAAATGCACACACATACAGACATGCACGCACACGCACAAGTGCATACACTCACATAAAAATGTAAGTATTTTTGTTGGGGGGTTTTCTTGTCTTTGTTTGTTTAAGGTTTTTTGCATAATTGGCCTTGTTTTGCAGCATTTTTCCTTAATTTCCTAATTTTTCGATGAATATTTTTGAAAAACCCACAATGCACTGAAGCCACAGAAACTGAAGCACAACGTAGCGAGGAATCACTGTAAATAAAGCCACTGTCATAGTTTTGATTACAGATAATGAGTCAGCCTAAAGGAAGAAGATCCTGCATCTGCAGCAAAGGTGCGACAACAACAATCTGAAACTTAACACATTGCAAACCAAGGTGATGATAATGGACTTCAGAAGATCAAAACAAACTGAGCACTGTGCACTCTACAAAGATGGAGAGAAGATAGAGAGGATGGACTGCTTCAAGTTTCTTGGAGACCACATTTCTGCTGACTTCACCTGAACCACAAACACCTCCCACCAGGTGGGGAAAGAACAACAAAAGATGAACTTTATCAAAAAGCTCCGACAAGCTTGTCTGCCCCGACCCCTACTGACGAACTTTTAGTCCTCCGCCATCAAGAGCCTCCTGACCTACTGCTGTACAGTATGGTTCAGCATTTATACTGCAGAGGACAGAAAGCCTTTGCAGCAGGTGGCGAGGACGGTAGAGCGGGTAATTGGAACTACACCACCCTCCCTCAGTGACATTTACACTGACAGACTTCAGAGGAGAGCCAGTGGAATTATCAGCACCACACACACCCTGGTCACCCTCTTTCCTCCCCTCTACCCTCTCCCCACTGGACAAAGGTTCAGGACTCTGGAACAAAAACTAATAGACTCAAGAACAGCTTATACCCACAAGCGTTAAACGTCCAACCCCAGCACCACCATTACCACCACCACTACTGACGTCACACACACTGACTGAATAATCATCGTTCAGACCATCTTCCTGGACAGTGCAATGCTGTAATGTTTAAGTGCATTCTTCATGTGTACAGCAGGTCTCTAACATCATAACATTTTACCACCATGCCTTCTGTATATGTGTGAACATGTGAATAAATATATAGACATACACAATATATACAGGATGTATCTATGTCTATATTTGTATGTAGCTATACACACATATATAGCTTACAGTAATTTGTTGTCTCTTGTGCACTTTCTTCTTTCTTATAATTGCTGCTAAACAAAGAGCTGCTCAGCTGATTTTCATTGTTCATGCAACAGTGGACAATAAAGATCTCTTTATCTCTATACACACACATATACAGAAATACACACACACACATATACTAGTATACTGAGGTCTCTTTGGGAGTAACGAGGATGGATAGGATCAGGAATGAGTACATCAGAGGGAAAGCACACGTAAGATGTTTTGGAGACAAAGTCAGAGAGGCTAGATTGAGATGGTTTGGACATGTACAGAGGAGGGATAGTGAGTATATTGGTAGTAGGATGCTGAGGCTGGAACTACCAGGCAGAAGGCCTAGAGGAAGACTAAAGAGGAGATTTATGGATGTGGTGAAGGAGGACATGGAGGTAGTTGGTATAAGAGAAGAAGATGCAGAGGATAGAATGAGATGAAGGCAATGATTTGCTGTGGCGAATCCCCTGAAGGGAACAGCCGAAAGGAAAAGAAAAAAAAAAAAAAAATATATATATATATATATATATATATATATATATATATATATATATATATATATATATATATATATATATATATAATAAAAATAAAGGACAGGACAAAGACTTTCTATTGAAACTCCATTTATCACTACAGATCTGTTTCGAGGGGTGGTGAAACCATCCTCTCTCTTCAGGTGATTATAGAATATTATATTCTTTTTATAATTATATAATTTAATATAATTTAGATTATATTCTTCTATAATCACCTGAAGAGAGAGGATGGTTTCACCACCCCTCGAAACAGATCTGTAGTGATAAATGGAGTTTCAATAGAAAGTCTTTGTCCTGTCCTTTTATTTTTATTGTTATTTGCTCTACCAAAAAGTTTTGAGCACTCTCCTACGGAAAGATCTCCTATATATATATATATATATATATATATATATAGAGAGAGAGAGAGAGAGAGAGAGGATTTTCTGAGTAGATCCTTCCGTAGGAGAGTGCTCAATATTTTTTGGTAGAGCAAATAAAATAAAATTTAAATATAAAATGTATTTTATTATATATACATATATATATATATATATATATATATATATATATATATATATATATATATATATATATATATATATATTATATACATACATACATACACATATATGTCCAGCTACATATCGTTGAATCGTTGATCCTAAGGTTGGGGGTTCAAGCCCCACTCTCAACAGGTTGCCACTGCCCCCACCACCACCCAGTGCAGGTAACTGTGTTATCAAAGGTTGACCATGTCTCTCACTGTTTATGGTGTGAGACATGTAAAAAAAACATTGCTGACTTTCGAGTAGTTGCATAGCTGTCAGCGTGTTTCTGATGGCGATGTGTGGAGTTGCGACCCCATCACTTCAATTTTCACATTGTAAACTTCCATAATGTGTGGCCGGTGGCATAGTGGTTAGGGTGCTGCGCTCATGATCAGGGGGTTGTGAGTTCGAATCGCACTGAGACTCTCACTGTGCTCAGACCCCTGGGCAAGGTCTCAACCACAAGTGTGTCTCTGTTCCCCCAGCAGTATAAATGAATACCAGTAAAAATATACTGGGAAGGTAACCTGCGATGGACTAGCGTCCCATCCAGGGGGAGTTGAACTCCTGGTCGCTTCACGCTATGGAAACCGGGGATAAGCACCGGCCTGATGAGCCACGAGGCTCGGGTGAAAAAAACCCCAAAACTTACAAGCTATGGAAAGTACAAGAAGAGCAAATCCTATGAAGCGCCAGGCATGTAGCACGGCTGCGGCTGCTATGATGATGATTATATATATATATATATATATATATATATACACACACACACACACACACACACACACACACACACGTGTTCAAACGCACAGTATATAAAAAAATCTGTGTGCATTTGTCCCCCAAAAATTGCTGAAGTGAAAATAGACAGCACAGAATTGTAACTCACACTGAGAGGTAGCCGAATGCAGAATGCTCGAGGCAACGGCAGGGCAGCCGGGAGCAGGTGCATGCTGGGACTGTGGTGTTTCGTGGGTAAAAGAGATTTTTGATGCCCTGATTCTGTGTTCTGCTTACGGTCGATTCAATTTTGTCTCCCGTCTTCTGGCTATTTCTTCTCATGGGAGAGATGAATGTTAACATGCCGTAAGGGAGGCAGAGGAAGAGTGGGCATGTGTGTGGGTGCGTGTGTGAAAATGTGTGTGTCAGATGACTGACTTGGCGCTCCGCCTCTCTCCCTCTGAGTCTTGTTGTTTGTTTGTGCAGGGCTTTTATGCCAAGCCGGCAGTCATTACTCAATCAGACAGCTTCCTCTGAGCTCGACTCATTAAAACAGCTCTCTAACTTTCAGCCTATGAACACTTAACACACACTATATAACAACAACAACAACAACAATGCACACCTACACACTAAATGCAATCTTATGTACACAATTAACACCATTTCAAACAGCTGTCATACCAATAGTCCTGGTTACACCTACTTGTTTCAATTGAGGACATGATATTATGTGGTCCATTAACAACAACAACAACAATACACACATGCACACAAATACAGATACACCCATCTGACAGCATGCAGATTTTTTGACGTGCACTTTTTTCACTATTTATTGAAAGTCATGATGAGTTGCTTGTCTTCCCACCAACCCGAGCCGGTCGAGACAGCCATCCCATCCCACAAATTCCCACTACACACAAAAACAATGAGACCATTTTCCCTCTAAATGATAGCATAATCAAGCCTCTCTCCTGCCTTTGATTAGCTCTTTGGCACTAAATTCATCTCTGTCTCTTCACTCCCTCTCCCTCACTCGAGCCATCAGTCACTCTGTCACCATGGTCCAGTCCTCCCTTTCCAAGTGACTAATTTTTTCCTCTCCCAATGGCCTTATAGCTATAGCTATATGACTATGAACTTCGCTCTTTTCTTCAGCCCTTCAGCCCTTCCCCCCGTTCTAAAGTCACACACTCATCACTTTTGCTGCACACTTTCTTGATAAGAGGCGACATGTAGAGAATATTAATGACCCTCAGAGTCCAATTAGCACCTAGCACACATAACACCTCTATGCACCCGGCTAGAGAGAATAACAAGGAAACAACAAGAATAGAAACATGAACTGAATATGAGAGACGGAAAGAAAACAAAAATGATTGAATGTGCTTATTGTACAAATTTAGACTCACTACAGCAACACTAATCATCACAACACAGCTGCGATGTTTCCTAATTAAAATGTATGGCTTGGAGAGAAAATGCGAAGAGGGGAGGAGGCTTGTCAGACGTGCTGGAGATGAAGGAGGGCTGAAATAACTGTATGAGGACAAGGCGCAGACAGAGGTGTGGACTACACTCTTAGTGTAATCACACCAGATAGTGAGATATGATAACGAGACGCAAAGACGCAGAAACAAACATTGCGCTGAATACAGCCAGAGTTTTGCTTTAGGGAACAGGTTCCTCATTTCACTCAGACTGTACGCAGTTCCCTTATAACACCTGGATGACTGACAGATTGGAAACAGATGTGACAGGGACAGGACAGATGATGGGTAGGAGGGGACCCTGGGTATTATGAGACTGTGTAGGTGTTTAGATGAGACACCGCACACACACACACACACACACACACACACACACACACACACACACACACACACACACACACACACACAGATTCATATTATTGCATTTAAGCTGATTTTAGCTTCTTTATTACATAGCTTATTTGCATACTCAATTCTGATTGGTGCATTACAGTATACAGTGCTCTGTTTTTGCTTTAAAAGAACACTGCTATATATAACACCAGGGTCATTAAGGAAAAAGCTGTAGCCAATCGCAGCTGACTTCAGGCAAGGGATGGGGTTGAACCATGACAGTATATCCCAGGGCTAACACAGTCACACTCATAGCTACGGGTAATTGCAACACATACATACACACACCCCCCCCTCTCCACACAACAAGGCGCACTGGACTATAAGGCGCACCATCGATAAACGATCATTCAACGGTCTATTTGCATACATAAGAGGCATTAAGCAAAACAAAATTCAGATAAATTAAACTTGACTCAACTCATTCACAATAACTCTCAACATTGTTCAGTTGTAACAATATAAAAACAATAAACTCCTTTTTTCAGTTAATTTCTTTTCCACGAATCCATCAAATTCTTCATCTTTCGTGTCTGTGTTTAACGGTTGCACAAGCTGGACATAAAGCCCGGATCCCACTAACTTACAACCTGTTGACACCAATATCTAGTGGTTGGAGTTCTTTGGTTAATCCATCCAGAATGATGGCAAGCTCTGAATGAATTCACTTCACTTGGGTTTTGATGGTATCAGTGAGATGGGCGCGCATGGAGTCGCAGATCGATAGAGACAGAGATTTGTCGAAAAAAAGTCTCCCGGTCTCGTGATGTAAATTTCTCTCAGCCACTCATGTATTACTCAACAAATCACCTTGACTATGTAGCTATAATGGTAATGCTCCAACAATCCATCAAGTGGTGTGGCCTCGTCAATAAGGCCTACCATCAATTTTTGTAAATATTAAAGGATTTTAACTGCACCTTAGAGTCTGAAAAATACAGTACACACACACTTATAGATATGTGTATATATAACATATAGATAGATAGAACGTCTATATATTGGGTTATCCACCGGATACGTTGTGGCTGAAGTAACGAAGGGACTCAGGAATGGTTTTCCTGCCTTCCATCAGGTCAACCACCAGGTTGTGAAGACACATCTGGAGCTCCACAGAGCTCTCTCATGCACTTTGGTGGATTCCATGCTCCTCCTGGAGTAGAACTGCATTCAATGGTGGAAGATTCTGGTTGAAGGCACATAATGAGACCCCACACCACTGAATGGCATGACCCACAAGACTGGAGAACTTATTTTGCTATCCCTCACAGATTGTGTTTGTTCTTGGCTGGTTGTTGAGGGTTATGTAGTTCGTGTGGGAACATGGGTGGACTGCAGCACAGGTGAACTAGCTTTATGACTCTAATCGGAATGATAGTTTCTCGGCACTGGTGGCCATGCCTGGAGCCATCGGTAGAGCCGAGGTGCTTAATGAGAGCTGCAGCTTTGTGAGGCATTGTAGAGCGTAGGTGGCAGGTCTTCACCTCCTCAGGTGGTTGGTAGGTAGGTGGGTAGCCCATGCTTAATTCGATCCGAGAATGAGTTGACCACTCTGCGTTGAATAATCCATGCTATGCATACTTGAGGACAAGTTGTTTGAGGAGGACCAGGATAAAGATGCCACTGGGGATGAATGAATGTTGTTCTAACACACAACTGCATGAGCTAAATGTACCACAGAAATCGTAGTTATGCTATATACGGTACTTTAATTACTGACTGTCGCCCAATCTGTCCTGCTCTCAGGATGACAGATGTTGTACTATGCGGGTGATGGATTTTTCTCAGCACAGCACTCATGCTGATGTGGGAGAGTGTGAGTGTGGTAGAGAAGAGAGCATCAGGTGGAGTTCAGTTTGGAGTTTTAATCACATAGTACACTTACTGACTGCCTTATCAGGCACACATGCTCTTTTACCCAATGCATATGTATGTGTGTGTGTGCGTGTGCATGTGTGTGCGTGTGCGTGCGTGTGTGTGTGTGTGCGTGCGTGTGTGTGTGTGTGTGCACGCGCAGGCACAAGTAAATCATCCTCTAGCCCACACTGAATGTCAGTTTCGGGCCACAGCACTCCTAGATATTTTTGGTTGGTGAACAATTTTCAACTCAGCAGTGACAAGACTTCTGATATTTTTATATCAGCAGCAGCCCCCAACCCCCCCCCCCCCCCCCCCCCCCTTCCGCACATACATTTGAGTGTCATTGCTGTCCGAACAACAGATGGGCTACAGTCAGTCATGCAGCACTTACAAAGTGTCCTGTACAGTAAAGTATGCATGAAAAAATAAGCAACTAAAGGGTTATTGCAGTTAGCAACATGATGAGACATGGACTTTTTGAAAATCCACCAAGAAGAAACATGAAAGGAATTTTAAGTACACTAGACATTGCTTTTAATCTGGTGAGTAAGATGTCGCAAGAAATGCCTGAACAAATAATTTCTGAAGATGCCAACGCGTATGCACGGCTGCATTAACCCTGCAGTATGAGTAAGAGAGGATGCGAATGATGCGTGAATGTGGCAGGCTCTTTGGTGCTAAACACACATCTTTAGAAGGTAAACAGCCTGTCAGTTTGGAGGAAAAAAAAAAGAATAGACCCAGGAACGGAGAAGGGGAAGAGAGAGATGAAATAATTAGAAGGCCTGCTTTTGGCGTTTACTGAAATATGCAAATCCGTTTAATTTCACTTTGATTTGCTTGGCTGCTCCAATCCCTCTCTCTCTCTCTCTCTCTCTCTCTCTCTCTCTCTCTCTCTCTCTCTCTCTCTCTCCCTCTCATACACACTTTACTATTCTCACATTCTCTCAATCCATATTAATACTGTATTAACGTACTGTGTGTCAGTTCAATTGCTATAGCACTGTGTTACCCTCAGGCAAAGACATCTTTGCAGTTCTATGTCTAGTGTGTGTGTGTGTGTGTGTGTGTGTGTGTGTGTGTGTGTGTGTGTGTGTGTGTGAGTGCACGCACACGTGCATTTCTTCGGAGGAATCTGCTTCAATCTGGTATGTATACCTTGGTGTTTGTCTAATTAATTTCTCAAGATGTGCCTTCGTGGGTGAATTCTTTTTCAAGCACGCGCAAAATGGTATGCTAATATACAAGTCAATAAGACACAAGGTGAAGCGTGTGGGTGCGTGTTTGTCTATTTTTGTAGCTGTATGCGAGTGTGTTTTAACCCTGTCAAGTGAACATCAAGTCTTCTGCCTTTGCACCAATATAATGAGGCATCTGGTAACACACAGTATTTTGGGATAGTACTACAGTTATAGAAACTTTTTCAGATTGAGTTGTGTATAGGAACTCTCTGTCTGTGTGTGTGTGTGTGTGTGTGTGTGTGTGTGTGTGTGTGTGTGTGTGTGTGTGTGTGTGTTTACTGATTAAAAAAAGACACAGCTGTCTATCCTAATGTAACGCCCTTTCATTCCCATTACCCTCTGCACTATCTCTCTCTCTCTCTCTCTCTCTGGGGCTGGACAAAAAAAACCACACACACCACATCTCTACTTGAGAGGATGTACAAAATCATATCTACCCCCCACCTCCCCTTTCTTTCAAGGTTTCCATTCGGCAGTGAAAAACAAGTGCCTTTTGTGATTAGAAATATTGTTATTTTTGAATACAAGGATAATTAATTCACTATACAAGGACAAATACATGAAAGCATTACATTAAAAACTGATATATGAATAAAATAAATATATAAGGCTTCAAGTCTGAAGTGAATTAAAAAATAATGAAAACATTCGAGAGCCTATTTTCTAATCCATCAGTGCAGATGATTCTTGCTTCACGAATCCGTTCAGACAGTAATGACGAGGTTATTCTGTGGTCATATTGGAGCCGTGGCAGTGAATGAGTTTGTCACGGTTATTCCGCTCTAGTATGTATGATCCTCAGCAATGAAAAGTAAAACTACATTAACTCTAAGTACTTCAATAAATAGTTCACTTGCACAGGGCTTCTTTAGTATAATTGTCATAGAACTTTTACTTCAATTAATTATTAATGAAATATTCAACTTCATTACTATAATGCATACATATACAGTACAGAATAAAAGCATTATAATACATTTAACCGCAGAAGACTATAAGCACATTAAGAGTATAAAACTTATTAATTCAGTCTTATGACCCAATTACAATAAAGCCGCTTCCTGATGAAAGCCTACACTTCGGGCGCCAAGCATGTGAGACAATGGAGACACATGAGCATTCCTGGCTTTATATATCAGATACCTTCCAGTTTGAAAGAAACAAAGACAAGCAAACACAATAAAATAGAAGAAATATGCAGGCCAAAACCCATGGAGATAGTGGCAGTTCAAAGGGTAACAATTCCACTGTGTAAACATGGAGAGGGCAGCCATGGCGTAATGGTTAGAGAGGTGGGTTTGAGACAGAAAGGTCGCTGGTTCGATTTCATGACTGACTGGCTGGCTGCAAGCAAGGCACCTCACTCCAACTGTTCTCTCAACGTCACTATGTGGCTGTCCACTGCTCCTAGGTGTGCTCACTGTTTATGTGTGGGTGTGGCACTATGGACAGTTTAATGTAACGCCAAATGTCCCTTGCAGGACTAAAAACTAAATGAAGAAGGAAATCAATAGCGAAATGAAAAAGCTAGTATAGCTAGCCAGATCATTTTTTTAAATTTTGGATATCACTTCAATGTTCAATAACAATTGTCTGTTGTAGTAAATACAGTACATACAAGTGCTTCTTGTATAGCCTCTACAGGTAATCTAAGATATATATATATATATATATATATATATATATATATATATATATATATATATATATATATATATTTTTTTTTTTTTTTTTTCCCTTCTCCTTTCGGCTTTCCCCCTTTTTTCAGGGGTTGCCACAGTGCATATTCTGATTCGCATGCTTGATTTGGCATAGGTTTTTACATTGGATGCCATTCCCTACACAACCTTTTATCAAGGGACATAAACACGCTGACGACTTTGCAGCTACTCTTTCTGAAAGTCAGCAATGGTTCTTTTACATGAACCCCTCACCATAGACAGTGAGAGACATGGCCTGCCTTGTAGGTGAACTGCGGAAACAGTGACAACCGTGTGGAGAGTGGGACTCAAACCCCCAACTTTAGGATCTGCGATCCAGCACCTTTTACTGCTAGGCCACCACTCCCCCACCCCCCCACCCCCTATATATATATATATATATATATAGGCACTATTCGACTTACGTTCATCCGTTTTACGTTTTTACGTTTTATTTTTTATGCTGACGTAATGATGTAATGACGCTGCATCCATTGTTTACAAACAACAGACTGAACATGCCCCTCCTTCTTTCCAGTTCAGTTATATATAGCGTGTTACCCTTGTGTTAAGACGTTGTCTCTGTGATCTTTTTGTTGGCACTGTTTGGCGGACTTTTATAACCCTAAGCAAATATGGTTGGCCAGAAGCATAAGCCTACTAGCATGGGTGCAAGTCTCATACACAGAGATGAATTAACTATCTGCTCGGATCGGCGCACTCTACCATGCATACTCAGTTAAGCAAAGAGAGTTGTTAAATGAATGAAAACCCGAATCCAGAAAAGAAAGAGAACTCTCCGCTCTGCTGGTGATTCACATCAGTGCAGGTTGAGTACTAAACAAGTATTCAACGGCGCCCTTGCTCACTTGAAAGACCCGAAGTCTGTATAACCCGTATTTTGTCTCAAGCACAAGCAAGTAAACTACTTTTGGTGTTGAACGCCTCACATATTGTAAGTGTTGATTGGCTGTTTTAAGTTTGATGTAAAGTGACTCAGTTTAGCTTCATGTGATGTGTCTCGACTCAGCTTCATGTAAAGTGACCATATGTGGACCATCGGAACCATTTACAAGCAGAAAGATCACATCATACAGAATGTTAAAGGTTATATTTGATACTGTATTTGATATTTGATGAGTGAATTTGATTAAAATGTATCTATTTGAAATTATTTTGCTTGAATTTAATTTATTTGACATTAAAGTTGATATTATTTGATATATTTGATATTATTTTACAATGTTATGTTCATAATAATTGATTTAGGGGTGTTTTATGAGATATGGTAATGGTATTTATATGTATGTATAGTACAGTATGAGCGTCATATGTCACTGGAACATACAGTAACAACTTAGGTTAATTTTCAACTTACGTTCGGCCGTCCGGAACCAAACAAAAACTCAAAAACGGAAGTCAGGGAGCGTTTATATATATATATATATATATATATGTGTGTGTGTGTGTGTGTGTGTGTGTGTGTGTGTGTGTGTGTATGTGTGCCTGTGTCTGTGTCTGTGTGTGTGCGCTCTGGCTTCTCGTCAGAATTTTTTAAAACCTTATTTTTTTAATAGAAAAAAATGAGGTAGCTGCAAAAGCCAAAAGCTTTTAAAGATAAATGTAGGTAAAGTGACTGAAGCTAGGAGCTCGAGTTGACCTTCAGCAATTTGCTGAGACTTTTGAATAAATTAACAAGAATAAATAATAAGAACCTCTTAGAAGTGCTTGTTTACTTAAAATTTCTGCTTCACAATACACCAGTGATGACCTGAATTTTCGATGTACATTAACATGTATCAGAGTGTGAAACGCTGAACAGCCGTCTACAAAACAGCTGCCTTGCAGTTTCAAAAATCTTTATAAAATAAAACAATTTTAAACAAATCTAAACCAATCTCACAATCACAATCACAGCATCTCACACCAAATCGCCTGATCTGTCATTTTAAGTTGTCTGATATCTTTTTTGAGCATTTTTTTTTTAAATAAATAAAATAAAAATGTAATACAAAAGATGTGGCAACAATTTCAAGGTGTGGGCACTGGAGAGAAACCCACTTTTTTTTTTTTTCAATGTTCAACTTCACGAATAAGCTAACTAGCTATAAACACTTATGAATTAAAAAGAGCTAGCTAACAACCTAAGTGCAAGTCGGTTGGTTGCGGGTTGCGCTTAGCCATCTGAAGAGCAAATCTTGCTAATGCTCTCACAACATTTGGCTAAGTTAGACAGCCAGCAAGCATTACCTTTCTTTGTACTGTTAACAAAGTCTTCAATATTTTGTACAAAAATTCATTCCTCTGATATAAAACTCATTCTCTCTTACTCTCTAAACTACAAATGTTTTAAAAGTGTTGTGCTACCTTAAACGTCTATATTGGATCACTAAAGACAGACAAAAGGCTTTTGAAATAAATCCTATTGAGATTTTTTATTCTTTTTCAGAGCAATTACAGTGAGGGATAAAACTGTGATGACATTGTCAGACAATTATGATTTTTTTTTTTTTGAAGGGGGTTGAATTATTAGTATTTAGTATGTAAGTAATTGTACTTCCATCAATTTAAAAATTTTTAAGGGTTAGAGGTAAACACAGTAATAAGAATATTATATTTTGCTTGATTCACGTCATTCCCCACAAAACTTACATTGGATTTCAAGTTCCTGTGTATGACCGGAAGTCACACTTCAAGAAATATACTTCCTGGGGCACACAAATGCCTGAAACTATAAACTTATATGCCTAGACATTGAAAATCCCGCCGAGAAACAAAGTTCATTTTGAGTCTAAATCCATCCTTTGAAATTCCATCAGGTATAAAGTGCGAAGCGAGAAGTTAATTAATTGAAAATAGTGATAAATGTGGTTATATTTGTATAGTTAGCCTAGGAAAACATTTATAGTTCAGGCCAAAAGCTTATGGAATAATGATGACATCAGAGGATGCAATTCCTAATGTTGGTGGGTTTATGCTTCTCAGGTGCCTATACATTAGCATGATGTTAATCATCATTGTTTTAAGCATTTCTTTCTCCATCATTGATGAAAGTGGTAACACACTTCGAAAATAGCATTTCTGCTTGCCCCAGTCCTCTGTAACTACATTTCATCTTCAAATATCATCATGAAAACACTTCCCATTGAAAAATTATTAATACGTATAAGAATAGATTTACCAAGTTCACACAATTTACACAAGTAACTGCTAGTGAACCTCATTTTGTGTATTTGCTAACAATATTCCAATAATCTCAGTACATCTAACTGTTTTGGATGATGTCAGAGCAAACATACATGCAGCGTCTGTAATGAAACCTCATAGAAAAGAGACACAGTACACGGGCAAACAGATTTTCCCAGCAATAAATTATACATAGAAAAGTTCACTATGTAATCACTTGTGTGTGCGCGCCAGATTAAAGTGGGACATCTGAGCCAAATCTAAACAAACACTTATTTGCTAAACAGGTCTATAAGCTGGCACCAGGATCCAATCCAATAATGTTCTACCGTGATATCTGGCTTAAGCAAAGTGGGAGGCAATCTTTTTGGCAGCAGTTAAGCCTGCTAGAATTCTGTCATTGTTATTTACAGCAAGTTTCATAAAGTGTCATCATTCTATTATCAAAATCAAGAAATTCATGGAGTATTTTTTATGGTGCCATGGGCAAAATTAGTTTAATATATTTGAGACCATGGATGATAAAACTACCTGATCAAAGCATTAAAAACAGTTCTTGGTGATGTTTACAGCCTCCCGGTTAGACATGTCATAGATATAGCGACATTTTTACTGCTATAACCAGCATTCTGAGATATTATGTCATGCAGCAGGTAAGAAAGTGGTTTAGCAATAACTTCAGATGGAGCGATGGATAAGCTAACTGTGTAATGACGAATGTAGGGCATCTCTATATTAATGTGATATGTCTTTCTTATTCTAAGTTGTGCTGAGCTAAATGGAAAACGAAGCTTGCAGGAAAGCTGCCAATCTATTTTTGATGAAATGTTTTACATTATGGACTGTCCAGCAGACAAGCATGCTATAAATAAGAGCAATGTCTGATTGGAAAATGATTGGAGAAGTGAGGGGCACAACAAGAAAAACCCTATACAGTGATACCTCTGCTCACGAACATAATTGGTTCCCAGAAAGTGTGTGTGAGGCGAAAAGTTCGTCTTCCGAACATTTGTTTCCCATAAGAAACCATTAAAATGAGAATAATCCGTTCCCAGGTCCCCATAAAACATAATTTTCTACTAAATAAGCCTTAAAACTACACAAAAATATACCTTATTTTATGTATAATAAATGTGCTATTGTATTGTAATTAAAGAAATAAACTGTACTGTATAATAAAGTGGTTTTATTTACCTTTGTGATGGTAGTTGATGGCTTGATGGAATGGAGTGGGAGGAGGAGGGAGGGAGGGACTTACTGTTTGGAAGGAGAGTTTGGAAACGCCTACTGTTTGGAAACACCCTCAGCCACACACGCACCCTTAATAGCTTCCTTGTTCTTAAGGATGGGAGCAATGGTAGACTTAGCGTACTGGTACTGGGACGCTGAGTCACACAAACGCACACCTCGTTCGTGTTTTTCAATGATCTCCGCCTGTGGTGGGGTCTTTTTCAGTCCCATAATAGCAAAAGTACACTCAATATGGTCCAAAATGTCTAGCAAACACAAACCACTTCCGCATTCAAAGAAAGGGGGTGACGAACTGTGACGCCATGAGCATACGTCAGCTTCTCATGGCCGCCACCGTGGCGCTGTTCGACTGCGTGGTTTGATTCGTCCGCCGAAAAGTAGTTCGTCAGCAGAGACTATATGCTCGCAAATTTAATGTTCTTGAGGCGAAAAGTTCGTTCTTAAGCGTTCGTCAGCGGAGGTTTTACTGTATTTTAACCTTAATGCCACATTTCTTCATGGGCAGAAGTCAAGGAACTAAATTTGGCCACTGTAGGCATTTATGAGTTGTGATACAGCATTAACGGTAGTGGGAAAAGGTATTATTGGTAGGTGTAAGCATTGTTGGTCAAAATGGGTGGGAGGGGAATTACTATTTTATCCGCCAGTATTTTGTGTATAGTCTAACTGAAATTCAACAAGATATTGGAAATTTAACTAGATATCAAACCAACACAGATAATGGAAATATAGTAAATAGTGCATATATGAGAGATGAGGTCATAAACATTATGTAATTTACCATATAAGCGCTTGCTTATACCTCAGCTTGATAAGAGATGTACTTTCACATTTACATTAATAGCACTTGGCAGACACTATTATCCAGAGCAACTTACAATTATCATTTTCTAATATAACTGAGCAGTTGAGGGTTAAGGGCCTTGCTTAGGGGCCCAACAGTGGGGACAGTAGAGACTGAACTGCTGACCTATGCTATGACTTCAGTCGCCTTATCCACTAAGCCACCACTGTCGACTTATTTTGTATTCTTTGCAGGTTTTGGTCTAACTTGGCAAAATGTAAAATACTGATAAGCCAGACATTTGCTGAATTTAAATTAGAGCCTATGTCTTTCCATTCAGCATGGCATCTCTTCATTTCCGGGTCTCTTTGTGAGAATTAATGTTTTAGTACTGCTTAATTAGCAGATCGTATTCTTTTGTGACTAAACCCCAAGCGCCATTGTTAATGATGAACACAGTTGGAGGTGGGATGCAGAAACAATACAGCTATATCACATATTTATGTAGTAAAGACGATGATAAAAATAAA
The DNA here is from genome assembly GCA_024760905.1 of Plotosus lineatus. Classification (NCBI taxonomy): domain Eukaryota; kingdom Metazoa; phylum Chordata; class Actinopteri; order Siluriformes; family Plotosidae; genus Plotosus; species Plotosus lineatus. The sequence goes on from CM045728.1 coordinate 96,618,413, forward strand.
TAAATAAATAAATCTAGTGGAGAAAATCCATCCTATGGTATATGGTATATCTTGCAGCTCTGAAAACCTCTCCTCGAAATACCCAGATACAAACATGCCTTGGCTGACCAGACAGGGAAATTAAAAGGTTGTCCACTTGACATTAAATACAAGTTTATTCACACTGCAGACAAGGTAAATTACAGTGTGATTCCAATTATCCTCTCAGCATTGAAAAACCTGCACGAACACTCACCTGCACAGCTTCTGTATTTAACTGCACAATAATTCTCTTAAACAAGGATTAAAGATCGCCACCTCTGAGAGCAGGTACATATCAGCAGTGTAGCTTAGCATCTCAATCAGAGCCAGTAACCACTTCAATACAGAATGCCTTGAGCAACACTGTAATGCAACTGGTCCTGAATGCTTGTTTTGGAATTTTGCCTCATATATTTCATTCAGTAGTCTGCCCAAGGAATACAAGTACTGATACAAACATTGCACATAAGATAAACAGTGTATATAAACATTTTGTGTACAAACCGAATTCCAAAAACGTTGGGACACTAAACAACTTGTGAATAAAAACTGAATGCAATGATGTGGAAGTGCCAATTTTCAATATTTTATTCCGAATAGAACATAGATGACAGTGTCAAAAGTTTAAACTGAGAAAATGTATCATTTTAAGGGAAAAATATGTTGATTTTAAATGTCATGGTGTCAACAAGTCTCAAAAAAGTTGAGACAACGCCATTTTCCTAGCTGTGAGGCATCCCGTCTTCTTCTTACAACAGTCTGCAAACATCTGGAGACCGAGGAGACAAGTTTCTCAAGTTTAGAAATAGGAAGGCTGTCTCATTCTTGTGGGGCCGGTGGTGTAGTGGTTAGGGTGCTGCGCTCATGATCGGGAGGTCGTCAGCTCAAATCCCACTGAGACCCTCACTGTGCTAAGACCCCTGGGCAAGGTCTTAACCACAAGTGTGCCTCTGTTCATCCAGCAGTATAAATGGGTACCAGTAAATTATACTGGGAAGGTAAACTGCAATGGACTAGCATCCCATCCGGGAGGAGTTGAACTCCTAGTTGCGTTACGCTACAGAAACCGGGGATAAGGACCGGCCTGATGAGCCGCTATGGCTCGGGTGTAAAAAGCCCACGGACTTTACCGTTTTACCTTTACCACTCTGAAAGAGATGACGTCTGGATGGCAGCATATGTTGTTCTCGAACCTGAAGATACCTTTCTGCATTGACAGCGCCTTTCCAGATGTGCAAGGAGCCTATGCCACACCCACTCATGCAACCCTATACCATCACAGATGCAGGCTTCTGAACTGAGCGCTGACAACAACTTGGGTTGTCCTTGTCCTCTTTAGTCCGGATGACATGGCGTCCCAGTTTTCCATAAAGAACTTTGAATCATGAGTCATCTGACCACAAAACAGTTTTCCACTTTGCCACACTCCATTTTAAATGACCCCTGGCCCAGAGAAAACGCCTGTGCTTCTGGGTCCTGTTTAGAAATGGCTGTAGAGTTTCACCTGGCAACAGTGGATGGCACGGTGGATTGTGCTCACTGACAATGGTTTCTGGAAGTATTGCTGAGCCCATTCTGTGATTTCCCTTACAGTAGTATTCCTGTTTGTGGTACAGTGCCGTTTAAGGGCCCAAAGATCACAAGCAGTGGATGGCACTGTATGGTTTTTTGGCCTTGACCCTTATGCACAGAGATTGTTCCAGATTCACTGAATCTTTGGCTGATGTTATGCACTGTAGATGATAACTTCAAAATCTTTGAAATTTTTCTCTCGGAAACACCTTTCTGATATTGCTCCACTATCTTTCTGTGCAACATTGGGGAGATTGGTGATCCTCTACTCATCTTAGCTTCTGAGAGACACTGCCACTCTGAGAAGCTCTTTTTACACTCAGTCATCTTGCCAATGGACCTCATTAGTTGGTAATTGGTATTCCAGCTGTTTGTTATACGTGCAATTGACTTTTCCAGCCTCTTATTGTTACCTGTCCCAACTTTTTTGAGATTTGTTAACACCATAAATTTAAAATCCACATATTTTTTCCTTAAAATGATACATTTTCTCAAATTAAACTTTTAACCCTATCATCTATGTTCTATTCAGAATAAAATATTGAAATTTGGCCCTTCCACATCATTTCATTCAGTTTTTATTCACAATTTGTATAGTGTCTCAACTTTTTCTTGAATCCGGTTTGTATACTACAGAAAAATGAAGTTTTATAGGGCGGATCTTGACATTCCATTTAAGGGACTACTCAGAGACATCCACTTGGCCTTCAAGGAATAACTGTTATTCATTATATCATTCAAAATATTTTCTTATTTCGAATTGATGGAACACCATTCATGGTATTTCTTTTATATTCTGTTATTATGATTGGATAAGTTGCACGATTGATGGTCACACACTGATATTCCTTGCTTTAGCCCCTCACCCAGGAAAAAGCTAGAGAGAATATGGCTGCCTGGTTCCAAGACTTGAGAGGTGCTAATCACAGCAGGCTGGTAAAGTTGTGATGGGTACAAAAAAACTAAACAAAGAAAACAAAAAAACAAAACAAAACAAAACAGCTATTTCTCAGACTTTGTCTAAGATGAATCAGAAAGAACAATTGCTGAATCTGGCTTTTTTGGATATGGAGAATTATAAAGATCTTGCGTAGGGGATGTTTCTATGCTGATAACACCCGCTCAATCAAATAGTTTTTCTCCTCATACTTCACATCTTTAAATAAATGCTTTTCACCTTAAAACAGGATAATTTTTTATTCAATAAAATATACAATAATATAGTTTTAGTTTGCTTTTCTTATGCTTCCATGTAATATACTGTAAAACAATTACCTTATCCGACGTGATAAGTGACCAGGGTGCCAAAAAAAACCGAGGTCTCGGGGGCTACTCAACAATGTCCACTGTGCCTTAAGTAAATAATTCTGAAATATACAGGCATCACATTTTGAATAAACCAATGACTATCTATAATATTATAATGAAGCTCTTTAATATCTTGGTAGTGTTTGATGCTTACTTCTGATTGGTCAGAATAATTCAACGTGATAAGTAGTTTTTAATCAGAAGACATACCTGAGTGTACAATACAATTTCAAAACATAATTATCAGGTGGAATATGGCTGAAAGTCAGCAAAGAGAACTACGAAGAAGAGATGCGGATAATGAAAAGTGTCACAGTCAAAATCTCAACCTGCCACAGTCCAAAACCTGAGACTACTACTATTTTATATGACTGAATCAAAAAAAATCCTGTTTCTTATCAACATTCGTAAATGGAAATTGGTGAGATGTCTTTTTTTTTTTTTAAACACACTGAAAACTTTGGAAAACTCCTGAGACCAGGTAAAAACAACACAGAAGGCGATTTGGTGTTAGATCCTGTGACAGTGAATCTTCTTTTATCTCTTTTCCTTTCGGCTGTTCCCTTCAGGGGTCGCCACAGCGAATGATCTGCCTCCATCTCACCCTGTCCTCTGCATCTTCTACTCTTACTCCAACTACCTTCATGCCCTCCTTCACCACTTCCATAAAGCTTCTCTTTGGTCTTCCGCTAGGCCTTCTGCCTGGTAGTTCCAACCTCAGCATCCTACTACCAATATACTCACTATCCCTCCCTCCTCTGTACATGTCCAAACCATCTCAATCTAGCCTCTCTCACTTTGTCTCCAAAACGTCTTACATGTGCTGTCCCTCTGATGTACTCATTCCTGATCCTATCCATCCTCATTACTCCCAAAGAGAACCTCAACATTTTCATCTCTGCTACCTCCAGTTCTGCCTCCTGTCTTTTCCTCAGCGCCACTGTTTCTAGACCATACAACATCACTGGCCTCAACACTGTCTTGTACACTTTTCCTTTCATTCTTGCCGATACCTTCCAATCACACATCACACCGGACACTTTTCTCCAACCATTCCAACCTGCCTGCACACGCTTCTTCACCTCTTTTCCACACTGTCCATTGATCTGGATTATTGAGCCTAAGTTCTTAATCCTGTGATAGTGAATATTTAAATTTATTTATATTATACACTCACTATCCAAGTTACGACTTATGCAGGTTACAACTACCTGTACTTACGACCATGTCTAGCAAATGCCTATTATGAGTTTACTGTATATGTCCGGCAGCGCAATGCGTAAGATAGTTTTGGCAGCGTAGCATCCCAGCATCTCACACTCACAACATTCTACCACTGCACTCAGTGACTTAGATACCATCGCAGTACCATCACTTTTACAGTACAATTTTATATTAATTTACTGTACACTGTTACCATGGCCCCCAAGAGGAAGTCCGATTCATCAGATGGCAATTCTACCAAGAAAGCAAGGAAGGCACTGTCATTGGAGACGAAGATGAAAGTGAAAGTGAAATCTCCATCCCTCCCACTCCACAGTGTCCACTATTTTGAAGGACAAGGACTGCATTAAGGAAGCAGTGAAAGCAGCATCCACAATTAAGTTAACTATCATCACAAAACAGCGTGAAGGACCGATTGCAGAAATGGAAAAGTTGCTATACACGTGGTTGGAAGAAATGTGAAAGTGATGTTGCGAGCAGTGCAAAGTAAGGATACAAGTTTATTTCACATGTTGAAAGAACGTGCAGGTGAAGAATACGCTTCACATCAATTCATAGCGAGTGCTGGGTGGTTTCAGTTTTGTTGTGTAAAATATCCGACTTACGACTGGTTGGTCGGAACCGATCTAGGTCGCAACTTGAATAGTGACTGTATATTTATAATATTATTTGAGGTGCAAGGCTGCTGTGTTATAGACAGCTATTCAGAGTTTAATAATGTATTACATGTACAAGTAAAAGCCTGGTCATCTAAGGTGTATTGTAAAATTTCAGTCACTTTATCGACATTTAGCTTTAAAAGCTTTCGGGCTTGGACAGTCACCTCATTTCTCTATTTAAAAAAAGAAGTGTGCCACAGTTCGGCTTTCAAAAAGTTCTGATGAGAAACTGGGATTTTTTAAAATCCTACCTTAATAAGGACCATCATACCAAGGATTGTCTTCGTTTAATTTATCAATGTTTAACCTTACTGTTATTACATTTCTAATTTTTTTGACTTTTTCTATGAGGAGAATTTCATCTAATATTTTTGTAAGAAATCTCCAGAGATTTCAGTGCATTTTGAGTCTTCCTCCAGAGCAAAGTCGATCAGAAAGGAGGGCTTACTGCTTTCTCGCGAACATGACAAGCTGCATTAACTTCAAGAGAGAGAAAAAAGAGAGGCTGGTGAGGGACTGACAGTTTACAGCTGCTCCAGCATAAGGGATAACGCAAACCATCATGTTTTATGGATGTTCCGCAACATTAAAAGTAACTTTAAACAGATAAAATGCTTTAAAAGGCGGTTTTATCTTTAATGAATAAATCAGTAGAATTCAGCGAGCGAGATGCCAACAAATCGAGATCTCACATACCCTTAAAATATACACAGACCATGTTTGAGTTAATGCCAAAATACTGTCAGATCTTCTGGTGCATTATCTTATGATAGTGAAGGTAAATCGAAACAAACGGAGATTAAGGCCCTTGGTTTTGAGATGCTGACTGACAAAGAATTTCCAACCGATGGGAAAATCACCTGACAGATGCGTAAGAAAGATCCTTTTGCTTATTTTGAGGTTATAAGCACTCAAAATCTTGTGACTTTGGTTTATACCTTACAAGGTCACTCAAGGTCACTCAAGGTCAAAGGCGATTGTCTTTTTCGAATGTCCATATATGTCCATATATTTCTGTTAGTGTTCCACAGTTATGATGGGCATGTCTGTTGGGACACATTTGACCTTTCATGCAGACATTCCAAAATCCAATCCTTTTTGACTTGGGTAAAAACGTCAAGTAATCACCGTGTCCCCACCACATTTAGTCAGAATCTAAGCCTGGTGTGGTTAGGATTTTATTCACAGGCAAACTAATACCATTTCTGCTTAATTTGAAGGAGCTCATGATGACAAGATTATTATGTTGCTCATACAGCTGCTGTAAAAAAATACAACTTAGCTTTGATAATGCTTTAATTAGGTAAGAGCTAATTTAATAACAGGGCTTTTAGGTTTTGTTGGTTTCAGACTGAGTGTGTGTGTGAGGTAGCATTACTTCTTTGATTTAAAGAGAGAGAAAGAGAGAGAGAGAGAGAGAGAGAGTGTAAGCTAGTATTAGTTTTTTGATTCAGTTTGTGTGTGTGTGTGTGTGTGTGTGTGTGTGTGTGTGTGTGTGTGTGTGTGTGTAAGCGAGTATCAGTATTTTGATTCAATGTGTATGTGTGTGTGTGTGTGTGTGTGTGTGTGTGTGTAAGCTAGTATTACTATTTTGATTCAGTGTGTGTGTGTGTGTGTGTGTGTGTGTGTGTGTGTGTGTGTGTGTGTGTGTGTGTGTGTGTGTGTAGCGAGTATCAGTATTTTGATTCAATGTGTATGTGTGTATGTGTGTGTGTGTGTGTGTGTGTGTGTGTGTGTGTAAGCTGGTATTAGTATTTTGATTCAGTGTGTGTGTGTGTGTGTGTGTGTGTGTGTGTGTGTGTGTGTGTGCGTGTGTGTAAGCTAGTATTAGTATTTTGATTCAGTGTGTGTGTGTGTGTGTGTGTGTGTGTGTGTGTGTGTGTGTGTGTGTAAGCTAGTATTAGTATTTGATCCAGTGTGTGTGTGTGTGTGTGTGTGTGTGTGTGTGTGTGTGTGTGTGTGTGTGTGTGTAAGCTAATATTAGTATTTTGGTTCAGTGTGTGTGTGTGTGTGTGTGTGTGTGTGTGTGTGTGTGTGTGTGTGTGTGTGTGTGTGTGTGTGTGTGTGTGTGTGTGTGTGTGTGCATGCGCACATGGAGAGCACCCAGCGAACTACTGCTAATAGAGTTTAGTTTATGAAAGACCAAGGGGAAAGTGCCAGGGTGCACTGCTCTTTTGCGTGTGTGTGTGTGTGTGTGTGTGTGTGTGTGTGTGTGTGTGTGTGTGTATGTGTGTGTGTGTGTGTGTGGAACGACACACCACATGCTGATAACAGTGCATTCAAAATAACACATCACACACAACTGTAAAAAATGCAGTTGTAATAAATTACATATGGTATATACATAAAAAAAAATATCTTAGTACATGCAACACGTTCGCTGTGTGTGAATCGGAATGTTTAGTTTGAGTTTGCTGTACATGACAGGATTTCTTCTTTAATGTGTTGTTATTTTTATTTGCACATTTCCTGCTTTTATCAGCGATTTTATTGAAACATGACATCTAAGAAGATGAGTTAATTTCCTCGCCAAATATAGCTTTTTATCCCCCCCCCCCCTTTTGCTGTAAGCATCTATTCATTGTTCAGTCAGCAATGCAAGGTGACCCGGTTTACTGCCTTACGATAAATAATACGCTTCTTCTCCGGCTCCAGGCTCACTGTGTCAGAGTACAGGTGACAGCGTGTGTGTTAATCAACCGCCAAGAAGAAAAGAGCACGCTCTCTCTCCTGTCCTCTCCTCGCTCACCATTAGCAAGTTTACTTGTCATTCCATCTTCTGCCATCACTCTCGCTCTGTGTCTGGGTCTCAGCTCTCTGAAGGCTTCCTATTTCTGTATCAGTGTGTTAATCGCAACGATCATTTGCGTGCATGTGCAACTCTTACAAACAGTTTTGGATCACCCTCTTAATAGTTTTCCATTAACCTTAGTAATGTGAGAGTTAAACGCTGCGCCTATAGATAATTGCAGCCCTCGACTTAAATTCAGTTGCTCAGTAAATGGAAATCTATTTATTTTGTGGAGGCTGCAGTTTCAAAATGTTGTTGTTTTTTTTTTCTTCATGTTATTACAGGGACATCACCAGAGGGAATTCTTGGCCCTGTAAATAGACTAAAACATTACACACAAACGCACGCACGAGCGTGTACACACACACACACACACACACACACACACACACACACACACACACACACACACACACACACACACACACACTAATGTGATTGTGATGTGGTGGCACTGCAGAGGACACCTCAGTTAGAAGGATAAGCTTGTTTACAGTGACTGATTGGACTTATTGTCCTGTAATTACACTTGCTCATCCTTGCTGTCTCAACATGAAGTGGACCCACACCTCTCCTGCTATTTCCATCTCTGTTTTATCCCTCCATCTCCTCCTGTGCAGCTGGGCACTGCCTCCATCAATCACACCTCAGTAATGTTATTTGCTACCTGGCGGCCTGTCGCCAGGCAACAGCCAATGGGTGAGCGAACAACAATCCCTGAGCCAAACCACCAAGCCAATGAGGTGAGCAGTTCCCCTGAGACGTTCCACTGAGTACAGCAGACCTGGCTGGGTGACAAACATATATCCCCAGCTATTCTTCATGTGGTGCTCACTCTCTCTCTCTTTCTCTCTCACACACACACACACACACACACGCGCGCGCGCGCGCCCGCACACACACACACACCCTCCCCATTTCCACCTCCTTCATTTAATTATCACGGCCAAGATGCTGCCTATTGGTCATGCAGAAAAGTTCAGCAAGAGGACAGAGACATAGCCAAGCACCGTTTAGTGGGGCTCACTCACACACACACAAGAGAGAGAGAGATAGAGAGAGAGAGAGAGAGAGAGAGAGAGAGAGAGAATCATGAACAGGCAGAGGGAGAATGTTTTCACCAAACTCTAAAAAACAAAAACATCAATCCATCTACGTGCCTCTATCTCTCAAGCCTGTGTGAGCGGTGGTACACCCGGAACACCTCTTCAGTCCAATGCAGGGCCAACACAGACATCCTTTCATACTTACATATACGGGCAGTTTGGAAAAGCCAAATAGTCTGATGTGCATGTATATGGATCATGGGAGGAACCCGGAGGAACTGGAGAAAACTGAAGCAAGCACATGGGGGAACATGTACATTCACCTTCACTGAGCGCAGGACTCGAACCCAGCACCTTCTTATTGTGAGGCGGACATGCTAACCACTACAGCACCACGTCATCCTGTGTATTGCTCTGCTTTTTTCATTTATGAGACTTATTTCTGAACTCTTCCCAATCAGGGCACTCCAAAACGTTTTTGTTCAGTTCATTTTCTGTAACCGCTTCACCCTAATTAGGGTCGCGGGTCACCCTGGACAGCTTGCCAGGCCATCGCAGGGCGGAAACACGCTGACGGCTTTGCAACCTACTCTGGTTGAAAGTCAGCGATGGTTCTTTTACATGAACCTCTCACCATAGACAGTGAGCCAGTTATCTGCACTGGGGGTGGCAGTGACAACCTTGAAGAGAGTGGGACTCGAACCCCCAACCTTAGGATCAGTGATCCAGCACCTTTACCACCAAGGTTTTGTCCCTTCTATAAAAGTAAATAAATTATCCAAGTCAAAGTGAGTCATGAGTGGCTTGTATAACTGCAAAGTCTAAGAAGTTGTTATGCAAAAGAACCTTGAAATTGAAGCTCAGAATAGCACATCACGAAGTGCGTGTGGCAGAGCGGAGAGGGATCGAGGATCTCTGCAGGATGGAGAGAAAGGAAATAGCTGTGGGAGTTCGGTACCAGTGGATGCCTTGGCACACCTTATTGCTTAATACTGTTCTTTGCAGTCCATTTTGTGTGGCGATTGAAATTCAGTTTCGTTCTAACTTATTTATCTCCATCACCTTCAGTATTAGGGTCAAGCTGAGTAGCTTTGTATTTAATCTGTTGATGTGACACGTCCACTGTACAAGTTCCTGTTTGTTGTCAGGATGATGTATTAGAACAAACTCATTAACATAAACCTGTGGTTTGCTTCGCAGCTAAAATGACTGTTTAAGACATTTTACGGAGATGAATAAACACCTTCGGCCCAATCAGATTTAAGAGCTGCTGCGTTATAATACAGTCTGAAGCTCGGTACAAAGTGAGAGTGCTGAATCTGATCTCCTCTAGATCATGCTGCCGAGTCCCTCTTGGCTACTAAGTCACCATAATGGTCCTGTAGTCATGCAGCGAAAGAGATGGAGAGCGATCGGGAAAGAGGGAAAGATCAGTCGGTATCCACTGGGAGTACGTACTAGAGAAATGAGCGGGGGAAGGAAAGACTAAGTGCACAGGAAAAGAGGTAAATTGAGGCGATTTGAAAAGAACCCATCCTGAAAGCCCCAAATCCCTTCCTCCAGACGCACTACACCAAACACACCAACATTCATTCATTAAGTTATCACCGGCGTCATCATCACACAATGCACGCTAACTCCTCAAATGCGTTTACCTCTGTTTGAACATGGCAAAGAAAAAGTCGATTGGGCTTATACCCGAGCCTAATGACTTATCAGGCCAAAGCTTATCTCCAGTTTCTATAGAGTAAAGGTAATTGAGAGTTCAATGCCTCATGTATGGGATGCCAGTCCATCGCACATTACCTTCCCAGTATTTCACTGGTACCCATGTGTACTGGGTGTACAGAGGCACACTTGTGGTTAAGAGCGTGCCCAGGGATCTTAGCATGGTGGGCTCTCATAGGGAACGTCTGAACATACAGTTAATTGAAGCCTACACCGGGCTCTGCAGTTCCTGAGTTTTCTTCCATTTGCATAATTTAAAACAGTGGTCCCCAACCTTTTTATCACAGCGGACCGGTCAACTCTTGACAATTTTACCGCGGCCCAGAGTTGTTTATATTGTAAATATAATACCCCGCCCTTGCCCAGAGTCGGCTGAGATGTGCGCCAGCCTCTCTAATCAGGATTAAGCATTACATTTTTAATCGAGCTCGAACTCTTCTTAAAAAAAAAAAAAAAAAAAAAAAAAAAAACCCACAGGTGATGGTGCATCAGCAGGAAGAATGAAGGCTCAGGCTCAGTCTCACCCGAAATCCCCGCTATTGTTTGAAACATGTCCAACTCACCTCTGTTCATGTGCCGTCCCCTTGTGGGTTACATTTTAGCGCTCAAATGACCGACATGTAACCGAAAGAATCCGGTCATTTTTCAAAATAAAAGTTTTTCAAAAATAAAAGTTCGTTCAGACTCAGATAATAAATAAAACAGAAATAAATAATTATTTCTTGTGCGGCCCGGTACCAATTGATCCACGGCCCGGGGGTTTTGGGACCACTGCTTTAAGACACAGTTTTAGAATTCCATTTTGACTCTAGGTCATAGATCAAAGTCCTGGGTAAGGACAAAGTAAGGCTGTCCCTGTGTGGAGTGTGCATGTCCAGCCTGTGCTTGAGTGGGTTTTCTCCAGGTAGTCTGGTTTTCCTCCTACGGTCCAACACATCCACATTAGGGTAACTGGCTGTTCCAAATTGCCCCTTGGTGTGAGTGCGAATAGTTGTGTATGTGTGTTGTCCCTGTGATAGTCTGGTGAGCTATTTAGGGTGTACATCGCCTTCGCCCGGTGTTAAAGGGTTACCCAGGCAACCAGAGCAGGCCATGAGCAAGATTCAATTATGTTGTTGTATTTCTGATTAGCTTGATTAGCTACTGTGTGGATGCCACTTTAGTAATGGCTTCAAGTTGACCAGGGTCACAGGGAGGCTACGTCCAATCACGAGGAATGGACGTCGATCCCTGAAGCTCGAATGATGCTCATACAGAGATTGCCATGGCTGTGATCACAATGATCTACCATATGGTTCGCCAGGCCACATACGGGCTCACTCACTCACACCTATGGGCAATTTGGAAAAGCCAACTACTACTACTGTGCATGTTTTTTGGACTGTAGGAGGAAACTGGAGTATGCGGAGGAAACACATGCAAGCACGGGGAGAACATGCAAACTCCACACAGAAACACCCAGGCCTGGAATCGAACTCAGGCCTTCTTGCTGTGAGGTGGACGTGCTATCCACTACGCCACCGTGCTGCCGGCTGGTGCCTATCTCAGATGACATTGAGTTTGACGAATGAATGAATGAAAAAATGAATCCAGTGAAGTGGAAGGAACTTAGTTTCCAATGTGGGCACCACTCCGAACAGCTCACCAGACCATTACAGGACATGTTAACATCACTTAATAAGAATTATTAATATTTGATTAGCAGGTTGTATTTCACAGAACTACCTTTGATAATTACGTTAAAAAGGAAAACCCATTCATTTGCCAAAATGCTTAATTTTATTTGAGCCGGGATGGGCCTGATCCTGCCAGTGGATGCTACAGTTATTATATAGTTTGTAAACTCTACCGACTGGAGAACTAATGAAATGAGCATTTAATAATTTCAACAATATCTCACAAGCACGGTGTCTGAAATGTTAGTACGCTGATAACATTTTCTTGTTTCTCAAACTGTGCAAAAAACCCAATATCGCTTGTGAGCGAGTCGTCTGAGTACCTTAGCTAATCACAGCCGTGCTGTGTGACTGCAAATGCGATATTGATTTTGTACAACCATTCTATAAACGATTAATTATTATCAGATAACTGACATTTCAGACACAATACGGACAGACGTTCTTTATTTGTACTCGACTTGCAATGTTAGAAAGCAGAGACGCAATCTCGACTTTCTACCATTTGAGGTAGATAGTAGTTGACCTTGACTTACACATTCATGAGAACAGTTTTTCTGGCTTTATCTGATTAGTATTTATATATTAAGCATAAAGTCATATTCATGTGGAATGTACTATGGACTTTGTGAACTTTCGAAATAACATCAACTCTGATGATGTCACTAGCAGTACCAGGAATTGGAATTTTGTGATGCTGCAATTAAACATCAAAGTGTGGTTATGTTAATAATAATAATAATAATAATAATAATAATATTAAGCACTCTTAGACAATTCAAATTAGTGAAGCAGCTCTGGCTTTGTACATCTAGAGCACCAAAAGCTTTTATAATTCAAGCGCTGTAATGTAAGTGTGACGAGCAATGAATAATTAACCTTACAATAAAAGGCTGTTCAAACATTCCTCATTTTTAGTAATTGCATCACCCTGGTCCGTATGGCGGTGTATAGGTGCATGTAGCTCAGCCCAGAAATACCAAATAATAAACACCCAGAATAAACCTGGAATGTTTAGCTAGCCTGTCACAGGACAGGACAGGATGTATAATGCACTCCTTCACACCTAAGGATGATTCCACATCACCGATTTACCAACAAATTGATTTTAGATATGGGAAGAAACAGGAGAAACAGGATGAAACCCACACAGACTCCAGGAGGAGATGAAGAACACAACTGTATAAGAAAATGACCTAAGTTGTGAAGACACACTGCTACCTGCTGCATACTGTGCATACCCGGTGCTGGTTATCTGATCGGACACATTTCAACTGGAATACATTTCTTTTATTACAGTGGAACTGGTTGGGGTTCTTTAGGTGAAGATTTTGGGATAACACTGTTAACTTACAATTGGGATAATTTCAAGCATGAAGTTGTACCTATTTACTGAAGACAGGTAAAAACTTCCTCGTGGTGGGCAGTGGTGGCCTGGTGGTAAAGGGCGCTGGATCACAGATCCTAAGGTTGGGGGTTCAAGTCCCACTCTCCACAGGGTTGTCACAACCCCCCCCCCCACCCCCAGTGCAGCTAACTGGGTTATCAAAGGCCGGCCATGTCTCTCACCGTCTATGGTGAGAGGTTTATGTAAAAGAACCATTGCTGACTTTCGTGAAGAGGAGTTGCATAGCCGTCAGTGTCTTTCTGCCCCTTGCTAAAGGGTTGTGTCAGGAAGGGCATCCGACGTAAAAACCGATGTCAAATCAAACATGCGAATCAGATGATTCACTGTGGCAACCCCTGAAAAAGGGAAAACGCTGAAAGGAAATAAGAAGAAGTAAACATTTTCTTGTGCATTATCTTGTGGTCAACATTGACACTTAGCCCACCTACACTTTAGTCCAAAATATTGTTGCATGATTTTTTTTTTCCACCCCCCCCCCCAATTTAGTCGTATCTAATGCCCACTCATCAGGTATTGCCTCTCCTATCACATGACCACTACCAACCAGGAAGGGGTGAAAGCATGCACAGGCCCACTCCATGACATGCAATTCTAGCTACCCGCCTCATTTTGAACTGCGGCGTCATGCGTAATTGGGGGCTGTCTAACACACTCAGAGGCCCCTCATATCTATAAGCTCACAGACGGATATGATTGGCTGGCGATTGCTGTGAGTGACAGGGAAGTGAGCACAAGCCGTCCCTCCCTCCCATGAGAGCTCGGGCCAATTAGCTCGCATGGACTCCCGGCCACGGAAATGAGTGCATTAAACCGGATTCAAACTTGCGCTCTCCGGATTAATAGTCACGCACCTTGTCGATGCGTCACTCGGGACTGCTGCATGATTTTATGAGGAATAAAAAGAAGAGGCATCTTAAATAATAGCCACGCCCCTCTGCTGTTGGCTTCCCTCCATTGGCTCTCAGTTCAATTCAGAGTCCACTCAAGGTTTTACTATGTGTTTTCAAAGACATGCATGGGCTAGTCTTGTGTTATTACTGATTGGATTACTGTATTTACTGCATCAAGGTCTGAGGTCCTCTGGCCAGCTTTTCTTATCCAACCCAAGGTCACGGATAAAAAAAAAAAAGCATGAGCGTGCATTCACAGTGGTGGCAGTGAATCTCTGGAACACTTTATTACTGCACAATAGGAGCTCTACTTTTACTCTGCACTTTAAATTCATCTGTTCTCATTAGCATTTGTGGCGACTTCAATGTGTCTCAGCAGTTTATGTTTATGTGTGTTGTATGCTCATTTTATACCCGTTATCCTATCATATTCTTTTATTTTATTATATTTTTGAGTTATTATTTCATATTCTTTCCAGTCATATTACTTTTATTCCTTTTATTACGTTGCTATGCATCTGATTCTGTTATTATTAGCATCCGCAGAATGCTTGAAATGGATAATTGATTGTATTATGGAACAGAGTGTTGTGTTCTTTATGCTGCGCTTTTGCTTTTTAAAAAATTATTATTCTATTAGGAGTCTGCTCCTGGCCAGTACAGCAGGTTTCCTCTGTGTGCTCAAGTTTACTCCTACTATCCAAAAATATGGCTGTTAGTCATCCGGCTTTTCCAAATTGAAGCACTGAGAGCAAAAACCCCATAAGTCACATTTCATGAAATGTGGCTTATGTAGTTTTTGATCTCAATGCCTCAATTGACCACAGGTGAGAAAGTGAGTGGAAACTGTTGTTTGTGTCTGTATTAACCTTGTGCTAAGAGGCAAACAAATCAGGGTGTACCCCGCCACTTACCCAGCTGTGTCAGCTGGGATTGGTTCCACCTTCACCGTGACCCTGACATATAATCAATGTTCCTGTTAAAGCGCTATATAAATAAAGTAACATTTAATTCCAATACATAAATATGATGCCAAATCTTTGCTCAGTGTATTGAATGTTTGGTTTGCGTCATCGAAAAAAAAAAAAAAACCTTTTGTGGATGAATATTATTTAATATTTCCAAGTACATGAGTGCCATTATTTGTGATGCCAATAAAACTAAAGTTAGATTTAATTGAGAGAAAGTGGGTAGGAGTGTTCAGTGGTGTGTGTGTGTGTGTGTGTGTGTGTGTGTGTGTGTGTGTGTGTGTGTGTGTGTTTAAGCAGATAACGTATAAAAGCAAAACATATGAGAGCACAAAGTAGGAGACAAGAGAAAGATTTGTCTTTCTGCTCCACACAGAATTATTATCCACTCACCAAGGCAACAACACAGAGAGAAGTTAATTTTGTGTGTGTGTGTGTGTGTGTGTGTGTGTGTGTGTGTGTGTGTGTGTGTGTGTGTGTGTGTGTGAGTGTGCAGAAAGTCATTAATTCACTTGGTTTCCAAAAAGCTTACTCATGATGTCACACCATGCTGTCGAGCTGCTCTTACTGTCTGTCCACCAATATATCACACACACAAACATTCGATCCTGTACATCTATTGGAAATGCACTGATCACAATCACAACTAAATGCCATTTTTCAATCTTTATTCTAATCCAAACCTAAACCAAATTCTAACCTTAAGCCTTAAACCCATCTTTAGCTCTCAAACAGCACTCTGAAGACACGACAATATATCCAGCCACAATATCCTTACTACTGGAAAATCACTTTTTATTACACACACACACACACACACACACACACACACACACACACACACACTCACACACACACACGCACGCACACATTATTCGTTTCATTCATTTCCTAAGCCACTTAATCCTAATTAAGGTTGCAGGGATGCTGGAAACACCCTGGAAAGTTTGCCAGGCCATTGCAATAACACACACACAACCATTCACACACCAATAGGGGCAACTTAGAACTGCCAATTAGCTTATGTATGGACCGCGGTAAGCAAACCGTAGTAGCCAGAAAAAAAAAAAAAACCCACACAATCACAAGAGGAACATGCAATATCTACACAGAAACCCCCGAGCCAGGGAATCGAACCCTTGCTATGAATCGACCATCTTGTTGTAAGGCGAACAACAAAAAACTAAGTTGCAAAAAACCACTGCGCCACCGTGCCGCCACCACACTAGTTAATTTTTAGAATTCCTTGCATATACATTCTGGGCATAACTGAACACCCACTCTGACTCTCGCACCATCGTTGGATGTCTCACTAGATGAAAAAATACCAAAGGCATTGAAGAGGGCACTCTGTCTGTGTCCTCTCTACCATTGTCCTGTGTGTCACCAAGAAGACACTGAGGTCATTGTGCCCGTTCAATTCATAGCATACGCTTTTTCTCCTGACTCGACTAAACACCCTCTCGAACCTGTCTCGTTCCTCCATTAATGGAAAAAGAGGACGAAAACAAAAGTAGTTTGTTGCATTTATTTAGACGAGGGCAGGACCTCATTTAACATTGGTGCGAAGTCACAACTAATAAAGAAAAAACATCTAAGTAATGTATTTATAGCCGTTGACACTTCAGGCTCACAGGGTGCAATTCCATATTTAGTTACAGGGTATTCTCGGTACAGTGGCGAACGTTTGTGAATCCTTCTGCATAAATATGATTTAAAACCCAAGATTTCCACACATATCCTAAAATTTGATGAAGCAAACCCAATTTAACAAACAAGACAAATACAAAAACGTGTACACCACGGATCACCAACATGGTGCCCGTGGGCACCAGGTAGCCCGCAAGGACAATATAAGCTGCCCGCGGACCTGTTCACTGCGATTTTTAGGACAGGCCCATGGCTCCATAGCGCCACTCTCCATTGAGCTGCATCTCATTTTTTTCAATATATTTTTTAATAAAATCAATATCTTCACAAAGATGAATATCATTAATTTTAATAGTAACATATAATTAAAGGTAAATTGAGCAAATTTGTAATTTCAGAGGTGTGTATCAACCTGGTATCTCTTCGCATTAATTGATACCCAAGAAGTAGCTCTCAGTTTCAAAAAGGTTGGTGACCCCTGGTGTACACCTTTAATCAGACGGAGGGGTTTTGTTGAATACCCCCCCACGTTCACCAGACCTCACACCACTAGACTTCTTTTTATGGGGATACCTAAAAGACAAAGTCTACGCAATGAGACCCACAACAGTCATCGAATGGAGAGCAACCATTGAACGTGAATACATGAACGTGTGCTATTCCATCGCTTTACTTTGTTGGCAGTATCTGGACCAGAATGGACATCAATTTGAGAACAGGCGATGGGTGCCAAAACAATAGAATGGTGTTTGTAAATTCTTTTACATGTTGAAAATTATATGAATTTTAATAAACACCTAGTTTACAATTATTTAAAGTGTGTACAGAGATTCCTCACTACTTCAATTCATGTGGCTTCAGTGCATTGCGTTTTTTTTTTTTTTTTTTTAAATATTCATCGAATTAAAAAACTAAGAAATCTAAGGAAGACTATGGGAAAAAGTTAAGGAAATGCCACAAAACAAGGCCAATTATGCAAAAAAAAAAAAACCCAAAAAAACCAACTCAAAACCTCCCATCAAAACGACTTACATTGTTGTGAGGTGAGCATCTAAGTGCGTGCACGCGCATGGGTATGTATGTGTATTTATATTTTATTTACATCTTATGCACTATTTTTGAATGTTTAATTGTTATTATAAGTATTTATAGCATTGAACAAGTATTTATTGATATTATATACACATATACATGTACGTATATGGCATTTGGTGGGGGGTGATCCTACTTCGTGAATTTCGGTGGTCCCGGGGGGATCTTGGTCACAATTCACTGCGGAAAGTGAGGGATCCCTGTATATAGTTTTTGGGACACCCTGTATATTAACTTACTCATTAATTCATTGAGCAAAAAAAAAAGATCCAATGTTACATATGTGTGAGGTGAAACAGTATGTGAACCTTGGCATTCAGGTCCACTTGTGGAGTAATAATTATAACATTTGTGATAACTGTTCGGCTTTTTTATCCATTATTTCAATCCATTCCTCCATAAAGAACAGCCTCAGCTTTGTATGATGGTGGGTTTCCTCATATAAATGTTAACACTATTTTTATATTGGTTTAACGTCAGGAATTTGACTTGACCATTTAAAGACATCATATTTATTCTGTAACTAATGTTTGGTAGAACGACTTAGATCTTTAGGATTATTTGTCTTGCTGTGTGTTTACTTATTTCTTGAGATTTAGTTCAGATGTCCTGATATTTGCCTTTAAATTTTTCTGGAATAATACAGAATTTATTGTTAAATAATCTACAGTAAAATTTCCGAGCCCAGATGCAGCAAAACAGGTCCAAATCATGATACTATTACTTCAAAGCTTCACAGATGGAAGAAGGTTCTTATGTTTGGACTACAAGGTTTTCCTTCTCCAAAGAAAAGCCAAATTTCTCTTTAGTCTCATTCATCCTCATTTTTTTTCAAATAGCCTCCCAGTTTGTTCACGCCATTTTTAACTGTTCTACAGAGTTCTGCTGATGGTGAACTCCAACTTTACAGAACCTTTTACTTGCTTAAAAGTGGAATGAAGGAGACGTGTGCTTGTGCACATTTTTAAGAACAAGGTACACGTGCAGAGTTGTGGCAACTACAAAGGGATAAAGTTGATGAGCCACACAATGAAGCTATGGGAAAGAATAGTGGAAGTTAGACTAAGGGCAGAGGTCAGCATTTGTGAACAACAGTTTGGTTTCATACCAAGAAAGAGCACCGCAGATGCAATGTTTGCTTTGAGGATGTTAATAGAGAAGTACAGAGAAGGTTAGAGGGAGCTGCATTGTGCCTTTGGGAATCTGGAGAAAGCATATGACAGAGTGCCAAGAGAGGAACTGTGGTATTGCATGAGGAGGTCTTGAGTGGCAGAGAGGTATGTTAGAGTGGTGCAGGACATGTATGAGAGATGTAAGACACTGGTGAGGTGTGCTGTCAGTGTGACCGAAGAATTCAAGGTGGAGGTGGGACTGCATCAAGGATCAGCTCTGAGCCCTTACTTGTTTACTATGGTGATGGACAGGCTGACAGACGAGGTTAGACAAGAATCTCCATGGACTATGATGTTTGCGGATGACATTGTGATCTGTCGTAAGAGCAGAGAACAAGTGCAGGAAAATCTAGAGAGGTGGAGGTATGCCCTGGAAAGGAGGGGAATGAAGGTTAGCCTCAGTAAGACAGAATACATGTGTGTGAACGACAAGGACCAAAGAGGAACAGTGAGGTTACAGGGAGCAGAGATAAGGAAGGTGGAGAATTTTAAGTACTTAGGCTCAACAATCCAGAGCAATGGAGAGTGTGGAAAAGAGGTGAAGAAGCGTGTGCAGGCAGGTTAGAATGGTTGGAGGAAAGTGTCCAGTGTGATGTGTGATAGGAAGGTATCGGCAAGAATGAAAAGAAAAGTGTACAAGACGGTGATGAGGCCAGTGATGTTGTATGGTTTAGAAACAGTGGCACTGAGGAGAAGACAGGAGTCAGAGCTGGAGGTAGCGAAGATGAAAATGTTGATGTTCTCACTGGGAGTAACGAGGATGGATAGGATCAGGAATGAGTACATCAGAGGGACAGCTCATGTAAGATGTTTTGGAGACAAAGTCAGAGAGGCTAGATTGAGATGGTTTGGACATGTACAGAGGAGGGATAGTGAATATATTGGTAGTAGGATGCTGAGGTTGGAACTACCAGGCAGAAGGCCTAGAGGAAGACCAAAGAAGAGATTTATGGATGTGGTGAAGGAAGACATGAAGGTCGTTGGTGTAAGAGAAGAAGATGTAGAGGACAGGGTGAGATGGAGGCAGATGATTTGCTGTGGCGACCCCTGAAAGGAACAGCCAAAAGGAAAAGAAGACAGAAGAAGAACACACAACTCCAGTATTGGGCAAAGACCATGGGGCTCACTCACACCTGAGCATCCAGTTGAATGAAAAAACTTCACTCTGTTTGCACCTTCAAAATAACTGCTAATTCTAGAGGTTCCTCTATTTTAGCACCTCAGCGATATGTATTATCCTTTCCCTAAATAAATAAACAACCAAGTACAATATTTTTGTCTCATTTGCTCAACTGAGTTCTTTTTATCTACTTTAGGACTTGTATGAAAATCCAATAATGTTTTGTTTTAGGTCACATTTATGCATATGAAATATAGAAGTTGCTAAAGGCTTGTCAAACTTTCAAGCACCACGGCAAAATGGATTCGGGTCGTTTTAATTACTCAATGCAGCATAAAACAAACTATGTTTACCTGGAGATATTCGAATAACAATGCAAACAGCCCCCTTTTGTTAATGAAATAAAGATGTGATGTTTGGATCCGCTGTATATATCCAGCTCCAAAAAGCTCGGTGCTGTCAATAGTGTTTAAAAATCTTTTTCTCCATTCGACTGCACAAAACTGGAGCCCAGCGTGCATAGACAGAGGGGTGCAGATGTTCGTCGTGCTACAGGCAAAAGTGGCTCGATACTGAATTTTTCACTTACATATGACACAAATTTGCCTCTAGCGAGACAGCATGAGTGGCAAACACAGCGCATCAAATCTGACATTTTAAATTCTAATTTGAACTACTTTCATGTGTGGTACTGCATCCGCAATGTGAATAGGGAGCCGCAAATTCAATCCAAGCTGATGCTTGTTGTACTTTCATCCGGAAGAGGATACATATTGGCTGTTTTTTGGTGTGAGATTTAAGTGCATTGTCTGAAATCATTAACAGAGTTAATCAGTAGCTCGCTGTACCCCAGGATATTACTAGTAGCTGTCCTGTTTTCAAAGCAAACCTGCATGCACAAGAACAAGCTACTTTATTTCCTATCAATTAGTAGTGCGGCACAACGATACCCTACTCCCCGCTTCCTCTTTTCACATAACCAGTTCAACATTACATTTAAATCAAACAAAAACATAACACTTTCCACCATGGAAAAGAGTTTCATAATCATCATTTTCTGAACCACTTAATCCTAATTAGGGTCACAGGGAGGTGTCTATCCCAGCCTACTCTAGGTGAAGGTAGTGTACACCCTGGACAGCTTATCAGACTATCGCAGAGCAGAAAACTCTTCACAAAAGTCAGCAATGGGTCTTTACATGTCTTTTACCATAGACCAGTGCTTCTCAAATAGTGGGAAGGCCCCAGTGTAATGCCGGGGAGCCGCGTATGACCCTGAGGAACATGCTTTTTGCCATACTGTACAAGAGTTAAGTGTAATTGCACATCCACTACAGTAGATAGCAGTGGCGCTCTAATTGTTGTGCTATGGTGTAGCGTTTTTTTGCACCGAGTCAACGATATGAAGTGCAGTAAACAACCCCTCAAGAAACAGCACGGAAAAATTTCTAACAGGCACATTGGTGCACATCTTTTCTGTTCCAGAGTAAAAGCAATGTTAGTGAAGTTTTTCTATACAGTGAGTCGTCGACTTACGACCGCATTTGGTTCCGGCAGACCAGTCGTAACTCGATCGGGTCGTATGTCGACTTTCCATCCAAATACACTCACGCCAAACAAAACCAGATGAATCAATCTCGTACATTTAAAGCTATACATCTATTTTCAATTCCATGTCACTGAGGCATGCAGCGGAGAGCCGATCCTTTCTGTACTCCAGTGTGTGGGCGGGTCCGATAGCTTCAAACTCCAATTTTATTGGATTATAACATCAGCCACAGACTGCGCGTGTTGTTTGGGTAAAGAGATAAATTTCCCTCGTTTTGATCGGCTCATTCCCACGAAGCCAAGCACAGCTGGCAAGCAAACGCAAAAGGACAAACATGGAAAAACTTCAACCCGCAGACCAGCCGATTGGCAAAACTTGGGACGCGCTTCCTGGCACATAAACCCTGCAGCGTGTGAGTCCAATCAAATTAGAGTTTCAAGGTATCGGACCCGCCCACACAGAAAGGATTGGCTCTCAGCTTCGCGCCACAGTGACGTGGCATTGAAAGTAGATGAATAGATTTGCTCTGAGCAGTTAGAAAGTGAAGCTGCATCATCTCCTGCTTGGCCTTTTAAGATGATGGCACTGCAACAACTGTCGTACGCAACACTCGTACTGCACTGCCATGAATCATGCTTCACCACTTTTGCAGTCGTAAATGCGATCAAACGTAACTCGCATAGGTCGTAAGTCGACGACTCACTGTATTGTAAGTTGAACTATATTTCTTTCTTTTTTGTTTTTAATGTTAATAAAGATACAATGTTCTGCAGAGGTGTACAAATTACGATTTTATAGACGAATAATACTATTGATAGTCGCGTGCAGGGTGGTCGAGGGCGAGAAATATTTTTTTCTTCCTAGAGGGGGCGTCACAAAAAATATGCCGTAGACAGTGAGAGACATGGCTGGCCTTTGATAGCCCAGTTAGCTGCACTGGCGGGAAAGCAGTGACATTAACATTGTAAAAAAGAACCATTCCTTGGTCGGGTGACATCACTCATCAGTGAGTACTTTGTGTTTTTTGTTCCGTTTATTTGTTTGTTTGTTGTTTTAGTCTGACTTTGACAGTAGCACAAGCAAACACTAATCACAAATTGCTGTGCTAGAAACAAATTGATGTGAAATTTTCATTTTTTCAAAGTATCCCTTTTCAGTGATGTAAGTCATTTGCATATGGATTCATATTATTATTATTATTGTGTGATGAACTTGTTTTCCAAATGTGTGACTGCTTTTAATGTTTTCACAGACAGACACAAAGTTCGAAAACAAGTTGCACCATCAGTCATTTGTGTTGTTAAATTAGTTTAAGTGCAAGGATAGCTTGTTTTGCTTCATGCTGCAATTAAATCAATTCTATTTTGTGGCTCAAACACACTGACACAAATGACATGAAAAGGAAAGCAGAAGAAAACAAGCTGACACTAATTTCTTGTCATGAATAATAACAACTTTTAAAAACTGCTGCAATTCTGTTTCTATTTTCTCTGTATGTGGTAATGTTCTCACTAGAATCACAGCCACGGGTACAAAGTGGGGACAAATACAGTGACAAACTAGCATAAAGATTTTTCTTGAAAAGGAAGCTTGTGTTAGTCTTGGGATGCCACCACATGATCGATATCCAGACTGAATCGCAGAACGACACTGTTTACTGAATCTTCTTCTTTCTCTTTCGGCTGTTCCCTTTTCCAGGGGTCGCCACAGCAAATGATTTGCATGACTGATTTGGTATAGGTTTTTACATCGGATGCGCTTCCTGACACAACCCTTTAGCGAGGGGAAGAAACACGCTGACGGCTCTTTACGAAAGTCAGCAATGGTTCTTTTACATGAACCTCTCACCATAGACAGTGAGAGACGTGGCCGACCTTGGATAACCCAGTTAGCTGCACGGGGGGGGGGGGGGGGGGTGGCAACCTTGTGGAGAGTGGGACTTGAACACTCAACCTTAGGATCAGCGATCCTGTGCCCTATACCACCAGGCCACCACTGCCCCGGTTTCCTGAATATTACTGTATCCACCATTTTGAGGCGAAAACATAGAATCAGAACAACTGATCAACTGATTCAGAATATGATGATAAGTCATCCTTCATTCATTTTCTGAACTGCTTAATCCTAATTCGGGTTGCGGGGAGGCTGGCGTCCATCTCAGCTGACTCGGGGCAAGGACAGAGTACACCCTGGACAGCCCGCCAGGCCATCGCAAGGTAGAAACACGCAGATGGCGATACATCTACTCTTGTCTCAAGGCAGCAATGGTTCTTTTACAGCCTCACGCTGTAAAAGCTTTGATAACCCAGTTAGCTGCACTGGAGGGACAGCAGTGACAACTCGTTCAGAGTGGGGCTTGACCCCCCAACCTTAGGATCGGTGATCCATCACCCTACCACCAGGCCAACACTGCCCTGTATGATGATGATGCTGTTCTAAATTGAAACGTTTGACAGTAATATGTTATTGCTAGATGTAGGAGTTTGTACAGTTTAATGGCAACAGGTAGGAATGATTTTGTGTGTCATTCCGTAGAGCATTCCGTTGGTATCAGTCTCTCACTGAACGGCTCCTGTGGCTGATCAGCACGTTGTGAAGAGGGCGGGAGGTATTATTCAACATTGTCTTTATTTTGGACAACATTCGCTTTTGTAACACTACCGTCAGAGAGTCCAACTTCATCCCCACAACGTTACTAGCCTTGTGGATCAGTCTGTTCAGTCTGTTCACGTCTGCCACCGTCCGTCTGCTGCCCCAGCATGCAACAACATGGAGGATAGTACGGTCCACAACAGACTCATAGAACATCCTGAGCGGTGTCCAACAAACGTTAAACGACCTTATCCGCCTCAAAAATTAGAGATGGCTCTGGCCCTTATCAAGTGCGGCAATTTTCTTAACCCGGTCCAGTTTATTGTCACAGCATATACTATTTGTTTCTTACATAGGTATTCATGGTAAGTCTGTTGGGTTTTTACACCCGAGCCTAGTGGCTTAGCCTCGTAGCTCATCAGGCCGGTACTTATCCCCGGTTTCCGTAGCGTGAAGCAACCAGGAGTTCAAATCCCCCTGGATGGGACGCTAGTCCATCGTCCTTCCCAGTATTTTTAACTGGTACCCTTTTATACTGCTGGGTGAACAGAGGCACAATTGTGGTTGAGACCTTTCCCAGGGGTCTTAGCACAGTGAGGGTCTCACTGGGATTCGAACTCACAGCCTCCCGATCATGAGCACAGCACCCTAACCTCTACGCCACCGGCCCCACAGGTATTCATGTCCTGGGATAATTCTTAGCAGAACGTCCTTCGACAGCAATCACAGCTGCAAGTCTACTGGTTGATGTCTCCATGATATTTTGTCCATTCTTCTTGTCAAAATTGCACGCACGCAGTAAGACGGGATGGACAGCGTTGGTGAATACCCACACATTTGTACTCGCTTTGGGTTCTGAGTTTTGACCAGACTATTCTAACACGTTATTTTTTATTGTTGTTGTTGTTGTTGTTGTTGTTGTTGTTGTTATTGGACCTCTCTAGCAAAGCTTTGGCAGTGTACTTGGAATCATTCAACCGTTGGAAGGCGGACCTCTGCCCCAGTCCTAAAATCTCTTTCTGACAAGAGAAGGTTTTCTTTTAGGATTACCCTACGTTCAGCTTCAGTCTTCTTACCCTTAAGCCTGATGAAAGGCATCCATACAACATGATGCGGCTGCCTGATGCTTCACTGTAGGCATGATGGTTTCAGGGTGACTTACAGTGTTGGGTTTTTTTCCACCATGTTAAATTTTGGCCTCAGTCCAGACAGGCTTTTTCTCACATATTTGTTCTTTGGAAAAGTCCAGGTTTGTGGAGTTTCTAGGGAATGTTTTTTCCTCTGAAGACCTTCTCACATCTGAAATGTAAATCCTTTAGCACTGTGCTAATATTAACGCGACAGCTCCCATAACATTTGAAGCAGTTATTATTGTAATAAATATGTAATAATAAACACATAGGGAGCATAATGGCGTAGTGTTTCCACTTCACAGCAAGGTCTTTGGTTCAAGTCCCAAGGCTGTTTTTTTGGGTGGGGTTTGTATGTTCTTCCTATGCTTGTGTGGGTTTCATCCAGGTCCTCCAGTGTCCTCCCATAGTCAGAAGACAAGCACAATATGCTAATTGCCTGCTGTACATTGTCCCCAAGTGTGTGTGTGTGTGTGTGTGTGTGTGTGTGCGCGTGCATGCGTGCGTGTGTGTGTGTGTGTGTGTGTGTGTGTGTGTGTGTGTGTTGCCCTGCAATGGACTGGCAAGCTGTTCTCTTGCCTTCACTCAGAGTTGGCTGTGATCAACTGCAGCTTCCCTGTTAAATATTAAGCAGTTAGACAAAGGAATGAATGAGCGAGTAATAAACACATCTGAGTTCTAACATTTTCTTGTTAGATTTTTGAAAGTCAAAAAAAAAAAAAAAAAAAATCAAGTATTTAATAGACCCTGGTGTATTAAAAGAGGAAATGAGTAAGACGCGGCGCGATCCAAGTAGCTGACTTGCTAATGTGCTGAATCAAATGAAGCGCTATCTGTGTCAATCTATTTAATATAATGTTTGGACGATCGAGAAAGTGTTGTAGGGGCTCAATTCAAAGAGGAGAAGGAGGACAGAAAGCCCAGCTAATATAATATTTTGTGGATAAAAGATGAAAGGAGAAATAAAATCTCAGTAAAGTGATGAGTGTGCAGCAGCTGATCCATTGAATTTATAGTCTGTCAGCCGCTCGCTTTTTCTTCAGCACACTGTAAGTCAGAGACACTGGCTGTCTGTGAGTGTTAAATGTTGTGATTTGAAATAAGGACACACACCATCCAAGGCCACACTGCTGTGGCGTGCTTTTGCTCAAGGAAAAAAATAAGTTCCGACATCAGTGGAACGAGGAAAGCGGGCAGTGGTGGCCTGGTGGTAAAGGGTGCTGGATCGCTGATCCTAAGGTTGGGGGTTGGAGTCCCATGCTCCACAAGGTTGTCACTGTCCCCCCAGAACCCCACTCTCCACAAGCTTGTCACTGTCCCCCCAGAACCCCACTCTCCACAAGGTTGTCACTGTCCCCCCAGAACCCCCCCTCTCCACAAGGTTGTCACTGTCCCCCCCAGAACGCCACTCTCCACAAGCTTGTCACTGTCCCCCCCAGAACCCCACTCTCCACAAGCTTGTCACTGTCCCCCAGAACCCCACTCTCCACAAGCTTGTCACTATCCCCCAGAACCCCACTCTCCACAAGCTTGTCACTGTCCCCCAGAACCCCACTCTCCACAAGGTTGTCACTGTCCCCCCAGAACCCCCTCTCCACAAGGTTGTCACTGTCCCCCAGAACGCCACTCTCCACAAGCTTGTCACTGTCCCCCCAGAACCCCACTCTCCACAAGCTTGTCACTGTCCCCCAGACCCCCCCTCTCCACAAGCTTGTCCCCGTCCCCCCAGAACCCCACTCTCCCCAAGGTTGTCACTGTCCCCCCAGAACCCCACTCTCCACAAGGTTGTCACTGTCCCCCCAGAACCCCACTCTCCACAAGGTTGTCACTGTCCCCCCAGAACCCTACTCTCCACAAGCTTGTCACTGTCCCTCCAGAACCCCACTCTCCACAAGGTTGTCACTGTCCTTCCAGAACCCCACTCTCCACAAGGTTGTCACTGTCCCCCCAGCAACCCACTCTCCACAAGGTTGTCACTGTCCCCCCAGAACCCCACTCTCCACAAGCTTTTCACTGTCCCCTCAGAACCCCACTCTCCACAAGGTTGTCACTGTCCCCCCAGAACCCCACTCTCCACAAGGTTGTCACTGTCCCCTCAGAACCCCACTCTCCACAAGCTTGTCACTGTCCCCCCAGAACCCCACTCTCCACAAGCTTGTCACTGTCCCCCCAGAACCCCACTCTCCACAAGGTTGTCACTGTCCCCCAGCAACCCACTCTCCACAAGGTTGTCACTGTCCCCCCAGAACCCCACTCTCCACAAGCTTTTCACTGTCCCCTCAGAACCCCACTCTCCACAAGGTTGTCACTGTCCCCCCAGAACACCACTCTCCACAAGGTTGTCACTGTCCCCTCAGAACCCCACTCTCCACAAGCTTGTCACTGTCCCCCCAGAACCCCACTCTCCACAAGGTTGTCACTGTCCTTCCAGAACCCCACTCTCCACAAGCTTGTCACTGTCCCCCCAGAACCCCACTCTCCACAAGGTTGTCACTGTCCCCCAGCAACCCACTCTCCACAAGGTTGTCACTGTCCCCCCAGAACCCCACTCTCCACAAGCTTTTCACTGTCCCCTCAGAACCCCACTCTCCACAAGGTTGTCACTGTCCCCCCAGAACCCCACTCTCCACAAGCTTGTCACTGTCCTTCCAGAACCCCACTCTCCACAAGGTTGTCACTGTCCTCCCAGAACCCCACTCTCCACAAGGTTGTCACTGTCCCCCCAGAACCCCACTCTCCACAAGGTTGTCACTGTCCCCCCAGAACCCCACTCTCCACAAGCTTGTCCCTCTCCCCTCAGAACCCCACTCTCCACAAGGTTTGTCACTGTCCTTCCAGAACCCCCCTCTCCACAAGGTTGTCACTGTCCCCCCAGAACCCCACTCTCCACAAGCTTGTCACTATCCCCCCAGAACCCCACTCTCCACAAGGTTGTCACTGTCCCCCCCGAACCCCACTCTCCACAAGCTTGTCACTGTCCCCCAGAACCCCACTCTCCACAAGCTTGTCACTGTCCCCCCAGACCCCCACTCTCCACAAGCTTGCCACTCCCCCCCCAGACCCCCACTCTCCACAAGGTTGTCACTGTCCCCCCAGAACCCCACTCTCCACAAGCTTGTCACTGTCCCCCCAGAACCCCACTCTCCACAAAGTTGTCACTGTCCCCCAGAACCCCACTCTCCACAAGGTTGTCACTGTCCCCCAGAACCCCACTCTCCACAAGGTTGTCACTGTCCCCCAGAACCCCACTCTCCACAAGCTTGTCACTGTCCCCCAGAACCCCACTCTCCACAAGGTTGTCACTGTCCCCCAGCAACCCACTCTCCACAAGGTTGTCACTGTCCCCCAGAACCCCACTCTCCACAAGCTTTTCACTGTCCCCTCAGAACCCCACTCTCCACAAGGTTGTCACTGTCCCCCCCGCACCCCACTCTCCACAAGGTTGTCACTGTCCTTCCAGAACCCCACTCTCCACAAGGTTGTCACTGTCCCCCCAGAACCCCACTCTCCACAAGGTTGTCACTGTCCCCCCAGAACCCCACTCTCCACAAGGTTGTCACTGTCCCCCCAGAACCCCACTCTCCACAAGCTTGTCACTGTCCCCTCAGAACCCCACTCTCCACAAGGTTTGTCACTGTCCTTCCAGAACCCCACTCTCCACAAGGTTGTCACTGTCCCCCCAGAACCCCACTCTCCACAAGGTTGTCACTATCCCCCAGAACCCCACTCTCCACAAGGTTGTCACTGTCCCCCAGAACCCCACTCTCCACAAGCTTGTCACTGTCCCCCAGAACCCCACTCTCCACAAGCTTGTCACTGTCGCGTCAGAACCCCACTCTCCACAAGGTTGTCACTGTCCCCCCAGAACCCCACTCTCCACAAGGTTGTCACTGTCCCCCCCAGAACCCCACTCTCCACAAGCTTGTCATTGTCCCCCAGAACCCCACTCTCCACAAGGTTGTCACTGTCCCCCAGAACCCCACTCTCCACAAGGTTGTCACTGTCCCCCAGAACCCCACTCTCCACAAGGTTGTCACTGTCCCCCAGAACCCCACTCTCCACAAGCTTGTCACTGTCCCCCAGAACCCCACTCTCCACAAGCTTGTCACTGTCCCCCCAGAACCCCACTCTCCACAAGCTTGTCACTGTCCCCTCAGAACCCCACTCTCCACAAGGTTGTCACTGTCCCCTCAGAACCCCACTCTCCACAAGGTTGTCACTGTCCCCCCAGAACCCCACTCTCCACAAGGTTGTCACTGTCCCCCAGAACCCCACTCTAGACAAGGTTGTCACTGTCCCCCGGATCCCCACTCTCCACAAGCTTGTCACTGTCCCCGGAACCCCACTCTCCACAAGCTTGTCACTGTCCCCCAGAACCCCACTCTCCACAAGCTTGTCACTGTCCCCCAGAACCCCACTCTCCACAAGGTTGTCACTGTCCCCCAGAACCCCACTCTCCACAAGGTTGTCACTGTCCCCCAGAACCCCACTCTCCACAAGGTTGTCACTGCCCCCCAGTGCAGCTAACTGGGTTATTAAAGGCGGGCCATGTCTCTCACTGTCTATGGTGAGAGGTTCATGTAAAGGAACCATTGCTGACTTTCGTAAAGAGTAGCTGCATAGCCGTCAGCGTGTTTCCCGCCTCTTGCTAAAAGGGTTGTGTCAGGAAGGGCATCCGATGTAAAACCCTATGCCAAATCAAACATGTGACACATTAATGTGACTTCATGAAGATAGAGGCAAATGATTTGCTGTGGCAACCCCTGAAGGGAACAGCTGAAAGGAAAAGCATAAGATCAGTGAAAGATGAACGGATCTACAGATACTGATAGCAAAGTCTCAGGTACCCCGTGTATATGCAGGGTGTGTAAGGTGAGTGTATATGTATGTGTGTGTGCATGAGGTGGGTTAGAGAGCCGAGTGCACACACGTAGCGTCAGGGCAGGAGCGAGCACTATTATGCTCATCTCTAGGGATAGCAACATGCCCACACCTCAATCTCTCACTGTGAGCAATCTGTACTCTCTCTCTCTCTCTCTCTCTCTCACACACACACACACACACACACTCACACGCACTCACTCTCACACACACACACACACACACACACACACACACACACACACACACACACACACATTTCTCCCACAGTGCTGGTTTGTAAAACACAACCCTCTACTAGCCTTCTTTTCACTTCACAAATTCTCACTGCATTAAGATTACATGAATGCATCTTTTCCTTCTCGTGCTTTTCTACTCTTTTATATTTCTACCTCTTTTTCAATCCCAATAAATCGCCAACTCTGTTTTATTCCCTGCGCTTTCAGCTTTCCTCATGTAAAATGTTCCGAGGAACATCTTGTCTTATTTCTTCCTCTTGATATCAGGGAAGGTCATTGTTAAAAAAAATGGAAGTATGCTAAAAATGTTGCAGGCAGGATGCAGAGCAGTGGAGGGTTAAACCAATTTGAGCAGATGGAGAATATCTAACTGTGCAATCCATCAGGAACATCAGGGTATCCACCTCATTTCTTCTACTTTAATAGGCATGTTTCAGTTTAATGTTCTGCATATTATATATGAACCTCGAAAAAAAAAAAAAAGACTGAATGCTTGTGCGTTTAAGGACGGTGACAATAGAAAGCCAAGATCTCAGAAAGTAATATGAGTTCATATCTGAAACGGCACCCATGGAGTAAGGACTACAAACAGCTTTGTGTCCAAATAATTCCATAAGATTTGTAATTTTTCCTCCAGCATTAGAACTTCTCCTTTTTCTTCTTCTCCTTTTGGGTTTTCCCTTCAGGGGTCGCCACAGCAAACCATCCGCCTCCATTTCACCCTATCGTCTGTATCTTCTACTCTTACTCCAACTACCTTCATGTCCTCCTTCACCACATCCATAAAGCTTCTCTTTGGTCTTCCTCTCGGCCTTCTGCCTGGTAGTTCCAACCTCAGCATCCTACTACCAATATATCCTCCAGCATTAGAGGACATTTGAAAAAAAAAAAAAAAAAAAAAAATTCCGCTCATTTTCATAAAGATCGTAACTGACTGAAATAGTTCCGATAAAAATGACAGACAGGGAGTAAATACGAATGTAAACAAGCATTCTGGACCAGTAGAAAGTTTCAAAAATTGGTTTTCTTGCCAACGTGAAAAACATTCTCTTAATCACGTTGAAAATACTGAATCCTACAGGAAACATGTTGACAATTATACATCTAGTATTTCACTACTAGGGTCGGCTGAAAGGTTCACAGACTCTCAGCAGTTGTAATGGAATGCAATGTGAGAGCTTCTAAACCAAGCTGAACGAGCCACACCCATGGAAGAAGTGTGCAGAACCACAGGGGAAACAAAATAAACCACATTTGGTCTGATATGACCACTGCATCATGGTCAGCCTGTGCACTTTTCAGCCCACGCTTGTATTGCACTTTCAAGTACATCGGATGAGGGGCGGTGGTGGCTCGGTGGTTAAGGTGTTGACTTACTGATACGTACAAGGTCAGGGGTTCATGACCCACTATCACCAATAAGTATAGTGATAAATAAAATAAACTTTCCTTTATTGCCTGATATATTCATTCCTTCATTTTCTGAACTTCATTAGGGTGGCAGGAAGGCTGGTGCCCATCTCAGCCGACTCCGGGCGAGGGCGAGATACACCCGGGACAGCTCGCCAGGCCAGCTCAGGGCCTGCCTGACATATGGAATAGGTTAATATTATACACTGTCCACAATTTAATAATATTAGGGTGTGCTTTTATGTTGGTTGTTATGTCCCATTAAAATGGGACAGATTTGAAAGAATGATGTCATTTACTTTTTTTTTTTTTTTAACAGTGTTTCGTTCCCCTGAAGTGTTAACTAGTTAACTAAGCTTTGAACAGTCATAAGAAAACTTCCCCAGTTCCCATGGCAACTAGCAGTGTTACTGATACTACTAAACTAAATTGCGTGCTTTAATCACCGTACATTCCACAGCCTGGAGTTTGCCTGGCATTTCTCACCAAATCGGTATTACAGTAAAAATTTAGCATTTTCAAAAACAGCCAGGGATAAAGGTCACTCCACTTGTCTCATGGCTTTCATACCCTCTAGCTCCTTCACTATTATTTATTTGCTTTTTCTGTCTGTCCTTCGTTTTTGCTTTTTCTTTCATTACAAAAAAACCAACAACCTCCTTCAGTCTGTCCTTGTCCAAGTTTTCGAAAGTCTCTGGCAGACCCCACACTCCACAGAGCCTCGCTCCCTCCACCTCTTCCCTTCTGGTTGTGTTCTGCCGTTGCACATCACTTTGAGTCTCCATGACAACATTGCCACGACAACCAGCCCTCCTCCCAAGGTTCCGCTCGTTTGCATCTCATTTGCATGTTGTCAGAGAGACCAGCAGCATTTGACTTTCACAGTAAATAAATGGGAAGGGAGGGGAGATGGTCAAGTGCCCTTGCTTGTTCTCTAGGCCTGGCTTTTTTGCCCTGTAGCAGACAAGAGGTCCAATCTGTCCATTCAGCAATCTTCCGCTTCTCCATCATGTGGCTGGAGAAAAAAAAAATGCGCCACCTATATCTGCACATACTTCCTTCCTTTTTTCCATCTCTCCATCTTTCTATATCAACCATCAATATTTGTTTTGTCATTTTATTACGGCCCTCTTTCATCTCGCTCCCTCTTTCCGTGTCTCTTTCTGTTTGCTCAGAGATTAAAGTAGTCTGTCTGGCTTCTTTTCCTGCCCTAAATGCAGCTGCTACAAAATGACTAAAGGTCTCGTCGGTAGCGGGGAAAAAAGTCAATACTTCCGCAATTTGCTTTCCCATTCCTCAGAGGCGTGCACATCGCATCACGTATGCCTGCCCTCACACTACTCAAGAGACATCAAGCAGCTGTGAAATTAGACACACACTCTGAGCTTGCCATTTCTGGATGTTTCGTGTGCATGTAACTGGCTAATGAAATGCTCCGCTTTTTTAACACAAGGATTCCAATTAAGCTCTTTTTCCTAATAAATGTGCATCGAATGCCTAATACACTTCACCTCTTTCCAAGGCTGCACACAGGAATCAGCTATAATCACCGATTCGATTCTTGTTTCAGCAACGCAATGCACCACTCAAGGCTTAAGGACACTAGTCGCTATGAACAGCTGGCCCCTAATTGTGGGATCTTCAGGCCTGAGAAGTTGGAGAGGCAGCCTCAGTATGCGAGCGCTAACTAAGCATGAAGGCATACTTACTCTGCAGAAAGCAGCAGGGGCATGCAAAGTAGCCTGTGTCCTCAGCCATCTACACTTGTGTGTGTGTGTGTGTGTGTGTGTGTGTGTGTGTGTGTGTGTGTGTGTGTGTGTGTGTGTGTGTGTGTGTTTTAGGGTCATTGTGTTGGTGAATACAGAAACACCAATCTCTCGCCCCATGGCTCCTGTTTGACATTTGAAAAGCGTGAGACGGCAAAAGGCACTCATACACACACACACACACACACACACACACACACACACACACACACACACACACACAGTGGCAGAGAGCCGGACACAGAGCGAGCTTTATAAATTGGGTGGACAGA
Source organism: Plotosus lineatus (assembly GCA_024760905.1). Taxonomy (NCBI): domain Eukaryota; kingdom Metazoa; phylum Chordata; class Actinopteri; order Siluriformes; family Plotosidae; genus Plotosus; species Plotosus lineatus. The sequence continues at coordinate 96,652,577 of CM045728.1, forward strand.
CGAACATGGGGGTTGTGTGGGTGAGTGCAGAGACTGAGCGTTTGTGAGTAGAAAACGTCAGAGACAGAGAGAGACAAAATATCATTGACAGGCAGTCGAAAATATGAAATAAATAAATGTTAACATTGAAAAACATGACAAACAATATGGCCAATGGAAGTTCCATATTAAAGAAGGGTACTGTATAGACATACAGATATATTTATCATTTCTACTTCAAAAGCTATGTCAGTACAAAAAAAAAAAACATGAACACCGATGAATACCAAACAAAATATAATATAGAATAATGTTAATATAAGTCAGAGTGTTCTGTGTGACTACATCATTTCAGAGCTGTACATAGAGAGGGTGGTCTGTTCTTCACAACGCATCACCAGAACTAAACTGCCATCTATCCAAGACCTCCACACACAGCGCTGTAGGAGAAAAGCCCTGCAGATCCTTTTTGATCTCAGCCACCCCAGTCGCACACTCAGCATGATTCTGCTATCGGGCAGACGCTACAGGAGAGTCCAGATTTGGACCAGCAAATTCAGGTACAGTTTCAACCCACGTGCCATCAGGATACTGAACTGCTGATATACTGGACAATCTGCACCCGTTTTTTACACGACCTGTGCACTACAACCAGTTCAGTATTTCAATTAGCATTTTGTATTTAAATAATTCTTTTTCTTTTTCCTTTCGGCTGCTTCCTTTAGGGGTCGCCACAGCGAATCATCTGCCTCCATCTCACCCTATCCTTTGCATCTTCTACTCTTACACCAACGACCTTCATGTCCTCCTTCACCACATCCATGAATCGTCTCTTTGGTCTTCCTCTAGGCCTTTTGCCTGGTAGTTCCAGCCTCAGCATCCTATTACCAATATACTCACTATCCCTCTTCTGTACACGTCCAAACCATCTCAATCTAGCCTCTCTGACTTTGTCTCCAAAACGTCTTACATGTGCTGTCCCTTTGATATGCTCATTCCTAATCCTATCCATCCTCGTTACTCCCAAAGAGAACCTTAACATTTTCATCTCTGCTACCTCCAGCTCTGCCTCCTGTCTTTTCCCCAGGGCCACTGTCTCTAAACCATACAACATCGTTGGCCTCAACACCGTCTTGTACACTTTTCCTTCCATTCTTGCCGATACCCTTCTATCACACATCACACCGGACACTTTTCTCCAACCATTCCAACCTGCTTGCACACGCTTCTTCACCTCTTTTCCACACTCTCCATTGCTCTGGATTGTTGAGCCGAAGTACTTATGTGAGAGGATACAGTATGAACTAGATATGTAGCTAGTTACTTTGTTCTCCTGCAAGTATTAACATGCTCAGTGTGAGCATTACTTAATAATGAAGATCTTAAGTACTTAAAATCCTCCACCTTCCTTATCTCTGCTCCCTGTAACCTCACTGTTCCTCTTGGGTCCTTGTCATTCATGCACATGTATTCTGTCTTACTGAGGCTAATCTTCATTCACCTCCTTTCCAGGGCATACCTCCACCTCTCTAGATTTTCCTGCACTTGTTCTCTGCTCTCACTACAGATCACAATGTCATCTGCAAACTTCATCGTCCATGGGGAATCTTGTCTAACCTCGTCTGTCAGCCTGTCCATCACCATAGCAAACAAGAAGGGGCTCAGAGCTGACCCTTGATGCAGTCCCACCTCCACCTTGAACTCTTCTGTCACACCGACAGCACACCTCACCACTGTCTTACATCTCTCATACATGTTCTGCACCACTCTAACATACTTCTCTGCCACTCCAGACTTCCTCATGCAATACCACAGTTCTTCTCTCAGCACCCTGTCATATGCTTTCTCCAGATCCACAGAGGCACAATGCAGCTCCGTCTGACCTTCTCTGTACATCTCTATTAACATCTTCAAAGCAAACACTGCATCTGTGGTGCTCTTTCTTGGCATGAAACCAAACTGTTGTTCACGAATGCTGACCTCTGCCCTTAGTCTAGCTTCCACTATTCTTTCCCATAACTTCATCGTATGGCTCATCAACTTTATCCCTCTGTAGTTGTCACAACTCTGCATGTCTCCCTTATTCTTAAAAATGGGCACCAGCACACTTCTCCTCGATTCCTCTGGCATCCTCTCACTCTCTAAGACCTTGTTGAATGTTCTTGTCAGAAAATCTACTGCTACCTCTCCTAGACACTTCCATACCTCCACCGGTATGTCATCAGGTCCAACTGCCTTTCCATTCTTCATCCTCTTCAATGCTCTCCTCACTTCACCCTTACTAATCTTTTCTACTTCCTGGTCCTCAACAGTCACCTCTTCTACTCTTTTTTTCTCCCTCATTTTCCTCATTCATCAGCTCTTCAAAGTACTCTTTCCATCTTCCCAGCGCATTTCTGTCATCAGTCAATACATTTCCCTCTCTGTCCTTTATCAATCTAACTTGCTGCACGTCCTTCCCATCTCTATTTCTCTGCTGTGCCAACCTGTATAAATCATTTTCTCCCTCTTTACTTTCCAACCGAGCATAAAAGCCATCATACGAACTTTGTTTGGCCTTTGACACTGCTACCTTTGCCTTACGCTGTACTCCTGTTTACTCTCTTCGGTTCTCTCAATGTCCCACTTCTTCTTAGCTAACCTTTTCCTTTGTACACACTCCTGCACTTCCTCATTCCACCACCAAGTCTCCTTATCTACTTTCCTTCCAGATGACACACCAAGTATTCTCCTACCTGTTTCCCTGATCACATTAGCAGTAGTTGTCGAGTCATCTGGAAGCACTTCCTGCCCACCCAAAGCCTGTTTCAACTCCTCCTTGAAGACAACCTGACATTCTTCCTTTTTCAGCTTCCACCACTTTGTCTTTTGCTCTACCTTTGCCTTCTTCACCTTCCTCACCATCAACATCATCCTGCACACCACCACCCTATGCTTTTTGGCAACACTCTCACCCGCTACTACTTTGCAGTCACTGATTTCCTTCAAATTACATCGCCTGCACAAGATGTAGTCTACCTGTGTGCTCCTGCCTCCGCTTTTATAAGTCACCCTATGCTCCTCTCTCTTCTGTAAGAAAGGATTCACCACAGCCATTTCCATCCTTTTTGCAAAATCTACCAACATCTGTCCTTCTGTGTTCCTGTCCTGGATACCAAACCTACCCATCACTTCCTCGTGCCCTCTGTTTCCTGCACCAACATGTCCATTGAAGTCTGCCCCAATGACCACTCTTTCACCTCTGGGGGTACTCTGCATCACTTCATCTAACTCACTCCAGAATCTCTCCTTCTCTTCTCGCTCACATCCTGTCTGTGGGGCATAAGCGCTAACAACATTGAACATCACGCCTTCAATTTCTAACTTGAGACTCATCACTCTGTCTGACACTCTTTTCACTTCTAGAACATTCCTGACAAACTCCTCCTTCAAAATGACTCCGACTCCATTTCTCTTCCCATCCACTCCAAGAAAAAACAGCTTAAAAAAAACCTTACTTTTCCCTCCCGGTGCAGTTCCTTTAAAAATTTTCCCGGAAGTAAAATCAAAACAATCAACACGAATGTCAACTTTAGCACATAGTACGTTGAACCAATCAACACGAACATAAACTGCACAGGGCGACGAACGTCTTTAAATTTAGCAGGTTAGTGAGCAGGAGAATCGGGTGAAAAATACCCGTCATCACTTTCTGAAAGGTCCTTATCTGGCTCATCGCTCCATTCATTCAGAGCATCCCATAGTTTTGGTGTCACAGTTTGTAATGGTTCATCTTGTTGGACATTTACCAAGAGAACACAGCAAAATATTTTCCTGTTTTTTAAAGCACGGCGGAACAATCAAATGTGTTGTCACTGTCTGTCTGTCTTCCTTTCAGCTTTTTCCCTTTTACTCGGGAGTCGCCACAGCGAATCATCTGATTCGCACGTTTGATTTGGCAGAGGTTTTTACGTCGGATACCCTTCCTGTCACAACCCTTTTTTTTAGCAAGGGACAGAAACACGCTGACGACTTTGCAGCTACTCTTTACGAAAGTCAGCAATGGTTCTTTTACATGCATTTAAAAGCAAAACCAAGGTTCATGTTGCTAATTGCACAGAAATTTACTGACCTACTGGATCTAGATTTTCACTGAAACATTTATTTTAAAATGAGAAAAAGATAGAAAAGGTCCCATGAACCTTATCTCCAACAAGGCATATTTACCATGCATTTTTTTTTGTGGGGTTTTTTTTTTTTGCTAAAACTGGCAATGATATCTGTTGATTCTAAAAAAAAGATCACACAACTTGTGGACTCCACCTCAGGCTTAACATGCTCCAAATCGGTCCACATTCTGGTAAATTACATTCCACTTGTCTCCAGCATAATGATCATACTAATGTGATCTATATGATAAACGATATTGTATGTTATTATTGTAAAGTTGTATCGTTTGACGGACTTTTCTGAGCCGTCAGTGTCACTGGAAGTGTTAAACGTGCGAAACGTGCCGTCTTCCTTTTGGCTTTTTCCCTTTTACTCGGGAGTCGCCACAGCGAATCAACTGATTCTCACGTTTGATTTGGCAGAGGTTTTTACGTCGGATGCCCTTCCTGTCACAACCCTTTTTAGCAAGGGACAGAAACACGCTGACGACTTTGCAGCTACTCTTTACGGAAGTCAGCAATGGTTCTTTTACATGCCTCTCACCATAGACAGTGAGAGACATGGCCCGCCTTTGATAACCCAGTTAGCTGCACTGGGGGGAGGGGCAGTGACAACCTTGTGGAGAGTGGGACTCGATAGATATGTATATATATATATATATATATATATATATATATATGTAATTTTAATACTGTTATATATAAATATATCAATATACTACTCATAGGGTCACAGGTCTGTTGAAGACTAGTCGGGCGTGATACAGTTTTGCGCATGCGCGGATGATGCTCCACCTTTAATCCCGCCTTAAAATGTAATATTCATGCATTAATAATTAAGGCTTCACAATATGCTAATAAAAGCACTAGATGCAATTACACTATTCTAATGTTTATGTGTATTTATGTGTATTTAATCTGTTTAAATAGCTTATCTTGCTCAATATGCAGTTCGATTTCAGTGTTAATGTTTGTGCCAAAGTTTAATACATTAAATTTTCACAAGTAGATTTTTTTCTGATGCTTAGAATTTTTATCTTAATGACTAGCATTTTTAATGTTGTTTTCTCTTTTTTAAATAAAGAATAAATACTGTCAAGAACAGGCTCACTTTCAATTTAATTTAAAATTCCTTTTGCTATATATTGCAATACATGCTAGAAATCGCAATATACAAAAAAAAACTAGGCAATGCCCACCCCTAGTTCCTAATGTAGTGGCCAGTGGTACATTCTCCTATAAAGCTCAAGTTGATACATGGCCGATATAAAACATATCATAAATGACAGAAAGGGTAAATTTTATATGAAACTGGTGCTAGATGTTGTACATGACTGGATTTGGATGGAAAGGTCGAGAGTGAGAATTTACAGCATATATAAGATGAACCCAGATACGAATTTAAACACGTCCCACTTTACTAAGAAAAGAACTGAAAGCCTATTTCCAAAGTTGAAGCGTAGCTCTTAAATTCTATCAGTAAATGCTGATGTGGAACACGTACTGGTAGAAAACGTTCATAAATACTTCAGTCCTATATTTGTACCTATATTTGTAAGTTGGATATTTACAATGATCATGCTTTTTACTTATATTTTTTATTTTCATCTAATCAGGTCTCTATGTGCGAATAAATCTCTCACTAAAGACTTAATAGAAAACACTTTTTTCATACCTTCACATGTTAGAAATTTTTTTATTCAACTCAAGAAATACAAAAGTGGCTGTCCTTTTCTGTGCTATACCACTTTTTTTTTTTTTTTTTTTTTTTTTTTTTTATACGTGAAATACCAATGAAGTAATCCATCTCCTGTTAGTAGTGCTCAGACCCATGCAAGTGGAGCAGTACAGTATATCTAAGAAACCATTGACTTGATATTGATGGCTTACAAATCCGTCCATCTGTCCACTGTCTGTATGCATTGTGATGCTAATTAGCTGTAATGCATTGTGATGCTGACAAACAACAGGGATCCCTCACTTTCCGCGGTTAATGGGGACCGAGACCCCTTTCCCCCTGCGACCACTGATTTTCGCAAAGTAGGATCAACCCCCCCTGAAGGCAGTGGTGGTCTGGTGGTATAGGGCGCTGAATCGCTGATTGGGGGTTCGAGTCCCACTCTCCACAGGGTTGTCACTCTCTCCCCCAGTGCAGCTAATTGGGTTATCAAAGGCGGGCCATGTCTCTCACTGTCTATGGTGAGAGGCATGTAAAAGAACCGTTGCTGACTTTCGTAAAGAGGAGCTGCAAAGTCGTCAGCATGTTTCTGTCCCTTGCTAAAAAGGGTTGTGACAGGAAGGGCATCCGACGTAAAAACCTCTGCCAAATGAAACGTGCGAATCAGATGATTTGCTGTGGTGACTCCCGAGTAAAAGGGAAAAAGCCAAAAGGAAGACAGACAGGATCGACCCCCCTGACTGACGTATATATGTACATGTGTATGTGTATACAATATAAATAAATACATATTCAATTATATAAATGATTATAACAACAATTAAACATTCAAAAATAATGCATAAGATGTAAATAAAATGTCAATACAGACACACACACACAGATGCGCACCTCATAAAAATGTAAGTAGTTTTGTTGGGGGGTATTGGGTTATTTTTTTGTTTTTGTTTGTTTGGGGTTTTTTTTTTTTGCCTAATTGGCCTTGTTTTGCGGCATATTCCTTAACTTTTCCCCTATTTTTCCTTAATTTCCTTATTTTTCTATAAATATTTTTTAAAAACCCACAATGCACTGAAGCCGCAGAAACTGAAGCACGAAGTAGCGACGGATCACTGTAGTTGGTTTCATTTTTCAAGAAATAACATCCAAGAAACAATAAATTAAAATTATTTCAGTAGTTTTGTATCAACTGATTTTTTGTAAGAACAAGGTTTAAATTTTAAGCATCTCTTGATATGATAGGCACAGATAGGCTTCATGAATTGGCCAGAAAGAAATCAGACTATTTTATTCATGCATTTTTACCTCTCACCATTAGCGGTGCTGTTGTTCGTTGTGCCACAAAATTAAAAATAAATAAATAACCTATTGTTTACTAACAATGTGGCTACCAAAAGCCTTATTTGTTCTCATCTGTATTTTATTGAAAGAGGTGGTCTTAGTGATGCTCGCACGGTTCTTTATGTTCAGGTGTTGTTACAGAGTGTACATGTAGTTGTGCAAGTGGTTGGTGGTGGCACCAGAAATTGAAATTAGCTCTTAAATATTTTTATACACATATACTTCAGGGCAGTGGTGGCCTGGTGGTAACGATGCTGGATCACTGATCCTAAGGTTGGGGGTTCAAGCCCCACTCTCCATGGGTTGTCACTGTCCCTCCCAGTGCAGCTAACTGGGTTATCAAAGGCTGGCCATGTCTCTCACTGTCTATTATTATTATTATTGTGGATGCTTATATAGCGCAATTTCATACACGCGTATGCTCAATGCGCATGAGACCACAGCACTCTCTGCACTCCGGGCACGCGTTGCCACTGTACGGCACCAGTTGTTGCATTGTTCTATCCTTTTGGTGCTGAGCGCCAAGCAGGAAGCAACAACTCCCAAATTTTAACGTCTCATAGTATGACACAGCCGGATTCGAACTCCAAGCTTCCGGAGGATAAAGCGGACGCTCTACCAACTGAGCTAAATCCCCGGTCAATTTAGACCCGTTTTGCATTTAATCTCGGAATGTGTTGAATTTTGATGATGGCGTAGGTTATAGGAGCCGTAGCTTTATCTGTAATCATACAGTATTTGATCTCATATGAAATTTGTTTCATGGAATTTGTTCTCAGTAATTTTTCAGTCTATATTTGTCTTTCTGTCTATTGTGTGAGGTTCATGTAAAAGAACCATTGCTGACTTTCGACAAGAGTGGCGTCATGGCCGTCAACATGTTTCCGCCCTGCAATGGTCGGGCGAGCTGTCCAGGGTGTACTCTGCTTTCACCCAGAGTCGTCTAGGATGGGCGCCAGTCTTTCCGCGACCCTAATTAGGATTAGGCGGTTGCAGAAAATGAACGAACGATGAACATACACTTCAATGAAACCTCAAAAACCACCCTTCAATTTAATTTCTGATTTTAAGTAAACATTTTTCTTATTTCTTCTGTCTGTATTCGGAAAAATGAGAATAGCGAGCTGAGATCAGATTGAAAAATGGTGGTGAATTCTTTTCAGTTTGCGGAGAGAAGAAAATACAGAACAATTTGTGAAGCAGAGGGAAGATGGGCAGAAAGCAGGTGAAAATGGATGTCAGATGAGAAACAATTGTGATTAATTTAGTGATCGGCTGAAGGTCAAAGAGTCCCCTCAGGAGAAATATTTCCCATCACCCCTCACCTGCTCACACTCTTCATTTCATTCATCTCCTCACCTAGATAACGCTCGCTGTAATTCTTCTGATTCAAACGTCTATCACACGTTCGTCGATGTCTCTCGGCCTTTCTCGTTTATTTTACTGCTCAGCAAGCTCTACTTATCCTGCTCTCTTTCTCTCTGCTTCTCGCCATCTATCTTTCCTTTTCTCTGCTTTTAGTACACTGTGTGTGACAGTGACGTCTGAATTGTTCCTGTAAATAAATAAACAAACAAATAAATAAATAAATCCCCCACAATGTCAGTTGAACGCTTACTGAAGGACATGACTTACATGACAAAATATCTCACTATGACACTGTCAGAGCGATGCCCTTTCCTGAACTCTGAGGTAAAATCAACAAAACCCGACAGTGACGCTTCAGCTTCTAAATTTCTGCGTGACGAACTCGCTTTACTCTTCACTTCCTTCAGTCCTTCTCCTTCCTGATTGGCCTTCTTAATTATATAACAACATCGTCATCATCATCATAGTGATCATCATCGTCCTTGTCATCATCATCATCATGTTAAACAGGAAACATAACAGACATGTTACCGTGTATTAATAAGGAATGTTATATAAAAAGAATATAAAATAATGTTCCTAAAAGTGCATTCCCCAAAAATATCTCATTTCTCATACACCTCATGAAACTTTTATTTATTAAAGAATGACATAATTTCTAATCTATTACTTTCATACTGCTGAGGAACTCATTTGTCTCCCTTATGTTTTATTAGGGTCGTGGTAAGATGGGCCTATCCCAGCCGGTCAAAGGCAGAGCAGACCTTGACCAGCTTGCCAAACTTCTGCAGGACCAATAGGTACAACCATTCACACTCATGGGGCAATTAGAACATCCACGTGGCCTAATGTGTGTGCATTTGGGCTGTGGAAGGAAACTGGAGCACCATAAAAGCTGAAAGAAATACACAGAGCACCGGCCTCAAACCGCCGTGATTCTTGGTGGACGAAGTGCTAAACTCTATAAAGTAACCTCAAACAAACAAACAAACAAATACAAATACAAAAAAAAAAAATTAAAGCCATCTTCCATGTCATAAACCATAAAGTTACAGGATTTTTTTTTCTCATTTGTTTACGCTCTGATTGTAGCAAACCTTTTAAATTCAAAACCCGCAAGAAATGATAAATAAACACGTCCTCCTGGATAACTGTTAAAAAATATAATGTAATTCGATTTATCTTTGAATGAACTTCCGTCGCCATTCAGTTCTGAGCAAGAGGGCTATAGTTTATCCCACCGAGCTGTTGGATTCTCCAAATATTATCCATGTATTTATTTATAACTGCATAGCGGGAACATTACTGCTTTTTATGATTGCATTTGTTCTCATATAATATTATTACTATAGTAATGCATTACACATTTATATTGTACGGCTGATGTTTAATATACTGGATTTTTGTGCATAATTCTTCATGTGTTGAAAGTATTCATGAACATTAAAGGTGTTATGTTTTAATAAGCTGGTGAGAATATAACACATCTTCTGGCAGGTTTTATCTGTAGACACAGTATGCTAAAAAAACAACAACCCAACAACAACATGTGTTCATTTTTACTCTAGTTTTAGCACTGGAAAAAAAACCATCACAATTATGCAATTTGTTTACCCCTTTCCATATTACATCTATCCCCTGATCAAACTGCTTATGGCAATTTAAAGTATCCAGTTGACACAATGTGATTTCATTAGACTGTGGGAGGACAACTGAGTACCCAGAGGGAACCCATGCAGGCCACGAAAGATTCAAACACAAACATTCTAGCTATCACGTGGTGGTGGTGTTAACCATTACACCCTTGTGCCTTCCGCTTCCTGTTATACTTAAGTCAGTTGATGATTGGTTACCCTTAACACTTATCTCGCAAAATCTAATAGCTATCATTATATGCTGTTACTTAGCACAATAGCACAATCTGATTGTTTCACTATTTAAAAATAAATAACAATTATGTATAGAATGGGAAGTTTATATTCTCAGTGACTTGTCAAACACAGGGTAGAAAAATGTATGCAGTGACAATAAGGACATTTTCGAAGGAAATACATCCTTTTATGTATTATGCTGAAAGCAATGACCTCACATGGAATGCACATAGATTGATGGATAGTATTGTTTTCTGCAATTTCTATAACTGACCACAACTCGCATAAAATCACAGGGAGATGTTTTGATCACTTTTACCATCATTAACGGTGAAGATATTTCCTATGGAAAGGATTACCGTATTCGACGTGATAAGCACCCAGGGTGATTTAAAAATTGGAGTGGGTGGGAGCTTATTAAAATTTTACCAGCGGAGTATACCGGTAAGTGCTTATTAACATTGAGCTGAAAAACATGAATAATAACAGAGCAAAAAAAGAGTTTTACTGGTATTTGCGTTATTCATTTTGAGGTATCAACCAAACTACTTACATGAAAGCTGAAAATAAACAGAAAGCAGCATACATTTTTAATAAAAGACCCCTTAGTTTTCCCTCCCGGTGCTGTTCCTTTAAACATTTTCCTGGAAGTAAAATCGAGCCAGTCAACATGAATGTCAACTTTAGCGCATGGCACATTGAACCAATCAACAGGAACATAAACAAAAGCACATGGCTAGGAACCTATTTAAATTTATCAAGTTAGTGAGCAGGAGAATCGGGTGAAAAATACTCGTTGTCACTTTCTGATAAGTCCATATCTGGCTCATCGCTCCATTCATTCAGAGCATCCCATAGTTTTACTGTAGCAGTTTCTAATGGTTCATTGAGTGTTGGACATTTACCAAGAGAACACAGCAAAATATTTTTCCTGTTTTTTAAAGCATGGTGGAACAATCAAATGTGTTGTTACTGATGAACATTGTAGACATTCCCCAGTGGCAGGGGAAATACCGTGTACACTCACTTTTACAAGCAGTGAACGCCTCATTTTAGCGTTACAGTGACTGATCAAATAAAATTGGTAAGTTTGATCTATGATTTTGCTCCCAGTACACATGGGCGATTATTAGACGTAAGATAAAAAAATGGGGAGGGGGTATTGGAGCAGGGCACTTATGATGTCAAATACGGTACTTATATGTGTTTGGTGATGGACATAGATTTAAAAACTCTTAATTAATGAAATCAATGTGCTGACTTTAGTTATTGTTTTCAACTTAATGCACAAAAGGTTGTATTGCTTCAGAGCATGTCGTTACTATTACTACGTACATTTGTCTGAAAATGGCCCATTTCCCTTTCATTCTGTTCATACATCCCTCCATGGACTGCAGACAACCAATACCCGTAAAAAAAAGAAATGGCAAAAAGGAAATGGAAATAAAATGGAATTTTGTACAAGGAACACCGCGACATGTTGTAGGAAAGCACATAAGCAGGAAACTTAACAGCATTTGAGACAAGCATGTAATCAGCTTAGCAAACACAAACAGCAAAGCCTGATAACAAACATTAGCTTGCATTATCTTAATCTGAGTAGCTCTAGAAAAAAAAATAACCAAAAAAAAACAACAACAACAACAAAGAGCCCAACTTACACCCCCTCATGATTTGACTGATTGGCCCAGTTGACGTAAATGGAAATTTTGTCGAAGTTCAATCTACTCCTAAACCATTTCTTGAATTCATGTTTTTTTTTTATTCGCATTGTTTAGATTTCATCTTAAAACAGTTGGAGGCGAGTTTGAGTCCTGTGGGCGGACATACCGATTCCCAGACACACCAGTTCCATTCATTCGCTAATTAGCAAGGTCACAGCAGCCCTCTAAGGTTATTACTGTTTATTCATGAACTTAATTGTCTTTTTTTAGCACTGAAAAGAATAAGTAATAAGTGCAAATGAAAGGACTTCATTGCTGCACCCAGGACCTTCAAAAGATAATATTCCTTATTACATCATTGTCCATTTCAACCTGAAAGCACTTCAGGTTATGCAACCAGAAATCTGGGTCTCTCTCTCTCTCTCTCTCTCTCTGTGTGTGTGTGTGTGTGTGTGTGTGTGTGTGTGTGTGTGTGTGTGTGTGTCTGTCTGTCTCTCTCTCTCTCTCTCTCTCTCTCTCTCTCTCTCTCTCTCTCTCTGTCTCTATCAATCTCTTCAGAACATATAATCCCAATATGCCCATATGCTCCTTCATGAAAAAAAAAACACTTTTTGACATAATCCTGGTCAACGCTTGTTGTTTCACTCCCAACATGTTGCTGCCATGTTTCCCGTGACTCGCATTGTCTTTTCATCCAGCAGGATGGGTTCTCTAGGCTGCTGCTTTTTCTTCTCTCTTCCACCATGGTTGTCTTTCCTTCATCCCATGCCATCCCTACATCCCCTAGGACACAATTACACTCTCCCCCTGGATACCAGCTAATTACTGTGGCTTTTAAAAAAAATCTTCCATTAATGAATAAATATGAGTGGGAGGAGGTGGGGTGGGAGGTGTGGGGGGTTGTGAAGATTAATAAATGCAAATCCCTGACGCAGTCCTCTGACTTGAGGACAGAATGAGTAATACTCTCTCTCTCACTGCACACACACACACACACACACACACACACACACACACACACAAACATGAATGCTGAAATTGCTTGACCACTGTGGGAGAACTGGGTTAGACTAAATGTCCACACCTGTGTGGAACAAACGTCCTCTCTCCATCCAGGGTGGTGACATGTCACTTAAACAGGGGCTGCACTGGGGAAAAACATCTTTGTAAAATGAAATGCTGTCAGAGTGAAGCTCCCTGTTATTAAATGACAGGATAAGGATGTGCATGAAGTTAAACGCGATCAGTGGCTCGACTGCAACAGCACGCTGTGCACAAAACAGCGTGATCATAATTGAAGCCATGTGCTTGCTTGTTAGCTACAGGTCTGCCTGGTTTCATGCTTAATAATGATGTGCGAAGAAGCTGCAAAACTGCTGAGTGATGGCTGACACCGATGTTTGATGTCTGGATGAAAACTGAATATCTATCAATACTTCACAATGAGCTATGAGTAATACATTCTATCACGAGGTCTCAGTGACAGCACGGGAAAAATGATGGAAGAGGTGAACAGCTGCAGTTGCAGTCATGATTTATCGTTTTTGTGGTTGGTCCACGCCATCTTTATTCTGAATACTAAACATGCTAATCAGAAAAGCTTGCAGCTCTTTGACTCTATCTAAATAAGCACTAACGCCAGAGATAGACTTACTGTTTAACCATGGAATTGCTTCGATAACAAGTTGTGTAACGAATGTAATTAATTATGTACGCACTAGCCTAGGTACTACCGTGTTACTTGAGGATTCTACCAGGGAAGCGAACTTGATTTCACCGTCATTCATTCATTTGCAGAACTGTTATAGGCTAATAGGTGGGGCCTGTGGCGTAGTGGTTAGGGTGCTGCGCTCATGATCGGGAGGTTGTGAGTTCGAATCCCACTGAGACCCTCACTGTGCTAAGACCCCTGGGCAAGGTCTCAACCACAAGTGTGCCTCTGTTCACGCAGCAGTATAAATGGGTACCAGTAAAAATATACTGGGAAGGTAACCTGCAATGGACTAGCGTCTCATCCAGGAGGAGTTGAACTCCTGGTCGCTTCACGCTATGGAAACCGGGGATAAGCACCGGCCTGATGAGCAACGAGGCTCGGGTGTAAAAACCAAACAGACTTACCTTACCTATAGGCTAATAGGGTCAAGGGGAGACTGGCGGGTAGTAGGGTAGTACTCTCGTCAACCTTGGACAAAGGTGGGGTACATCCTGAATCGTTCATTACAGGGCAAAAACACATGTACACACACACACACCACTATTCACACTCACACCTGGAGGCAATAATGAACAGTCATTTAGCCTAATGTGCATGTTTTTCAACTGTGAGAGAAAACCTGAGCAACCAGAGGAAACCCAGGCAAACAGGGAGAAAATACAAACTCCATACAGAAACACTCTGATTGAACCCCGGGACTTAAACCCAGTACCACTGACGTGCCATCTACTATGCCATTGTGCTGCCCTTGTTCACACAACTGTTGATGATTTGTCTGTTGACACTGTCACATCACTTTGTCATACCCGAGTGTCCATTCCATTCCTGTGCATATCACACCTTGTGTATTCATGCCTCACATAAATTTTTACGGACGTGCACAACCGAAGCACTAAAAGGAAGCAGGATAAACGAGGCAGCCATCATATGCATGTAAATACTGTACAGTTAAATGCAAGTATATCACCAGCTTAAATGCATAGTTCTGTTCTGTCTCTAAGTCTACATCCAATCACGAGGAATGGACGTCGATCCCTGGAGCTCATACAGGGATTGTCATGGCTGTGATCACAATGATCTACCGTATGGTTCGCCAGGACACATACAGACTCACTCACACCTATGGGCAATTTGGAACAGCCAGTGCCAACTGTGCATGTTTTAGGACTGTGGGAGGAAACTGGAGTACCCGGCGGAAACCCACGCAAGCACGGAGAGAACATGCAAACCCCACACAGAAACGCCCAGGCCTGGAATTGAACCCAGGCTTTCTTGCTGTGAGGCGGACGTGCTAACCACTACGCCACATTGCCGCCCGTTCTTTAATGTAATTTGTGTTATGACTAGCCAAAGCCTGCTTACTCAATCTAATTTCAGTTTCTCCTCCAGCACATTTTGAGAGGAACAGAGTAAAAATAATCCACCTTGTTCATTACGGAAATTCATGTAAGCCTTCTCGGATGTAGCAGTAACGTGTTTTGGTAAATGTCAGCACAAATGAGGTGTCATTACAAAATGATTTCATGTTCACAAAAGTTCACTCTGTACCATAATAGTCATTTTAAAATTTGTCTTTATGCATGGTTTAATCTATAATGTATCTGTTTCCAGACTAAATACTGAAAATCACTTGAAAATGTATCGTTATTGGTTATAAATACAGCATATTTTGTGCGTATATAATACATTTAAGTGATATTGATAAATCACCAAGAAACACACGAAGGAAGTCCATAGGGGCTAATTGGCTGAGCTTTCAAAGGAGGGAGGGACGGCATACGCTTACATCCCTGTCACTCACAGTGGTTGCCAGCCAATCATGGCCGTCTGTGAGCTCATTCATACGAGGGAGCGGATTGCGCTTTCCCTCCCAGTGTGTTAGACTGCCCCCAAATACTCATGGCGTCAGAGTTCGAGAAGAGGCGGGTGGCTGGCACTGCAATCATGGCGGTGGTGTGTTCATGCTTTTTCCCCCTCCTTGGTCGGTGGTGGTTGTGGGATAGGGAAGGTAATACCTGATGGATGGAAATTGGATATGACTACATTAGGAAGAAAATGATGAAAAATCCTAGAAAAGTACAAAGTAAGGTAAAGTACTTTGGGCTTTTTACACCCGAGCCACAGTGGCTCATCAGGCCGGTGCTTATCCCCAGTTTCCATAGCATGAAGCAATTAGGAGTACAATTGCTGTCCCCAGTATATTTTACTGGTTCCCTTTTATACTGCTGGGTGAACCGAGGCACACTTGTGGTCGAGACCTTGCCCAGGGGTCTTAGCACAGTGGGGGTCTAACTGGGATTTGAACACACAACCTCCCGATCATGAGCGCAGCACCCTAACCACTACACCACCGGCTCCACAAGAAAAGTACAAAACTGGTAGTTGTATCCCGTGGATTACAAGTGCGGCGAAATGCGATAGTTAGCAGTCATTTCCCCCAGAAGTGTTTTTAACATACTGGGCGTGACTAACTTCGCTTGTGGAGACCGTGAAACATCACATTCTAGTGACTCTGGGGACGGGAACGCTGCCAGAGATGAACGTGACAGTAAGTCCAAAAGCTTATGCATCTAACATTTTGCCACCTTTACCTCTTTCCTGTCTTGGAATCATTCTTGTCTTTCCTGACGTCAGCTGGTTTCGGTACCGAAAAGAAATGTTTTCTATGATTTTTACTTTTGTTTTTTTGTGCAGCTCAGCATGGGCTGATGACAGGTTATGATGTACAGAGTCAGTGCCATAGCCCAGCCACGTTCACGCATCTGCCACGCTGAACCAGCTCATCAGAAAGGCAACATCTCTCCGAGCATGCCGAGAGTCATAACACTCACGTGAACTTTAAAGTCGGACATGAATTGATGTTGGCGAAAGAAACTGCAAATGTTATCCATGATGGTTTTAAATAGCTAGTTATGACTGCGTAAGTATGACTGCGTAGCATAATAGCTAAATTCACCACAGACACCCTTGAACCACGTGGGTTAAATGAATACTGTATGTGATATGTACTTGTTTCAGTTTACACACAAAAAAACGTTTTCAACTGACAAAATTTTATGGGAAATTTCTCTGAAGTAGCTGAACCTTTTTATTTAAAGCTAATTCACGGCAGATTGCAGAACATCAAAAAAAAAAAACAAAAAAAAAAAACCCATATCTTCATAATTTGATCCATTTCTCTTACTGAGATGAAATCTAATTGTGGGTAATGACCTGGTAGTGGTGGCCTGGTGGTAAAGGTGCTGGATCACCAATCCTAAGGTTGGGGGATCAAGTCCCACTCTCCACGGGTTGTCACCCCCCCCCCCTCCCCAATTCAACTAACTAGGTTATCAAAGGCTGGCTATGTCTCTCACTGTCTATGGTGTGAAGTTCATGTAAAAGAACCATTACTGACTTTCAACAAAAGTATCTGCATAGCCGTCAGCATGCTTCCACCCTGCGATGGCCTGGCGAGCTGTCCAGGGTGTAC
Organism: Plotosus lineatus; assembly: GCA_024760905.1. Taxonomy (NCBI): domain Eukaryota; kingdom Metazoa; phylum Chordata; class Actinopteri; order Siluriformes; family Plotosidae; genus Plotosus; species Plotosus lineatus. The sequence continues at coordinate 96,669,812 of CM045728.1, forward strand.
TCTGCCCTTGCCAAGAGTCGGCTGGGATAGGCACCAGCCTCCCTGCGACCTCAATCAAGGTTAAGCGGTTACAGAAAATGAACGACTGATGAACGGGTAATCACCTAACATGAGTGTTACTGATCAAACTACGTGAATCTACATTCTAGGTAAGGAAGAAATCAGCCGCAGTCATACCTTCATTTTTTGAACCATTTAATCCTAATTAGGGTTACGGGGGGGAGGGCACGCATCTCAGTCAACTCTGAGCGAAGGCAGAGTACACCCTGGACAGCTCACCAGGCTTTCATAGGGCAGAAACATGCTGACGGCTATGCAGCTTCTCTTGACGAAAGTCAGCAATGGTTCTTTTACAGCCTCTCATCACCGACAGTGAGAGACATGGATGGCCTTTGATAACCCAGTTAGCTCCACCCGCAGGCAAACAATTCAATGTATTCTTTCAATGACCATTTATTTCACAGGGAAGCACAACAGATCTAAATCATTCACATCACAAGATTAATTAACAGCAAATAATCCAAAAGCAAAACCCCTACGCTGATGTTTAAAAAACATATGAGGCTGGGGTGAACTAGACATAAACATATAATACTGAAGAGAAACTGTCACTGTGCATCTCATCAGCAATGCTGAAAGCTGAATCTATTTAAAGACAGTCAAAACACTGTGATGTTCGTCATATCAGTCATAACAGAGCACAGAAACCATGCCAAGCTAAGTTCATTTTCATCTAACGGTGAAAACAACGCCCAAAAAGATTAGGTTTAATAAGATAAGTCATGGGGGGGGGATTTTAATGGAAAGATTTCTTTTGCCGAATGAACGGTGAAAAAGCCTCGTCACTGGTGGTCATTTTGATATTCATGACTTTTTTGGGGTAGTGGGTGAAAACAGTGAGATTAATGGAACATGCTGGTGTGAGGAACTCGGCTTATTAAAGGCCAGGCTATCGAAGTGCAAAGAAACTAAATGACCCCAGCAGGACCAGGACTGGGCATTTTTAATGGACTTTAAAAGTCATGCAGGGCAATGCTCTTAAATCGCCCTCCATTGTCAGGTATGTGGACACAGCAGGACTGTCCCTTCAAAAGCACGAAGCTCAGAAAGTGAAGAGGCTTTAAAGTCCCAATACAGATCCACACAAGAGACACAGAGCGCATTATTAATCATGCGTGTGTGTGTGTGTGTGTGTGTGTGTGTGTGTGTGTATGTGTGTGTGTGTGTGTGTGTGTGTGTGTAGCTGTTGTGGAGTGTTGGTGTAGCACTCAGGGGAAAATGTAAGGGCTTAGAAGGAGAACATTTGCCGGTCACTACATGATGACAAAAATGGGTCAAATAGCGAATACTCAATAGTTCTCAGACAATACCAGACAGCACAACAGCACATACGCAGCCTATAAGTTAACAGCTGAATACGTACTAGTATATATATATATATATATATATATATATATATATATATATATATATGATTTTCTGAATAGATCCTTCCGTAGGAGAGTGCTCAATACTTTTTGGTAGAGCAAAGAATCTTATATTCTATAATCACCTGAAGAGAGAGGATGGTTTCACCACCCCTCGAAACAGATCTGTAGTGATAAATGGAGTTTCAATAGAAAGTCTTTGTCCTGTCCTTTTATTTTTGTGTATATATATATATATATATATATATATATATATAAAATGCAGCCATGAGGTGGGGGGGGCACTAACCAGTGTCTCTCCCCCTCATGCCGGTCCCAAGCCTGGGGAAATGCAGAGGGTTGTGTCAGGAAGGGCATCCGACGTAAAACCAATGCCAAATATTTATGATGCAAATCAGAAGTATTACCCCCATACCGGATCGGTCGAGGCCCGGGTTAACAACGACCGCCATCAGTGCTGTCAATCAACAGGGTGCTGATGGAAATTGGACCACTGTTGGTCGAAGACGTCGAAGAAGGAGAGGTGGGAGGCGTGTCCGTAGGCAGAGAGAGAAGAGGAAAGGCATGAGTCTAGGACTGAGAGTGGGGACTTTGAATGTTGGACATGTACAGAGGAGGGATAGTGAGTATATTGGTAGTAGGATGTTGAGGTTGGAACTACCAGGCAGAAGGCCTCGAGGAAGACCAAAGAAGAGATTTATGGATGTGGTGAAGGAAGACATGAAGGTCGTTGGAGTCAGAAAAAGAAGATCACGGAGGACAGGGTGAGGTGGAGGCGGATGATTTGCTGTGGCGACCCCTGAAGGAGCAGCCGAAAGTAAAAGAAGAAGAAGAAGATATATATATATATATATATATATATATATATATATATATATATATATATATATATATATATATATATATATATATATATATACAGTATTTGACTTGTTCTTTGTGTGTCATTACATGCCTTATCAAACTCCTGTAACTGAATAGGTGTGTGTGTGTGTGTGTGTGTGTGTGGGGGGCTGATTTAAACATGAGTTTAAAAAAAAAAAGGAAACAGACTGCAGCTCCTTGTGGAGAATGTGGAAAGTTTGCGTCTGTGTCATTCTGTGTCACGGAGCGGTTACACCATTAGAGACTCGGAGACTCGGACAGAGACAGCGACATGCCACTCTCCATCCACAGTGGGATTACCATTCGTGTCCACAAGGCTGTCTCTCTCTCTCTCTCTCGCTCTCTCTCTCTCTAACACACACACACACACATACACACACACACACACACACATGCGCACGCCCACACACACACACACACACACACACACACACACACACAGAGCTCACTCGGCTTGTCTGTCTGTGTTCATCTTATACTATCTACAGTCATGTAAAAAAAAAAATTAGGACACCCCATTAAATAGTCAAGTTTTTATGAAGTAATGTTCACATAATAATACCTAATCTTGTTTTTTATTTATTTATTGAAAAGAAAGTGATTTAATTGTAATTAAATTTTTGTAATTATATTATTGTATTTTTACTCAGAAAATAAAAGATATGAACAACAATGCATATTTAATTAATCCATTATCTGAACCACTTAATCCTAATTAGGGTCACGGGGAGGCTCGCGCCCATCTCATCCATCTCTGGGCGAGGGCAGAGTACACTCTGGACAGCTCGCCAGGCTATCTCAGGGCAGAATCATGCTGATGGCTATGCAGCTACTCTTGAGGAAAGTCAGCAATGGCTCTTTTACAGCATCTCACCATCGACTGTTAGAGACATGGCCGGCCTGCAACTGGGTGGGGAGACAATCTGTTGAGGACCTGCTTGAACCCCCAATCTTAGGATCAGTGATCCAGCACCTTACCACCTGGCCACCACTACCCTAGGCATATTTCAGTCGAGGAAAAAATTAGGACACCCCCAAATATTTTCACACTTAAAATAGCTATTAGTACACACAGGTGTATCAGATCAGGTTCACATGATCAGGACACCATTATCTTGGTTATCCTGCATTCTGAAGAATTCTTGCCCTCGTTAAACCTCAGACATTTAGTTTGTTGTGCCCTTGTCTGTTGAAATGAGACTGAGCACCATGGTGAGATCCAAAGAGTTGTCTGAACCCCTCAGGAAAAAGATTGTGGCTGCTTATGAGTCTGGTAAGGGATTTAAGAAAGCTGTCAAAAGAATTTGATATCAGTCATTCCACCATCCATAAAATTGTTTGCAAGTGGTGGACCTTCAAAACAACTTCCCCCATGCCTCGGTCTGGCCGTTCAAGCAACTTCACCCCGAGATCAGACTGCAAGATGCTAAACGTCATCAAAAGTCCTAAAATATCATCACGGGTGCTACAGCAGGCTCTCGCTACTATTGAGGTGAAAGCGCATGACTCTTCTATCAGAAAGAGACTACACGAGTTTGAACTTCACGGCAGGTGTGCAAGGAGGAAACTGTTGCTCTCTAAAAAAGAACATTAAGGCCAGTGTGAAGTTTGCCAGAGAGAATATAGACAAGGACCAGGTCTTCTGGAATAATGTTTTTTGGACAGATGAGTCTAAAGTTGAATTATTTGGACACCAGAACAAAAGACATGTTTGGCAGAAACCAAATACAGCATCCCAGGGAAAGAACCTCATACCAACTGTGAAACATGGGGGCGTGTCATGACTTGTGGTTGCTTTGCTGCAGCACGACCTGGCCAACTGACCATCAGAGCATCCACCATGAATTCTCCTGTGCACCAAAGAGAGCTTGAACACGAGAAGCCATCTGTAAAAAAAAATTAAAGCTGAAGCAGAACTGAACACTGCAACATGATAATGATCCAAAGCATACCAGTAAACCCACCAAGGACTGGCAGGAAACTAAGGAGTGGAGAGTCCTGGAATGGCCCAGTCAAAGTCTTGATCGTTAATCCCCTTGAGATGCTGTGGGGTGACTTGAAACGAGCTGTGCATGCAAGAAACCCCTCAAACATTTCACAGATGAAAGAATTCTGTATTGAGGACCGGGGCAAGCTTTCCTCGGATTGATGTCAGAGACTGGTGGATGACTAGAAGTGTCTCACTGAAGTTATTTCAGCCAAAGGGGAAACACTAGTTATCAGGGTGTAGGGTGTCCTAATTTTTTCATTGAAATACACATTGTTGTTCATATCTTTTCCTTTCATTTCATTTTGTGTAACCGCTTTATCCTAATTAGGGTCGCGGGGAGGCTGCCGGCTATCCCAGCCAACTCCGGGCGAGGGTAGAGTACACCCTGGACAGATCGCCAGGCCATCACAGGGCGGAAACACGCCCACGGCTTTGCAGCTACTCTTGTCGAAAGTCAGCAATGGTTCTTTTACATGCCTCTCACCAT
>CM045728.1:96677100-96714600 GCA_024760905.1 Plotosus lineatus
ATTATTTTTGGCCTCTGTGTAACTGTGTCCACTTATACAGCCCACTTTTCACTGCCAGATCTCTGTGATTGCCATTCAAATGATTGCTGTGACGCAACCTGTAGCACACTGGTCCTTACTGAGGAAGGGTCAAAGGGGGAAACTACACTCTGTGTGAACATGAAGTCCTCAAATATGAAGCAAATGTTATTGTAGCTTTCATCTCACCCACCCACCCATACAGATCCCCCCCAACCCCCCCAACACCCCCCACACACACACACACACACACAAAATGCTCTCCCATTCATGTCTTTCAATTCATATACAGTATGTGAAGTGCTTTTAACAAAAGACATTGTCCGAAAGCAACATTAAAGAAACCATGATGTAGATTTACATCCTCAAACAGCAAGCCAGAGCGACTGTGCTGCGGAAAAGCTCTGAGATGTCATGAGAATGACATCTTACTAATTCTAGAGAGAGATTTTAAATATATAGTAAGGTTTATTTCCTCACTTTTGCCAAACAGCTTAAATCCTAGTATAGCCACAGGAAGGTTGGAGCCGAGCTCAGCTAACACTGACAAGTCGAGCCACATCCTACAAAAGTTCATCAATCCATTGCAGGCCCAAAACATACACAAGCATTCACGACCACATCCACATCTCGACCCTTTTGCAACAGTACCAATTTCCATGTCCGCCCCGTGCTTGCCTGGGTTTATTCCAGATTCCTTCCATAGTCCAAAAAGTGGAGGAAACCCAAGCATACATGGGTAGAGCATGGATATACCACATAGAAACGCCCTCCTAGAGCCCAGGACTTGAACTCAGGAGCATCTAGCTCAGCGGCGGATGAGCTAACCCCTACAACATCTATCCCAGGGTTTCTTCTGAATTGAGAGAGAGAAGTTTGTGTGTGTGTGTGTGTGTGTGTGTGTGTGTGTGTGTGTGTGTGTGTGTGTGTGTGTGTGTGTGTGTGTGTGTGCGCGCGCCCCATGACGACCTGGCGAGCTGTCGAGGGTGTACCCATCCTTCATTCGGTATTAGATGAGATAGGCTTCAGCCTCCCCATGACCTCAGCTTTGTAAATAATTGAGAGAATCAATTTAACTTGCTTCCGCTTTTAAATGATAAGATTGAACATTTCATTAAACAACTCTTCACTTATTAGTTATCGTATTTACAACGTCTTAGCTGCAGTATTCACTGTTGTACTGTATTCTAGTTTTCCAGTTTTCAGTACATTTTATGTTGTTGGTGTTTTCTTTGCCTTGTACTCATTTTATTTACATTTTACTTTTTTAGTTGGCTACATCCTACTTCTTTGTGTTTTATATCCTGTATATCTCTGGGTTATATCTAGCGTATACATTCAGTTTATTTTCCTCCTCATGGAGCTGCTAAAGACTATAATGCACAGCATAGCTACCAGCTAACTTACAGGGCAGAACATAAAGGTTCATACATGTTTTATTGCCTGAATGTCAACCAATCAGATTTCATAAATTCTCGTTGCCATATAATTATTATTTTCAGTTGTCACTTTTTTCTGAATGCACGACTGTTACTTTTTATTTTTAGCAGGATTATGCTATGTAATATGTATAGTGTTAATTACTGCCAGACTCTCGTACTGTATATTTACCAAAATGGTTAAATTCAGTATTTACACAATAGTCCATTCTGATCCACTAATCTGATTGGAAAAGTAATGTTTCAATAATATAATTCTACCAAATAACCAAAAACTTTGGTATATAGAGCATTCCTTCCCTGTAGCGTCCACAGTCCTCATACCTCAAGAGACATTTTCCATTACCAATCGACTAACCCAGACTGACCACAGCAGCGCCATGTCAAACAAACCTTTATGACTCCACCACCACCACCACCACCACCACTACCTCAATCCCCACAGAAAACCTCTAATATTATTATGTATTGTTATCAACTGAAATCAACCCTGCTTTGAGAAAGACATTGCTTTGAAAGATAGGTCCCTAGCTTACCCACATTAATTACTTACTTGGCAAAAAGGTCCAGAGGGACTCAAACAAAGTAGTAGAAAACTTACAAAAGTTCAGCAAATTGACTTTTATTTAAATGTTAATTTCTAAATAAATAAATGCAACTGTACAACTCAGAAAACAGCATAGGTTTTCATCCCAGCATCCCACCAGTATTATTGCTAATATTAGTTTTTTAGTTAAAGGTAACAGTATCGTATTCAGTCGGACTGTCCTGTGTGTTGAAATACGCGTCTACAGTAGGCCCTCGATATTCGCGGAGGTTCGGTTCTGCCTGGGCTTATTGTTAGCCGGGGTGCGGCTAGCATTGAGCTACCATAGCATATTAGCTCAGGATAGGAGTTGAGCGTGTTCAGTTGCCCAAAGACCCCGATCTCATAGCTGTAGTAGGGTCGACTGGTCATAGACGAGCATAGTGCAAAACAGGAACAAACAAAACAACAAATAAAGCAAATTAAAACGAACAAAGAAACAACTTGACTCTGAGAACTCTGCGACGTCACCCTCTAGGCAGCGCCATCTTGGAGACATTATGTTCAGTGCAAAAGGATATGAAGCGTAATAAACTTTATACTTTTGGTATCGTTTGTTAAACATGCTACAGCACATAAAATCTCATGCACAAACATTCTAAACATTAACATAGGTACTGTACTGAAATAATAATTGAAAAAGACTTTAATACAGCAGTTCAGAGGAAACTGTCGTTTCTTCAGGAGAACGTCTTATTTCTTCAGAAGAGACATCCAATGTTTTCTTTCGCTTAGCCAGAGAAGACGCACAGCGTTTGAGTGGCATCATAGAGTGTAACTGGTAATTAAAACACTAAAAAAAGAGGCTCATTGACAACTTGTGCGCGAATGAGGAAAAAGGGGCGTTACATCATCTCAACCAATCAGCAGAAAGGAGGACAGCCATTGGCTGAATTTGAGTGACGTGTCAGTTGCTCGGCAGTCCGTGAATACTCAAACTGTGAGTGCAAAACCGCGAATAGTCAAGGGCCTACTGTACATACTTTAAACAGTTCTACAAACTCTGACTGGAGGAAGGCTGTATGTTCTGAGAGCCCATTGGTCTGACATCCCCACTCATAAGATGGGCACTTTGCCTAAATCAGTTGGGGACCCTACTCAGTTCAGTTGCATTAGGGTTCGTGCTCTTGGACCAATGGACCGTCGGAATATAGGGCTGTAAGCCCTCTGGCTGTATATAAGCTTAAAGACCACAAGGCTTTGACTGAGAGGACTAATCAATGAGAGGGAGTGGACAGACTGTTTTATTCTATCCACTTGATTGTAAGAAATATATCATTTTTATTATTGTATTCAAATTCTTAAAAAAAAATACTTTTCAGGAGAGCTCAGAGACGGCTCACAGTAGTTGCAGTTGCCACAGATGTTGCTGTGATACATTCTTTTCCAGATACCAGCATTCAGACATATTTTAAGTTGAGCTTGGTGAGGACAAAAAAAAAAACTGCCTAAAATGATGTACTTGCACAATACCGCGCAAGATCGTGAATTACCTCAGATCATATTCCCATGTAACATTGGTATGCATCATTAAACATAGGTAGACATCAAATATCACTGTAGAATCCATATGAAAACTTTGTAGATAAGTAAAATATTTTGGGTGAACACACACACAGAGTTTTCTTATTCCGGCAGGTAATGCTATGCCAATCTGGTCTCATTTAGCTTGTGCAAGCAGACTGGCTGCCTTTAAGATTTGTGACTGGTGAGTTGGCGGCACTGAGCACGCCTGAACAGATATTAATCATCAGATCATACACACAAACACACCAAGATGCAGCTGCTGAACCGTGAACAATTGTAGTGACTGTAACTGAAACGTCAACAAAGAGAACAATGAGAGAAGAACAAAAGAATAAATGAACAAGATATAAAGAGCTACAAGAGCGAGAAGTTTCTTCTTTTCTCTTCTTTTTAGATCAGGGATGGGACAGAGAATTATTCGTGGGAAGGATGGAAAGACAAGAACACTGAAAGGAAGAGAGAGAGAGAGAGAGAGAGAGAGAGAGAGAGAGAGAGAGAGAGAGAGAGTCAGCTGGTGAAAGCCTCAGGACACAATAATTAAAGATATTTATCAGGAAAGCGAGAGAGAAATGACAAGAGGAATATAGGGACAGAGGGATGGACAGAAACGATAGAGAAGGTGTCAACTGGTGGGATTCGGATTCACCAACCAAACCCAGATAGCGAAAAAAATCCCACAATCTGAAATCTATCCAAACATGTTCTATCTCAACCTCCTGTTAACAGGTGTCCATTTTAACACACAGGAGGTTCTGGTAGTTCACAGAGACTCAACCAATGCTTTGTTCTTCACCTGTGGAGAACCAAACATTGGTTGAGTCTCTGTGAACTACCAGAACCTCCTGTATGTTCTTTTCACCCTCTATCTCACTTCTGCTTAACAAAACTACATCAACAGTCAACAAGGCCAAACCTCCGTGTCTCAGAGATTGGCATGCCACTAGAGATGAAGAATGCGGGCAATGTAGACTTTCCAGATGAGGAGACGACACCCCTTGACTTGCTACAACACAGTGCAGCAGGCAAACCTAGAGTTCAGAACCTCTTTATGAAGAAAGCATAGACAGAGTTCACTCTTGAATACCACGTTCAGACAGTGATGATGGCGGTCAGAAATGCAGACGAAATGAAAAACGGAGAAGAAAATAAAACACTTGGTACACTTGGTCCTCTGCTGTACAGCACTGTTGATATCAAATTACACTGCAGTCTCGGGAAACGTACTTTCCATTCTCTCTGAGACTCTGGAGTCGAAACCAGTCTACGTCCATACAATGCATTCAATTCTGCATATTAATCATGATGTACAACTGCAACACTTGGTTCGTGACAACATTAAATCAGTGCAGGCTGGACGCAAACAATCGAAAACACCATTGCAGGCTCCAGTTGGCCCAACAGCCTTATATCCAATCAGGAATTATATAAGAAATGTAACTGCAAGCCACTGTCCTTTGAGATCAGAACACAGTAGTAGACAATGCTTGGCCACGTCCTCCACATGGACCAAGAATCCCCAGTCCAGAAAGCTCTCTAATTCACAGCGGTTGGCTACAATAAATATCAGGGACATCACAGAAGACACTGCGAAAGTCCACGGAATAAATCAGAGCTGACTGGAAAAAGGCTGGTTTTGGTCCTCTTCGTTCAGTGGCACACCTAAATAAACTGCGGCGTTTTACAACGGATAAACGAAACTGGTGCCCAATGTGAAGGACTTAATGCGGTCACAGGACGTCTATGACTACTGTGACTGCAGAATCAGTTGAGAGAGAGAGAGAGAGAGAGAGAGAGAGAGAGAGAGAGAGAGAGAGAGAGAGAGAGAGAGAGAGAGTCACTCAATGACAAATACTAGTATAATTCAAAAGCTTTACATGAAACACAATAAACATACCACAACATTCAAGAGTCCTGCAAATCAATGGCAAAACACAGAAAGACTCTCTGTCTCTCTCTCTCTTTCTTTCTGTAATATTTTTATTATTTCTACAGGTCAGTGGATTAAAAAATCTTGCACAGCAGTAGTGTCCAGGGAAAACATGATGGAACATGAAAGGACTTTAAATTCTGTCTATAACAACAACATCAAACATTGACTGTATCTTCGCACTGTTGCATCACAGCAAGACAACTCTGGACTCAAACCTCACAGCTACCATCGGGCCTTTTTGTGTGGCTGTGTGGAGTTTGCATGGTTTACTCCGGGTACACCGGTTTCCTCCCACATTCCAAAAACAGGGTAGGGTAACTGGATGATGAGTGTGTGAATGGTTGTATTTGAGTTGGTGCTGAAATTGAGCTATTCAGGGTGTACCCCGCCCTCGCCCAGAGTTGGCTGAGAGGGGTGTCAGCCTCCCGTTGACCCTAATTAGGATTAAGCAGTTTAGAAAATGAATGAATGAATGAATGAATGAGCATGCAGATTAAGACAATTGGATACTCCAGATTACCCACTGGTGTGAATGCAAGTGCACACTGAAGGGCTGAGAGACACAGTGATCTAACCCACAAAACCTGAAAAATGAAATAAGCTTATATTTTGACAGATGTGGCGAAAGTCTATGCATGACTTCATCTTCCCTATAAATAAATGCAGCCACATCCATCCATCCATCCATCCATCCATCCATCTCTTTCAGCTTTTTCCCCTCTTTGTGGGTCACCACAGTGAATCATCTGATTCGCATGTTTGATTTGACACAGGTTTTTATGCTGGATGCCCTTCCTGAAACAACGCTTTAGCGAGGGACAGAAACACGCTGACGGCTATGCAGCTACTCTTTACGAAAGTCAGAAATGGTTCTTTTACATGAACCTCTCACCATAGACAGTGAGAGACATGGCCCGCCTTTGATAACCCAGTTAGCTGCACTGAGGGGAGACAGTGACAACCTTGCGGAGAGTGGGACTCAAACCCCCAACCTTAGGATCAGCAATCCAGCGCCCTTTACCACCAGGCCACCACTGCCCTAAATAAATGCAGCCACATAACCCAAATAATTACACTTCACATTCATGGTGAACAGAAATGTTTCTCAGAATGCTAAACACATCAAACCGCGGCTAAACTGGCTGGAGAGAGCAGTTGCGTGCAACAGTTTCCACTCTTATCAGCACAGCCAAAATTATTATGGGTATGACCAAACAGATTGTTGTATGATTGTTTTTCTCATTTGCAAAACTTACGAAAACTTAATTTTTAATAAATTACATCGTAAATCAGTTCGGTTATGGCGAATTAGTGAAGTAATGAATCGATTTCTTCTACCAAATCAATTGAGAAGTGAATCTCTTCTATTCGGGTTAATCACTTGAGAAGTAAATCAATACAATTCTAGTGAATCAGTCCAATTCTATAAAATCATCTGGGAAATGAATCAGGATCAGTTTTATTGAATCATTTAAGTCCTGAATCAGTTCAGTTAGAGTAAATCATTTGAGAAGTGAAGTCATTCACTTTATTTCAGTAGGGTGCTGGATTACTGATCGAAAGATCCAGGGTTCAAGCACCACCGTCACCATGTTGCAGCTAACTGGGTTTTCAAAGTCCAAGCATGTCTCTCATGGTCTGTGGCAAGAGGCATGCAAAAAAAAAAAAAAAAAAGAACCATTGTTGTTGTTTGTAAAAAGTAGGCCATTGGGAAGGTGTCAGTGTGTTTCTGACATGCGATGGCCTGATGAGCTGTCCAGGGTGGACTCTGCTCTTACCCGAAGTCAGCTGGATTGGGTGTAACCTCCCCGTGACCTTGATTAGAATTAAGCGGCTCAGAAAATGGAAAAAAAAAAAAAAAAAAAAAAAAAAAAAAAGATCAGTTCTGGTAAATTAGTTGAGAAATGAATCAATTGAGTGAATTAGCTGAGCAGTGAGTCAGTTCAGTTTTAGTGAATCGGTTCAGGAGTAAATGAGGTTGTCTGCCGTCTGAAGAGCACAACACTGCAGTGAAGTTCTGCTCTGACACTTATAAGAAGAAATGGTGTGTTTGAGTCATGTCAAGTTATCTACATCTATATCTGTAAAACTGCAGGTGCAAACAGCCCTGTAGCGCAATAAGAAAACAAGATTAAATCTCAGCCACTGCCGATTCTAATATCTTTTACAACACAGCCTGCCATTACACCCTTGAGCAAGATATGTCCTTGTGTTACGAGGAAAATATAAAGATTTCCTCCTTTGCTAAAATTATGATGGCAGTAAGATCTTAACTGTCCATTTTGGAAGACGGGAGACCCTATCATGTCCGGCAGGACCATCATGGTTGCGAGAACGAATTGTCTTTGACACCTTGGATGGGTCACCTCCAAATAAAAAGGCAGAACTTTTTCACTTAGGACCGTGTAACGACCGCACACTTCTCAGACGCAGCAGCTACTTAGAAGACTTCACACGTCGCATTAATGATATGAGGTCATAAACTGGCCCCATGTGCTATATCTCCGATCACCGCAGCTTTAAAAACAACTCTTTATAAAGTCCTAGGAATTAATTAATGGTGAAAACAAGCTGTAAATTAGCCAAGCATCTTAAACACGACCCATAATCACAAGAACGTCGACAGTCATCTTCTCTCTGCCTCACTTAGAACTATCGGAAAAAAACCCGTTCTGAAGAAATAAACTCCAAGAGCATATTCTGAGCTCAGCAGCGGCCTGTTATTAATGTGTTCCCAATGTTTACTTAGGCCAAGAACCCTCCGAGTACTGAAAGAGGGTTTTCATGTTAAACTAGTGGCACTCGGCGCAAACTCCAACCACAACAACTTTAAGGGCTGTCAATGGATTCCGTTTCTACTTTTATTCTGTTTACCAACAGTAAGGAATGACCCTGGATCTGCACTCGAGGGAGCGCCTGAAGGGTAAGTAAAAACCTCAGAAAAGTCTTTTGTGGAGAGGATTTTGAACGCACCAAGTCTTCAGGAGAGCGGAGCATGTATCGCCTCCCATCAGCTCACGCCGTGCTTCAAAACCTTTTGTTACAAAAACACGAAGAGGAAAAAAATCCTGCCTGAATGACTGTACAATAAAAGGACTTACTTACTTACTTTCAGGAGGTTGTGTGTTCAAATCCCAGTTAGACCCCCACTGCGCAAAGACCCCTGGGCAAGGTCTCAACTACAAGTGTGCCTCTGTTCACGCAGCAGTATAAATGGGTACCAGTAAAAATACACTGGGAAGGTAACCTGTGATGAACTAGCGTCCCATCCAGGAGGAAGTTGAACTCCTGGTCGCTTCACGCTATAGAAACCGGGCATAAGCACCAGCCTGATGAGTCACTAGGCTCGGGTGTAAAAACCCAACAGACTTCACCTTTGGAGGCGGGTGGTGTAGTGGTTAGGGTGCTACGCTCATGATCGGGAGGTTGTGAATGTATTTAATCTTATTTCTCACACCGGGAGGCTAGAGCCTATGTCAGCCAAAACGGAATGAAGGCAGGGTACACCCTGAACAGCTCATCAGACCAATACAACAACAACACGCATACACACTTAGGGGCAATGTGAAACAGCTAATTAGCTTACTCTACAAATGTCCTTGGACTGTGGGTGGACACCGGAGTACCCAGAGAAACCCATACCAGCACAGAGACAACATGAAATAGAAATATACATAGAAATGCTTTGCCAAGCCCGAGCCTCGAACCCACGACCTTTGTGCTGTGAGGCATACAGGCTAATGATATCAAATAATTAAAACTCCCCGCCTCCCCACACGATGTAGTGAGACATGCACCATTCAATTGAATATTCCTTCAGGATATTAAACATTACTCGAGTCAGGAAATCAATGCTTGTGTAAGATCTAATGACAAGCTCAAACATCCAGCTTGTATTTTTAAATAAACAAATCAAATAGATGTACAACAGTCCTGCTAATATTATGCTTTGGGTTGCAGCAGCAATGTATCTCATATGCCCCGGCTAACAAGGTAATTAAATTGTTTATTGAGAGCTAGCACAGAGTTATGAACTCTTCAGACCCCATAAACGCAGCACAACTCCTAATCAATTCAAGGACACTTACTCGCAAATACATTATCTTCATTTGGTCATTTCTCCATCCATCAACTTGGCCAAATGCTTAATCCTATTAGGGTTGTGTGGAGGCTGTGCCTATCGAAGCCAACACTGGGCGGGGTCATATGATCTGAACTGAACAGTGTGCCAGTCCATCACAGGCCAACACACACACACACACACACACACTTCTTCACTTATCCCTAAACATCCAGGGATGTCGTTGGGGCACCTTCATGGCAAGACTTGGGCTGACTTGGCTTGGTGGCGCCCATCCCTCTCCAGGTTGTTAACTAATGCGAACCTACAGGCTATTAACCGACTGTGCATGTCTTTGGATTGTGGGAGGAAATCCACGCAAGCATGGGGAGAACATGCAAACTCCATACAGAAACGCCCAGGCCGGGAATCAAACCCAGGCCTTCTTGCTGTGAGGCGGACGTGCGAACCACTACGCCACCGTGCTGCCCACACACACACACACACACTTATCTGAGCACAATCTGGAACAACCAGTTAGCCTAATGCGCATGTCTTCGGACCGTGAGAGGAAACCAGAATACTGGGAGAACTCCATGCAGAAACACCCCCTCACCAAGCCCGGGACTCAAACCCACGACCTCTTGCTGTGAGACTGCCATGCTGTCCAGTTTGGTTATTAATAATAATATATTTTATAATCGGCGTGTTATTCATAAACTCATTTTATTCACTTCATTAAACCTGCTCATGTGCCAGTTTGCTTTGATTTTGAAAAACATCTTGAACGATCCAATCTTGCTAATTCACTCATGCATGTAGGAAAATGCCTCCGATCCAGTTTACAAGCCAAACAAAATCTGTCCGTCTCAGCCAGGGTGTGTGAACCAGCAGCCAATCTTCATTTCTCTGACTGGGTTTGCTCATTACCTTACTCCCTCAGGGGAACCTGACCCATCTGCTTTCACTGTGTAATCCCTCTGACCTCATCAACCTGAGCTGAGATGCCACATGCCTTTGACCTCACCACTGGCGCTTCACTGCTAAACCAGAGATCAGGAAGCAGCATGTCCTCTAAATCCAGCTAAATCGTCCCAACACTTCACGTCCCATCACCCTAGAGCACAGACGTCTCAGAACTTCCGAGGATGAAAAGTGCACTCATGGGATCAAGAAGCGGAGCCATTTCAACCATTTCCCAACTTCTAGTGCTTTACCTGATGTGCCACGCACAATTAATTCATGTCACCAGACAACAACTCTAAAAAGTTATAATATTGTCACCTATGCCTGAACATTAAAAAAACGGTGAGATGGTGTTTCTGTTGCAGTGTGTTACCGAAGTGAGTAAACAGAATTTGTAGATGGACTTTAATAATATATGAGGATTTAAAATGAAATGCTTTTATCAACTATTAAATTAATCATAGAAAGGATAGAAAAAATCTGTTAAAAATTTTGATTAATTTAGAGCAACAACAATAAATGTTATTTTTTCCATTTCACTTTCTGAGCTGCTTCATTTGAGTCACATGGAGGGCTAGAGCTCATCATTGACTCCAAGTGAAAGTGAGCTACTCCCTGAACAGCTCCCCAGACCATCACAGGTCACAATAATGTTTAACTTTTTATTCAAACAGCACAAAATTTTATTATAGAAATTTTTTTTTTTTTTTTACTCATACGTGTTGCGAAAGTGTTGAATAGCCATGTCAGACTACTGTAAACCAGCGTTTCAAATAACGAGGTCAGTGTGTGTTTAAGTTTTTCCTCTGGGCTGTTTGAGCTGGCTGTAAAAACAAGATTTTCGTTATTTTTTGGAATAATAGTGCATTATGGCATGCTGGGCCTTGCACAGTGATATTGACACCCATTCTGGTCTGTCTCCCAGCGCACTGTGTGTGGAGCTCACAGACGACCAATCAAAACAAAGCAGGCACAAAGAAAGACCACACATGGGAAGAGGATGCCAAACAGGCCATCCGGAATGCACTCAAACACTCAAATCAGTATTTCAGGGAAAGGTGGAGAAGCAGCTTCCTGAGGAACTGTGGATTTTTTTGTATTAGGAATGAAGCTAATATACAGAACTATATATATATATATATATATTATTATTATTATTATTATTATTATTATTATTACTGTTTGGATTCAGATCCACTTTTAACTTTTAAAAGGGTCTTCAGGGGGAGACAGCAGCAAAAAGACATCACTGGTCGAAGGGTTGGTTTATTTTCTTCTCCGTTTTTTTCTTGCCATAGGGCCAGATCTGTTTCTGTAATTTACCAAATGGAAATGAGAAGCTGTGGGTGAACCAGTCTTATCAAATTAAATTCAGAGGTCCAGGCAGCACTGGGGGGGGTGAAATCTCAGTACTGCTACAATAAAGGCTTGTGCAATGCTATTACATTTGTCTGTACTAACACAATTTACAAAATTACTTTAAACATTGAGCTAATACTGGTGTTCTCAGCAAAAAGCCTACACTCCTTCGCCTTCTACTCCCAAAAGCAAGAGCAAACCCACAGCACTGTCTGATGGCGGAATATTCATTCATTCATTCAGTCATTTGTAGTTATTCATTTATTTGCTGAAAACACTTAATCCTATTATGGTTAAGGGGAGGCAGGGCAACACTGGGCGAAGCGGGCAACGGTACATCTTGACCAGCTCGTTAGACCATTGCAGGGCCAAAAAACAAAACCATTCACACTCACACTTAGGGAAAATGTGTTACAGCCAGTTCGCCTAATGGGCATGACTTTGGAATGTGTGCGGAAACCCACCAAAGCACAAAGGAGGACATGCAAACTAAATGCAGAAACACCCTTGCTGAGTTCAGAACTTGAAGCAAGACCTCCTGTGAGGTGAGGCGAAAGTGCCACCATGTCATCATGAAATATTCACTATGCCATGGGGACAGTGGTGGCCTGGTGGCAAAAGGTGCTGGATCGCTGATTCTAAGGTTGGGAGTTTGAGTCCCACTCTCCACAGGGTTGTCACTGTCTCCCCAGTGCAGCTAACTGGGTTATCAAAGGCCTGCCATGTCTCTCTCTCTAAATATGCTAAGAGGTTCATGTAAAAGAACCATTGCTGACTTTTGTCAAGAGTAGACTGCCTAGCCATCAGTGTGTTTCTGTCCCTTGCAAAAAAGGTTGTGTCAGGAAGGGCATCCGACGTAAAAACCTATGCCAAATCAAACATGGGAATCATAAATTCGTCAAAATGAAGAGAACAAGAAGAAGAAGAAGAAGAAGAAGAAGAAGATAGTATGTATTGGTTCTTTTTATTGCAGTAAAAATGCTATGGTTATTCCTGAAATGTTGTTTACTAATATTCTTAGCAAGTAGCAAGCAAGCACTGCTGAAAAGGCATTAGAAGGTCATTGACATGGTAACTGATGGTAAATATCACTGAGTGGTTGCTCATGGTAGTTCTTGCATTTTTCTCAAGCCAGCTATCTGCGAAATGTTTGTAATGTTAGCAAGCCTCATCACCACAGATCTGTAAGGTAGCAACGTAACTGTACGGCAGCATCCACCCATACTGCAGATTCTCCTTAATGGAAATGCATTAACAAATGAATCCACTTA
The DNA here is from genome assembly GCA_024760905.1 of Plotosus lineatus. Classification (NCBI taxonomy): domain Eukaryota; kingdom Metazoa; phylum Chordata; class Actinopteri; order Siluriformes; family Plotosidae; genus Plotosus; species Plotosus lineatus. The sequence continues at coordinate 96,690,257 of CM045728.1, forward strand.
TATGAAAAAAATATATAAGATATTGAACGTCACTTTACTTTCTGGTGTACTACTACCTTTTCTGATGTTTCTGAAAATAGCTGGTTTATTTTCTAAACCGCTTCATCATTGATTAGGCTCATGCAGAGGCTAGAGCTGATCTTAGCCGACTCTGGGAACAGCGCCAACACATACCCAGCTATTCATACTCACGTTCACACCTGGGGCAATCAAGAATATCCAATTAACCTAATGTGCATACATTTGATTGTAGGAAGAAACTGGCGTACCCAGAGGAAGTCCATGCAAGCGAGGGGATGTAAACATATAAACTCCACCTAGGAATGGTTTTGCCGAGTCCGGCACTCAGAACCTGGACGTTCTTGCTGTGAGGCAGATGTGCTAACCTCTACTTTTTTATACTTTATAGACATATGATCCTATATTGTGACCCGGCTCTATGAAAAGATGATAATTTCCTGTAACAGCAGGTTTGTTTTTGCTATTTTTTTTTTTTTTTATAAACCTGTGACACTAAATTATAGGGGCGCACTTGTTTTGTAAACACTCGTTCCTTAGCTTCAGCCACTATTAAAAGGAAAGAAGTTCATAACACAAAAACACTCCTTGTCAGAAAAAAACTGCAAAGAAAAACCACACTGATGGCATTCCTGTATCATAAACTGTCAAACACAAGAGACTTTATTAGGAGTTTTTACAAGCTCACTTTTTATTTTATTGCAGAGTGACTTAAAAAAAAATTTAAAAGGGAAACAAATGGGCCGGCACAGTGGCGTAGCGGTTAGCACATCTGTCTTAGATCAAGAAGGTTTTGATCTTAACGAGGGTGTTTCTGTGTGGTGTCTGCATGTTCTCCCTGTGCTTATGTAAGTTTCCTCCTGGTACAGTTACCTCCCAAAGACATGCACATGAGGTTAACTCAGTGCTTCTGAAAGTATAGCGGGGTCTGATGCCGGAGGGGGGGGGGATGCCGCGGGGAGCGCGTATGATCCTGGCAACATGCTTTTCTGGAATAGTGTATGAGAATTAAGCGTAATTGCACCTCCACTCCACTAGTTGGCAGTGGCACTTTCATTGCCTGTGTAGTGGTTTTTTGCACGAGCAAACGATATGAAGTGCAGTAAACAACCCCTCCAGAAACAACGCAGAACATTTTCTAACTGGAACGAAGAGAAAGGTGGAGCGAGACGGAGATATTAAGAAATAAACTAGTTGAATGAGTTTAAATAAGGATGTATTTTTTTAATTCAAGCACATTGGTGCACTTGAGATCTGTGATAGAAAAAAGTTTTTCCTTATTGGAAGTTGAACTACATTTCTTTCTTTTTTGTTTTAAATGTTAATAAAGATACAGTGTTATGCAGAGGTGTACTAATAACAATTTTATATACAAATAATACTATTTATAGTCGCTCGCAGGGCGGTGGGGGAGTGAAATGTTTTTTCTTCCTAAAGGGGACGCCACAGAAAATAATTGAGAAGCACTGGGTTAACTGGTTATTCCTAATTGCCCCTTTGATGTGAGTGTGAATGGTTGTAGGAGTGTTGGAACTGTGGTAGATTAGTGAGCTGGTCAGGGTATAGAATCAACTGACTCGGATTAACTGATCAGAAAATGAATGAATGAATGGGAAACCAGCTGTTGTGCTTATAAATCTGTGAGCCATAAGGTAACCGTTTTCATACAAATTAATGAAAAGAAACTTCTTCTTTTCCTTTCGGCTGTTCCCTTCAGGGGTCGCCACAGCGAATCATCTGCCTCCATCTCACCCTATCCTCTGCATCTTTTTCTCTTACACCAACTGCCTTCATGTCTTCCTTCACCACGTCCATGAATCATCTCTTTGGTCTTCCTCTAGACCTTCTGCCTGGTAGTTCCAACCTCAGCATCCTACTATCAATATACTCAATATCCCTCCTCTGTACATGTCCAAACCGTCTCAATCTAGCCTCTGGATTGTTGAGCCTAAGTTCTTAAAACCCTCCACCTTCCTTATCTCTGTTCCCTGTAACCTCACCGTTCCAGTTGGGTCCCTGTCATTCACACACATGTATTCTGACGTACTGAGACTAACCTTCATTCCCCTCCTTTCCAGGGCTTACATCCCCCTCTCTACATTTACCTGCACTTCTTCTCTGCTCTCACTGCAGATCACAATGTCATCTGCAAATATCATAGTCCATGGGGAATCTTGTCTAACCTCGTCTGTCAGCCTGTCCATCACCATAGCAAACAAGAAGGGGCTCAGAGCTGACCCTTGATGCAGTCCCATCTTAATCACTCTAACTTGCTGCACGTCCTTCCCATCTCAATTTCTCTGCTGTGCCAACCTGTACAAATCATTTCTCCCTCTTTACTTTCCAAACGAGCATACAAGTTATCATACGCCCTCTGTTTGGCCTTTGACACTGCTACCTTCCCCTTACGCTGTGTCTCCCTGTACTCCTGTTTACTCTCATCGGTCCTCTCAATGTCCCACTTCTTCTTAGCTAAACTCTTCCTTTGTACACACTCCTGCACTTCCTCATTACACCACCAAGTCTCCTTATCTACTCTCCTTCCAGATGACACACCAAGTACTCTCCTACCGGTCTCCCTGATCACATTGGCTGTGGTTGTCCAGTCATCTGGAAGCACTTCCTGACCACCCAAAGCCATTTTCAACTCCTCTTTGAAGACAACACGACACTCTTCCTTTTTCAGCTTGCACCACTTTGTCTTCTGCTCTGCCTTTGCCTTCTTCACCTTCCTCACCATCAGCATCATCCTGCACACCACCATCCTATGCTGTTTTGCAACACTCTCACCCGCTACTACTTTGCAGTCACTGACTTCCTTCAAATTACATCGCCTACACAAGATGTAGTCTACCTGTGTGCTCCTACCTCCACTTTTATAAGTCACCCTATACTCCTGTCTCTTCTGGAAGAAAGTATTTACCACATCCACCTCCATCCTTTTTGCAAACTCTACCAAACCTGCCCATCACTTCCTCGTCCCCTCTGTTTCCTGCACCAACATGTCCATTGAAGTCTGCCCCAATGTCCAGTCTTTCACCTCTGGGGATATTCTGCATCATTTCGTCTAACTCACTCCAGAATCTCTCCTTCTCTTCTAGCTCACATCCTGCCTGTGGATCATAAGCACTAACAACATTAATAATAAGAAAGAAACAAAAAGGCTAAAAATATTCTGTGATTTATTTCTGTCAGCACGTGATCTGATATTACATGTCTGTAAGTTGTGGAATAAATACAAATAAAAAATTATAATAAAAATTAATCATCCTCTAAATTAACCAGAATGCATAAAATGCATAAATGAATGAGTATCTTTTTATTTGTTGTCTATATTTGTTTATATTTGCATTACTTACTTCTTTCGTCTCGTAATGTTCAGTTTTATTCATGAATTTATTCTTTTTATTTATGGATGCATTTATTTTAATATTTTTGATTGCAGTACATATTTTTTCTTTTCCTTTTTTAATTTTATACCTTAACGAATATTTATTTTCTTTATTTCTCTCTCCTCATTTTACACTCTCATGAGAAGAACGTCCCACTTATTGGTTGATCAGCATCAGACTAAAAGTATAGAGATTCATTGCTCTGAGACCAGCAGGACACTTTTTGAGATCGTGTCTGGGATGTGTTGTACCGCCGTGCTTGGCTGATGTGAGTGGTGCAACACACAGTATGATTAAACATGGCCTACATGACAAATAAAGAGTAAAAGGGATATAAAAAGTTTTTTGTTTTTTTTTTTTGCTCTGGATAATAAACAGCCAAGACGTGAAATCGGTTTCTTCCAGGTTCCTGTACTATTATCCGGTCTATAGCTAAACTGAAGCTTATTTCCAAAGTAATGCATATACAGAGACATGAAATACTAAATTCTCGTTTCATGTTTCATACAAAATTGTGGATTAATAAAAAGGCAGATACTTAAAAAAACCTAATTACACTGCTTTGTTTTTCAAAGCTGCAAATACAAAGGTTATTTTTTCAGTATATTGTTACCTGCATGTAGAAACAGCTCTGCTCCTGCTTGCTGTTCTCCACCTAATGAAATGTAATAACATGAAACTGGACCAACCACTGACCCACTTATGCATGTGTGTTGAGATACAGTACATGTGTATGAGGGTGTCCAAGTGTGTGTGTGTGTGTGTGTGTGTGTGTGTGTGTGTGTGTGTGTGTGTGTGTGTGTGTTTTAATAGAGTACTGAACCAGGAACAGACTAAACGAAGAAGCTGAAAGTCTAACAGCTCTTATGCGTCATAACAAACACGGCAGCAGTAAACATGTAGCTGCTCCGAGAGGCAGGATGAAGAGCGGATTCTACCCCACTTGATTGGCTCCTCCTCTTTTTCTTGTGTTCATGCACAGAGTATTTTCACTCCTCATTTCTGGTGCTTTCTCAACCTGCTGATGGAGAGATCACTCAGGAAGGCGAAGAGATGCAAACAGCAAATGTGTGCAGGGATCATAAGAACTCATGTGGAGCTGACAAAGAATAAGTGTATTTCAGAGAGAGAGAGACAGAGGGAGAGAGAGAGAGAGAGAGAGAGAGAGAGAGAGAGAGAGAGAGGTGATCCCAAAGGAAAAAAATAACAGACGCAGAACAGGGTGAAAAACTCTCCTTCATGCTGTTGTCCCCAATCTGCACTTTCTCTTTCTTTCTCTCGGTGGAAATTACTGATTGCTTTCTATTTTTTTCTTCATTGCTCTCTACAGACGACAAGGCATCTAAAGCCACAAAGGATGACTTTATCATTAAGAGGAGTTTATACATCCATGCACTCACACACACACACACACACACACACACACACACACACACACACACACACACACACACACACACACACACACGCACACACACGCACACACACAGACCCATGCACACATACACACACGCACACACATACACACACGCGCACACATACACACACACACACACACACACACACACACACACACACACACACACACACACACACACACACTGCAGTGAATGCAGCAGGATAGTAATGGCTCCTACACAGCTTCTCTTTTCGGTATGAGTCCAGTTCCTCTGCCATAAAAAATCCCTTATGAATCTCCTCTCCATCCTCAGTGTTCCACAGCGCTAGCTCTACAGGCGATGACAATCTGAATCCCCTCAGGCCTATGACCTGAACACGCTAATCAACACAAAGAGCTGCAGCAGGCCGAAGCAAAAGAGATGATTCAGTGGCTTGAGGTGATTCGGTGCACCAGAGCCCTAATTAGTGCTTCGGTCTTTATTGCACCATCTCAGCAGTATTATAAATCATTTTGCATCAGAACACCGATACTCTCCATTTTCAGCCTTTCAATCCACGACGATGCTGTCAGGCTCATAGCACACATGTAAAAAATGTCTGTACACACCAGTTCACCCACTCAAAATATTTTTGAGTAATTGCCACATAATATACTGTAGTGGGTGACATTTACAGATGAAAACTGCCTCATTGCCTGCACAAGCATAGCATTAGTGCGCTACTGCACATATGGCATCTGCTGAACTTTCAGCAATAGAGAATAACAAATAACTATATATCGAATAAAAAGATGTACACATATATACACACATGATCATTACTCACTCAGCCAATCATGTGACAGCAATACAGTGCCTGATGTCATGTGGATACAGATCATGAGTCTAAGTTGATGTTTACATCAAATATCAGCATAAAGTAAAAATAGTCTCAGCGGCTAGGACTGAGATGCTCCTGTAGGCTGCTCTTACAGAAACTGCTGATCTGTTGGTATTTTCATGTATAATAGCCTTTCCATATAGTTACATGAAAAAAAAAATAAACAATCAGATATGAGCGGTGGCTGGAGAATAAAGAAACAGGAAGGCAGGAGTCATTCATATAATAACTCGTACAAGTACAGACATGGGGAGCAAGAAGGCAGGTCAGAATGCAGAACACGTCCAACCCTGAGACAGATGGGCTACAGTGGCCTGTGGGTGCTTTGGTGACTCTAAATTGAGCCAGTGTGTAAGATAGCATGTGAATGGTGTGTCCCTATAGGACCCATGTATTACATTATATGTAAGCTTTCTGTTACAAAGCCCCACAGTTATGGCAGAGCTTTCCATTTCTCTGTCCGGGACCAGGCACAGTCTCTGTTTTTAAGACGAGGCTGAATAATTACTTTTTCAGTCAAGGATTTTGCTAATAGGCTTTTATTAGGTAAAGGAGCAGATCTGGGGTTAAGTAGAGAGTTCTGCTAAACTGTCACGTTTGGATGCCGCCACTCCCTCACTCTCACATAATCAATGGAGAGTGGGACTCGAACCCCCAACCTTTGGATCAGCGATCCACTAGACCGCCACTGCCCCATATATATATATATATATATATATATATATATATATATATATATACACACACACACCCACCACACACACACCACACACACACACTGTATAAGTAAAAATTAAAAGACAGAACAAAGAACAAAGACTTTCTATTGAAACTTCATTTTGTTCTGTCTTTTTATTTTATTTTTACTTATATTTTCTCTCCAAAAAAGTATTGAGCACTCTCATACGGAAGGATCTACTCAGAAAATTATCTGTATACAATGTCTATATATATATATATGTGATGGCACGAACTACGCCATCACCCCCCCACACACACACACACACACATACATATACACATACAGACATACATAGATACATCACATTCGTTTATTTGTGTATATTACATATTTATAGTGCTCCTATGTGAATTAATGCTAATCTGCTAATTTATTTGCATCTTTTACGCTGCCCTTATCTGTACATAACTGCTTCTAACGCTACATAGTACACATTCTATACATTAGGGTGGCCCTTATTTTTAAAGTTTTTAATTTGTGACCTCTCACCCCGGCATTTTGTTCCATTTAATAAGAATCCACTTTGTGCAAAAAATCATGAAAATTTAATCACTTTTAGGCTATGCTCAAAAACAATAACATTTTGAAGTATAATACTATTCGAACAAAAAAAAAAAGTCAAGTTTGAAATGTGAGGTTCTTTTAGTTTTGTATCTCATGAACAATTGTCTCTTTTCTGGCATCAGGGAATCTTTTGCTGTGGTCCTGAATGATCTGAAGGAGGAACTGATGTTGTTCTTCATCCTCAGATAGACGGCCACTGTACCCCTGTACAAGGGCAACACCACATTCTGCCGTACCATTCACAACACGCGGTTCAGACACAACTTTCAAAGCTTTGTTGAAATCCGAATCTTCTTCCCAGGTTTGTGGGTCTTTCTGCAAGAAAGTATCAGGAAGATCTAGTATTTTGAAAAAATTGAGTTTCCTTTGGGCTACAAAGTCACATAGTCTCATCCCAGATATAGCTAAGTCTTCAAGGAGATCCTGTTTGGTGAATTGGGCAATTCTTCCTGATCATGTGCACCAGCCATTGCCTGCTTCTCAGTAGAATTAATATCTGAATTGAAGAATGCGAATGCAACCAATTCTTCACTGAGGTACCAAAGCTGACCTAATAGATTTTTAAGGCACCATGTGCAGCTGGCATGTTGCTTTCTCTGAAAGATTTGAGTAAAGCCAAATCTCCAGCGGGAGCTTTCACAGCGAAGCGAGACAAAAACCAGGACTTCACATAAAATTGATCATGTTTTCTTGAATGTCCTTTCACTAGGTACATGTAGTGATGCAGAGCATCTCTAATTGTAGGTAGTTTACATCCTCCTGTGTATGCTTTTGCTGTTTGTAAGAAATAGATCTGATTCTTTGATCTCAAATTGCTTGCCAGTTCACCTGTATAAAAAATATGAGAGGTGAACAACACTTCACATATTTTAATACTTATACAATGACGCTTTAACATCGAGCTTCTGGGCAATGAAAGAGGTGGCTTGAGCATAGGCTCAACTTTGTTTTATATCCAGAATATTTTGTATGACACATTTTTTAAACCAAAAGGATAAAATTTAGGGGGTGAGACAGTTTAATTTCCCAGAAAAAAACTTTTTTGCTACATATAAGGGCTCCCCTACTATACATGTATTCCATGCACTTGCTGCTCTCTGCACTTCTGATTGGATGCCAACCTGTATTTCGTTACCCTATTTTTGTACACATGTACTGGCAATAAAGTTGAATAAAATCTAATCTAATATAATCTAACCACCGTGGAACCACTGCCCCCCGGTGAAATATACTCTACACGCCCCCAGTGCGATCAGGCAATTTGGAAAATGAATGACAGAATGAATAAAAATTGCAAAATATTTCAAGAGCTTTTTGAAGGCCCCCTGCTGGACACAGGAGCGCTGAGCATGCAATTCATGCATGGAATACTGTACAAGTTATTGATTATCTATGAGTTAAGTAAAAGCTCCAACCCATCCAAACATCACACTCTGACCTCTGACCTTACAGTTTCACATTACGCAAGTTAAGTAATAAGAGTGTGCCTATCCTGATACAGTGCAGTGAGACACTGAAACATGCGGTTCTGGTCCAGAGCACCTCATTTTCACATTTCAATTCCGATAATTAAATTGTATGACTTCTTTAAACTACATGCAGCACTGTTAAGTTTAGATCTAATTGGGCAATTTAAAAAGATCCTTTTCTGTGCATACAACTTTATTTTGACATTTAAGCTTGACATTTACAAGAAATTGCCCTTTTATGCTTGACTGAAATGGAAAAGTTGCAAGCAAAAAATAAAAAAAGTAGGGGGGGGGGTGTTAAGATCTGAAGTGTGATTGAGACAGATTTAACAAAACGATGATGATGATGTCGTGCTACTGGATAAACGCTGACTCTTCATAAATAGCAATGCACCATCGAGATGAAATGTTTGTGGTGAATGCTGCCTGCTGAGATATGATTTCTGAAAGCACATGTCCTTCACTGTCCAACGTATTCCCTAATCCCAACAGCAGGAAGTTTGGAGAATAATGGAGCCAGGGATGTGAAATTGCTTGGATTTAAGGTTATATTTTTAACTAGAAATGACTGGTGTAATCACAGCTCCAGTGGTAATAACTTTTCGCTCTATCAGAGTTTTACGCTTGGTGTTTCAGTTGCGCAATGCCGTTGCGACATCCTTCAAAACATTCAAATTATTAAAGGGGCACTCAAGCAGTGTAAGGCACCTCCACCATGAAGCACAGGTAATGCAGCATGTATATCCTGTACAGGCTCTGGGTTGAACTATTCATGTGCTTATCTTGCAATATGTTCGATGGTACTTTTTTGCGACCAAATTAACAAAAAAACTGTAGTTTAAAAATTTACAAGATAAGTGAACGTTGACCTTTCAATTTCACTTGAGGTTAAAAGTAGTAATTGACTATTTATAAGTCTGTACATATTTATCTCTTGGTTGTCCATAATAATGGCGTTCCTACCAGCACTCTTTTTAAACTTTTAAGCCCCCTTTCCGACTGACGTACAGACGCTCCCCAACTTACGTTTTTAATTGGATGGCCAAACGTAAGTTGAAAGTGAACGTAAGTTGTTACAGTGACGTATGACGTATGACGCTCATACTGTACTATACATCCATAAATACCATTACCATATCTCATAAAACACCCCTAAATCAATTATTATAAACATAACATTGTAAAATAATATCAAATATATCAAATAATATCAACATTAATTTCAAATAAGTCATTTATTTATACCGAGTCACTGTACATGAAGCTTAAAACAGCCAATCAACGCTTACAATATGTGAAGCGCTCAATACCGAAAGTAGTGTACTTGCTGTGGGTTATACAGACTTCTGGTCTTTTAAGTGCACAAGGATGCCGTTGAACTCGTTTAGAACACAGCCTGCACTGATGTGAATCCAAAGCAGAGAGTTCTTTCTTTTGTGTAAGTACGTAAGTAAACTTTATTCAAGCGATGCATACAAAGAACAAGTACAAATCCTAATGAATATTAATATAAAAATAAGTATACACTCTTAGGATTCTGCTAAAAGATAATAAATATCTGTAATTGTTCTGTAATTTGTAGATTCGGGTTTTCATTTTACAGCCCTCTTTGCTTAACTGAGTATGCAAGGTAGAGTATGCATGGTGCCGATCTGAGCAGACAGTGAATTCATCTCTGTGTATGAGACTTGCACCCATGCTAGTAGGCTGACACTTCTGACCAACCAGATTTGCTTCGGGTTACAAAAATCCGCAAAACAGTGTAAACACAAAGATCACAGAGACGACGTCTTAACACAAGGGTAACACGTGATATAACTGATATAAATATATATATATATATATATATATATATATATATATATATATATATATATATATATATTATAAAACTAAACCGGGAAGAAGGAGGGGCACGTTCACTCTGTCGTTTGTAAACAATAGACACAGCATCATTACGTCAGCGTACTACGTAGGTATGTCTAAACTCAAAATTTGACTTTTTTTGGGGAAAAAAAAAACCACCGTAAAATCGAAAAAAAGTAAAACGGATGAACGTAAGTCGGGGAGCGTCTAGACATATACAATGCTATAAATGCTTATAAAAGTTAAACATTCAAAAGTAATGCATAAGTTGTAAATAAAATATAAATACACACATACAGACGTGCGCGTGCGCACACTCAGATGCACACCTCACATAAAAATGTAAGTAGTTTTGTTGGGTAGTTTTTTGTTTGTTTAGTTTATTTAGTTATTTATTTATTTTGCATAATTGGCCTTGTTTTGTGGCATTTTCCTTGATTTTTCTCCTATTTTCCCATAATTTCCTTTTTTTAATTTTTTGATGAATATTTTTGAAAAACCTGTGATGCACTGAAGCCGCAGGAACTGAAGCACGAAGTAGCAAGGGATCACTGTATATATCACTTCGTTTCTCAGTCATAGGCAATTTCAATTTTCTTCTTCTTCTTCCCTTTCAGCTTTTTCCCTTTGTCAGGGGTCGCCACAGTGAATCATCTGATTTGCATATTTGATTTGGCAGAGGTTTTTACGTCAGATGCCCTTCCTGACACAACCCTTTTAACAAGGGACAGAAACACGCTGACGGCTTTGCAGCTACTCTTGACGAAAGTCAGCAATGGTTCTTTTACATGAACCTCTCACCATAGACAGTGAGAGACATGGCCAGCCTTTGATAACCCAGTTAGCTGCACTGGGAGATAGGCAATTTCAATTTCAACATCTGGAAATGTTTATTTCCAAAACATGTGATAATTGTTTTGCTCTTCATACTAAACCTTGACTTTCCAAAATCAAATTATCTATGGGACTCAGATAGGGTACTGTCCCCACCAAGTTTGGGAAAAATCCATGCACGAGTGTGGTCAGGATTTTGTTCACATGCAAACAAACTCCAATGATTCTAATACCACTGGCAAAAGTCATTTGTGGTGGAGGTACAAGCATTCATTCATTATTTTATTTGCTGAACTGCTTAATCCTACTAGGGTCATTGGGCCAGTAGTGGCGTGGAGGTAGGGTTCTGGATTAGTGATCAGGGGTTCAAACCAAACTGCCAACAGGTGTCATTGCTGTCCCCTCAGTGCAGCTAATTGGATTAGCAAAGGCCGGCCATATCTCTCACTGTTTGTGGTGATAGGCTGTAAAAGAACCATTGCCGACTTTCATTCGGCTGCATTGGCGTCAGCGTGTTTCTGCCCTGTGATGGTCTGGCGAACTGTCCAGGGTGTACTCTGTCTTCAGCCAGATTCAGCTAAGATGGGCTTCAGCTCCTCGTGACCCTAATTATGACAAAGCAGTTCAGATAAATGAATGGATGCATGAATGCATCACAGGGAGGATGGAACCTATCTCAGCTGACAACACACACACACACACACACACACACACACACACACACACACACACACACACATAAAAAAAAACCTATTTACACTCACACCGAGAGGCAATCTGAAACAGAGCTGTTGCCTAATGTGAATGGTTTGTGGAAGGATCCACAGATATGCACGCTCTTCAAGTCCGGGATCAAATCCAGGGCCTTCCTAGTACTAACAGTTCAGGAAAAAACACAATTACTTCAATCCTGACCTGTGACCTTTGTATGCAAATGTGTCTTGGACTACCATTGCCACTTGCAGTTGTGTGATTTTTCTTCAAGCCTCTGTAATTTAGTGTGTGTTAAAATGCATCTCTGAGCACGCAATGTGCCAGAACTGAACTTCGTTTGCATAAATGCTCAGTTGGCGCATCTGTGATGTCCTGCACGATCACAACACACACACACACACACACACACACACACGCACACACACACACACACACACGCACACACACAGTTACACAAATCATCAATAAAACCCTGGAACAACAATTAAACCACACATTACACCACAAAGTGTGTTCGAATTCTCTCTCTGTCTCTCTCTATCACACACATACACACAGACACACAAACACACAGACACACACACACACACACACACACACACACGCACACACACACACACGCACATACACACACACACACACACACACACACACACACATAGGTTCCAGGACATTTGCTCATAAGACAAATACTCACAACATAATCATATGATTCGCTGTGGCGACTCCCGAGTAAAAGGGAAAAAGCCGAAAGGAAGACAGAACCCTAACCCTGAACCCTAACCCTAAACTTAAACCCTAACCCTAAACCCGAACACTAACCATAAACTGAAACCCTAACCCTTAACCCCAACCCTAACCCTAAACCTAACCCTAAACCTTAACCCTAATCCTAAACCCTAACCCTAAACCCTAACCCTAAACTCTAACCCTAACCCTAATGTATAATGAGTTAATTTAGCATTTTCTATTTATAAGAATAAATAATTTTTATAACACATTGTGATCTTTTTGTATTATGCATTTATTAGAACAAAGAAAAAAGATGTTGTGAGCAAATGTCCGTTTTTCCATTAAGTTTGTGAGCATTTGTCCTGTGAGCAAACGTCCGCGCACCCACACACACACACACACACACACACACACACACACACACACACACACACACACACACACACACACACACACACATTCAGGCTACAGTACAACTTTAGTCACCGGTGTATTGGTGTTACTGTACTCGTTGACATTATTAAAGGCCAGTGTTGCCTCAGCGGTGATGGTTCGAGGCTATTGATCTAAAGGTTAAGAGTCTAAATCCCTGCAGTGCAAATTTGCCCTTGTACAGCTCTTGTGCAAGCTCTTCACCCTTCAACCGCCAAACACCACATGATACCATACTGACTCTGTGCTCTGATCATGCTGCCATCACGTCGGTTCACATTCAAAAATGGGTAATTGTGCTCCTGCAGCAGTTTGATCGTGTTGCATTGTTCTTACTCCACAGGGACCTGCTAATAGGACGGTAGAGAAAGTACACCTTTGGCTTCTAACAATGGCGGCCTGTGACATCACTGGGATTCAAACCTGTGACTGAACGAGAGGGTGCAAATAGGTGGAGCCCTAAAAATAACCTCGAATGATAAAGTCTGTCATTGATTTACTGTATGAATGAAGCTGTCAGGGTTGATGATGACAGTAATATTCCATCGAAGCTGATGCTGATGAGTTTTTATAACATTGGTACGACACGGGGCAACGTGGTAGCATAGTCGTTAGCACATCTGCCTAATTCAATAAATAAAATTAGTCATGCCCATGTTCCATATCAGTGCTGTTAATGACACAGTCTCTCATTCATTCATTTTCTGAACCGCTTAATCTTAGTACAATCTCAGAAGACAGAGGGCAAAGGTGGGGTTATATCCTGAACAGCTCACCAGTCCATCACAGGGCCAACACACACACACACACACACACACACACACACACACACACACACACACACACAATTTGCAATTGCAACTGGCCCATGTTGTGAATGTCTTTAGACTGTGGGAGGAAACCAGAATGCCTGAAGCAAACCCATGCAAGCATGTGGGGAACATGCAAACTCCACCCAGAGATGCACGAGTCAAATCTGGTGCCTATAGCAAGTTCTAAGAAAATCTCTATGTGGGTGTGTTCGGGATTATGTTCACAGACAAAATCTCAAATAAATAAGCTTCACCTCTAAAGATAACATGTGACGTCAATGAAAAACAAAAACGCAATGAACATAAACTTATAAAACAAATTTTGCCAAACCACTACAGGGAGTCCTCGGTTCACACCGGTCCCGACTTACACCGTTTCATGGTTACAAACGCGCCCCCATAAAAATATAAAAAATAATATTACGCGTCATTACGGCTTTCGTGGTTACGTAAACTAACTCGAAACTAGTTTCGGGCGCGTGAGGCGGAAGAATACGCTGTGTTGTGGTTGTGGGGCGAGTAAGACGGCGTCGCTTCCCTTCGTTCAGTCTCGGTACTGTAATATTACGCGTCAGTAAGTCTTACGCGGTTACGTAAACAAACGCAAACTAGTTTCGGGTGCGCGAGATGCAGCAAGCGTTGGCAACTTTTGAGGCTCAGGATCCCAACTTGGAATGGTTCACTAGGGTTTCCAGAGGCATCGTGGATTTGATGCAATGCTACAAGGAGATCTTGGATGAGAAGAGGTTGCTCTCTATCCAGTTTAACCTGGAGCAGTATTTTAAGTAGGTAGAGAGGCCTGCAAGAGATCCTGTACCCTCTACCTCAGCTGCATCTACTACTCCAGGCTCACCTGCCCAGCTTCTCCAGCACAATAAGCCTGTCTCTCCCTCCTGCACTGTATTTCACTCTTGTGGGAATTAATTGTTTTTTTGTTTGTTTGTTTAATACTTTTTTATGTCATTAACTGTTACATTTTATTATAGCACTGTATGTACAGTAGTTTTCAGTGTATTTTATGTTATGTTCCGACTTACACTGAAATTCGGGTTACATCGCGTCTTAAAAACGGATCAGCGTCGTAAACTGAGAACTGCCTGTACTTCACTAAACGTTATTCCACCCTATCCTCACCACTATTCACCTGAACCTTACCCTCACCTGAACCTTACCCTCACCCCTAACATGTGTGCACCTTAAAATGTAATCAGCTATGTAATGGAGATTTGTGTTTTCTCCCCTATGAGGAAGACAAACCCCTAGAATGCCACCATGTAAACTGATTTAGGTCCCCACAACATGATGAATACCTGGATTTCTCACTCTCTCTCTCTCTCTCTCTCTCTCTCTCTCTCTCTCGCTCTCTCTCTCTCCCCCTCCCTCTCTCTCATGCACACACACACACACACACACACACACACACACACACACACACACACACACACACACACACACACACACACACCAATGGGAATGAATTGTGTTCCTTTAGTGGCTTTCAAATTCTGTACGAAGTTATCGCTAAACTTCAGAGCAACTTTGTTTACTGAAGCGAGTGCAACGCGCACACGCACACACACACACACACACACACACACACACACACACACACACACACACACATGTACGCAGTTTGGTGTGGGAAGAATGTTTTGAAGTTCAAGCGGTGGCTTGTGCGAAAAAATTACACATCAAAAGCTGTGAGGAGCAATAACAACAAAAAAAGAAAAAAACAATTCCATTAGATTTTATTAAAACAGAAAAAAAAACTAATGCAAACATCTGAAGAGAAGAAGAGAGAGATGGAGGGATGATATAGGTTGAAGGAGATGAAAGGGCGTAGCAGGAAGCAGAGTGCCAGACAGAAGGAGGGAGAGAATGAGATGGAAAAGCGGATAGCTGGTAAACGACTGTCACTCGATGCGGAGTGAAGCGGATTGACACGGACTCATCCCTCGCTCCAGAGTCCCCCTTCCCCAACACTGTCTGACAACCCTTCATATTTTATTTCTCTCTTATTTGCCCTCTCTTGTCTCCAGTGCGCTTTCATCAGAAGCAACAAATCTGTCCTCAGTCTGACTC
Source organism: Plotosus lineatus (assembly GCA_024760905.1). Lineage (NCBI taxonomy): Eukaryota > Metazoa > Chordata > Actinopteri > Siluriformes > Plotosidae > Plotosus > Plotosus lineatus. The sequence goes on from CM045728.1 coordinate 96,706,194, forward strand.
AGCAGTCTGAAAGAATGCAAAGGAAGAAGGTTTTCAACTGCTTTTTCATCTCCCAGTCCTACTACAGGCGTCAGGATGAGCTGCGGAGAGAAGCGGGACAGTGCGTGATAGAGAGAGAGAGAGAGAGCGAGAGGGGAGAGAAAAAGAGACGGATGGCTAATGGGTCCAGGGGAAGATAGGTGATATGGACCGCGACAGATCCGTACACACGGCACCGGTGCGTCCTGCAGCAACAACCAGTTACTGACCATCTGGGGAAGAAACAGGAGGCCGCAAACAACACGAAGATGAAAAAAGGAATTATGTAGAAAGAAAGAAAGAAAGAAGAAGAAAGTGGAGTGAGAGATGTGGTGCGGGAGCTGCAATGGCAGTGAGGTGTACTTTTTAACTCCCTCCGCTCGTGTTCCCTTTCTCTCTCACGCTGATGAAAGGAGCATGTATCAACTGTGTAGCTGTGCCTCTGGAGACCAAGAATCAGAGAGAGAGAGAGAGAGAGCGAGAGAGACGGAGCGAAACAGAGGACAAACACAACAGAAAAATGAGGACAATGATACAGTGTAAACAGCAGACACTAAAATATGCACTTTTAATGATCAGAACGCAGCCAATGCAAATGCACCGCTGTGCTACAACTTCCTATCTCTCTCTCTCTCTCTCCCCCCCATCTCTCCCCCAGCTCTGTGATTTCCCTCCATTTCCACCCTGTCTCTCTATCCTTCCCTGCCTCAATCTCGCCTTCTTTTAGTTTATTGCTTAATCTCAATAGCGTTCTTCTATCTTTCCCTTTGTTTCTCTCTCCATCTCCGACTTTGGTGCCAACCTCCATTTCTGCCTTCATCTCTTACTCTGTCTCTCACTGTCACTCCCTCCAGCTTTCTCCCATCTCTCCCGCCATCTTTCACCTTCCACCTCTCTCTTAGTCTCTCCGTTCTTATCTCTCTCTCCGCCTCTCCCATCTCCTTCGCTTCATCTCTTTCACTCTGTCTTTCTCTTTCCATTTCTTCCTTTAAACTCTCCATCCATCTCTGTCACCATCTCTTCAGCTCTCTCTCTCTCTCTCTCTCTCTCTCTCTCTCTCTCTCTCTCTCTCTCTCTGTCTGTCTGTCCTACACATTGGTCATGTCCATATTAATGTGTTATACAGTACTTATAAAATTCCAACACGTTTATCGAGGTTTAGTCCTGGTCTCGAAAATACTACTTTTCTAGTTAATAGTTTTAAAGGCCCTAAAATGAGACCTTTGGACGCGCTGCTGATCATGTCTTCTTCTTCTTCTTCTTTTTTCGGCTTTTTCCGTCTTTCAGGGGTCGCCACAGTGAATCATCTGATTCGCACATTTGATTTGGCGTAGGTTTTTACGTCGGATGCCCTTCCTGACACAACCCTTTTAGCAAGGGACAGAAACACGCTGACGGCTTTGCAGTTTCTCTTTACGAAAGTCAGCAATGGTTCTTTTACATGAACCTCTCACCATAGACAGTGAGAGACATGGCCCGCCTTTGATAACCCAGTTAGCTGCACTGGGGGGGGACAGTGACAACGTGACAACCCTGTGGAGACTGGGACTCGAAAGTCTGTAAACTCTAAAGTTGGGTTTTGATCCGGACAGGCGCAGAGACACATCTTTGATTCCTGATTCGGTCATGACAGACCCTTTACTGATTCGTCACAAGTCATATCACATGACCATCTGCAGACAAACAGCATCAGCTTTGACAAAGCATGGGCAAAACAATATGTCTGCGGTTTATGATTGTTCAGGTGTGTTAACACGCACAGTTCCTACAGGTTTGGACGACTGACTCAAAATAATGACTTTTAATGACTTTTCAGACTTAAAATTCCTGACTTTTAAATCACCAGTACACAAAAGTAAACCATTACTGCTAACTGAAATAACATCTTTATTACATAAAAAAAATAAACATATAAACACTGAGTATGAACCAGTCAAAACTATTAAACATGACTTCGGAAGCAAAATTTCAATATTTGACATCTTATTTAATTGACAACCGGTCAAGACAGACAAAGCTTTAAAAAACCCTTCAATCAATATTTGGCACATATTGAATGTTTGGCAACAAAATCCTCAATACTAAGACGAATATATGTGTCAAGCATTATACATTAAGGAATAGTTAATATACTGAATACTGTCAAAACATCAACTCAGTGTGTCTTTGGCAACATTATATTATCAATTTAGCATATTTCTTTGGCAACATATATCATTTTAAATGTTGTTAAACAAAATAACGTCTCTGAGTGTATTACCGAATGTATATGTCTGGCAACACCACCCTGAGTTAAATGAAAACATCAATGTTGTGTCTTTGGTAAAATAACATTATTTTAAATGTTCAGCAGTTCAGTAAACAGTCTCAGACCGAGAGTGTTACTGAACGTGAATGTCTGACAACACGTCAATTTCACCGTGCTTAAACAACAGCTTGTAATATGAATGGTTTTGCAGGGTACGTAATATCATTATTACTGTTCAACAATACAATTAATATACTATTACAACATATACGACACAGTTCATGTTACATGGGTGCAGCCATTTGCAATGTCTACATTACGCATACATGCAAATCCGCCAACCTTCATATACACACGTATGTCCGCGTATACAAGCCGATTCCAAGCAGTCCCAACATGCACTACATAATGCATAGAGACGAAGAGCCACACACACTCTCGATGATCTATTAAAACATTTAGACATTAAAACATTTACAATAAGAATTCTACCGGGTTCATGTTTTTTTTTTTTTTAAATCACTTTTAATGATGCAACAGTGAGATTTACTGACTTTTAAGGGCCTTAAAAACTTTTAATGATGCACGGGATCCATGGACTCGGGGGTTCACCTCTACTAATTATTATTAGCTGCTAAGAGTTTCAAAATATCAGTCAACTCGAGAATATCTAAAAAAAAAGACACACAAAGAACAGCTGTCCATGACTGGGCGAATGAAAAAATAACTAACGTTAGTCTGTCTCTGTGCAGTGCAGCGATTGCTGGTGCTAGCAGTACTGGTTGTGTTAGCTGTTGGCAGCAGTTGTCTCATGTTGTGGAAATTCTACACTTTGCTCACAAAGCAAAATAATTATTATTGTTATTATTTGTCATTACAAAATTCAAGCTAGAGTAAACAAGTCAAGTGAAGTTTGTGAAGATTTCCACCCTTCCTCTTTCCGACTGGCATGTTTTACACATAAAGACAGACCACTGTAAAAACAATGTATGATTACTTTGATAGGGTGAAAAAGAGGATTAGTATGTTTTATGGATGAGAGGAGGCTGCAGCCCTTCATTCTCCCCTTAGTATTCGTAATATATCCCGAGATTGTTTAGGGAGCACCCGCTCATATCAATGCCTTGTTACTGGTTACATACAAGAGACAGTGGTGGCCTGGTGGTAAAAGGTGCTGGATCATTGATTCTTGGGTTGGAGGTTCGATTCCCAATTAACCGCGTAAAGTGAGGGATCCCTATATATATATATATATATATATATATATATGTAAAATATTAAAAATTGGAGTGGGTAGGCGATTATCAAAATGTTACCAGCGGAGTGGAATGGTAAGTGCTTATTACCATCGAGGTGGAAAACAGGAATAATAACAGAACAATAAAAGAGTTTTACTGGTATTTGTATTATTCATTTTGTGTTATCAACCAAACTACTTACATGAAGGCTGAAAATAAACAGAAAATAGTTTCCATTAAAAAAAAAAAAAAAAGATCACTTACTTTTCACTCCAGGTGTTGTTCCTTTAAACATTTTCCCAGAAGTAAAATCGAGCCAATCAACACGAATGTCAACTTTAACACACGAACATAAACAAAAGCACATGGCCAGAAACGTCCTTAAATTTATGAAGTTAGTGAGCAGGGTAATCGGGTGAAAAATACTCGTCATTACTTTCTGATAGATCCATATCTGGCTCATTGCTCCATTCATTCAGAGCATCCCATAGTTTTGCTGTCACCGTTTCTAATGGTTCATTGGTTGTTGGACATTTACAAAGAGAACACAACAAAATATTTACATAGGTTTTTACGTCAGATGCCCTTCCTGACACAACCCTTTAGCAAGAGACAGAAACACACTGACGGGTTTGCAGCTACTCTTTACGAAAGTCAGCAATAGTGCTTTTACATGAACCTCTCACCATAGACGGTGAAAGACATGGCTGGCCTTTGATCACCAAATTAGCTGCACTGGGGGGACAGTGACAACCTTGTGGAGAGTGGGACTTGAACCCCCAACCTTAGGATCAGCGATCCAGCGCCCTGCCCCTTTCTCACTGTCTATGGTGTGAGGATGTAAAAGAACCATTGCGGACTTCCATAAAGACTAGCTGCATAACCGTCATCATGTTTCTCCCATGCAATGGCCTGGCAAGCTGTCCAGGGTGTACCGTGCCCTCGCCCAGAGTCGGCTCAGATGTGTGCCAGCCTCCCCATGACCCTAATTAGGATTAAGCACTTCAGAAAATGAATGAAAATGAATGAAAGAATGTACTTGTATCCTACCAGTTATCTATGGATGATTGATTATAACTGTAAGTGTATTTATCTAATATATATATATATATATATATATATATATATATATATATATATATATATATGTGTGTGTGTGTGTGTGTGTGTGTGTGTGTGTGTGATATGTGTGTATCGAAGAGAAGACAATCCATATGAATGTTGGTCTTGTTGAGACGGAGCATTTTGCTGTCAACTTTTTCAAGTTGACAGTTGCCTACAGCACCAACTAGTGGTAAAGGTAGTCAACTACAGAACTTGTCGTTTTTCTGGTGACACACCAAATATAGATGAAGATTTTTGATGCACAGCTGAAATGTTTATCTTGAAGAATGGAGGTCTCATGTTAAAACAAACACTGTTTTGAAGCTAAAACCTATTAACATTTTTTCATCTCCTGATCCATTTTCTCCCCTATTTATCCCTTCATCTCTCATCATGCGTCTGTATATACAGGCCATGTGTAAAGTAAATTCTCATGAAGTAAGAAAGAAATTTCAATCACCAGGTTTTGAATATGTAAACAGGTATGAAGCAGCTTGTGAAATATTTATGATATCGCCCTGGCGCGTATTAATGAAACGGCCCTTAGCTGCTTTGAGTGTGAAGTAGTGAAAATGAGCAGAAAGTGAAGAACATGAGTAATGAAAAGGGAAAGAAGGAAAGAAAGAAAGGGAAGACAGAGAGGAGGAGGAAAGTATGAGAAAGATGAGAAAAGTGTGAGAGAACTGAGGAGAGTGTAAGGGAAAGTAAGACAGTGTGAAGGAGACGAGAAGAGTGTGATGGAGACATGGCGAGTGTTAGGAACATCACGAGAGTATGAGAGAAAGGAGGAGTGAGTTAGGGAGAGAGTTAGGGAGATGAGGGGAGTATAAGGGAGATGAGGGGAGTGTTAGGGAGACGAGGAGAGTGTTAGGGAGACAAGGAGAGTGTTAGGGAAACGAGTGGAGTGTTAGAGAGACGAGGGGAGCGTTAGGGAGAAGGAGGGAGTGTTAAGGAAAGGAGGAGAGAATTAGGGAGACGAGGGGGTGTTACGAACATGAGAAGAGTGTTAGGGAGAGGAGGAGAGTGTTAGGGAAAGGAGCGGAGTGTTAGTGAGATGAGGAGAGCGTTAGGGAGACGAGAAGAGTTTTAGGGAGATAAGGAGAGAGTTAGGGAGATGAGGAGAGTGTTAGGGAGATGGCGGAGTGTTCGGGAGAGGATGAGAGTATTAAGGAGATGAGGGGACTGTTAGGGAGAAAAGGAGAGTGTTAGGGAGATGAGGAGAGAGTTAGGGAGATGAGGAGAGTGTTAGGGAGATGGGGGAGTGTTAGGGAGAGGATGAGAGTATTAAGGAGACGAGGGGACTGTTAGGGAGAAAAGGAGAGTGTTAGGGAGATGAGGAAAGTGTTAGGGAGACAAGGAGAGTGTTAGAGAGACAAGGAGAGTGTTAGGGAGAGAAGGAGAGTGTTAGGGAGACGAGAGGAGTGTTAGGGAGATTAGGAGAAAGGTAAGTCGACGAGGACAATGTTAGGGAGAGGAGAAGAGTGTTAGGGAGTTGAGGATAGAGTTAAGGAGACGAGAAGCATGTTGGGAGAGGAGGAGAGTGTTAGGGAGGCAGGGGGAGTGTTAGGGAGATGAGGAGAGAGTTAAGTATACGAGGAGAATGTTATGGAGAGGAGGAGAGTGTTATGGAGATGAGGACAGAGTTAAGGAGACAAGCAGAGTGTTAGGGAGACGAGGAGAATGTTAGGGAGAGGACGAGAGAGTTAAAGAGATGAGGAGAGTGTAAGGGAGACGGGGGAAGTGTTAGGGAGACGAGGAGAGTGTTAGGGAGAAAAGGAGAGTGTTAGGGAGATGAGGAAAGTGGTAGGGAGACAATGAGAGTGTTAGGGAGACAAGAGGAGTGTTAGGGAGATGAGGAGAAAGTTAAGTAGATGAGGAGAATGTTAGGGAGAGGAGGAGAGTGTTATGGAGACAAGGAGAGTGTTAGGGAGACAAGGAGAGTGTTAGAGAGACGAGGAGAGTGTTAGGGAGACGAGGAGAATGTTAGGGAGAGGACGAGAGAGTTAAGAAGATGAGGAGAGTGTAAGGGTGATGGGGGAGTGTTAGGGAGATGAGGAGAGTGTTAGGGAGAAAAGGAGAGTGTTAGGGAGATGAGGAGAGTGTTAGGGAGACAAGGAGAGTGTTAGAGAGACAAGGAGAGTGTTAGGGAGAGAAGGAGAGTGTTAGGGAGACGAGGAAAGTGGTACGGAGACAATGAGAGTGTTAGGGATACAAGAGGAGTGTTAGGGAGATGAGGAGAAAGTTAAGTAGATGAGGAGAATGTTAGGGAGAGGACGAGAGAGTTAAGGAGCTGAGGAGAGTGTAAAGGTGATGGGGGAGTATTAGGGAGACGAGGAGAGTGTTAGGGAGAAAAGGAGAGTGTTAGGGAGATGAGGAGAGTGTTAGGAAGAGAAGGAGAGTGTTAGGGAGACGAGGAAAGTGGTAGGGAGACAATGAGAGTGTTAGGGAGACAAGAGGAGTGTTCGGGAGATGAGTAGAAAGTTAAGTAGATGAGGAGAATGTTAGGGAGACAAGGAGAGTGTTAGAGAGACGAGGAGTGTGTTAAGGAGAGGAGGAGAGTGTTAGGGAGACAGGGGGAGTGTTAGGGAGATGAGGAGAGAGTTAAGTAGACGAGGAGAGTGTTAGGGAGATGAAGAGAGAGTTAAGGAGACGAGAAGTGTGTTAGGGAAATGAGAGTGTTAGGGAGACAGGAGGAGTGTAAGGGAGGTGATGAGAGTTTGAGGAAGATGACGACACTGTGAAGGGGAGGAGGAGATATCCTGTAGAAATGCATACAGAGATATTGATACAGAAGGAGAAGTGGTAGGGAGAGGAGAAGAGTGTGAAGAAATTAAGGAGAGAAAGATTAAATGAGGAAGTGGGGAATACAAACAACAGAATGTTGTGGACAGAGATAAAGAAAGAGTGCTGGTGTTTATTTGAGAGTAGATGAAAGAGAAAAGAAGGAAAACGTATGAGAGCGGGATTGTGAGTGAGAGAGCTAAGGAATAAAGTGAATGAGAGGATAAGAAGGAAAGAGGATGAGCACGAATATGAACGAGAACAGAAGAGAGTCTGGTCTCAGTGGTGCAGTAGTGCAACACACTGAGTAATAAATCTAATGAAATACTGTGATCCCCAGTGTACTCTTACCAGGGAGAGAGGGGGCGGGGGGGTTGAGAGAGGCAGGTGGAGAGAGAGGGAGAGAGACAGGGACAGAGAGAGAGGGGGAGGGAGGGAGGGAGAGAGAGAGAGAGAGAGAGAGAGAGAGAGAGAGAGAGAGAGCAAGAGATAGTGAGAGGGAGCGAGGTAGAGAGGGAGAGAAAGGGAGAGAGAGAGAGGGAGTGAGAGAGTGAGAGCAAGAGAGAGAGAAAGAGTGAGAGAGACAGAAAGAGAAAGAGAGAGAGTGCAAGAAAGAGAGAGAAAAAGAGAGCGAGAGAGAGAGAGAGAGAGAGAGGGAGAGAAAGAAAGCAGAGAGAGAGAGAGAGAGAGAGAGAGGTGTAGAAAATAGGACAAAGCACATACCACAGAGATCCATGACCACCAGTCTACAGCTAGAGGAAATCTTTACTCATACAAATCCTTCTAACAACGTCAGCTGTTTCTATTCAACACTTATTTCAAACACAATCAGAATCATTCATAGTTGTGACATTTGGGTCATGAACCATCGACACCGTAAATGTGTTTTATGACGTACAAATCGCACACAAACAGGCTAAAACCTGCAACGTCTTAAGGTAAGCCACCGTCACACTGGATGTTTGATGGAGAAAGGTACACTGAGGATGTCGGTATCAGATCAGTACCGCACAGGAAA
>CM045728.1:96717100-96724600 GCA_024760905.1 Plotosus lineatus
AACCTCTGCGTTTTATACACACACACACACACACACACACACACACACACACACACACACACACACATATACATATATACACTATATACTATAGAGCAGGGGTCACCAACCTTTTTGAAACTGAGAGCTACTTCATGGGTACCAATTAATGCGAAGGGCTACTAGGTCGATACACACCTCTGAAATTACAAATTTGCTCAATTTACATTTAATTAGATTTAATTAGATGTTATTATTAATAATTAATGATATTCATCTATGTGAAGATATTGACTTGATTTAAAAATATATTCAAAAAAATTATATGCAGCTCAATGGAGAGTGGCGCTGTCCTAAAAATGGGCCTGTCCTAAAAATAGCAGTGAACAGGTCCGCGGGCAACTTATATTGTCCTTGCGGGCTACCTGGTGCCCACGGGCACCACGTTGGTGATCCCTGCTATAGAGTATACCGTATTTGAGGTAATAAGTAAGGTAATTATTATTATTATTATTATTATTATTATTATCGCTGACCTCTTATTTAGGACTATATAGTACCCAGAAACATAAAAAAAGCTAATTAAAATTATTTTTTATGCTTTATTTTCACCTTTTAAAGCTTGATAAAGATGACCCTATCTGCTGCAAGAGACAGTGTGTCAGCCAGTTTCATTCAAGCATTATCCACTCGGGACAATGCCTACCACGTGTGACTTAGTGAGCCAATGAGATGGGACGGTTCCGTTAATATGACCAAGAAACTACATGATCAAATTAGCCCATTTTTAAGGGATTTAAAAAACATTATTCTGAGTGGATACATCAATTACAGACTTGCCATAAGTAAATTAAAACAGCACAACAAGCCTAAATTGTACATAAACAGCTTTACAAAGTATTTTGTTACGAATTACTTGTGTGCTGTGTAAGTACAGTAAAATATGAGTCATTTGCAGGAAGATGTTTTGTGATATTATGCTTGTTTACACACATATGGTATAATGTGTAATGCAGCCAACATGAATATAAAAGACTGGAAGGCATTTCCACACTGATAAACAGTGATTTCCTTCAGTACAAACAGTCAGTAATAAAGTGTGAAACATACGCTAATAAAAGCAGAAAGAGAAAAGACAAAATATTCTAATTGTTAAATAGCTTGTTAGGCCAAAATGTGTGACAAAATAAGTCATCATCATCGTGATCGTCATCTTCTTAATCCGGGTTCGGGTCGCAGGAGCAGCAACCTAAGTTGAAGTCTAGACGAATGAAGTCTAGATGTCCCTCTCCAAAAGCCACTTCCTCCATCTCTTCTGGGAGGACACCGAGGCGTTCCCTGACCAGCAGAGAGACATAATCCCTCCAGTGTGTTCTCGGTTGACCCAGAGGACTCTTCCCTGTTGGGCATGCCCAAAACACTACACCATGGAGGTATTTGGGAGGCATTCTAACCAGATCAACTCGCTCCTCTCAGTGCAAAGTACAAGCGGTTGTACTCTGAGCTCCCCCGGAGGGCTTGTATCCATGATCTTGTTCTCTTTGTCACTACCTAAATCTCATGACCATGGATGATGGTTGGAACGTGGATTGACTGGTAAATTATGAGCTTTGCCTTCTGGCTCAGCTGCCTTCTTCACCCTGATGGACTGGTACAGGCTCCGCTTTACAGCAGAGGCTGCAGCAATCCGCCTGTCAATCTCCCACTCTATTTTTCCCCCACTCGTAAACAAGACCCCTACATAGTTGAACTCCACTTGGGGCAGGACCTCATTCCAGATCCGGAGGATGCATTCCACCATTTTCCAGCTGAGAACCATGGCCTTGGACTTGAAGGAGCTGATTCTCATCCTGGCCACTTCGCACTCGACTGGGAATCACGCCAATGAGAGCTAGAGGTCCCAGATTAATGAAGCCAAAAGGACATCATCGGAAAAAAGCAGATATGAGAGCCGATGGCAACCAAACCAGAACCCCTCAACGCCTCGCCTGTGCCGAGATATTCTATCCATAAAAATTATGAACCGAGTTGGTGACAAAGAGCAGCCTTGGTGAACTCCAAATCTAACTGGAAATGAATTTGACCTGTTGTTACCCTGGTGATACAGAAACCAAATAGCCCGTAGCAACAGGTCTGGTACACCGTACTCCCGGCGCACACCCCAGAAGATAACCCTCGGGACACAGTCGAAAGCCTTCTCTAAATCCACAAAACACATGTGAACCATGGTTTCCACACATTGGGCCAAATGTCATTCAAGCACTTTTCAAGGACTTTTCAAGGAACATATTTTCATTTACACATACTGATTAAAAGAGTAAAATTCAACAAGAAATACTGTTTCTGCCTTTCAAAGAGTGAAATACAACAATTTTAATATACTGAAAATTGATATATGTAAGAATACAAACATTCTTAAAATGTCAACTACTGTATTTTCAATGTAATAGCTAAATAGAAATAATTTAAATAATTTATTATTTTGCTGGAAAATATGCAATATTTTAATAAGCTGTAACAAGAAGACTACATACTTTCTTAAATGTATATATAAATATAAATGTATATGTAAACACTTTCTTCATCTTTGGCTTCGGGTCAACACTTTTACTGGTTGAAGATCCACTAGGTGTAGTCATGGTAACGCTAACGGTAGTGCTTGTGGCAGTTGTTCTGACTGCATTTCCTCTGCAATAGTCCATTATCAGAGTCCCCTCATGCTCCTTGGTTCTTAAAAGCCTTTGCATGTTTTTTGAGTGGGTGACATTTGATATTATGTGTGACTTTAATGCATCTCCCCAATAGTAACAACTGCAATGTTTTTCACATGCCTTGCAAAATGCATGATGCCGGCTTTTGCCGACGTCTATCTAATCACTATAGTCTTTGTTCTCATGCCATTCTGCTTTAAATATACCTGGACCACCTGGCATTATGGCTGTTCATACAATGCAGTCCACACAAACTTTTTTATATTTATTCACTCATGACGAGCGCAAAGGTTACCTGCGACGCCATTACCAAACTGCCGAAAATGGGATCCATATGTTGTAAAACAGATCTAGAAGCTTCTATAATTTTGTGTCATAAATTAAATAATTTATTATGTACGAAATTTTGACATTATTGTAGTATTAATGTTTGACACTCTGTGTAAGTTTTATAAAATAAAAATATTTGTACTTGTAAAAAGTAAAAATGTTGAAAAATTAACTACTGTATACTCGTACACAGTGTTGGACAATAGAGAAGGGACATACTATAACAACAATAGGGGAACTTCCGGGAAGATGTGTTCGCAGACGACACTTGACAAATATTGATTTTCTGTTACTTTATTGTAGAAAAGACACAAAAATCATAGGTTTCAAAGAAAATGTTAAACATTTATTGTGCAGATAGAGCCAAAGCTAAAATTCAAGTACAGTGGTACTTTGACTTACGAGTGTCTTTTATAACGAAATTTTCATGATACCAGCTTTGATCCCACTACAAATCTGCCCCATCCAACGAGCAAAATTTTGATTTACGAGCTCTGCTGGAGAAATGGCTTTTCTGGGCCAATTAGCCTTGTATTCTTCTGCGTGTAGTCCTCCGTGCTCCGAGAACGCCTCGTGCAGTGCTTCTCAATTATTTTCTGTGACGCCCCTATAGGAAGAAAAAAAAACCCATTACCCCCCCCCCCCCCCAAACGGCCAACGTTTGGTCTGCCAGTACCTGTCTGCTGCCTCGGGGGTCCCACAGGCCAATAAGATCCGATAAACCGCCTTTTTCAGCTGGACGGTCTCCTTCACCGCAGGTGTCGACCACCAGGTTCCGGGGTTACTGCCACGACAGGCAGCAATGATCTTTAGTCCACAGCTATGGGCTGCCGCCTCAACAATGGAGGCACGAACCATGGCCCATTCAGATTCCATGTCACCCACCTTCTTATGTACGTTAAAGGCTTCTCTGACAGGAAACTCTGTTTCCAGGAGACCCCAACTACATGCTTGGGTCTGCCAGGTCTGGAGGGCGGCCTCCCCGCGAGCTAGACAGATCAGCTCCCATCTTCACCCGAGTGTCCAGAACATGCGGCCACAAGTCACCGGACCTGTGCCCTTATGTACACACTTATGTTCGAACACGGTGTTCGTGATAGACAAGCCGTGATGAGCACAGAAGTCCAACAATGAAACACAATTAGATTTCAGACTGGAGAGGCTGTACCTACTGATCACACCCTTCCAGGTAACACTATCATTGCCCACATGGGCACACACTCCCCAAAGACTCCAAGAAGGGTGGGTACTCTAAACTGTCATTTGGTACATAAGCACAAACAACAGTCAGGACTTGTCCCCCCACCCAAGGTGGAGGGAAGCTCCCCTTCCGTCAACTAGGGAGAACCCCAATGTGTGGGCATCGAGACAGGGGCAACAAGGATGCCCACACCGGCTCACCGCCACTCTCCATGAGCAACTCACCACCAGCCACCCAACTCACACTGCACTTGACTACTTTAACCCCTCCCATAAGTGGTGGGTCCACAGGAGGGTGGACCCATGTCTCCTTTTTGGACTGGGCCTGGCATGGATCCATGTGTGCAGAAGCCCGACCTCCAGGCACTCGCCTTCAAGCCCCTCCCCCAGGCCTGGCTCAATGACTCAATGGGGTCATCGTCTCCCCCCCCCCCCCCCCCTTCCCGGAGCACCCTAACCACTACACCACCGCCCCGCGTTACTGTCTTAAGAAAAGCATAGTTTTCTGAAAAACTTTTCTCAGTATTTCTTGGGATGTCCATCAAACATTTTCCCCACAAGTAATTTCTCTACTGCCACACAGCAGCTTTACAGGAAGTCAGATCCAAACTGCTAATGAGCAACTCAAGGATGACATTCAGGAAAGATATAACATGAGAGAAGCTGTGCTGTTGCTCAGTGTAGCGCTGGCTAGCAGATTTATGGGTGTGCTAATAAAACTGATGCAAAGCCGGATTAAAATGAAGACACACTTTCAGGGTTTTTTTTTTTTTGTGAGCAAATTCAGTAAACAGAAAATGAACTGTTAAAGGACTATGAGGAACATTGCCAGTACTGGACAGAACAGATTGATTATTATCTGATATGAGCAGTGTAGCATTACAAAGTCCCAATGTACAGTGAATTGGGTTAGTTTGTGCATGTTTGTTTTTTATATTGTAGGTTCTCTATACATAACTACTGTAAGCTTACAAGAAACATTGGCCTGACACGAGCATAATGCCTGTTCTAGCACATAGCACTCAGTGACAATGCTCACACAAACGGAAATCTTCATCACAGAAACAGAATGAGATGAAGGGCAAGGTTTGATTTTAAACACGAAAATGACAGTACAAAGATCTTTAAGTAATATCTATATTTACAGAATATTTTTCATTTGTAAGAAGAGAAAAGACTGTGAGTCTTTGACATCATGATGTCAAGTTCAGTGTACAGTACAAAAATAAACGCAGTTTCAGAAACTCGCTCAAGGGTTGGGGCTCATCGAAGTTTTTAATAGAGCAAAACAGCATTCATTTTAATAAAGCCTTTATGTTGAAGAGAAGTACCAATCAGTCGACTCTACATCAACAATATTTACATTTAAAGTTTGAGAGAGGTGTAAAAATTCAAAGGATGCTTCTTTAATGGGAAAAGGCTACAACACACAGCTTGTGTCCATTTAGTGTGTGTGTGTGTGTGTGTGTGTGTGTGTGTGTGTGTGTGTGTGTGTGTGTGTGTGTGTGTGTGTGTGTGTGTGTGTGTGTGTGTGTGTGTGTTACTTAGAGGTCATTAAAAACCTTTATTATAGATTATCTTTGAGGATCACTGACCCTGCACTGGCATTGAACTCGTCCTTAAAAAGTAAATGAAACAAAACTCAAAGTGCTTTCTTTACTGACCTTATGTGTTTTTTCTTTTTGTATTTTTTACGTCAGATCCATTTGTCTCGAGTCCGGTGGGTCCAGTTGAAATAGCTGTATATCCAGCATGAGCTGCTCACCTTTGGTTTATGGGACAGCCACTATTTTAGCCTGTAATATTTGGATGTGTGTGTGTGTGTGTGTGTGTGTGTGTGTGTGTGTGTGTGTGTGTGTGTGTGTGTGTGTGTGCAGCGGCGTGTGTGTGTGTGACAGAGAGAGAGAGAGAGCGAGAGAGAGCGAGAGAGAGAGTGCAGTGCAGTGCAGTGCAGAGTTGCGTTTGAAAAATTTTACCTCCCTCCACAATTTGTTCATTCCGTGTCAGATCGGCACATAAGTACCTGTTAGAGGTTTTTATTAATTAAACCTGCGAATTTATTATTTATTTTGGATGCACATAACAGACTAGATAAGCTTTCCACCTCGCACTGATAAGGAAAATCCCATTTTATATCAGAGGAGAGATTATTTGGAGAGTCCGAGTTGAACCAGTTACTCAAGGAAAAATAAATAAAAAATACATCAGTAGATGACTGCATTACTGCACAGCCTGTATATATTTCCCATATGTCCCCTGTAATTCATCCCAAAGAATCAGATCCGAGCACAAACGGAACAGATCCGCGATGCTCTGTCTGCTGTGAAAAGAAGCTTGAGCAGTAAGTACACTGACACCAGTACAGAAATAATACTACAATTTTGTAATATGTGTGTGAGATGTCAAGAGGCACGTCAGTATAAGAAATATGCAGATCTTTTTTTTTTTTTTTTTTTTTTTGAAAATAAAAGTGAAGGCAAACAGGACCCTAGTTGACTTTTTATAGCAGGGGCAGATTTGCTTGACATGTTCTATGTTACATGTTATTTAGTGGGTTTTTCTTTGTCAAAAGGGGCGGTTTCACATGACGTGCAAAAATCAGCCACTGTTTGAAAACAATTCTAGCCACTCTGAATTGTCACTCAATTTGGAGTAGAACCAAAACTTGATCACAAATACAGACCATGTACCTCAAATTCGACCAACTACCTCCAAAAACATATTCAAGTATCCTCGAACTAACATTCCTTTGTACATTCAGCGGTGAATGCATGAATGTGAGCTCGGCTTGAAACCCGATAGTGTTCCTACAGAATCTCTTCATAAAAAAATCAAAGGATAACAACAGATGGGAGCAGCGCCTCGCCAGAAGGACCCAGTAAAACGTAACAGCCGTTAGTAAGCTACGAGAGTTGCGTACTACTTGTTTACAGGCACTGGACAACCTGGCCCAACAAGTTCACATCAATTCCAGGGGAAAAAACGGTTGTTTCAATTTTTATCAGCCCCTGATAGTAATCCACAGAATAAAATTGGCCAGATGTGCTTTTTCTGGTGATTTATGTTAAAATAAGATCTGCTTTACAAACATATATCAACACTGGCACTCTTTAAGCAGAACCTAAACCATCACAATGAGGCTATGGTGCACATGTGCGGTTTTGCCAGAGTCCAGCGTCTCATTGTCAACAATATCTTGGCAAACTTTTTTGACACTATATTTATGTACAAAATCAAAATTGACACACAAACAAGGTGTGGAAATCTGCAACACACAAAA
>CM045728.1:96727100-96769600 GCA_024760905.1 Plotosus lineatus
AAATAATGAGTTATATTTTCTGCGGACTGGTACCAATTGAGCCGCGGACCGGCGACTGGGAACCCCTGTGTTACGGTCTCTGAGCTCTTCGTAGTCTTTTGGAAAAATCTGCTTTTCTGTCTGACTTTTCAAAGTGAACAACTTGTGCTTGTACGTTCAGTCCGTTTTGGAAATTCCTGGTCGAAGCTATCATGCAGTGAGCGGAAGTGGTGCTGAAAATTTGAAACTTTGAAGTGCGCGAATGACACCTGACATATACGGCACAATTTTCCCATCATGTTCAACAAAAAATATAAACTCTCCCACTTTGTTAAAAACCTCCTGAGTTCTTCATATTTTTGATTAGCTGTGCATTAGTTCTGCCATTTTAAGAGCGAACTTGACACATATTGTTTACTTAAATGATCCTGCCATACTGGAAAGCTTTGTGGTATTTTCAGAAAATGTTGAGGTTCTCTTTGGGAGTAACGAGGATGGATAGGATCAGGAATGAGTACATCAGAGGGACAGCACATGTAAGATGTTTTGGAGACAAAGTCAGAGAGGCTAGATTGAGATGGTTTGGACATGTACAGAGGAGGGATAGTGAGTATATTGGTAGTAGGATGCTGAGGTTGGAACTACCAGGCAAAAGGCCTAGAGGAAGACCAAAGAGACGATTTATGGATGTGGACATGGAGGACATGAAGGTAGTTGGAGTAAGAGTAGAAGATACAGAGGATAGGGTGAGATGGAGGCAGATCATTCGCTGTGACGACCCCTGAAGGGAACAGCCGAAAGGAAAAGAAGAAGAAGCACAGGCGCATTTGATGAAAATACTGCATTGAACTCTGACGAAGCGAGCACTCACTTTAAAAAAACACAAACAAAAACTTCGATATGAACATAAGAGCCGCATGCAAAGAGGCAAGGAGCCGCATGTGGGTCGGGAGCCGCAGGTTAGCCACACCTGCTCTACTATCTCACTTCCAATTTAAAATCTGTTTCGCTTCACTCTCTTCCATCTCTCTTTACTGCCTCTCTCATATCTCTCTCTCCTCTCAGTGTCAATCCTCTCTTTCTATTCACTCATATCTCTCTACTGTCTCTCTCTCGTCTCTCGCTATCACTCATCTCCATCTACTGTCTATCACTCATTGCTCTCATCTCTCTCTCTCTCTCTCTCTCTCTCTCTCTCTCTCTCTCGACTGTCACACTATCAATCCTTTCTTTCTTTTGACTCTTCTCATCTCTCTACTGTCTCTCTCTCATCTCTCTCTGCTGTCACACTATCAATTCCCCCTTTCTATTGACTCTCTCATCTCTCTACTGTCTCTCTCTCGTCTCTCTCTCTCTCTCCTGTCACACTATCATTCATGTCCCTCTACTGACTATCACTCATCTGTCTCATCTCTCTCTCCTGCCGTACTATCAATCATCTTTATACTGACTCGGCGGCACGGTGGCGTAGTGGTTAGCACGTCCGCCTCACAGCAAGAAGGCCCGGGTTCGATTCCCGGCCTGGGCGTTTCTGTGTGGAGTTTGCATGTTCTCCCCGTGCTTGTGCGGGTTTCCTCCGGGTGCTCCGGTTTCCCCCGCAATCCAAAGACGTGCACCGTAGGTTAATTGGCCGTTCTAAATTGACCGTAGTTTCTCTCCTGCAGCGGCACTGGAACCCAGTCGTATCGGCACTTGCCCTTCCATTGGATCCTTCCGGTGGCGCCGAGACAGGGGGGGGACTTGCTGCTTGGGTAACAGCCTGTCCCTCATTACTCCCTACCCGGGCTCTGCGCACTGGGGAGTATCACCAGTCGGGATACCAGCCAGAGCGCAGCCATAGTCCTTCGGGACTGATGGAGGCCTACGCTATACTGACTCTCATCGCTATCACTCATTGCTCTCATCTTTCTTTCTCTTGTCACACTATCAATCATCTCTCTCTTTCTCTCTCGTCTCTCTCTCATCTCCCTCCACTGACTATCACTCATCGCTCTCATCTCTCTCCTGTCACACTATCAGCCATCTCTCTCTACTGACTGACTCAAGTCTCTTTACTGTCTCTCATTTCTCTCTCTCCTGCCACACTATCAATCATCTCTCTCTCTCTCTCTCTCTCTCTCTCTCTCTCTCGTCTGTCTCTCTCTCATCTCCCTCCACTGACTATCACTCATCGCTCTCATCTCTCTCCTGTCACACTATCACCCATCTCTCTCTACTGACTGACTCAAGTCTCTTTACTGTCTCTCATTTCTCTCTCCTGCCACACTATCAATCATCTCCTTCTACCAAAACTCTTGTTCTTTTACCCCTCTCACTCGTCTGTCTTTCCCATCTTTCTCCACTGGTCTTCTCCTGATTATCTTTCTCTCTGTTTTCCCTTTCATTCCTGTTCCTCTTCCCTGTCACTCTTTCTCTTGACACTGTCTCACTTTTGTCTCTCTATCATCTTTTTCTCCTGTCTCTTACATGCACATGTGTACACAGCTGTATGTCTGTTGTTTTTATGTCCATTAAGTACTTTTGGTTAACACTCAGTGTAACCAGACTATTGAGAACAGTACAAAGAACTCCAAATGACCAGATAATAACTGTATATTTAACTAATGACCATATAATAACTGTATTTAACCGAGGACATTGTTGCGCTATTAATACGTGACAGTGAATAATCATTAATAAAAAAGGGACATCATCACAGTTATGGACGTTAGACTGATTATCAAGTGTTCAACACCTACATGGAATTAATGCTTGAATTCTATCTGCTGAGATGATGCTACCTTTTAGGGAATAAGGATCAGCATGATAAACCATATGCACAGCTATTTATCAGCAATCACTTATTATACTGATCATTTATAGCACAGTTTACTTGCTAGCCTTGAAAAAGATTGCAAAACTTTGTGAGCCTTCGCGCAGCATGGTAGCACAGCAGGTAACACTTTCTGCCTCACAGCTACAGGCCCCCAGGAAACGGATTCATCCTGAGCTCCATTTAATGTCTTTGTGATGATGGCTGTGTGCCTCCCAAGCATCCAGCATATGCTGGTAGGTGGGTTGCAGTCTATAAATCGGCCCTGTGTGTGTGTGTGTGTGTGTGTGTGTGGGTGTGTGGGTGTGGGTGTGTGTGTGTGTGTGTGTGTGTGTGTGTGTGTGTGTGTGTGTGTGTGTGTGTGTGTGTGATCATAGGGTCTTATGATGAACTGGTGTCACCTCCATTCATGCCCAGGCTTCTCAGGATCGTATACCGTGTATTTGCCAGGAAGAAACAAGGTGAAGTAATATCGGTACCGTGAGTGGTCAGACCCACCCGGGTTAGTGAAGTTCTGTAATAAAGTACAATATTACAGAGATGCTGTAAAATTACTGAGGATCCAGGAATGAATGAATGCATGAATGAATGAGTAACTGATTAATCTGCTTTACTTTTCCTGTTACATACAGTATATGCTATGTATAATGTGTCACGTGCGAGTCTACAAACTATTTTACAAGCATGGCTTCACTAATTACTCCAATAATTATTTCCCTGAACATTACACAGGGTGTCATAGCGTGCCAGTTACAAGAATATTGCCATGAGAGTAATGATCAAACATCAGGAAAACATGACATTAGTGTCATTTACCTTAAACAATTAATCATGTGCAATTACATGAGAATAATTTCATTGATTTTAAATGCTCAATGCAAGCAGAAAGACAGTATGAGACCGATCAGACTGCTCTCAGTCAGGGAGAACTTCCCAGAGAATATCAAAGTTACAGCTGTAATAAAATTGACTACGCCATAAAAATAATAAACAACATGCTGCTTACCTTGTCAGTAAATTTGACCTACACCTTCATTATTTACTCCACAAGCACGGCTGACTCAAGAACGAATTTATCTACCTTGCAAATTTGGGCTAATTTGACCAAAGATTTTGCGGTTGTGGGTTTTTTTACTTCAGCCAATCGGTTAAAGAAACACTGATCTGAGATCAGCCATCAGTGGCTAATTCAGGGATGATGCTTTTTTGGAGGAATGATGGCATAGTAGATAACACAGTTGCTTCACTGCAAGAAGGTCCTGGGTTTGAGTCCTGGGAGTGGGGAGGGTGTTTCTGTGTGGAGTTTGTAGGCTCGTCCCATGTTTGCATGGATTTCTTACAGTTATTCTGGTTTCCAATCAAAACACATGCACCCCCCCCCCCATCCCCCCCCACCCCTTCTGCTTTTCCCCTGAAAATCATGTCGCCACAGTGAATCATCTGATTCGCACATTTGATTTGGCATAGGTTTTTACGTCGGATGTGGTGTGTGATAGGAAGGTATCAACAAGAATAAAAAGAAAAGTGTACAAGACGGTGTTGAGGCCAGCGATGTTGTATGGTTTAGAAACAGTGGCCCTGGAGAAACGACAGGAGGCAGCGCTGGAGGCAGCAGAGATGAAAATGTTGAGGTTCTCTTTGGGAGTAATGAGGATGGATAGGATCAGGAATGAGCACATCAGAGGGACAGCACATGTAAGACGTTTTGGAGACAAAGTCAGAGAGACGAGATTGAGATGGTTTGGACATGTACAGAGGAGGGATAGTGAGTATATTGGTAGTAGGATGCTGAGGTTGGAACTACCAGGTAGAAGGCCTAGAGGAAGACCAAAGAGAAGATTCATGGATGTGGTGAAGGAGGACATGAAGGTCGTTGGAGTAAGAGTAGAAGATGCAGAGGATAGGGTGAAATGGAGGCAGATCATTTGCTGTGGCGACCCCTGAAGGGAACAGCCGAAAGGAAAAGCAGAAGAAGAAGCCCTTCCTGACACAACCTCTGCAAGGGGCAGAAACACGCTGACGGCTTTGCAGCTTCTCTTTACGAAAGACAGCAATGATTCTTTTACATGAACCTCTCAACATAGACAGTGAGAGACATGGCCCGCCTTTGATAACCCAGTTAGCTGCACTGGGGGGGGGGGGGGGGGGGGGTAGTGACAACATTGTAGAGAGTGGGACTCCAACCTCCAACCTTAGGATCAGCGATCCAGCACCCTTTACCACCAGGCCCACCACTGCCCTAATCAAAACACATGCATATTTAACTAATATCTACTTGCCCCTCTGTGTTAGTGTGAATGGCTGTGTGCACGTTGGCCCATGCGACAGACGGGGAAAGCTGTTCAGGGAGTACCCCATCTTCGCTCAGGGCTGGCTGAGATAGACTCCAGCCTCCCGACCCAGAAGAAGAAAAAGCTATACAAGATCTATACTGCAAGTATGTTACGCCAGATTAATTAATTCCGTTTCGGTATAAGTGTGATTTTCACCATGTTTGCTCTCTCAGCCTGAGAGACATGAGCTTTTCCACTCAAAACTTAATTGTCAATCAAAGAGCGGACCTCAAGGTATCCATACAGCTGCAGATTTAACGCTGTAAAATGTGTGAAATGTTGTTCGGAAGTCATGCTGTGCATGGTGGGTGGATAGTTAAAAAAAAAAATACTAGTCTTCCTGCAGGCAGTGTTTATCTAATACATACAGAGCCGATACCCAGTGCGAGTTATTTTACACAGATATTTAACGCAGTTACTTTATTCAGTGCAAAGTGCCTCAGAGGCTGTGGAGCCGAGTGGGTCAGCGTGCTCCACCCAAAGGGCAGGTCACTGCCATGGGGAGGAAGATCGAACATTATGTATTAGTACACCACATACTGAAACCTGAGCCATTCTGTATCACATCAGTCCCTGATCACTCACTTAGTGCCGGCGCTAATAAAGTGCTTTTTCAGCATTTAAGCCAATCAGTCGCTAAATTAAACAAATTCTGTTGATTCAACCGATAAAATTGAATCAAAAGGATCCCTCGAGTGTTTCTCTGAAACTTTGGCACATGAAAGTTTCCACATCAATATTATTATTAATTAACCAAAAGAGTGTTTCCCTATAAGATCAAATTGAAAAACATGCGCCAGTTTTCCGCATCATACATGGACGGGAGCCTGAGGTTGGGTGGGCGGGTGATTGGGAGGTGCTACATGCAGCACCACGCATGTACAATGCACAATTTCGGAGCTACCTAGGTACTCGGAAATCCACATAGGTATGTTGTTGTGGTAAGTGCAAGCTGCTGTCAACTAAGGCCACGGTTGATGTGTTCACTGCTTGCCATGCAAGGGGAAGACGGCCCTGTATCCTTAAAAGAGAAGACGCCTGACCCTGGCCTCCATTTACACGGCAGCATTTTGGATGGACACAGGACAGGACACGAGGCAGCCATCCAGCCTCTGTTGCACGAATATGGATCTAAACTCAGGAGCTCCAATAAAGGATCCCGTGTCGTTCATGATTATGTTGTCATGAAACAGAATTAGAGTTACGGCTTACGTGGAACTAAAAAGCTTCGAAGAGATGATTACGCTGAATAAAACTGAATATGTATCGTATGTCCCGCTTTGGTTGACATAAAGCATTCCCTCATCCATTTAAGGGAATATGTTTTTGTGTGTCTTCTGCACTGGGAGCGACCCAGATTGCAGATTCTTTACAGTTTTCACTTAATTCTATTTTTCAACTAAAATCTGTTTTCTATTTATTATAATTCATTCATTCATTTTCTGAACCACTTAATCCTAATTAGGGTTGCGAGGCGGCTGATGCTCATATCAGCCACCTGGGCAAGGGCAGAATACACCCTGGACAGCTCGTCAGGCCATCGCAGGTCCTCTATTTATTATTATTATTATTATTATTATTATTATTATTATTATTATTATATTTTTCTGTTCTGTTAACTCTGATGCACTTTTTTTTATTGGATTATTTTGATTGTGTCCAAACAGACCCAATCACACACAAATCCAACCTCAGGCACGTGACGTCTTCTAACGGTACACCTTTTACTACCACTCACAGTGAACAAACTGAATATTTATCCATTCAACAAACACACACACACACACACACACACATACACACGCCAACCATGTCAGGTTTTTTCTTTTTTTTTTTTTTTTACATTGCTGAAAAAAAAGACAAAAAAGAAAGAAAATAGCAGCTTCACCCTGCCCGATAGACATGTTACACACTAACTGGAAAGAACAGAAAGAACAGTTGGTGATTCCTTCAAAGAAGTGTGTGTGTGTGTGTGTGTGCGTGTGTGTGTGTGTGTGTGTGTGTGTGTGTGTGTGTGTGTGTGTGTGTGTGTGTGTGTGTGTGTTCTTAGACAATAGGGTTTTTTTCATTCTCTCTCACTGGTAAACATGTGCGAGTTCCATCTGAACCCAGTCCATCTCCACAATACGTAGTTCTATATGGATATACAGACCCACATCATACTTTAAGCCAAGTACCCCCCCCTCCTCCCGCACGCGCAATATGACATCTAATTTCTGTGAAACAAGAACTGCAGTAAAACACAACCTGTTCCATCACAGCAGAGGTTCAGTTTTCAAGACAGCTACATTGCCTTCAGCCTGCCTTCAGGAAACCTATTGCTCACATAATTTGTTCACCATTTTCTAGCAGGAACAGCCTCAGTAAAGTAATTTGAGTGACTACAAACTACCTGTAAGTTTACGTTTGTTAGTTATGCTAGCTATCTTAGCTAATTTTAGTCAGACGTCATTCATTTTCATCTCAACCGACTCCGTGTGAAGACGGGGTACACCCTGGACAGGTTGCTCGGCCATCATCACGCAACACACACACACTCACTCACACACACACACACACACACACACACACACACACACACACACACACACAAAACCATTCACACCCACACCTAAGTTATTTGTAACAGCTAATTAGCCAACTCTGCATGTCATTGGAATGTGGAAGGAAATTGAACTACCAAGAGGAAACCCACAGAAGTGCAGGGAGAACATATAAACTCCACACAGAAACATAGCACGGGAAAAACGTGTATATTCCACACAGAAATGCCCGAGCCAGGAAATGAACCCAGGCCTTCTTACTTGCAGATAACCCCCAACCTCTGCACCACCGTGCCATCCCAATTTTAAACATGGCTTTAAATTGAGGCACTGAGATCAAAAACCCCATAAGTCACATTTCATGAAATGTGACTTATAGGGGTTTTGATCTCAGTGCCTCAATTATATTTATAATGTATTATTTATGTATTTACTGTATTTATCTGTATTGTTACCTATGTGTGAACTATATGTGTGTCTTTTCTCACTGGAGATTAATAAACTTTTCCTAATTCAATCTAATTTTACCTACTTAAATTTAAAATAATCCAATCTAATCAAGCTAATACTATAAAGATGCAAGTAAAAGGACGTAAGGAAAGATGACAGTGAAGCACATCCATAAGTGAGCTATGTGTTTACTTGCTTGCATGCTCACCGAACATATGACAAGGACGGTCAAGTAGACAATAGAGGACGCAGAGGATTTGAATGCATCCATAGACTTTGACCAATAGAGCACGGCTAAGTTACAGGCATAATATCACCTTCACTGATACAGAAAAACATATTGGGTGAGAAATTTTAGACAAGTTCGGTACCAGAAGCTTGTTCACACATAAATGAGGCATGCTCCCGCGGTTTCCTCCCACAGTCCAAAAATATGCACAGTGTGTTAATTGACCCTTCCAAATCCCCCCCCCCTAGGTGTGAATGTCGGTATGAATGATTGCATGAGTGTTGGCCCTGAGATGGCCTGGCGAGCCGTCAAGGGTGTACCCTGCTCTTGCCCAGAGTCTGCGATGCTAATTAGAATTAAGCGGTTTGGAAATGAATGAATGTTCCTGAGCACACAAGCAAAGTTTAACTCGTTCATGTGTTTATTGGTCTTTAAGGACATCATTATCAATCTGATTAAATATGATCTTCGTCCTGAAGCTGCTGTGCTGCATGTCTCTTCAGGTAATGTTTTGTTTAGCAGTTAAACTGAAGCAGCTAATGCGGGGCCAAAACAATGAGATTCATACAAATGTAAAGGGATAAATGCTGGACCTTGCACTGTCTGATTTGTCTGCTCCAGCTGCTTTGGGTTTTTTGTTTTGTTTTGTTTTGTGCCCAATTAACTCTACGTGAGAAAAACTAAGAGTTGCTGCTGAGGACACAACTGTGGTTGCTTCTGCTCCACCGGCTTAGGAACTACAATTACTATTACACTTGCATGACTTTAATACATGAAACAATACCTAAATTTGCATCAATGAATAATCAATACCATGAACTAGATTTCATGTTGAAACTTCATTGAATTTCCCCCTAAACAATGTGTACATTTTGAAGACATAATACAATTTGTCCTCCTCTTATCAGGATTGAGGTAAAAATGTGATTGGTTTCTTTGAAATTTGAAAGTCGACGACTAGCCTGTGAGTAAATCTGAGTGAAGGATTCACTTCCATCATTCCATCCTGGGATCCATTTTCTTCTGCATATCCAGTCCAGGTCAAAAGCCAGCAATCTTATCAGAGATCCCAGGCCTTTAACTCCTCAGCCACTTCCTGCAGCTTGTCCAAGTGAACACCAAGATGTTTCAAAGAGTGTCCTAGGGCTGCCCAAGGGTCCTTCCAGACTGACATATTAAGAACACCTCTCCTAAGCAAGCATCCATGAGGCACCTTAAACAGATGCCTGAACCAACCTAACTGGCGACTCTTGACACAGGAGCAGCGGCAGCAGCACTCTCAGCCCCTCCTTGATTCACAAACTCTTTACCCTGTGAGTCTGGCCCCCGTTTTCGATTAACCTTATTTTCTCCACCTGCACCTGGGATCTTTTCTTTTCGTGACTTCCACAGCTCATGGTCATAGGTGAGAGCAGGAATATACACTGACCAGTAAATCAACGGCTTCATCATTTGACTCAGCCCTGTCTTCACCATGACTGACTGATATAGCACCGCTCCAATCTAACAATCAATCTCCGGCTCCATTCTTCCCTCACCCGTGAACGGACCCCAGGAGAGTTGAACTTATCCACCTGCAGCACCAACTTATCCCTAACCTGAGTGGCCAGTCCAACCTTTTCTGATTTTATATACCATATACAACAAGGCAATCTGGAAGTTTAGAACAGACAAAATCAGCAGGCAGTTTACAGTCATTTGAAGACACAGCCTTTGTGAGCCCCAGATATATCCAGAAGGGCAAAGTTTCTGTTTTGTACTGTTTTGCATCTTTGTTGCTACAGAATACCAGCCTGTCTCACAGTTCTTTCATTTCTACTCACCATGACCAGCTCTTTCAATTAACCATCTGTACAGCAACTACAAGCTGAATTGGATGCTGTTGGCCAACAGTAGAGCTCAACTGAATGAATAAAGCCTAAACTTCAATTAACTCTGCTATGCTAGCGGACGTCTGCATTGCTAACGCTCCAAAAAAATCTATACTAGAATAAAGTACTCTGTTTCATTTCTTACTTAATAACCATGCATAATGAATTATGGCAGTAATTATGATGCTTTGAGAAACTGCATCATTTATATCAGTTGCATATTTATAGCACTATTTTTGGGTCTATTTAACAGAGTACACGAACACACGTCAAGATTAGGTTTTCATTCATTCATTCGTTCGTTCAGTCATTCATTCACCAAAATTCTTCATCCTTTTGGATCTTTTACTAGTATCATCTGACTCTGGGCAAAGGGGGTACAAACAGAACAGCTTGCCAGTCCAGTGCAGCAATAAATACATACAGTGGTACCTTGACTTACGAAATTAATCCGTTCTGAGGGCAAGCTCGTAAGTCAAAATTTTTGTTATATAAAACAAAAATTTCCATAGGAAATGATAGAAAACCAATTAATCTGTTCCAACCCCCTCCCAAACTCATATAACCTAACACAAACACAAATATTTCACCTAATACGTATATAAAAGATAAACATGTAAAAACAATTACTATTTCATAATAATACATGTATATTAACATTAATAATAATTAATAATAAATAATAATAAAGAAAGAATAAACAATAAATCAACTAACCCTTCTGACCATCGACTGCGGCAAAGATGTCACGTGGGCGCGAAGATGTCACGTGAACAAGCATGAGGTGGTGCGTAACAGAGAAGGAGAAGGAGGAGGAGATTGTGTGCATGTGCACGCTACAAATACCAGCGAGGAAAGGTTCATGGTGAGCTCCCACAAGGCTAGTGCTTCTCAAATAGTGAGACACAGTGTGATGCCAGGGGGGCACGTAAGACCATGGAGAACATGCTTTTTTGCCATACTGTACTAGAATTAACTGTAATTGTGCATTGTCTACAGTAGGTGGCAGTGGGGCTCTCACTGTGTTCCCTATGGTGTGGGAAAAAAACACCGATCAAACGATATGAAGTGCAGTAAACACTATTTATAGTCGCGCTCGGGGCACTGGGGAAGGTGTGAAATGTTTTTTTTTTCTTCCTATAGGGGCATCAGAGACATCAGAGAAAATAATTGAAAAGTACTGCACACAGCGTTCTCGGAGCGCAGAGGAATACACGTGGAAGAATACAAGGCTAATCAGCCCCGAAAAGCCATTTCCCCAGAAGAGCTCTTTTTGGTAGGATCAAAGCTTGTGTCATGGAAAATTCATTATAAAAGACACTCGTGAGTCAAGGTACCACTGTATTCACAATTAGGGGCAATTTGAAACATCCACAATTAGCCTAATGTGTATGTCTTTGGACTGTAGGAGAAAATTGGAATACCTAGAGGTAGAGGTAAGCCTTGGGAAGACATTCAAATTCCACAAAGAAAAACCCAAACTGAGCCTGGAACTTAAATGTTCTTGCTGTAAGGCGGACATGAAATTCACTAAACTCGGTGCTACCCCAGTAGAAAATAAAATACATTTGATACTAAATGATTAGATTATTAAGCCAAAAAACATAAAATTATGATAGTACAGAGAACATCTGGAATGATCTTTACCCGGATCTCCAGGGCATAAAAGTCTCAATCAGTGACTGGTTTGATGGGTACGGAGTTGGGATAATTAATAAACTACTGTTCTCACACTGACTAAATCTCAGTTCGAGATCGAACACTTGTGGGATATTTTGTAGGGAAGTGTTAAACAGGGTTCAACTTCACCATTATCTAAATTCATTCATATTGCGAAACACTTCATCCTAATTAGGATCGTGAAGAGACTTGTGCCCATCTCAGCCGACTTTTGGCGAGGACCGTGTACACCCTGGACAGCTCGCCAGGCAGTCACACGACAAATGACAGCACGTGGGGTCACGGGGAGGCTGAAGCCCATCTTAGCTGAATCCACCCTGGACAGCTCGCCAGACCATCTCAGGGCAGAAACACGCTCATGCTAATGCAGCCTATTAAAGTCAGCAATGGTTCTTTTACATGCCTTTCACCACAGACAGTGAGAGGCATGACTGGCCTTTGATAACCCAGTTAGCCACATTGGATGGACAGCAGTGAGAATTCTGTGACAGTGGGTATTGAACCCCATTGAGCCCCTTCAGACCATCACTGCCCCATTATCTAAATATTGTGGGGTAATGGTGGTCATTCCTCAAACACAGTTACTGTAAGGTGTACTGAAGATGTTCTGACAACACTTTATGTTGGTATTTTAATTCATCTGTTGCCAGTATGCACAATATACGAGATATTAGTGAATAAACTGCTCATTTAAAATCAGTTCTGGTTTGTGTTACAACAAAATATTGTGTATGCCGTAATTGGTTCAGTGCTGCTCGATTAGACCCCAAGAAATTAATGAAAAAGTATAAATTTCTGTATAGAGATAAAAAAAAAAAAAAAAACCCTGCTAGGTTCACCTTAAACAGCTGGAATGAAAAGAGTTGAATCATTAATGTGCAGTATAATGTGCATCAGTCCAAAGATATCTGAGCTATAAAAGGCCAAAATTCAGTTTATGATTAAATCCCAAATGGCAGCTTAGACTATTTGACATATTGCACACTACAGAGGGTCGAGAAACCATTATTTCATACCCCACTTATCAAGGGAGTTGGGAGCCATTTGGCATTCAGCCAGTGGCATTTCCAACACACCACCTCAGGAGGGATGGATGAAGCTATTAACTGGATTTTGAATTGTGAATGTGCTTTTTGCTGTGTTAGCATTAGAACACAAAATGGAAAATTCACTGTTACAGCTAAAACGGACAAAATATTTAAATTGTGTTATTGCTAGATCTGTTTCCGTCTTTTTTTAACAGTATTTTCTGCCTATTGTTGCTAACAACTAGTCTGTATCACAACAGCTAAGAGTTAAAAGAAAAACTTGTTCTTGCCAGGTTTAAGAATTGTTCGATGCAACCCACATGCTTTGAAATGACTGAATGGACAAATAAATGAAAAACCATGCTTGAAACACAATTAGTCAGCTAAGCATGTGCAACAATTGAGGGCTGTTTAACATTCGGTAACTGGTATAAATCCACAGCAGCAGAATGAAACCAATGCTCGTTTTAATCTGCAAATTTCAGTTAAACCCCCTGATGGGTGGAGCCAGGGAGCGACCTGCCCCTGTTTCATACCCCAAGGAAATACTGCATGATCCTCAGTTCGGTTCATTTTTCTGTACCCGCTTAATCCTAGTTTGGGTCGCGGGGAGGCTGGTGCCCATCCCAGCCGACTTCGGGCGAGGGCAGAGTACACCCTGGACAGCTCGCCAGGTCATCGCAGGGCGGAAACACGCTGACAGTTTTGTAGCCTACTCTTGTCGAAAGTCAGCAATGGTTCTTTTACATGCCTCACACCATAGACAGTGGGAGACATGGCTGGCCTTTGATAACCCAGTTAGCTGCACTGTGGGGGGGACAGTGGAGAGTTATTTGAGTTATTTGATTCTCATGCATGATTTGGCATAGGTTTTTACATCAGATTCCCTATTTACGTCAGATGCCCAGCGTGACAAACACGCTGATGGCTTTGCAGCTACTCTTTACGAAAGTCAGCAATGGTTGTTTTACATGAACCTCTCACAATAGACAGTGAGAGACATGGCCGGCATTTGATAACCCAGTAAGCTGCACTGGTTGGGGGGGCAACCTTGTGGAGAGTGGGACTCGAACCCCCAACCTTTGGATCAGCGATCCAGAAACCTATACCGCTAGACCACCACTGCCCCCTGTATGATCCTAATTATGAAATCATCATTATAATGTGGCTGTTTTTGTGTTTCACCACTTAAGAATACAAATTGTTCTGTTTCAACGATACAGTGATCCCTCGCTACTTCGTGCTTCAGTGCATCGTGGATTTTTCAAAAATATTCATCAAAAAATAAAAAATAAGGAAATTAAGGAAAAATAGGGAGAAAGTTAAGGAAAATGCTTCAAAACAAGCCAATTATACAAAAAAAAAAACCCCAAAAAAAAACAAAAACAAAAAACAACCCAAAACTCTTTAACAAAACAACTTCGATTTTTAGGTGAGGTACGTGTCTGTATGTGTGTGTATTTATATTTTATTTATATCTTATGTATTATTTTTTGAATGTTTAATTGTTATTATAAGCATTTCTAGCCTTGCATATGTATTTATTGATATTATATACATATATACATGTATGTATGCTATGGGGGCAGTGGTGGCCTAGTGGTATAGGGCGCTGGATTGCTGATCCTAAGGTTGGGGGTTTGAGTCCCACTCTCCACAAGGTTGCCCCCCCAACCAGTGCAGCTTACTGGGTTATCAAATGCCGGCCATGTCTCTCACTGTCTATTGTGAGCGGTTCATGTAAAACAACCATTGCTGACTTTCGTAAAGAGTAGCTGCAAAGCCATCAGCGTGTTTCTCACGCTGGGCATCTGACGTAAAAAGGGCATCTGATGTAGAAACCTATGCCAAATCATGCATGAGAATCAAATAACTCACTGTGGCGACCCCTGAAAAATGGAGAGAGAAAAAAAGCCGAAATGAATAGAAGAAGATACATGTATATGTCAGTCAGGGGGGGTCGATCCTACTTCGCGAAAATCGGTGGTCGCGGTGGGGTCTCAGTCCCCATTAATCACGGAAACTGAGGAATCACAAAAACTGCGATTTACTAACAGTTTTCTTTGTATTGGCTGAAACATATGCAAGTGTATTTAATACCAGGCTCCGTACATGAGCGAAATGAGTAGTTTTTACCACTTCTGGGTAAAGGTGTTGGCAAAGTCAGTTCATTGTGCATGAGCAATGTCAATTAATGAGCCTGGAAAGCCATTTGGGAACAGACATCACATGTACAAATAAATATGCCTCAAAGGAAGGTATTAAATGTGCAGAAGAGCATTTAGGCTAGTTTAAAACAAAACTATTGGCTTCCATACATTGATTTAAATAACATCAACAG
Organism: Plotosus lineatus; assembly: GCA_024760905.1. NCBI lineage: Eukaryota > Metazoa > Chordata > Actinopteri > Siluriformes > Plotosidae > Plotosus > Plotosus lineatus. Next base: position 96,742,367 of record CM045728.1, read on the forward strand.
GTATTGAAACCTAAATGTCATATTGTTGATCAAAATGATGATTGTCTATTATTAAAGTACAGGTCATGATATTCACTGGATGTTTGCACAACAAATTCACTCTTCTTAGTGATTTATTTTTGTAATACAGTGGTACCTCACTGTACGAAAGTCTCACCAAACGAAAAGTGCAGGTTACGAAACGGTATTTTCCTAAAATTTTTCTCTCTGGATATGAAACAAGTTCACGTTATGAAAGCGCCATCTTAAGAATTCAAACGCGCCATTCAAACGTTCAAACAATGCGTGAGTTGCTTTCCCATTGGTTGTCTCCCAACACCCTGCTCTGCTGGCTTCCCATTGGCTAGGAGGGAGCTGAATCTCCATAATACAGTACTGTACCCATAATGCTTTTCGTGTGCCTTCGACCCATTGTTCAACACACACGCGTGAAGGACAGCTGTACTGTTGGTTCATGAGGTTTTTTGAGAGTGCTTATTCCAGAGTTATTTTCCATTATTAATCAAGAAAGTGATTCCCAGTGAGACTGAAAAGAAGAAGCGGGCTCCGTTATCAATAAAAGTAAAACAGGAGATGATAAAAAATATGAAAGTGAGATTCGGTTGAGCGAAATCGCAAAGGGGTATGGCCGAAACCCCTCTACAATCGGGACGATATTGAAGCAGAAGGAGGCCTTAAAAGCGGAGATACAGTGACGGAGGCGATTGTTTCGGAAAAAGCAACCGCCATATTTAAGGACCTCGTGAAGGAAGGTGGGGTGGGGTGGGGGGTTCTTCAGACCAGCAATCCCCGGACTTTAAAACGTCACATGGGTAGTTCAAGAGATTGAAAAAAAGGTAAATAATTTTCTTTTACTTTTAACACATATTTCATACAAAATTGGTGTACTTTTATAAATTTTAAATGGTTTATGGGGTAGTATTGGGAGCCTTGGAACGAATCACGCATTTTACATGTAAAATGCGGTTCAACTTACGAAAAATGCAGTTTACGAAAAAGGCTCTGGAACGGCTTAATTTCGTAAAGTGAGGTACCACTGTACTCGAATGCTTTCACTTGTCATTACTGTTATAGGTACGATCGTACTTAATTTTACTCTTCCAGGAGACTCCACGACAACTAAGAAAACATTTCACGTGTAAAAACTACAGTTTCATAAAGTTTGCTCTTGCCATTATTCTTCCTGTGCACGTGTAATCAGGTGCACTTTTTAATTAATCAGGACCAAAGGGTCAGTATATGCAGTCACCATATGCATGTGGCTAGATAAGTAGTCAATGATGAGTTTTGGATTTCATTATACTGCTCACTTTGGTCAGGTGATTTTTTTTGTTAATTCATTTTCTAAGCCGCTTAATTCTAATTAGGGTCGAGGGAAGGCTGGTTCCCATCTCAGCCAAATCTGGGTAAGGGCAGGGTACACCCCTGACAGCTTGTCAGGCCATCACAGGGCCCAGGTGATTATTTATTAAAGCAAATTAATAATGATATTCAAGGAAGTCTTATGCTTATGCAAAATGGGATGTAATGGGAAGAAAGTGAACAGTCCTTTCTAGACGTTGACGTGTTGGACACATAAGAAAGCGTTAGGACCTGAGTCACTTTGACATGGATAGCATTGCGATGGTTAAACAGCTGGTTGTATTCATCTCATAATTAGCAGGTCTTGTGCCTTGCTCTTGGTATGCACTGGAAAGTTCCTACCAAAACATGGTCCAAGGAAAGACAACCAATGAACTGACAAGAGGTTCATGAGTGCCCATTGATGAGTGTGGGGCGCGAAGGCTAGTACGTCTACTCTGATCCCTCAGAAATGCGACTGTGGCACAGACCGGTGAAATTGCTATTGCTGGTTATGATAGAAAGGGGTCAAGAACACACAGTTTATTGCAGCTTGCTGTGTATAGGCCTGTATAAGCTGCAGGCCAGTCAGGTGGTGTTAATGTTATGGCTGATTGCTTACATTTGCCTGATCTGTCCTCCTATTTGCAGCACATTATTATAGCATTATTGTAATGATTGCACAGAATATAACCTTGTGTAAACAGGTGCATCCTTATCATTTACCGTTTCCTATGAGGACAGGGCGATATAATAAAACCCTGCAAGGTTCCCAGCCTGAGAAAATTCTGAGGGAACACATTCTGGTCATGATTAAGCACTTTTAAAAACTTGTTTGGGAAAAAAAACAAAAAAATCTACTTGTTTTTTATTAGCTTACATTTGATTTTTCATTAGCTTCGGGGGTCAAACTGAATTGTGCGGATGTGTCAAGAAAGGGGGGGAAGTGAGATAGCAGGAAGAGCGAGAGTGTTTATGAAAGATAAGCAGCGAGGGCCTGAGAGAGAGCTCGCCATTAAGCAGGACAAACACGATTATTCAAATGGAGAGTCTGAAGCTCCCTGTGCCAGCGCGTCAGGGGAGAGGGGGAAAGAATGAGAAAGAGGAGCTGAAGAGCAAAGGATGGCATGAGGGATCAAAAGATGGATGGGATGGTACAGAGATTTTGGAGAGAGAAAAAAAAACAGGACAGGGTAGGAGCAATTTGACAGAGAGGACTGAACTTTCATTTGTCTCATTATGTTTATTGTTGTTTTTTTTCACAGTGGGGACAAAGAGAGACACAAATACACACAGGGCCACACAGGGTATCACAGCTCACAATAAACAATGGAAGAGAGCAGCAGCCAAAGAAAAGTAACAGAACGAGGAAAACGAAGCAGGAGAGCACAGACGTGACAGTGAGAGATGGCGAGAACAGCGCACAGGCTTCGGGCAAGCAGACCAGAAGGGTTCTGAAAAATTAATGGAAGACTGTGAGAAATTACACACACGCACGCACGTGCACGCACATATGCGCACGCACACACACACACACACACACACACACACACACACGCACACGCACGCACACACACACACACACACACACACACACACACACACACACACGCACTCTCTCTCTCTCTCTCTCTCTCTCTCTCTCAAAAAGTGAGAAAGAACAGTTGTGTGATCCAAAACCAAGCAAATGTACACACTTAATACTAACTGTATCTAATCCCACAAGTCTCTCTCTCTCTCTCTCTCTCTCTCTCTCTCTCTCTCCCCACCCCACCCTCCCCTCCTCCCTCCCTCTCCCTCTACCCACGCTTCTCTCAATCTGTGAAGCTCAAACTACTCAACCACTGTCCCCAAATGAATTACAGGATTTGTTTCCAAGTTCTGAACGTGTGTGTGTGTGTGTGTGTGTGTGTGTGTGTGTGTGTGTGTGTAAAACAGGCATTCTTTTCCAAGTAAATTTGATTGAGTCGATTTGTCCTGCAGTCATGCTGCTCTTCAATTAGCCATCTATCTGTCAAGGGCACGCCGGGGGCTTTAATCGATTGGTTGTTGAGGCCGACGTTGTTCCGAAGCACCACAGTAAGCTCTGCCCACAAGCACCGTCTACATATGAAGATGTATGTGTGCCTTCATGCCCCTACCCCCACCCCTCGCTTGGACACCTCCAAAGCAATAAATATGAACGATCCATTCAAGGAGGCAGCTTTTATGTACACACTGCAGGATGACATCATTTCTTTGATTTAAAAAATAAATAAATAAAAAAATCTGCTAATGCAGCACAATATTCATGAGGTAGTAATAAAGGATATGGCTCATGACATGAGAATGAGCTGTACACTTACACAGCCAGTAGTTCTCTCTCTTTCTCTCTCTCTCTCTCTCTCTCTCTCTCTCTCTCTCTCTCTCTCCCTGTGTAATAATGGGCTAAAGGCTACTGGTAAAGAGTCAAGCATTTTCTCAGAACTACAGCAGACCCCAAGAGATCAATGCTCAACACACCACTGTTACATTTAAAAAATCTAATACAATACTCAACACTTATTTACCAAAAAAAAAAAAACTGTTATTTATGGAAGTGACATCATCACCATGACACTGTTTCGAGAAACTTAAGCAACATCACAAAATTCCGACTGACTTCATTAGATTGTCACATAATGCTGCCACGCCTCAATCCGAACAATTGGTAGGACAATGTCGCTGTGTAACCCTACACTGTAATCAAGGCTGAAGTTTACCAGCAGAATATTAGACTGCACACCTTTTTTGGGCGTGGCCAGGCAATTTATAAGTTCAAGGTTCCTGAGCAATGCTGGTACCCCAGGACCAGAAACAGACCTAATTTGTGTGATCTCTTAATCCAATCCATGGTTGTTTTAAATAATAATGCAGGATGTTGACTGACAAAGCACAAATATTGCAGATAACCACAGACACGACTTGGACCTGTGAGGTTTTGTAGAACTCTGTACCAAAAGGCTGCAGAATACTTATACTTAATCACTCTGAGGATGTTTTATTTATTATTATTATTATTATTTTCACTGGGTACTCACTGGACACCTCGCCAGGCCATCGCAGGGCCAACAGTCACACATAGAGGCAATTAGAAACAGTCCATTAGGCTACAGTGCATGTACCTGGAGGAAGCCCACACAAGCACAGGGAGAACATGCAATTTCCACACAGAAACGGCCGACCTGGGACTCAAACCCAGCCTTTCTTGTTATGAGGCGTACGTGCTAACCACTACACCGCTCTGCCGCTCTTGACAGTAACATAAACTTAAAATTCAATACAGTCAATATTCTATATTCAAAAGATCGGTTCCAACCAACCAGTCTTAAGTTGGATATTTAACACAACGAAACCGAAACCACCCAGCATTCGCTATGAATTCATGTGACACGTATTCTTCACCTGCCCGTTCTTTCAACATGCGAAATAAACTTGTATCCTTACTTTGTACTGTTCACAACATCACTTTCACATTTCTTTGCCTATTATCATCCATCCACATGTATAGCAACTTTTCTATCCCTGCAGTCGGTCCTCATGCCTTCCTTGCTTTCTTGGTAGAATTGCCATGTGATAAATCGGACTTCCTCTTGGTGGCCATGGTAACGATGTACAGTAAATTAATACAAAATTGTACTGTAAGAGAGATGTTACTGCGACGGTATCCAGTCACTGAGTGTAGTGGTAGAATGCTGTGAGTGTGAGATACTGGGATGCTGTGTTCCCACAACTACAGCCAGCCCCCTACCTATGAAATTAATCCGTTCCAGAGCCTTTTTCGTAACGCAGGAATTTCGTCAGTAGGGGTCGCATTTTACATGTTAAACTCCTAATTCATTCCAAGGCTCCAGTCTTTGGACTGCATAAACCCCATAAACCCTTTAAAAATGATAAAAGTACACCAATTTTGTATGAAATATACATTAAAAGTAAAAGAAAAGTATTTATTAAACCATTTAAACATTTTATTAACATATTAAACCATTTTATTAACATATTTATTAATTAAACCATTATTGAACATTTTTTATTAACACACACACACACACACACACACACACACACACACACACACACACACACTCTCTCTCTCTCTCTCTCTCTCTCTCTCTCACTGCGGGCCACGCCCACAAGACGTGGAATACAAAGCGCATTCCCTGCTTGACAGATCGAAGGTCCAAACTCAACTTTAATTTGATTCCTTGAGGAATCAGAATTCCAGATGAGCTCAAATTCACCCACATTTATTAAACATTTACTTAATTAAAGAACTTAAAAAACTAAACTAAAAACGAAAGAGTTCAGCTTCCTTCTGTCTCTATCTCTCTCGGAATTACAGTACTTGTTTGAAAGATCAGAGGTCCTCACTGTATTTCTGCTTTAAGGTCTCCTTCTGGTTCTGCGTCATCCCTCCTAGCCAATGGGAGGCCAGCCGGGCGGGATGTTGAGAGACAGCCAATGAGAGACCAACTCGAGCATCATGTGAAATTTTGATTGGAGTGTTTGAATTTTGAATTTCTTTTCGTAAGAGAGGGTTGTTTTTCGTATCCTGGGGACGGAAACTTAGGAAAATGATCTTTGTAACCCGGGGATTTCGTACCCAGGGGTCCTCGTAAGTAGGGGGCTGACTGTATCTTATGCGCTGCGCTGCCGGACATTTCCAGTAAACTCATAATAGGCATCTGCTAGACGTACTCATAAGTATGGGTGGTCGTAACTTGCGTACGTCGTAACTCGCTTAGTGAGTGTACAATGTTTCAAATGCAGCAATAAATATTTCTCATAGCATGTAATGTGAGGAACTATATGTACTCGTAGGCTTTACTTGTCATGTAATTGCATTTGTGAAAAAATATTCCTAATTGTCCCAATTTCACCTCTTTTCCATGCGCTGATGTTTGTTTTGGTCTCTGCTTAAGTCCAATCACTGATTTGTTACCTGAATGTGATCACATGTTTTATGTTAATTGGCTTCCCTGTTTATATTTAGCATCAATATCACTTCACTTATCCCTTAACATTTGAGGATGTCGTTGGGGTGCCTTCATGGCGAGACTTGGGCTGATTTGGCCTGGCGGAGCCCATCCATCTCCAGGTCATAGAAACACGCTGACGGCTTTGCACCCTACTCTTTACGAATATCGGCAATGGTTCTTTTACATGCCTCTCACCATAGACAGTGAGAGACATGGCCAGCCTTTGATAACCCAGTTAGCCGCACTGGGGGGGACAGTGACAACCTTTTGGGGACTCGAACCCGCAACCTGAGGATCAGCGATCCTGCACCCTAACCACTAGACCACCACTGCCCCTTAGCATCAATATATTTTTACAAAATCTGTCATGCTGCAAACCTAAAAAAATAACTTCAGGCCTAGTTCCATATTCTCCTTCTAGAGAGTGTTTGTCTTTTCTGATTATAGATAATCCTCATATACCTGTATTTTGATCCCTGATATGAACTTGAATTATGTTAGTTTATTCCCAGATCTTTTCAGCCACAGTACCGTTCTTTATATTTTACTTAGACTACTGTACCAAGCCTTATTGGATGTACAGTATACTGTATGATAACATTTATCATAAAACAAGTTTTTTTTGTACAGTATTAAATTTATAGATATTCCTCTATAAACTGAACTTGAACTTCTAAGTCCACAAAGATCCACATTTCGCTAAAGGCAATGTCTGCTTGTCCTCTTTACCTGTCCAATGTGACCTGATTACACTGGGCCAGATGATACGTGAGCGCCCCTGGCACACAATTGGGACTGCAAAATGCCATATACAGGGATCCCTTGCTACTTCGTGCTTCAATCCATGCGGCTTCAGTGCATCGCGATTTTTTTTTTAAATTATTCATCAAATTAAAAAATAAAGAAATTAAGGTAGAATATGGGAAAAAGTTCAGAAAAGTGCCACAAAAACAAGGCCAATTATGCAAAAAAAAAAAAAAAAAAAAACACAAACACAAAACAACCCAAAACCTCCCATCAAAACTACTTACATTGTTGTGAGGTGCGCATCTGAGTGCGTGTGTCTGTAAGTGTGTGTATTTATATTTTATTTACATCTTATGCATTATTTTTGAATGTGTAATTGTTATTATTTGCATGTATAGCATTGAATATGTATTTCTTGAGGTTATATACACATATACATGTATGTATATGTCAGACGGGGGGTGATCCTACTTCGTGGATTTCGGTGGCCGCGGGGGGATCTCGGTCCCAATTAATCGCGGACAGTGAGGGATCCCTGTACTGATAACTGACTTTTTCATTATTACCTGTATAAACTGTCTGTTCTTTTATCAAGGTTTATTATTATTGTGCGATTGTATTAACAGTTTAACTCAAATTACCAATACTAAGTACACCAATTAAAACACTGTGTGCATTCCATATGAACTCTGTGGTGTTCACTTTCATAAAATCCCAACACTGGAAGTATTTGCAAGCTATCCACACATCTCCCTATTTTTATCTAACAGAAACAAAACTAACATTACAACTGCGTCGCTTCATTTTCATGCATTGCCACATTCAAAACCATCCATGCTGCTGCAGGCACAGTGCTTTCCTCTGATCTATAACTACTTAAAAAATTCAACCAGAGGTTCACAAATACAAAAATACAAAAAACTATTTTCCAGTTGTCATCGTGAAACATTGAATGTGTTTCTCCTCCTATGTCTGAAAAGAGAGCCATATTTTTTCCTCCAAAAGAAATTCAGTGCCTATTCAAAACAAATCCTATTTACACTCTCAATTTTTTCTTCTTCAACTGTCAATATACTTCGTATCAGAGCTTTTGTAGCAAATCCAGAAGCGATTCAGTGACAGGTTAGTTTCTGCGTTATCAGCCTCTTGATACTGGGGTTTACAATCAGAACAGTAATGTGTACATGTAGGAGCATGTAGAAATGTGTTTCTAATATATTGTCAGTGTAAGGCCATGCTCACATCTGCAAGGTAAACAAAGTGAAAAGACAGCCGCTACTTAGGGTTATGAGGGGGCTGGAACCCATCTCAGCCGACTATGTGAGGGTGGGGTACACCCTGGACACCTTGCCAGGCCATTGCACGGCTAACACACAACACAACACACACACTCATATACACATACATACATACTCGACACAATTGGCTTACTGTTCATGTTTTTAGACTGTGGGAGGAAACCTGAGTACCCAGAAGAAACCCACACAAGCGTGCAGAGAACATGCAAACTCCACACAAAAACACCTGAGATCAGGAATCAAGCTCAGGCCTTCTTCCTGTGCGGAGGACCTGCTACCAACTGCGTCACTGTGATGCCTTTATTAAAAAGCCATTTTATCAAAAATTTATGCTTGAATAAGTTAAGAATAGTCAATCTATTTAATTTTGTATCAATTTTGTGTTTACATTTGTATATAAAATTTATAAGCAGATTCACTGAAAATCATACCATAAAGATAATGAACACAGGATGCAGCACACGGGAAAGTACAATCTGATTCATCAACTGAAGCAGGCATCATTATCAGACTTAAAAATATAATAATAATAATAATAATAATAATAATAATAATAATAATCTCCCAGTGCAGCTAACCCTAACTGGGCTATCAAAGGCCAGCCATGTCTCTCACCGTCTATGGTGTGAGGCTGTTAAAAAAAATTGCTGACTTTCAACAAGAGCAACAGTAGCTGCAAAGCCGTCAGCGTGTTTCCGCCCTGCGATGGCCTGACGAGCTGTCCAGGGTGTACTTTGCCCTTGCCGAAGTTGGCTGTGATGGGCGCCAGCCTCTCTGTGACCCTAATTAGGATTAAACAGTTACAGAAAATGAATGGAAATATATTATTAATATTATTATGTTTTTAGTCGTTTTTGTTGTTTTTCTGTGTAAAATTATACTACACTCCTGTCCTAAATCTTTAAATAAAAATGTAAAACATTCTCCTCAGTTTTTAAGGCTATGGGTTCAAGCTCCGGTCCTACTGTTGCACCCTTAACCTTTATCTGCTCCGCTGAATAAATCAGATGAAAATGTAAATTACTCCAGATAAGGACATCTGCCAAATGCCAGTAATGTAAATGTAATTCAAACAGACACTGTTATTTACACAGTGCAGAGTTCACCTGATCTGTCTCTGTCATTGTTGAAATCAGTAAATGGGAAGTAGGAATAATAGTGTTAGTTTGCTTTTTGTTTCAGTATTGTATATACTCGTAATCACTAAAGTGAGAAAAAAGACACCATGACATGGCTCTTACGCACCTCCTCACATGTGCACGCATGTTTTAAAAATATAATACCAAACCACCAAATACAAACCACCACAATCTTATTTTAGTTTTCATTTTTGTTTCTGTTCCTGTGTAGTATATATTTTCCCAAGTGCAGAAGTGAAGAGCCCTCCTGGCATTCCTTCTGGGGGAATATTCAGCAACAGCCACCTCACCTTTGCTGCATTGTTAATTGTTAAACATTCAAATAATTGTTAAGTAGCTACAATTTAAAGCCGACAGATTAATTCACATCAAACACATTTCATTATCAACATAAAAGTCCATCAGTGTTTCATTTCTGTACATAGTGTTAATACCGTATTCGACGTGATAAGTGCCCAGGGCGTTTAAAAAAATTAAAGCGTGTGGGCGCTTATTAAAATGTTACCAGCGGAGTGCTTATTACCATCCAGGTGGAAAACATGAATAATAACAGAACAATATATATATATAAAGACGCTCCCCGGCTTACGTTTTTAATTAGTCCTGGACGGCCGAACGTAAGTTGAAAGTGAACGTAAATTGTTACAGTGACGTATGACGTGTGACATGACGTATGACGCACATACTGTACTATACAGCCATAAATACCTTACCATATCTCATAAAACACCCCTAATTCAATTATTATAAACATAACATTGTAAAATAATATCAAATATATCAAATAATATCAACATTAATTTAAAGAAAGTCACTTATTTATACTGAGTTACTTTACATGAAGCTTAAAACAGCCAATCAACGATTACAATATGTGAGGCGCTCAAAACCGAAAGTAGTGTAATTGCCGTGGGTTATACAGACTTCCGGTCTTTCAGTGAGCAAGGGTGCCATTGAACTCATTTAGTACTCAGCCTGCACTGATATGAATCACCAGCAGAGCGGAGAGTTCTTTCTTTTCTGGATTTGGGTTTTCATTCATTTTACAACTCTCTTTGCTTAACTGAGTATGCATGGTAGATTGCACTGATCCGAGCACATAGTTAATTCATCTCTGTGTATGAGACTTGCACCCATGCTAGTAGGCTTATGCTTCTGACAACCATATTTGCTTAGGGTTCACAAAGATCACAGAGACGACATCTTAACACAAGGGTAACATGCTCTCTCTCTCTCTCTCTCTCTCTCTCTCTCTCTATATATATATATATATATATATATATATATATATATATATATATATATATATATATATATATATATAGGGGAGCTTATTGGACGCAGGACGCTTGTTACTTCGAATACGGTATGTTTAATATTATTGTAAAATAGTAAACAAAAATATTATATTCTTGAAAAAATATCAAGTAAAACTAGTTTTGGCTTCTTTTTTATCCTTCATGATCCAAGCACTCGTCTGCTCTTACTTTCCTATCCTATCTTTCTTTCTTCACTTGGTTTGGAGTAGCCTCTAGGGAAGAAAAGTCCAACAACAGTTTGAACTCTGATCAAAAGGGCGCCTTGGTTGAAAGATTCGAAGGAAGCTATTGAACATGAACGCCCAGACCCCTAGACCTGCTCGGTGCTATTCGGGGCTGATATACTGCATGCTCTGATGTTGGGGGATTAATCTGGATATAAACTGCAGTGAGTTTTTGCAGGTTTCAGGAAGACAGACAGTGGAGCTTGTATAGAAGATTCCTCACAGACAAACACCATTTGTGGAATACAGTATAGCTATATTGACTACATGTGAACAAGGAGGCTTCCGATTTATGGATAAATGGACACAGATGTGTTCAGGTTAAAATGTATTCACTAGACCTCAGTACGAGGTATACATGCTGAAAGGCCCATTTTGTTTATATCTACTCCGTCGACTTACCATCCTGCCGTCCTTCCGAACCTATCACAGGACTCCAAGGGTGCTGAAGTGCTGACAGACATGCGTGCGCACACAAACAGACGGCCACACACACACACACACACACACACACACACACACACACACACACACACACACACACAGTCCTGGTTTGTACACAGTGGCAAAACCTCATCTTTCCTATAATTATTGCTAAAAAAAAAAAAGGATTGTTGAAATGAAATGAGTGTTAATAAAGATGGAACACAACCAAACCCTGAAGGTAATATTATACCAATATTTTCTGACATTTTCACAATAACAATATTGATCATGAGAAACTGCCTATTAACAGAGCACAGGTTCTGCACAGAGAAATCTTAGCCTGGGGTCTTTAAGTACTGTCCAGACCAAGCAGAAGGCGAAGTCCAAAAAAGACCGAGGGCTGGGATTTCTCTGCACAGAACGAGTAAATAAATTAAATTCATCAATTTATTAAAATGAATTTTAAAATCGCTGCATCATTTATTTCACTTCAGGCACTGCTGTGAGCTTGTCAAAGAGGGCTTTCGTAGTATCACCACGGCATGTCTGAGTCATTGCCAAATTGCACTTTCCAAGGTGAACGACATTTGTAGGCACAAAAGTCACTAAGTGGGTTTAAGCTCAGTTCTCAAATCGCAACCACATGATGTGTTACACCTTTCAACAGCAGCAGTCAAGCATCAGCCTTAGATTTCTTTTAGTCTTTCTAATTTTGAGTATATTTAGTGTTTTCTTTGCCTCATATTCATTTTACTTAGCTGGTACTATGCCAGCTACATGCTATGCTTTCTTTTTTCAGTTTGTGTTTTGTGTTTTGAATGTCATGGGTCAGACCAAAATTAACTTCTCATCTAGTACTGTATATGAGTCTTGTCTCCACATACATTTGTGACAGACAGCTTTCCGCTTCTTCCCCTTTGTGAGGAAGCTGCTAAAGATCAAAGTACACAGTAGGGTTGGGTAATATCCTGGTATATACCATCTCAACAGCATCAAGTGTCCACCAGTAGAGATCATGCGGTGTGATGTGTGTGTGGTGTGTGTGTGTGTGTGTGTGTGTGTGTGTGTGTGTGTGTGTGTGTATAAACACACTTACATACATGCAAGGACACACACACACACACACACACACACACACACACACACACACACACACACACACACACACACACACACACACACACACACACATATATATGGGTCTGATTATGAAACTGGTACATTTTCCAACTACCCAACTTCAAACTTTAATAAATATTCCCATGTCCAAGTTTATTTGTGAATCAATGCATCAAAGTCTTTAGTGCATCTCGAGGAGATAATATAATATCAAAATATGTACATATGGTGAACACAGTTTCTGAAATAATTCAAATACTTCCTACTTTACACTTTTTCATGCTCAATTTTGTGACAGGAAAAATAGCTCATTATTTTCACGACCTGCTGAGTCTCTGCTAAGGTCTCCACAGGGCCGATAACCCCATGAATTGGAGCACAGGCGCCTGCACAGTGACCCACAGAATCTGCATGTGTGTGGAAAACTTGGTAAATAAATACCAGACTTAAAACAGGATTGATGATATGCGTAACCTTTCCTGTACATGTTATATAGTGTGTCGTGCTCCCACTGACCAGTGATGTATTGGCAATTATTGACTTTATATAATAAAGAAAAGTTGAACACATCGAGTTTCTTTTCTTATACAGTATTATCTGAAGATATTATTAGTGAACCAAAGGCTATTCAATCTGTCCATTTACAGACTGACTTTTTGAGTCGTCCTACTGATAATTTGATGATGCTGCTTCTCCAAGGATTATAACCTGCATCTACCAGGCTTTAATGCATATTGGTCTAATACTTAAAAAAAAAAAAAAAAAAATATATATATATATATATACACACACACACACACACACACACACACACACACACACACACACACACACACACACACACAGGGCACGAAATTAGCACTGGTCAACAGCATTTGCGTGAGAAGTCCAGAAAAATCCAACCCAATACCGGGCCCCCTTGTCAGGCAGAAAGCCTTTTTAGTAAAATGATGAGCTGCCGTCACCTAAGATATGACACTTCAATGAAAGCTCCTTACCAGATGCCAGATAAGATGCAGGGTGTTTGAGTGACATCATAAGGTTTAAATAATCATTAAAAACACACTAAAAAAAGTGAATTCACAATTCAAGTAGTCATGCTGATGACATGTGCTCGAAGGAGAAATAAAGAGGTGTACACATCATCTGCAACCAATCAGCAGGAGGGAGAAACAAAAGCTCTCAGCCATTGGCTAAATTTGAATCACGTTCCAGTAAGTTCCAGGTTTGCCGCTAATCCACGAATATAATAATAATAATAATAATTTAACTGTACTAACGATGTTAAAGCAGACAAAGTTAACCGGCTTTGTAAAAGATTAAAAAAAAAAAACTGACCAAAGTGACTCTGGACCAAATAGCACTAATGTCAGAGATTATAAAGATTATGAAAAGAATTGACGTCCAAAGAGGACTTTTCAGGACCAATGACTCCACCCACACTTTGAACGTTTGAGTTCGCGCACTACTTTAATGTTATTTAAAGCTACCTGTGTAGTACTGATACTGTAATAGGCCTGAGTACAATTTTCCATTGCAAACATCAAAATTATTGGTCAAATTATATTATTAAAAATATGACTTATTAAACATATTTTAGCTTGATCAGCAGAATAATAAATAAAAAGTTGTATATGAGAAAGAATTGGTTTACATGTATGTTTATTATTCAGTCATAATAGCTAGTGTACACCAAACATATAGACAGGTGAACAAGTGAATGAAAAAAAAAATAATAACAGATGATCACATAATTAATCATTCCAGTAAAAGTGGGGTCCAGTTGAATTCGTAGGGGTCCTGCAGATTTCACTTTACTGATGTTGAGTTTGCACATTCATAATGAGAATGCCAGGTCAGTATGTTAACGCAGCTTCATATCATACTTTATTTTGAAATAGCTCGAGATGTCATATACAGTATGTCGAGAACAGACCAACATGAACCTTTTAGAAATTGTAACAGTTAAAAATCGTTTTGTGTTCACTTGAAGGTTATATACCAGATGTTTGCACACTGGATTACTTTGATAGGTTTTGGAAATCAAACAAGGACAAATCTGCAGCAGAAAGAAGAAAATAACGCAACATGATGAAAGCGTAGTATACGATGGTAATTTAGATCATTAATTCGTAGGAAAAATACCATATCATGTAATATACCAATATCATGCTAATAACGCTATGTACAATGTGACAGAAGGTTTTTCTATACTGATCACCCCAGTACATAGTGCAGTTAGCTACGAGCTAAGGGATAACTTGCAGGGTAATAAACATCAGACCATACGTGATTTATTGTACGTATTATCGTTGCCATGTAAGAAACTGTATTTTCCTGTGAGACAAAAATAGCATTACAGTACATGCAGACTGTTTGTAAGTACTGTATACAGACACACAGGCACCAGGGGACGCTCTTACATACCTATGGGTTGTTCGACACCTGTAATAATTGTACATCCCCACCCCCCAACCCAACATTTCCATGTTCCAGTGCTGCACTCGGGTGCTGTGGTTTTACATTTTGCTATGGAACTCTGTATTTACTTTGTTATGGTCATATGATGTTCTGGCCTTTCCAAAAATTGCCTGTTTCCTGTATGTCGGGGTTTTTTTTTGGTGCTCCTTACCCAGTTTTGATTTAATAAATTATGTTATTTTCCAAAACATGACCCGGTGTCTGATTCTCCATTTCCTACTATACTGGTGGCACTACAGTTGCATCTTTAGGTTGTAATCCTTCACAACATAATTACATCTTCATAACTGGAATATCACAGTACTCACTATATTGAGCTGATATGAATAATATCATAATTAGTGCTGCAACAACGAATCGACAAAACATGGCTCAGTTGACTGCCTGTAGAACTGGGATGAAAAAAAAAAAAGTGTTCAATCCAAACCTTCAAAGGTTTGGGAGCATTTTCATCCCCATAGTCAATGTGTTGAATGCAGGCTTTGTAAAAATGAGATGGTTTAGCACAGGAGCACTACAGTGACGCGGGAGTACCTGAAAAGAAAACGTGTGGGAATTATTATTCATCAGGTAGCCGGCCCATCAGCAGGGTGAGTGTCCTAAATCCTAAATTTATTCTGTTTTTGAAGGGGAAAATATATATGTACATATGAAAGTTTATTACGAACGCTCATAATGCAATGCATCGGTTCATTCCGCCATTTCCGTACAGTGAGCTCTAACCTCGGCACCCAGCCCGGGCAGCTAATAAGCTAAGCGTAGTAATACACAAGCGTGTTTGCTTGTCACGTCTACAGTATGTCCGGCAAGTCAAGATGGCAGCTGTCATGTTCTTAGCGAGGTTCTTTAACCTTTACTGGACTACGTGGGCCGAAATGTTGTACCATTGCAAAAGTTCATTAAACGATTTGAAATGTTAAGGTTGTTTGTCATGCTCTCTTCATTAGCATTTAATAATTGCTTACGTTAGCATTAGAAACTCACGCTGAGTATTGAGAAATCGCTGTATTATTTATAGAAGTAATAGACCTCCTTCATGACTAGCAACGTGGCAAAGCTAATAGAGTGTAGACCAGGGGTCGGCAACCTTTGCTATTCAAAGAGCCATTTGGACCCGTTTTCCGCAGTAAAGAAAACACTGGGAGCCACAAATCCTTTTTTGACATTTAAAATAAATGTTCCCCTTTTTCCTTCATGCTAATATAAAAACAATGTGTGGCACTGATTTAAACGACTGCAGAGACAATTAAATTACAATTCTGCTCGCAACAGATAAAAAAAAAAAAAAAAAAATATGAATAAGAATTTACTTCCAATCAAATTTCCCAATGTCTATTTGAGGCCTGAGGCAGTGGTGGCCTGGTGGTAAAGGTGCTGGATCACTGATTGGGGGTTCAAGCCCCACTCTCCACGTATTGTCCCTGCCCCCCCCCCGGGGCAGTGGTGGTCTAGTAGTATAAGGCGCCGGCTCGCTGATCCAAAGGTTGGGGGTTCGAGTCCCACTGTCCACAAGGTTGTCACTGCCCCCCCCACCCCCCCCACCCCCCCTTCCCCAGTGCAGCTAACTGGGTTATCAAAGGCTGGCTGTGTCGCTCACTGTTTATGGTGCGAGGCTGGAAAAGAACCTTTGCTGACTTTCAACAAGAGGAGCTGCAAAGCCATCAGCGTCTTCCTGCCCTGCGACGGCCTGGCGAGCTGTCCAGGGTGTACTCAGCTCTCGCCCGGAGTCGGCTGGGATGGGCACCAGCCTCCCTGCCACCCTAGTTAGAATTAAGAGGTTCAGAAAATGAATGAATTTGTTCGAGTCCTTCTTGTATTTTTATAAAGGAAAAGAATATCTATCCCACAAAGCGAGGGACGGGTGCAGCCAGATGTGTTAAAGGGTTGAGTAGACTAAGCATCACTCCCTTTCATGGGATCTTCTTTTTCATTATTTGTTATATTAATGTTGTTTTATCATAGTTTTAATTTACAAAAACTACAGCAACACAGAAAAGTATACGAAGACTTATTTTAAGAAGGAGCCTGCTCAACATTCTTTTAAATAAATATTAATGCTTAATGCTGCACTGACCGCCCCATTCTCAGAGTGAAGACTGAACCACACCCAGTCTTTTATTTTGTCACTGGGAGGAGAGTTATTTAATTCGGTGATTGCTGTGCAACCAAATCTCATTCACCATCTCTTACTTCAACTGTGATTTCCGTTTCTGGATTACAAATCTCGGCGGCAGAAAAAATCTCTCGTTCGCTGCGCTACTGATGAACACTGCTTATGAGAACAAGGGTTTGGAATACCGTGGCTCCCTCCACCAACACAGTAGATCCAAAACACTGAGACTCTCAATGTAGCTGATTAATATAACAATAGCCATGTCCACATGAACACACACAAAATCACTCCGCCCACACCAAATAAATATCTGCCTACACCTGTGACTGTAGATTTTCATTTATGTAATCGTCAACCCTAAAACAGCATTTTCTTCAAGGTTACCGCTGGGTACCCGACTGTTGCAGGACTCTGCCTTAAGCTTCTCCCATAATTCAGCTGAAAACTGGTTTAATTCCCTCCTGGTAGCCCGGAGTTCTTCCGTTGTGAGTAGATAAGCAGCATTTTTTTTTGCAGTTGTTTTTGGTGATGCAGTGGTTTTTGTAGATGAAGCACGTTTGCACCTGTTGGCCACCATAAAGTACAACATTCATTATTTTTAAAAGCCACAGAGCCACATCAGAGAGGTGAAAGAGCCACATGCGACTCCGGAGTCACAGGTTGCCGACCCCTGGTGTAGAACAAAACATCTGTACTGAGTCTTTAGAATGCACAAATTTGCATGAAAATTGAAATACAGTCGACCCTCTACTTACGAAAACCTCTGAATATGAATAATCCAGGTTACGGAAAACATTTTACGAAAACAACCTCTTTTTACGAAAAGCACCAAATGCGCTATTCAAACATTCAAACAATGCGCGAGTTGCTCTCTCATTGGCTGTCTCCCAACATCCCGCACCGCTGGCCTCCCATTGGCCAGGAGGGAGCTGAACTGTACCCATTCCTGTACCCATACTTCCTGTTTGTCACGTCCTGTTTGTTTGTGAAGGAGAGTTGAACAGGACTGTTGGCTTTTTTGTGAGTTTTTTGTGAGTGATCATTGCAGCATTATATTTCATTATCCATCATGGACCCCAAACAAGTGATTCCCGGTGATACCGAAAAGAAGAAGCGGGCTCCATTATCAATCGAAGTGAAGCAGGAGATAATAAAAAAATATGAAAGTGGGATGCGGTTGAGTGAAATCTCAAAGGAGTATGGCCAAAACCCCTCTACAATCGGGACGATATTGAAGCAGAAGGAATTTAAAAGAGCTATATATATATATATATATATATACAGTGATACCTCAGCTCACGAACATAATTGGTTCCCAGAAAGTGTGTGTAAGGCGAAAAGTTCGTCTTCCGAACATTTATTTCCCATAAGAAACCATTAAAATGAGAATAATCCGTTCCCAGGTCCCCATAAAACATAATTTTCTACTAAATAAGCCTTAAAACTACACAAAAATATACCTTATTTTATGTATAATAAATGTGCTATTGTATTGTAATTAAAGAAATAAACTGTACTGTATAATAAAGTCGTTTTATTTACCTTTGTGATGGTAGTTGACGGCTTGATGGAATGGAGTGGGAGGAGGAGGGAGGGAGGGACTTACTGTTTGGAAGGAGTGTTTGGAAACGCCTACTGTTTGGAAACACCCTTAGCCACACACGCACCCTTAATAGCTTCCTTGTTCTTAAGGATGGGAGCAATGGTAGACTTAGCGTACTGGTACTGGGACGCTAAGTCACACAAACGCACACCTCGTTCGTGTTTTTCAATGATCTCCGCCTGTGGTGGGGTCTTTTTCGGTCCCATAATAGCAAAAGTGCACTCAATATGGTCCAAAATGTCGATCAAACACAAACCACGTCCGCACTCAAAGAAAGGGGGTGACGAACTGTGACGCCATGAGCGTGCGTCAGCTTCTCGTGGCCGCCACCGTGGCGCTGTTCGACCGCGTGGTTGGGTTCGTCCGCCGAAAACTAGTTCGTCAGCAGAGACTATATGCTCGCAAATTTAATGTTCTTGAGGCGAAAAGTTCGTGAGCTTAAGCGTTCGTCAGCGGAGGTTTTACTGTATATATATATATATATACACACACACATATATACATATATATCCCTTGCTATAAAGGGTTGTGACAGGAAGGGAATCCGACGTAAAAACCTCTGCCAAATCAAACGTGCGAATCAGATGATTTGCTGTGGCGACTCCTGAGTAAAAGGGAAAAAGCCGAAAGGAAGACAGACAGACATATATATATATATATATATATATATATATATATATATATATATATATATATATTATTTATATTATTTATAGGAACATGTTAATCTATGATTGACTACCTATCATAGAATTAACAAATGACTAGATATATATTCAGTTACTCACATATGGACTCGCAATTTGAAAACAAATGGTCTATTTTTGAACATAGAAATGGAAATTTTAAAATGTTTGTGCTCTTTCCAATTAATTGATTAATTGGGAGAAAAATCGCTTCATTAATAAATTATTAAACTAATCGTTAGTTGAAGCCCTATTTATAATATGATCATTTGTAAAAATATTAGCAGACACAACTTAAAAAAAGTCAAAATATCAGCTTGAATGGAGATCGCTACATCACTAGAAAAGACTTTATAAAACATGAACCACTGACCATGTCAGAAAGACTAAAGGGCTCTGTATCATCTCATTCGCTCATGTTAAATTTACTTTAAACAAAGCATGCAATCAGAAACCTTAAATCAAACATCTCACTTTCGGCAAACTTGCATTTTTAAAAAGAGAACAATATGATATTATATTATATCGTTCGTTCATTTTCTGTAACCACTTAATCCTGATTAGGTCATGGGGAGGCTGGCGCCCATCCCGGTCGACTCTGGGAAAGGGAAGAGTACACCCTGGACAGCTTGTCAGGCCATCACAGGGCAGAAACACACTGACGGCTAAGTAGCTACTCTTGTCGAAAGTCAGCAATGGTTCTTATACAGCATATCACCATAGATAGTTCGAGACACGGCTGGCCTTTGAGAACCCGGCTAGCTGCACTGGGGGCTAGGAGTAACTAAGTGTATATATATATATATATATATATATATATATATATATATATATATATATATATATATAAATTTGAAATACTAGATGCACTTGCTCATGAGTAGATAGCACGATCATAACATCTCTCTGGCTGGATCTGGATGTGAGAAACGTCGAGGAGCTTCTCTATCCAATTACTTTAACAGTTTTTACAGATTTTATTGTTCTGCTCACTGTTTGTTTTCTTGTTGTGTCTCAATCTTGCTACAGAAACCTATTTTACTTCAGATGAGAGGATTATCCATTCTGAAAGTCTATATGTCACTTCCTACAATAAGATAAAAACTATTTCAGGAACTCTTGAAGGACCTCGAATTTTTTTTTTTTTTTTTTTTTTTTTTTTGTGGGGGGGGGGGTTAATTAATGTGCGATTCCATAGATAACAAAATCTTGTTGTAGACATTTTCTTAAAGAATGTTCACATAACAGTAATTGAAAGACACACAGCTGGACAGATGGTTTGGACTGATTTTGTTCTCATGTTTCCTAAAAGTTAAGACAAGTGCAATCCTGGATTCTTCACCAGTCATGAGAAGCTGTTATTAGCACATGGTGCAGAGAATTTCGCTTGGCGCTCCCAAGACAACCATCAGTGCCAATCAGCAAATGAGTGTTCACAGACAATTAGAAATGTGGCTCTTGTCACTCACACCTCGATGGCCGCTCTCACACAGCTTGTGTTCTAGTCCTATTTTTAGCATTTACCCTAAACTGTTTAAGCCCAAAGCCTATTCCATCACTGCGGATATGCTGTGCTACAGTCCATGTTTAATGAAAATGACCCAATGTTATGGTGGTAAAACAGTTCATTTTTTTTAAATGTCCAGAGATCACAGGTCTAGTTAATACCACAGCAATAAAAGAGGTAAACGATGACTCTCTCATCCTGCCAATCAAAGTAATTCAAGCCGTTATAAACCAACTAAAATAAGTTTTTACAATTTTTTTAATACATCATCTGTATTTAAGCTAACATGAACTCGAATATTGTCCATTTTTAGACATTTATTTTTGATTTTGGACACCAGGGGAACACCAAAGTACGATGTCTAATTAAAAAATGTCCACAGTTCTTTAGACGCTGCTTCCAAAATGCTGATTTTGAGTGCGTGCCTTTTATGGCCTATTTGGCTTCCTCCTCCCATTTATAGTCTTGTTGCTCTCTGTGCCTACCCTGCTCTGATTGATTGCAGCTCTACTATCAGTGAGAAACAAAAACACTTTAAAAATGTAAAAGTAACACATGAAGAAAGAAAAGAAAAGAATTTGTCATTTAAATAATTAATATTCAATTAAATAGGGAAAACAACAGATGTTTTTTATGGTCAGCTGAAAAAGTAGATAGGAATAAAAAACATGCAAAAATATCATTATTTGACATCCATCCATCGTATAACACGCCTATTCAAGACTGGTAAAATATTTAAGGCTTAACAAAGTATAATAAGCACAATATCTCCCCTTTAATGGAATGTGTTAAAATAGAGACAGACTGAGCATGAGAGAAACAGCGAGATAGAGAGGACAGAGAAAGACAGAGAGTCTGTGTGCGCATGTAAGAATTTGGGGAGGTCTAAAGCAGTGGTTCTTAACCTTGTTGGAGGTACCGAACCCCACCAGTTTCATATGCACATTCACCGAACCCTTCATCAGTGAAAAATAAAAATATGATTTTTTACAAATTCAAGACATAGGTACTGTTGTGTTCTTGTGATTCCCCATCTCCATGCAGTTTCACGAAGTGTTCCTTTAGTTTTGCCGGTGCAAGACTAGAGTTGCTCAACTTGGCATTGCAAATCATTCAGATAGGATGCTGAGTCCCATCACGTTCCGTGATGCATGTCAATCCATGTTGTACATATTTGTCCGACCACTTTCTTTTTTTGCTCGACATAGTTAGTATGGATTAAAATATTCCGAAAAAATCTCACGACTTCACACATTGACTACTGAGCGCGCTAAATTCCCCGCGGCACTGATTGGCCAAGCAATGTATGTAATGTGATCATCTGCAGCCAGTGATGGCCAAGTGGGGCGTGTCATCACTAATTGACATGATGAGTCGGGTGTGTCTTTACCTCCGTGGCAGAGACTCCGCCGAACCCCTGAGACTGACTCACCGAATCCCTAGGGTTCGATTGAACCCAGGTTAGGAACCACTGGTGTAAACAAAGACAGAAACACGGTCAATATCACAAATGTGCTTATTAGCTCCCACCCACCATAGCAGCTATAGGAGTGGATTCTATCCTTCCATCTGTCCGTGGAAATTTAGTTTCCATACACTTACCCACTGTGAGCTGAAGCTGGGGCTTTCAAACTTGGTATGCTGGTCCACTACTATGAGTGCCAGGATGAGTGAGTGTGTGTGTGTGTGTGTGTGTGTGTGTGTGTGTGTGTGTGTGTGTGTGTGTGTGTGTGTGTGTGTGTGTGTGTGTGTGTGTGTCTGTGACCTTGACCTACTTATCAAGGTCACAGAGGCAAAAGTGTATACATACTGGGTTACTGAACTGCGTGCATTGTTATGCTTGTTATAGATTGGCATATTCATATTATGAAATGTTCCTTTTGGCGGGAGTATCTGGACCTTTGTGGTCTATTTTTTATTTTTTTTATCAAATTAGCGGATCTTGGAAACTGAATAATAAAATAAAATACATGAAACACATGTTACAGTTATAGTATGTTTACTCATAAGCTTTTTTTTTTTTACATTTTGATATCATGCCTGGTGATCAATGGCGCTGGATCGCTGATCCTAAGGTTATGGGTTCGAGTCCCACTCTCCACAAGGTTGTCACTGTCCCCCCAGTGTCGCTAACTGGGTTATCAAAGGTCGGCCATGTCTCTCACTGTCTATGGTGAGAGTGTGAAAGAACCATTGCTGACTTTCGTAAAGAATGACTGCGCAGCCGTCAGCATGTTTCTGTCCCTTGCTAAACGGCATCCAACGTAAAAACCTATGCCAAATCAAACATGCGATGATTTGCTGTGGCAACCCCTGAGGAAAAGGGAACAGCCGAAAGGAAAAGAAGAAGAAGAAGAAGGAGACAAAGCATCAATAGTGTTGTTTTATTTTTTAATTGTCAGACCTGTGATATAAAAATAATGCATGCTGGCATTCACTAATTTCACACACTGCAAATATGTAGACTGATCAAATATGATCGGAGTTTAATTCAACATCACTCTCAGCATTACTGACTGTTTGGAGTCATATATCTGTATCTGTACTGAGCACTGACACTCTGTGTATGTGTGCTTGGTCTAAAATGGAAAGTTTTCAGGGTTTTCTTTGTTTTTGTTTCTTAGTTTACTTTTGTACCACTATAACCCCCAAGACGGACAGGAAGAAAAGGTTATTCCCTGTTCACTAACTCTAATAATAAATCACAACCTTTAGGACTTTATACAACTGCCGAAGTTCAGCTACAGTCGAAGATAGAATCACTCGAAGACTCAGAAAATCTAGACTGTTTAAAACTCTAGCAACAGCAAGAGCACTATGGGCAGAGTGCAAACCTCTGTAAAGCAAAAAAAAAAAAAATCTATTAATTCAATAATTAATTGATTAATTAATTAGTTGATTAAAAATAATTTAAAAATAAATGCTAGGCCAACTGTAAAACAACATTTCCATAAAACTCATTTTATTTTAAAACAGTATAGAATGCTTCTTCTGGAGCATCTCCAAAACATAATGAAATCTTCGGAGTCCAAAGCCCCGCCTCAGGCAGAAACTTCATGAAAATCTAAACATAAGCTTTGATGCAATCCAGCAAACAAACAGGCAGACACAACAAACTAAAAACATCACCTCGCTGACAGAGGTGGAAATATTTGTTAATTCAAAGAACTACTGGTGAATGTGGGCAGCAATATTCATTCATTCATTTACACATACATTTATTTACACGTTCATTCATTCATTCATTCATTCATTCATTTGTTCATTCATTCACACATTCATTTGTTAATTTACACACACATTCATATATTCATTCATACATTCATTCATTCACACATTAATTCGTTCATTCATTAATACATCCATCCATTCATTTATACATACATTCATATATTCATTTAAACATTAATTTATTCATTCATTCATTTACACATGCATTCATTCATGTGCATGTTTGTTCATTCATTCATTCACATATTAATTAATTGATTTACACATTCATTTATACATTCATTCATATATTAATTTATACATACATACATTCATTCATTTACACATGCATTCATTTACACGTTCATTCATTCATTCGTTTGTTCATTCATTCACGCATTCATTCATTCATTTTCACACACATTCATATATTCATGTGCATGTTTGTTCATTCATTCATTCACATATTAATTAATTGATTTACACATTCATTCATTCATTTATACATTCATTCATATATTCATTTACACATTCATTCATTCATTCATTCATTCGTTTGCTCATTCATTCACACATTCATTCATTAATTTACACACACATCCATATATTCATTTATATATTCATTCAGTTAAACATTCATTCATTCATTCACACATTAATTCGTTCATTCATTAATACATCCATCCATTCGTTCATTTATACATTCATTCATATATTCATTTATACATTATTTTATTCATTCATTCATTTACACATGCATTCATTCATTCATGTGCATGTTTGTTCATTCATTCATCCACATATTAATTAATTGATTTACACATTCATTCATTCATTTATACATTCATTCATATATTCATTTATACATACATACATTCATTCATTTACACATTCATTCATGCATTAATTCACACATGCATTCATTCATTCATACATCAATCCAGTCATTCATTATTTATTCATACAGTCATTCAGTCATTAATTCATGTACACATTCATGCATAAATTCAGTTACACGTTTGTGCATTCATTCATTCACGCATTAATTTGTTCATTAATTTATTAATTTATACACAAATTCATTCATTCATCCATTCATTCATTCATCCATGCATTCCTACATTCATTCATTCATTCATTTACACATTCATTAATTAATTCATTCACACATTAACTCATTCATTCATTCATACATCCATCCATTCATTCATTTATACATCCATTCATACATTCATTTATACATTCATTCTTTCATTCATTAATTCATTTACACATGCATTCATTCATTCATGTACACGTTTGTTCATTCATTCCTTCACATAATCGAATCGCTTAATCCTATTTAGGGTTGCAGGAAGTCTGGATCCCTTCTCAGCCAACTCCAGGTGAAGGCAGTATACACCCTAGACAGCTCGCCAGGCCATTGCAGGACTCACACAACCATTCATACTCACACTCACACAGACGGGGGATTTGGCCAATTAAGCTACTGTGCATGTGTTTGGACTTTGGGAGGAAACCAGAGTACCCAGAGGAAGTCCACGCAAGCACGAGGAGAACATGCAAACTCCACACAGAAACACCTGAGCTGGGTATCGAACCCAGGACCTTCTTGTCGTGATATCATTCATTAGCATTCATTCTCATATTTATATATTCAAGTATTCATTTATTCATTCACTTATTTATATCTTCATTCATATATTCATTTATACATTAATTAATTAATTCATACATTAATTTATCGATTCATTCATACATTTAGACATTCAATCATTCTTTTATTCAGACATGACTGAATTTATTCATTCATTCATCAGTTCATCATCAGTTCATTTTCTGTAACCGCTTCATCCTAATTAGGGTCACGGGGAGGCTGGTGCCCATCCCAGCCAACTCAGGGCGAGGGCAGAGTACACCCTGGACAGCTCGCCAGGCCATCGCAGGGCGGAAACACGCTGACGGCTTTGCAGCTACTCTTGTCGAAAGTCAGCAATGGTTCTTTTACATGCCTCACACCATAGACAGTGAGAGACATGGCCCGCCTTTGATAACCCAGTTAGCTGCACTGGGGGGGAGGGGGGCAGTGACAACCTTGTGGAGAGTGGGACTCGAACCCTAAACCTTTGGATCAGCGAGCCGGCGCCTTATACTACTAGACCACCACTGCCCCTGCATTTATACATGAATTAGTTTATACATTCATTCAGTGAACTGCTTAGCCGTATTAGGCAGATCTGGGTTAAGCTCTCCAGTCTATCACAGGGCCACCTAGTGCAATTTGGAATAGCTAATTAGCCTACTGTGCATTTGTTTTGACTGTGGGAGGAAACCGGAGAACTCGGCGGGAACCTGAAGAAGAACATGTAGACTCCACACAGGAACGTCTTATCGCAGGACTCAAACCCAGGAGCTTCTTGCTGTGAGTTAGAAGTGCAACACCACCATGCCACCCACAACAGTGTTCACCCAAAAATTCTTCCAGTTACTTCACTCCTGAAATATCTAAGATTCAGGGGGGGAATAAAATCAAAGCTGGGAAACACAAACATTTATTTGTGTTTAGAACAAGCGATCAAAGAACAAGAAAACATTCATTCAATGAAAAACGCATGGGATGAAGATTTTCAGAGACCCCAGCAGAGATGTGCTGAGCTGTACGCGGCATGTCATCTGCATATACTCTATAAATAAATAAAAAACAGTTCTATAAATAAAAATGTTATTTCCTTTGCAGATTTGAGGAATTTGGATGAACGGTAGACTTGTGGTTTACATTGAAGCTCAGAAATCCAGTGTTTCTATCAAGCAACTGAAAAGAAACCACGAAGATCACGACTTGTATTTGTAGACTGATGCTGTATCTGTCGGCGTACCACAACATATCTGTTCATTTAAAAAATGGTTTTATATTTAATAAAACCAAACAAAATATGTGACACGTGCTATTTTTCTTCATATAAGCTCCAGCCGGTATCTTACACACCGGAAAAGTGTGCATTCAGAGAAAAATGCCCGTGGGAG
>CM045728.1:96774600-96779600 GCA_024760905.1 Plotosus lineatus
AGATTGGTTATTTCCATGAGATATTAAATCATTCCAAATATTTGTCCTGTTTAATAAAACACTGCTCTGTTTTGTTTTTACCGTAATGGACCCCATGGGTTATTGCTACACTATATATGTAATATTTATAAAGATCTCACAAGGAAGACTTATAACATGGCTTTATCTCGCCGGTCCCTAGTTGACAGTGGTCATGTGACAGGAAAGCATTCTTGATGGGTTCACATTAACATATCAAATTCGGTGTTTCTAGTGATGAAATTACATTTCTTTCTTTGTTTTTTATTTGTATTTTTTGGGTTGTATTTTATACCATCTTTGAGGAATAAGCATTCTGAACAACCATTAATGTTATTTTAAAGACTTTCACACGACACAACTCATTTAAATATTATTTCTTCCATTTAGAGCAGGGGTGTCAAACTCGTGCCAGAAAGGGCCATGTGGCTGCAGGTTTTTGTTTCAACCAAGCAGCAGCACACCTGACTTTGCTCATTTAATCAACTGAGTTGAGTGTTCAGGCAGTTGATTGGTCAGTCTCTGTACAGAGCACACAGATTGACCAATCAGCGGCCTGAAGACTCAGATGAGTTGATGAAATGAGCAAAGTCAGGTGTGCTGCTGCTTGGTTGAAACAAAAACCTGCAGCCACATGGCCCTTTCTGGCACGAGTTTGACACCCCTGATTTAGCGCAATAAACAAAAATGACCTTTTTAGCACTGATCATGAATCAGATGAAACCATGTACAGTTCAATAGATGAATTTGGCTGGATTTTTCCCGACCGGGTCACATATGCTGATTAAAACTTTGCGGTCTAACCCGAGTGTTTCAGTTTGTATGTTCCCGCCGTGTGTGCGTGGGTTTCATCAGAGCACTCCGGTTTCTTCCCACAGTCCAAATGCATGCATTTAGACGAACTTCTTTGTCCTTTCGGCTTTTTCCCTTTTTTCAGGGGTCGCCACAGAGAATCATCTGATACGCACGTTTGATTTGGCATAGGTTTTTACGTCGGGTGCCCTTCCTGACACAACCCTTTAGCAAGGGACAGAAACACGCTGACGGCTTTGCAGCTACTCTTTACAAAAGTCAGCGATGGTTCTTTTACATGAACCTCTCACCATAGACAGTGAGGGACATGGCCAGCCTTTGATAACCCAGTTCGCTGCACTGGGGGGACAGTGACAATCTTGTGGAGAGTGGGACTTAAACCCCCAACCTTAGGATCAGCGATCCAGCGCCCTATACCACTAGACCACCACTGCCCCTACATATTAGAATAACTGACTGTTACAAATTACCCCTAGGTGTGAGTGTGTTTGCTGAGTGTGTTTGTGTGTGTGTGTGTGTGTGTGTATGTATGTTTGTGTGTGCGTGCCCTGCGATGGTCTGGGTGGCTGGTCACGGTGTATGGACCCATTGCTTAGAGACATCTGAGCTAGACTCCAGACGACCTGCGACCCTAATACTAAGTGGTTAACCAAATGAGTGAGTGAAAGTGACCGAGACTCATAGCGCCCCCTGGGCTGATTTTAGGAATTGCCCCATGCTTCGTCAAGTAAATATTTCATGAAAAATGGGTAGGTCTACAGGTGTTGTTCATAGAGTTTTTCTCAGATAGACTCAAGGCTTTTTCTCTCTCCAGAGCAAGCTTCATTTCCATGACCATCCTCGTAGCTGTCAGTGAGTTTTGTGACCTCCGGTGCTATCGTGCTATCAGTGCCTTTTAGACGAGCACTGCACATAGTTCAATTAAAAAAAAAATGCTACCGCTGCCAGGACTTTGTTGCAGGTCACAAATCTCCGCTCACGACCTAAGTATACTTTTACGATGTGCAATTTAGATCTGTGCGATAACAATCATACAGTGTAAAGCCAGCTTTAATCGCAAAATTGTCATTTAGTGTTCCATCTCGAGCATCAAACTGATTTATTATGGTGTTGAAGTTGAATTGGTTGAATTATTGGTGTTGACGGTGAAGAAACAGAATTGCAGGTTAATCTCTGTGAGATTTTAATACAGTACTTGTATTCCTTTATTTCTGTGCTTGCTTATTTCAAAACGCATTTTTCCTTTTCTGACCCATAAACTCATGCAAAGTTGTAGAACATCAACAGCTTCTGGTTAAATTTGTTTGGTTAATGAGCACCTTGTAGGTCGCTGTGTTTGTATTTGCACATACATAAATCAAAAACGCTGCTTTTTACACTGGCCAGGTGTGGAAAATGAATTACTCTACTATGGTGAGAGAGCCATAATCAATAATAATCATGATAAATAAATAATACATGTACAAACAAACACGTGGATTTCCAACTATCACATACGTGTTTGAAGAAAATCGCATTCCGAAGGCTTGCGATTCATTCAGTCTCCACTCTTCGGAGAAGACTTTCCACTAGATTCTGAGGCATGGCTGTAGAACTTCACATTCATTTAATCACAGAATCAACAGCGGTATCAGGTGAAGAGATTCGGGGTGCAGTCAGTGTTTCAGTTCATCCCAAAGGTGTTGAGGGCTCCGTGCAAGGTGCTCATGTTTGTATTCAAACAAACCATGACTTCATGACTTCACACTGGGATACAAAGATTCATTCATTTGTTTGGGGGAGGGTGGAGCCTATCTTAGGCAACAGCCCAGGACTAGAACCCAGGACCTTCTTGTTGTGAGGAACTGAGACGGCTAACTACTACTTTACGAGCCCGCAAGACCATTTCTCCTAGCACTTTGAGTTGGCTACTCTATTCTTTCTTTCATTCATTCATTCATTCGTTTCCTAAACTGCTTAATCCTAATTATGGTCGCGGGGAGGCTGGCGCCCATCTCAGCTAACACTGGGCGAGGACACATACACCCTGGACAATACACCAGGCCATCGCAGCTACTCTTGACGAAAATCAGCAATGGTTCTTTTACATGCCTCTCACCATGGACAGTGGGAGACATGGCCAGCCCTTGATAACCCAGTTACCTGCACTGGTGGGACAGTGACAACCTTGTGGAGAGTGGGACTCGAACCCCCAACCTTGGGATCAGTTATCCACCACCATACCACTGCTCTCTATTCTTTTTAAAATTGAAAATACAGTATATATATATATATATATATATATATATATATATATATATATATATATAGAGAGAGAGAGAGAGAGAGAATATATAAATATATATATAATAATTATTATTATTATTAAATGAATAATTAATTTTTAATAATCTGAACTTAATATTTTTAGTGTAGTTCTGTGTCACAACTGTTTCTCACTGTGTTTGCCCTGTCTCACTGTGTCACAACCTGTTATAGCGAACCAATCACCTCTTAAGGTCTCCATCCTCCACATGCTTTTCCTGACAACAGTCTTCTTATTGTTCACGTATTTACCTGGAAACTTGGGCAAGATGACTCTTTCTATTTAAAAAAAACGAGAAGCTCATTTGGAGAACAGTGAATAGATAGAGAAGTGTTTTTATGGGTCTGCTCAAAGCCCATGTGTGTGCTGTGCAGTGAAAGTGCATAACGCTAACTCTCACATGATTGTCCCACTGGATTCTGATGCCCACCAGAAGACTTTGGTACTCGTCATTCTCACACATGAGCACCAATAAAACTCATCATGCATCTCGAACTTGGTGCAAATGTCTGCTTGTTGCTCTGATAATGTATTAGACCTGATTACAATGCTCTTGCTAAATCAACATAAAACCCCCGTTTTTTGCGATGGTTCGGTTCTGGCCCTTCGCGCGGATCAAGAAAATCCGCGAATTATTGCTACGGTTTTAAAACCCTATGTATGATATTACATACGCTAAAATATGCTTCTTAAACATATTCTATAGACAGTTTTACTCATTAATACAGTAATAATGTCATAAAATGTAGTAATAATTAAGTAAAATATTTAGTTTTGTACTGTGATAATATTTCTGAATGAATAAAGCGCTTAGGCTCCTTACCAGAAGCTAGAGAAGATGCAGGGCATTTGAGTGACACCTTCTTCTTCTTCTTTTCCTTTCGGCTTTTTCCCTTTTCCAGGGGTCGCCACAGCGAATCATCTGATTCGCATACTTGATTTGGCATAGGTTTTTACATAGGATGCCCTTCCTGTCACAACCCTTTTCAGCAAGGGGCAGAAACACGCTGACGGCTATGCAGCTACTCTTTACAAAAGTCAGCAATGGTTCTTTTACATGAATCTCTTAATCTCTGAAGTGCCTGAAGAAGAAGAATCATCTGAACTGTTGCAAAGAACTGTAGTATTAAAGTCTTTTTCAATTAGTATTCCAGTACAGTACCTAAGTTAATGTTTAGAATGTTTGTGTGTGATATTTTATGTACCTTGCATGTTTATCCTTTTGTTTTGTTTATCCAATTTATTACAATTCATGTTCTTTTATGTTCTTTTTGTTATGGTCTGTGTTTTTGGGGGACTCTGTTTTGTCTCCGCTCCGGCTGAGGGGCGTGGCTGAGCTGCTCAGGTGGCTCACACCTGAATGCACTCTTCTCATCCACTCCCAATAAACACAAGCACAGTCACCTCTGCATCAGAGGATTAGCTCACATCACGTCCCTGCTTCACAGGGCTTAAATAATCATTAAAAACGTGAATTCACAATTCAAACAATCACGTTCATGACATGTGTGCGAAGATGAAAAAAGAGGTGTGTACATCATGTGAAACCAATCAGGAGGAGGGAGAAAAAAAAGCTCTCAGCCATTGGCTAAATTTGAATCATGTGCCAGTAACTTCTGGGTTTGCCGCTAATCCGTGAATATAATAATAATAACAATAATAATGCAGTAAAATATAGTAATGATTAAGTAAAAATTTTAATTTTGCAATGTGATAATATTTCTTAATAAATAAAGCGCTTAGGCTCCTGACCAGAAGCTAGAGATCATGCAGGGCGTTTGAGTGACATCATAGAGTTTAAATAATCATTAAAAACACACTTTAAAAATTTACTTCGCAATTCAAGCAATCACGTTGATAACTT
>CM045728.1:96787100-96807100 GCA_024760905.1 Plotosus lineatus
TTTTTTTTTTTTTTTTACATCAGGCCCAGCATGGAGTTCTGTGTACTTTCTGGTTTTTTTTTTTTTTTTTTTTTTTTTTTTTTTAAGTTGATTGCAATACAAGGAATTTCTACCAGAGGTGTGGCTTTGTTCAACAAAGACTCCGTTAGATTTCGTAGATAATCCAGACCTCAGCCAAGTTTCAGGAATTCATAAGAGGATTACTAGGCTTGATGGCGGTTTGCACTCTTCGAGTGTAGATAGACAGATGATGGGAACCCATGCACATTAATAAATGTCCAGTTTCAGTTGAAAAAAATAGATATCTCTTGTTTAAAATAGAAAGAGAAAAAGAAGAACGAAAGAGAGAGATAAAGAGAGAGAAACACAGACAGAGAGAGAGAGAGAGAGAGAGAGAGAGAGAGAGAGAGAGAGAGAGAATACAAATTTAAATCAACTTCATTTGTCCACCATACGATAGCCGAAGGGAATGAAGGCTGAATGGTCTCCTTATTTTATCGTAAAGAAAGAATGCACCAAGCTGTGCTTTAACTGACATAATATGTTAATAAATTTTATGGTGTGGTCATATTCAGAATCCCATCTCGATACATCAATAAAGTCTGAGCCATAAGAATCTGGTATTACCTACTAGGGTGCAGAGGGTATATAGTATAGAGTGAATAATAGGCCTGCTGAGCTGTGGCTAGGATTTATAGGATTAAAATAAAGCATATATAAGACTATTAAACCCATTTTATACTCATTTCAACCTAGAAATAGTCGGGTTCCCTTGGCAGATCATTTATCCAACTTAAAATAATTGTTTCTGAAACAAAAATATCTGTCAAGATAAAACGTAAACCAAGTAAAATATGAACTAATATTGGATACAATAATAGCCTGTTTTATTTAACAATTCTTTTTATCGACAATTACTAAACTAGTTAGCAATTTAGTCCGTGTTTAGTCGTATAACGCTACCAGATAGCTATAGTATCCATGTGAGTAGGCTATACTTAGCATGTTTAGTCAGTGGTCTAGTGGTATAGGGCGCTGGATCGCTGATCCGAAGGTTGGGGGTTCGAGTCCCACTCTCCAGTGCAGCTAACTGGATTATCAAAGGCGGGCCATGTCTGTCACTGTCTATGGTGAGAGGTTCACGTAAAAGAACCATTGCTGACCTTCGTAAAGAGTAGCTGCAAAGTCGTCAGCGTGTTTCTGTCCCTTGCTAAAAAGGGTTGTGACAGGAATGGCATCCGACGTAAAAACCTCTGCCAAATCAAACGTGTGAATCAGATGATTCACTGTGGCAACTCACGAGTAAAAGGGAAAAAGCTGAAAGGAAGACAGACAGACAGTCAGGGTATAATGATGATGGGTTTTTTTTTTGTTGGTTTATTTAAAAACAAGCTAATGCTAGCTGCCCGTCTTTTAGAAGAGTCTTTAACACACAGTTTAATGAATGATGTGGGGCCGGTGGCGTAATGGTTAGGGTGCTGGGCTCATGATTGGGAGGTTGTGTGTTCAAATCCCAGTTAGACCCTCACTGTGCTAAGACCCCTGGGCAAGATCTTAACCACAAGTGAGCCTCTGTTCACCCAGCAGTATAAATAAGTACCAGTTAAAATACACTGGGAAGGTGACCTGCAATGGACTAGCGTCCCATCCAGGAGGAGTTGAACTCCTGGTCGCTTCACGCTACGGAAACCGGGCATAAGCACCGGCCTGATGAGCCACTAGGCTCGGGTGTAAAAAGCCCAACAGACTTTACCTTTAATGAATGATAATCAATTATGCTCTCATTCAGTCATTTGTCAAACTGCTTAATCCTATTAGGGTCACCAGCAAGCTGAAGGTGGGCTACACGCTGACTCGTCAGTCCATCACAGAACCAACATTGATTGGTTAAACAAATAGTAACTCTTTATGACTACTCAGTTCAAGCCCAGGTTTCACCTGCAAATCTGCATTAAAAAGTATAAACCAAGATGAGTTGAAAGCGCTACCTATGAAAGCGCAGCAGGCCATTTATACTCAGAAATGAAAGAAAATAGACAATGGACAAAAAAAGTATAACAATTTGTGATCTGAAAAAAATAAACTACTGGAATACAGTGATCCCTCACTACTTCGTGCTTCAGTTTCTGTGGGTTGTGCTTCAGGGCATCGCGGGTTGTTCAAAAATATTCATCGAAAAATTAAAAAAAAAAAAGAAATTCAGGAAAAATAGGGAAAAAGTGAAGGAAAATACCGCAAAACGAGGCCAATTGTGCAAAAAAAAAAAAAAAAAAAAAAAAACCTCAAACAAAAAACAAAAAAACAACCCAAAACCCCCCAACAAAACGACTTACATTCTGATGTGAGGTGCACATCTGAGTGTTTGTGCGCACGTGTCTGTATGTGTGCGTGTATTTATATTTCATTTACATCTTATGCATTATTTTGGAATGTTTAATTGTTATTATAAGCATTTATTGCATTGAATATGTATTTAGTGATATTATATACACATGTACATATGCGTATACGTCAGTCAGTCAGGGAGGTCGATCCTACTTCGTGGAAATCGGCGGTCGCAAGGTGGTCTCGGTCCCAATTAACCGAGGAAAGTGAGAGATCACTGTACTAACAAGACATCGGGCAGGTAAACCAAAGAAAACAGCAGGAATACTGTAAGAGCTGTGAGGGAAAAAGTCATACACAGCACTCAATGATATCAGCTACAACCAACACGGCAGAAGTGAAAAGGTTCTGGTGGAAAAAAAGGCCAAAGTGTGCGTTAAGAAAAGACATATGAACTCATCGATCAGACGTGAATGACGTAAAGTTAGAGCTTGAGCTTGCAGTGCTGCTTCTGGAACAATCTCACTAATCTTTATTGATGATGAAACTCGTGATGTTTGCAGCAGAAAGGATACACAAGTCTACAGAAATATCACCTGCCAATTTACAGAGAAACATATCCAATTTAATTTAGAGGAACTTCATCACGCGTCAAGGTAATGACCCAAACACACTGCCAACACAAACAAATTACCAGATCTTAACCCAATTCAGCATGCAGTTCACCGTCTCAGGAGGAGACTGCAGACACCGAGACAGAGAAACCCCCAAATAATTCATTCATTCATTTTATAAGCTGTTTAATCCTAATTAGGGTCACAGGGAGGCTGGTGCCCATCTCAGCCGACTCTGAACAAAGGAGGTTAAACCCGGGACAGCTCACCAGGCCATCGCAGGGCCAACACACAGACAACCAATCACACTCACACCTAGGAGTGATTTGGAACAGACATTTAGTCTACTGGGCCCTGCAATAGCCTGGGAAGTTGTTCAGGGGGTACCCCGCCCTCCCCGTGGACCTAATTAGAATTAAGTGGTTCAGAAAATTAATGAATGAAATGATTTAGGGTACTGTGCATGTTTTTGAACTGTGGAAGGAAACTAGAGTACCGGGATGAAACCCACACAAGCACATGGACAGCATGCAGAAAAGAGAGAGCGAGAGAGAGAGAGAGAGAGAGCGAGAGAGAGAGAGAGAGAGAGAAATGAAGCCCAAGTCCAGGAATTGAACCCAGGCCCTTTCTGCTGTGACGCGGTCGTGCTGACCACTGCACCACCATGCCACCAATCCCCCAAAAATAATAATAACAATAATAATAATAATAACAATTATTATTATTATTATTATTATTATTATTATTATTATTATTATTATTACCATCATTATTATTATTATTATTATTATTATTATTATTATTATTATTACCATTGTTATTATTATTATTATTATTATTATTATTATTATTATTATTATTATTATTATTGTTATTATTATTATTATTATTGTTATTATTATTATTGTTATTATTATTATTATTATTATTATTGTTATTATTATTATTATTATGATTATGATTATTATTATTATTACCATTGTTATTATTATTATTATTATTATTATTATTATTGTTATTATTATTATTATTATTATTACCATTGTTGTTATTATTATTATTATTATTATTATTATTATTACCATTGTTATTATTATTATTATTATTATTATTATTATTATTATTATTATTATTATTATTATTACTATTATTGTTGTTATTATTATTATTATTATTATTATTATTATTATTATTATTGTTATTTTTATTATTACCATTATTATTATTATTGTTCATTTATCAGTTTGTTTTCTGTAACTGCTTAATCCTAATTAGGGTCGCGGAGAGGCTGGCGCCCATCCCAGCCTACTCCGAGCTAGGGCAGAGTACACCCTGGATAGCTCGCCAGGCCATCGCAAGGCAGAAATATGCTGACGGCTTTGCAGCTAGAAAAAAAAAGAAAGAAAAAATTGAATGTAGATGCAGTACAGTCATGGGAAAAACATCAGAAAGGAAGAAGATAACAGTTTTGAGATGCCACTGGGTCACTGGCCTGAAAAAGGCAATAAAAGCCAGGGATGTCCAGTGATAGATACTTAATTCAAGGCTATATGTTCTCTGTAACCAAATGTGTCATGCTCTATCTCTCTAACACATCTGGATGTAAATATCAGGAAATAACAACTGACTTCACCAGATAGCAAAAACAAAAGAAGTGGCCTCACCAATCCACAGCATGTTTATGTATACAGTGTATAGACAGCTCATATGCTAACACCCCAGAGTGGAAAACCTCCCAGCGTGATGCAGTCAGCAGTTTAAAGTCATTACTGGCAGAAGCCGCAAAGCCCCAGCGCGCGGTCGGCTTAGTCACTTTTATGCTTGTGTACTCCTTCACTCTATTCACAGCACTATGCCATCTGACCTAAAACTTGCCTCCCTCTCATTCCACACTCATCTTTTCTCCATCTTTCAGTGCACCCTGACCTGCTCCAGGTGTAAGACACCTTTCAGAAATATATCCGTCCCCACCACCCCCTCGACACACACATACACACAGAGCTGTCTCCTATGCACTCAAGTGTTAGTATTCAGTCTTCGGTTCTTTGTTGTCTGTTTTTCATACCCATACTCTCATAAAATGTACAGGAACCAAGATCACATGCTCAGACCAGGAATCAAATGCACACAGCCAACTGACAGAATACACAAATCGACTTTTTTCTGCCTCTGGCAAAGAATCAAAAGGAAAAGTGTATGTGAAAACTTCACTCTGGTGGTCACAGATCTTACACAGAAGGCTGCAATGCATTGTGGGTACTGACTCCTTTCTATCATAACCGACATTAATGGTTTCAACGGCCCTGTGCGTCAGAAGCTTTTCTGTGGGATCACACCAGACAGGCTCGCTTTTGCTCCTGACATGCATCAGTAAACCTGAGGTGTCATGACCCAGGTCTAGCTCCACTGGTTGTCCTTTCTTGGGCCACGTTTATTATAACCACTGCATACCCCACAAGACCTGTCTATTGGAGATGAATAAACTCAGTGTTTTTTTTTTGTTTGTTTGTTTGTTTGTTTGTTTGTTTTTAATCTGAATGTGTCTCTGATCAAAGTCATTCAGATCTTTACGCGAGGTCACTTTTCCTCGTTTGAGGACTAACTTCAGTTTCTGCCGAACACAGCCCACGCTTGACAGGTACAACTGAAATGAGATAATCAGTAATATTCACATTATTGATCAGATTTAATGTTATAGCCGATCAATATGTGTGTTGTAAATGATTTATGCTGTTCTGTGCTAATGTTAAAAGATGGAACATGGCATCATTTTGGAGTGTGTGTGTGTGTGTGTGTGTGTGTGTGTGTGTGTGTGTGTGTGTGTGTGTGTGTGTGTCCACTGCACACTTTATTGAAAAGCACATACCGGTAGCACATAACTACTTGAGGCTGAAGAAAATATGAGAGCGAGCGAGAGAGAGAGAGAGAGAGAGAGAGCGAGAGAGAGAGAGAGAGAGAGAGAGAGAGAGAGGTATTTACATTTCCACAGTAGGGACACATGAATATATAATGGTATATTGTAGTTTATGTGTTTCTCCATCCT
This sequence comes from Plotosus lineatus, assembly GCA_024760905.1. Classification (NCBI taxonomy): domain Eukaryota; kingdom Metazoa; phylum Chordata; class Actinopteri; order Siluriformes; family Plotosidae; genus Plotosus; species Plotosus lineatus. The sequence continues at coordinate 96,793,083 of CM045728.1, forward strand.
TATTTCTAGTACATATCCTTAATAGATAATCATCCAGGAATCATTGGCTGAAGACTTTTCTTCTCTCTTCCCTTTTTATTGGGTCTCTATCTCACACACACACATACACACACACACACACACACACACACACACACACACACACACACACACACACACTCACTCATTCACTGACTTACTCTATCTCTCTCTCTCACACACACACACACAAATACACACACACACACACACACACACACATACACACAAATACACACAAATACACACACACACACACACACACACACACACACACACACACACACACACACACACTCACTCATTCACTGACTTACTCTATCTCTCTCTCACACACACACACATACACACAAATACACACACACATACACACACACACACACAAATACACACACACACACACACACACACACACACACACACACACACACACACACACACACACACACAAGTAATATACCAAAGTGACTCAAGGTACAGAAACCCAAGGAGAGTGAAGGACTTTATCCACTCAGCTCTCCTTAAACAAATTGCAAAATTGATGTGCACTACATAACTCAATTACTTACTGTAGTTTATTATCCCAATTAAGACATTACTGTCTCATTAGAAAAAAACATATTCAGCATAATAATAATAATAACAACAGGCCCTGCAATGACCTGGCGAGCTTTCCAGGGTGTACCCTGCCCTCGCCCAGAGTCGGCTGAGATGGGCGCCAGCCTCTCCACAACCTTAATTAGGATTAAGTGGTTTAGAATGAATGAATGAATGAATGATAACAATAACAACAACAACAACAACAACAACACCAATTCAAAACCAACACCAGAGCTTACAAGAAATGCATCATGGGAGATTATGAGTATTAATCCAAACAGCATGGGCATCTCTAGAGAATAAAATGGACATGGTCCCTAGGTGGGATTGATGACATACTCTCTCCTGTCAATCACAGCATCACGAGTCAGTAATCTGTTTCTTTAAGTTTATGTATGAACTTTATTTTCGGAGTGTGTGATGTTGCCTCGAGATTCAGAGCAAACATCCGTTTGACATTGTGCTCATCTGACATCACATGTCTCAGAGGAAGCATGCGTTAGCCTTCACACTCCCTAACTGCAATGATAGGGGAAGGCTGGAAGTGGATTGAAACTGCCAAAATTGCCAGATTGTGAAACTAGCAGGCTTCCATCCAAAAAAAAATCGCAGACTATCAGTCAGTTATACATATTAAGGGGCGGCACGGTGGCGTAGTGGTTAGCACGTCCACCTCACAGGAAGAAGGCCTGGGTTCGATTCCCAGCTTGGGCGTTTCTGTGTGGTGTTTGCATGTTCTCCCCGTGCTTGCGTGGGTTTCCTCCGGGTGCTCCGGTTTCCTCCCAGAATCTAAAGACCTGCACAGTAGGTTAATTGGCCGTTCTAAATTGCCCGTAGGTTCGCATTGTGCACAAGGCAATGGCAAACCACTGCACTCATCCTGCCAAGAAAACCTCCATGAAGATGATAACCAGGGCGTTCTCCTTCATGGCGGGTCGCCAATGGTCGTCCTACAACTCGGGCACTAGACAGATAGATACATATTAAGATATAATACTTAGTAGAAAAACTAAGAATGAGGAACATTGGTGCATGGTTCAATTTACAGGGCTTCATTTTCACTTATTTCTCATATGATATGTTTTGAAAGTATACATTTGAAAAGTTCCAACCCCTCTCTTTAATCCCTAAATCCTACAGAACACATTTTTGATTACTGCTGAAAGACTAGTCTAGGCAAGTGCTTTGATTCAGGCCAGATGAAATGATTAGATGGGTTTAAACAGCCCTGCAGCTGCCAAAATCCTTTTTCTTTTTTTTTCTTTTCTAAGGGAATTATTGGTGTTGTTATTTAAATAAAATTTCAAATGCTGCTTTAAATAAAAAACCTAAAACCTAGCCTGCCAGTAATATGGTACATTTGCTCAGTAATTACATGCACATATGATCACCATATGACCAAAGACTTAAAAAATAAAACAAATACTGCAGCAATTGAGTATCAAAAAAAGAATTATAATAATTAAAATTGCTGTGCCTTTTGCATCAGATCCTGCTTTGTGGTTTGATTCAATCACATATATCTATGATTTTTTCCCCAGATGTTCATAGATTTTCTTCACCCTCCTCAATTTTATTAGCATAATGAATATATATATATATATATATATATATATATAGAGAGAGAGAGAGAGAGAGAGAGATACAGTGGTACCTCACTTTACGAAAGTCTCACCAAACGAAAAATGCAGGTTACGTAACGCATTTTCCTAAAATTTTTGTCTCTGTATACAAAACAAGTTCACATTACGAAAGCGCCATCTTCAAAATTCATACGCGCCATTCAAACATTCAAACGATGCATGAGCTGCTCTGCCATCAATGACGTTCAAACAGCCCGCCCCGCTGGCCTCCCATTGGCTAAGAACTGAGCTGTCATTCATGTCGCCTTCACTCGAGCATTATCTTGGTCATGTCCACCTGATATCATCTTGGACAGGGATCCCATTGGATAGGAGGGATGACGCAGCTACCTTCCATTGCCTATTATGGAGCTGAATCTACCATGATGCTTTTCATGTAAAGGACAGAGTTACTGTTGTTTTATGCTTTATTTCTTGACTCAGGCTTTTAACCTTACATAAACATTTGTAAGATTATAACTCTGCTAAGAAGACATGGTCAACACGCGCACGCATATACATGCACGCGCCCACACACACACACGCGCGCGCGCACGTGTGATTTCCGGTGGGAGTGATAAGAAGAAACGGGTTCAAGTGATATCACAAAGGAATGTGACCAAACCCATGTACCATCGGTACGATATTGAAGCAGAAGATCTTATAAGATATGCTTTTATCATTTTTAAACGGTTTAGGGGTAGTATTGGGAGCCTTGGAATGAATCACATGTTTTACATGTAAAATGCGGTTCAATTTACAAAAAATGCAGGTTACGAAAAACGGATTAATTTCGTAAAGTGAGGTACCACTGTATATTGCATGATGAATCATAAGCTGAGGATGCAACGATAAAACAACTGAAAAGTGTGACTTCATTCACTACAAATCAATTCACACACTTGCCTACTTTGACCAGTAGGACAGGGATCCCTCATTTTCCGCAGTTAATGGGGACCGAGACCCCCCGCAACCGCCGACATACGCAAAGTAGGATCGACCCCCTGGCTGACGTATACGTACATGTATATGTGTATATAATATCAAGAAATACATATTCAACACTATAAATGCTTATAATAACAATTAAACACTAAAAAATAATGCATGAGATGTAAATGAAATATAAATACACACACATACAGACGCGCGAGCACACACTCAGATGTTCACCTCACATAAAAATGTAAGTAGTTTTCTTGGGGGGGTTTGAGTTGGGGGTTTTTTTGTTTGTTTGTTTTTGTTTGTTTGGGGTTTGGGGTTTTTTTGTTGTTTTTTTTTGCATAATTGGCCTTGTTTTTCTGCGTTTTCCTTAAATTCTCCCCTATTTTTCCTTATTTTTTAATTTTTTGATGAATATTTTTGAAAAATTTGCAATGCACTGAGGCTGCAGGAACTGAAGCATGATGTAGCGAGGGATCACTGTACTTTATAACCAGCGCTGGCATTTTATAACCATAAATTGCTAATGATGAAGCATTAGAGGAAAACTGCTGGGACATTTCAATAATGTGCTTATTCTGATTTAACTGCTCTTAGTTAAACAGCCCTAGCTTATAGAAAGACAAGCTATAATGTTTACAAAGAAAACAGGAAGCACATAATGGTGGTGTGCCTTTAAATTTTAAAGGGGAAGTCACCACTTGTTAAGAGTTAATCTCATTCCAAATCCTCACTTAATTTCTTACTGTGTGCAAAATCTGAGGCCGATAGCTTCTGTTTTAACAATATAATGAGCAGTTACTCGAAAACTGAATTTCAGAATGTTGATGTCATCAAGGCCCAAGTTAACATGTACTAATATAGGATTTTGCAAATTTGTGCAATTGTTAAGAGAATTTGGACTTTGATAAAAGGTTTAGTTTAAAACCATCGCATGTGCCATTGGAAACTACATGCACCAGGATTAATACATTAAAGCACAAACACCTGAAATACTAACACAAAGAATGTGTAAAGCCATACTCCTCCATGGTAACTTCGACACTGATGACATCATTATTTTGTGATTCCTAAAACAGTTATTCGTTTAATAACTATTTGTTTAAGATTTTGCACACAGACACATTTTAATACAGGGATCCCTTTCTACTTTGCGCTTCAATTCATGCGGCTTCAGTGCATTGTGGGTTTTTTAAATATTCATGGAATTACAAAATAAGGAAATTAAGAAAGAATAGGGGAAAAGTTAATTAAAGTACTGCAAAAACAAGGCCAATTATGCAAAAAAAAAAAAAAAAAAAACGGAATTCCATGGTCGCGGGGGGATCTCGGTCCCAATTAACCGCGGAAAGTGAGGGATCCTTGTATAGAGTTTTGTACGAGATGAACTTCTAAGAAGTGCTGTCACTCCCTTAAATGAGTAAATAATGCTGAAGATATGTTTGAGTGTGGTTTTGAGTTTTGAGAGACAGTTGCTAAATTGAGTTTACATGAATGCTGGAATTCAGGGGAGAAACGTTTCTGGTGATTGAAGAAGACACAAAAAAATAACCTGGGATGGTTCAGAAAACATGAACTGTGTTTAATCTACTACACATCCAGCCTGAAGAAGAAGAAGAAGAAGAAGAAGGAAAGAAAAAGAAGAAAATAGAAAAGATGAAATTACAGTTGTTAGGTGCGAGTGTGTGAAGTGCAGCGTGAAACCCTGGTGAGAAAAGCAATCGAAATGAATACAGTCACACAGCCAATCACTGCTTTCTTTAAATTAAGGGGATGATGATGATGATGATGATGATGATGATGACAATAATTTCCAGATTTTTCGGATATATATATATATATATATATATATATATATAGAGAGAGAGAGAGAGAGAGAGAGAGAGAGAGAGAGGATTTTCTGAGTAGATTCTTCCGTAAGAGAGTGGTCAATACTTTTTGGTAGAGCAAATAACAAAAATAAAAGGACAGGACAAAGACAAAGGACAGGACAAAGAATTCTTCTATAATCACCTGAAGAGAGAGGATGGTTTCACCACCCCTCGAAACAGATCTGTAGTGATAAATGGAGTTTCAATAGAAAGTCTTTGTCCTGTCCTTTTATTTTTGTATATATATATATATATATATATATATATATATATATATATATATATATATATATATACAGTAAAACCTCCGCTCCGATATATATATAAAAATAAAAAGTAAAACCTCCGCTGACGAACGCTTAAGCTCACGAACTTTTTGCCTCAAGAACATTAAATTTGCGAGCATATAGTCTCTGCTGACGAACTAGTTTTCGGCGGACGAACCAAACCACGCGGTCGAACAGCGCCACGGTGGCGGCCACGAGAAGCTGACGCACGCTCACGGCGTCACAGTTCGTCACCCCCTTTCTTTGAGTGCGGACGTGGTTTGTGTTTGATAGACATTTTGGACCATATTGAGTGTACTTTTGCTATTATGGGACCGAAAAAGAAGTTACCTACAGTCCTTATGGAAGGTGACTCTCCTTCCAAACAGTAAGTCCTTCCCTCCCTCCTCCTCCCACTCCATTCCATCAAGCCATCAACTACCATCACAAAGGTAAATAAAACGACTTTATTATACAGTACAGTTTATTTCTTTAATTACAATACAATAGCACATTTATTATACATAAAATAAGGTATATTTTTGTGTAGTTTTAAGGCTTATTTAGTAGAAAATTATGTTTTATGGGGACCTGGGAACGGATTATTCTCATTTTAATGGTTTCTTATGGGAAATAAATGTTCGGAAGACGAACTTTTCGCCTTACACACACTTTCTGGGAACCAATTATGTTCGTGAGCAGAGGTATCACTGTATATATATATATATATATATATATATATATATATATATATATATATATATATATATATATAGCTAAATAAGAGCATCAAAGCTTAATTTATCCCATGAGTCTTAGCAAGAACTTAAAGCATAGTCAGCCAGATACAGATTATACAGGAGACAAAACAAGTACAAAAACACTTATGGTGTATACAATCATTATTTGAAATTATAAAACTACCCCAGCTTTTATCATGAGAGGCAATTGTACTGTCATAATCCAGACAATTGTGATGAATGAAGACATACAATAGTTGGTCTAACCACACAACACACACACACACACACACACACACACACACACACACACACACACACACACAAACGCACGCACACGCACACGCACGCACACGCGCACACACACACACACACACACACACACACACACACACACACAGACACAAACACACAGACACACACACACACACACACACACACACACACACACACACAGACACACACACACACAGAGACACACACACACACACACACAGACACACACTGCCATGTGACTGTGTGGAAAGTGTTTCGAGAGATCTGAAATGACTGCATAAAATCCCATCATGTTCATCATTCATCAATATAATACCATAATGTCTCGGGATCCCATAATTACACAGAGTGATGCAGTCCTGCGGGGCTTTCTCTCTGTTTATTTATCCTCTCTTCATTAAGATGGATTGGGAAAGCGTTTGGGAACAAAGAGCTTTATGTATAGATGAGAAAATTAAGGGTGTGAAATAAAACATAAAGCCAATGCTTCGCAAGATAGATGAGGTGATGATTTCTCTCAGGAAACAAACACATAAAGTACAAGTCAAGATCTACAACACAGCGTGCAGCATAATCACACTTACACAGCAGCCTGCACAGGGAGCACAATTATAATATCAGACATAATTCAGGAGCCCGAATCAGAAACTCAACAAGTACTTATGTGTGATTATGACAGAAACAAAATAGAAAGTAGTACACGGTCACGTTGCTGGTGCTGTTTGCATACAGTTGACTGATAGTGTTGTCACACCCTAACACTGTGCAAAAAAGAACTCAAAGGGAAAATTAAGGTTTAATTCCTGATGATAAACTAAACCCGAGCTTAAAAGTAGCAGTCACACCTTGAGGGATAAAAAAAAAAAAACCAGACTTCAGACTGACAGAAAGAAAATTATCCACATCACTGCTCTAGGCTCTCACGATTACTCTGAGGATGTACATTGCTGTCGATTTCAGACCCAGGGAAGGCCCTGCTACATATACGGAATGCTGCCGTCATTCGTGTTGTCCTGTGAACCCCAGGACGAGAAATAACATTACACGTTACCAGTACAAGACAAGACATGCACAAGTTCCGAACAAAACACATGGCCCACAACAACCATACAACCAGCAGACGCCTTCGCCTGGCAAAATCCTTTCCAAGGTTCGGGAATGCACAACCTTTCTTCCGGATTGAACAAACCTCATGGAACAAAAAGAAAATGAATGAGAATCGACACAAAAGTGCACGTGAACAGAGAGGAACACACCAAACATTTTGCTCTTGATCAGACATATGTTTTATGCTATCTGTAAAGGTGTGAGTACCGTACGCCCCAAACTGTGTATGAGACAATATTTACAGAGGAAGTTGCGCATTGGCTAGAGCAGTGGTTCCCAACCTGGGTTCGATCGAACCCTAGGGGTTCGGTGAGTCGGTCTCAGGGGTTCGGCGGAGCCTCTGCCACGGAGGTCAGGACACACCCGACTCATCATGTCAATTAGTGATGACACGCCCCGCTTGGCCATCACTGGCTGCAGGTGATCACATTACATTGCTTGGCCAATCAGTGCCGCGGGGAATTTAGCGCGCTCAGTAGTCAATGTGTGAAGTCATGAGATTTTTTTCGGAATATTTTAATCCATACTATGTCAAGCAAATAAAGAAAGTGGTCGGACGAATATGTACAACATGGATTCACATGCATCACGGAACGTGATGGGACTCAGCATCCTATCTGAATGATTTGCAATGCCAAGTTGAGCAACTCTAGTCTCTCACAAGCAAAACTAAAGGAACACTTGGTGAAACTGCATGGAGATGGGAATACAAGAACACAACAGTACCTATGTCTTGAATTTGTAAAAAATCATATTTTTATTTTTCACTGATGAAGGGTTCGGTGAATGTGCATATGAAACTGGTGGGGTTCGGTACCTCCAACAAGGTTAAGAACCACTGGGCTAGAATGTCATTCAGAAGGTCTATAATCATACATACTACTGTCTGTCTTCCTTTTGGCTTTTTCCCTTTTACTCGGGAGTCGCCACAGCGAATCATTTGATTCGCACATTTGATTTGGCAGAGGTTTTTACGTCGGATGTCCTTCCTGTCACAACCCTTTTTTGGCAAGGGACAGAAACACGCTGACGACTTTGCAGCTACTCTTTACGAAAGTCAGCAATGGTTCTTTTACATGCCTCTCACCATAGACAGTGAGAGACATGGCCCGCCTTTGATAACCCAGTTAGTCGCACTGGGGGGGACAGTGACAACCCTGTGGAGAGTGGGACTCGAACCCAGAACCTTTGGATCAGAAATCCAGCACCCTATACCACTAGCCCACCACTGCCCCTTATAATCATACAAACTACGATTGTTTAAAATACTCCTGATATGCTTGTGTTGCAGTGTATAACACGACAGTCCTACACCATAACTATTGCTGATTGACACCAGTTACACTCGTAGCTTTGGAAGGCTATAGAGCTGTCGAGTGAGCAGGGCCATACATCCATACATACACACATCACACATGCTGTATATATATATATATAAAGCTCTGAGTACATCTCATTCTGTAATCTGATTAGAAATAAAAGGGAAACTTCATGTGCATGTGCACTGTGCTGAACAACAGCCGAGACGTTAAACGAATCGAAATGAACTTTAATTTCTTCATTTAAACCCTCACCTACAGTCGACAGATATTAATGTCAGGATCTGTTCATCAGCGAAAACAAGAAAAGCTGAGAAGGACTTTATCGCACTCCGCAGTCAAACAAATTTGATACAGAGAACTTTGTGTGGACTAAACAATTCAACGTTCATCAGTTCGATGCATTCAAATTCAATATTAAAGTAGTATTGAAATTCTGAAGGCCACTAGTTAGAGTGGAGCTTTTTTATTTTTGGATCTCATTTACAAAAATTCGGAACTTCTTCACATTTATTATAACCTTCTCACTTTAAAGATATTTTCAAATCTCTTTTGGGAAATAATAATGATGGTTATCTCCTGGAATTTGTACTAATAATGAATTAAGTGAAGTTCCATGAAGTTGGAGGCAGATCATTCGCTATGGCGACCGCTGGAAAAAAGGCAACAACCAAAAGGAAAAGAAGAGGAATGAATTAAGTGAAGTCTAACTGAAATGTATCACCTGTTGTTATATATATATATATATATATATATATATATATATATATATATATATATATATACACACCCACACATACGTACATACACACATTTTCTGTGTATACATATAAATACACACACACACACACACACACACACACACACACACACACATATATATACATATATATATATATATATATATATATATATATATATATATATATATATATATATATATATATATATATATATATATAGGGGATTTTCTGAGTAGATCCTTCCGTAGGAGAGTGCTCAATACTTTTTGGTAGAGCAAATAAACATTCTTCTATATTCTTCTATAATCACCTGAAGAGAGAGGATGGTTTCACCACCCCTCGAAACAGATCTGTAGTGATAAATGGAGTTTCAATAGAAAGTCTTTGTCCTGTCCTTTTATTTTGCATATATATATATATATATATATATATATATATATATATATATATATATATATATATATATATATATATATATATATATCTTATTTTCCTTTCGGCTTTTCCCTTCAGGGGTCGCCACAGCGAATCATCTGCCTCCCTCTCACCCTATCCTTTGCATCTTCTTCTCTTACACCGACGACCTTCATGTCCTCCTTCACCACATCCATGAATCGTCTCTTTGATTATATATATAAAACCAAAGAGACGATTCATGGATGTGGTGTAATTCTGAGTGAATATTGATTGAATCAAGATAACAGACCCTCACTATTTGTCTTGGGCTCTTGGAGCAGCCAGTGTTGTCATTATCATGCTTTAAAATGAAAACAATCCTAAAGTAGTACTTAAAAATAGTATTTCCATTGAGAAAACTAAAATTTGTAATTCGAGTAAAAACAGATTTATCAAGTCAGTTTACTTATGTTTCATTCTCGTGTGTACTAAAATTTAGATGAGTACTGTATGCTCAAGAAACCTCCATAGTGCGATTAGCTCTGTGTGCAGAACTCACCTCTCATACCTCTCTGTCATGAGTAAAATATGTAAATATAAAGATTAAATATCTTAGTTTAGGACAGGGTGAGGTGGAGGCGGATGATTTGCTGTGGCGACCCCTGTAGGGAGCAGCCGAAAGTAAAAGAAGAAGAAGAAGAAGGAAGTTTATTTTTCTTTGTGTTTCTGTGTAGTGAATACTACAAAAACGCACAAAAGGAATTAAAATTCAAGTACACACACACACACACACACACACACACACACACACACACACACACACACACACACACACACACACCTCTGTGTATACGCACGAACACAATGAGTTACCTCAGGCTTGGTGGATATTGCCAAATTGATTAGTCCGATCAACTTCCTATCTCATTAAGTTTTGAAACAAAACAACAATTGAAATAGAGTTACAAAATACAAATAAAGTGGTTCCAATCATCCGGTACATTCAGGACAAAGCAGGTCAATTTTTGCCGGTGTATAAGGACCTTCTCACAAACAGTAATTAAAATTAAATTAAAATTAAATCTATAGTTAAAGAATAAAGAAATGGTGCACAATCTTACTTCCCAAAAATACCGGTTGACCAAAAAACCAAGACTATGCTAGCCTTAAAATTACGCAGCCACCCAATAGAAAAATTACACTGTTCCTGGATACCGAGGTCGTTATGCAACTTGGCTGCCTTCTCTATAATCAAAAGGTCCATTTACAGGCTTCCCTTCGGCACACCGGCTCTTTGCCCCTTTCAGCGACTTCATCTTCCGGGGTTGCTGCTCTAGACAAAATGTGTATTTTTAAAAAGTGCCATTCAATAAGGCCTGCTGATGTATCAGATGCCGGGTAATTGGAACTAGTCTGTAGTTGGTTGATAATACAGGGGACTATAGTAAGTTAATATTATGAATGCGGCATACGCTTCACCAGTGACCTGGAAGCAGAGTGGTGTCATTTTGTCATGTTATGATGAGTAAAAATCAAGAGGTGCAATAAGGTGATATTAACTTGAATCACCACCTCATTGACTTTTGCTCAGTGCAGCAGTGACATTTTCATAATTACACAATATTCCATTTTACTGCTTTTTCATTATTTGGAGAAATTACCACCTTGGAGGAAATTAAGTAGATTGTGTTAATGTGTATTTTTGTGCATCCTTCATGGATATGATCCTAGTGAGTACATTAGATTTTACATCATCATTACTATTCATTCATTTTCTGAATCTGTTAATCATAATTGTGGTCACGGGGTGACGCTAATCTCAACCAACTCTCAGGGTAGAGTACACCCTTGACAGCTCACCAGGCTGTCTCAGGGCAGAAACACACTGATGGCAATGCAATGGCCTACATCTTTATGAATGACAGCAATGGTTCTACTACATGTCTCTCACCACAGACACTGAGAAACATAACTGGCCTTTCATAACCCTGTTAGCTGCACTCGAGGGGCAGCAGTAACAACTCAGTGACAGTGGGGCTTGAACCTCCAAACTTCTGATCAGTAAGCCAAACCCTTAACCACCATGCAACCACTGCCCCAATTATTATTATTATTACCCGAAGGTGTCAGGTGGGCAGGCATGAGGTGATGTGTAACAGAGAATGAGGAGGAGGAAGAGAATTTTGTGTGTGTGCATGCTACGAATGCCAGTGAAAAAAGGCTCATGGTGAGCTCCCACAAGGCCAGTGCTTCTGAAATATTGAGGCGCGCCCCCGGTGTGATGCCAGGGGGTGCACGTAGGACCCTGCAGAACATGCTTTTTTTGCCATACTGTACTAGAATTAAGTGTAATTGCACATCCTCTACATTAGTTGGCAGTGGCGCTCTCATTGCCGGGATATGGTATAGAGAAAAAGCACTGAGCAAATGATATGAAGTACAGTAAACACTATTTATAGTCGCGTGAGGCACTTGGTGGGGGTATGAAATGTTTTTTTTTTCTACCTATAGGGGGCATCACAGAAAACAATTGAGAAGCACTGTACAAGGCGTTCTCGGAATGCGAAGGAATACACATGGAAGAATACAAGGCTAATTGGCCCGGAAAAGCCATTTCCCCAGCAGAGCTCGTAAATCAAAATTTTGCTCGTTGGATGAAATTGGCAGCTTTTTGGTGGTATCGAAGCTCATATCATGGAAAATTTGTTATAAAAGACACGTATAAGTCAAGGTACCACTGTATATGATGACCATGTAGCTTCATGTTCCATACTTGTACCTGACCATTAAAGCACATAGTGGCTATCAGTCATGTACAATAAGATGGAGTAAAATAATAGTTTTACGATATTCACATTCTTTCAATTATTTTTTTCTGGATGCACCAATAAACAAACCATAGCCTGGAATCGAACGATTTTCAGCATAATTGATGATTGACCAATCATTCTCACATATTTACAATTTGGAGCCAGTCCCTGTCATAACATGTACACATCCATGATCCTTATGGTTCCAGTGCAGGGAATAACATAACAGCTGCCTGCATGCATATAATGATCACTGAGAACTCAGTGATGATAAACGACACAGTCATGTGCAGTCTGAAACCCAGATATACTGGTAGTTAGTTGGTGTGGAAATTTCTCACTGTGAGTGAACACATAATGTGAGCAATCTGTAATAAATGTAAACCAGTGCAGAAACTTTCAGAACATTTACAGCATTTGGTAGATGCTTTTATCCAGCGCAACTTACAATTATCTTTCTTTCTTTTATTTTATTTTTACATACAACTGAGCAATTAAGGGTTAAGCGCCTTGCGCAAGGGCCCAACACAACTAAATATTCTCAGTATAAAGAAGCTGGCAAAGGTAAACTGCTGAGCCAGCATATTCAGTGCACTGAAACAGCTTTTGGGGAGATGAGCAGACAGTTGTGAGGCTACTTATAACCAAACCTGGAGTTGGATCTGGCCAGACGAGTTACATAACACGTGTACATACATACATAGTATACATATTGTACATATACATATAACTGTGTAACGTTTAATATACACTTTTTGATATTGTATAGACGCGAAAACAGAAATGAGACAACATGGTAGAAATGAGGGGGCGGGGCGTTTTTACTTCGCGGTTTTTCGAATATCGCGGCCAGGTCTGGTCTACATTATCCGCGATATTCAAGGGATGACTGTAGCGAACTAGTAAGATACAAGACATGTGAAATAGGAAAAAGTGCAATAGCATTAGCACAGCGAGCGAAGTTGGTGATACATTCAACAGCGAAGTGATCCGTTTGTCTCGTTAAGCTAATCACATGTCTTTAGAGGCGAAGTAATTCACTTGCCACTCATCACCCCCTGTGTGTCTGCCTCTTAACCATCAAGTACAGTGATACCTCTGCTCACGAACATAATTGGCTCCCAGAAAGTGTGTGTAAGGCGAAAAGTTCGTCTTCCGAACATTTATTTCCCATAAGAAACCATTAAAATGAGAATAATCCGTTCCCAGGTCCCCATAAAACATAATTTTCTACTAAATAAGCCTTAAAACTACACAAAAATATACCTTATTTTATGTATAATAAATGTGCTATTGTATTGTAATTAA
>CM045728.1:96812100-96842100 GCA_024760905.1 Plotosus lineatus
CATTTTTTTTGTTTTGAGGAGACATATTTATTTGATTAAATATTTATAGATGGAGGGCAGTGGTGGCCTGGTGGTCCCCCAGTGCAGATAACTGGGTTATCAAGGGCCGGCCATGTCTGTCACTGTCTATGGTGAGCGGCCATTTCGTAAAGAGGAGCTGCATAGCCGTCAGTGTGTTTCTGCGAGGTATCGTTATATAACAGTAGCTGAGAGTAGCGCCACCTATCATTCATATCGAATGTGTACACAGTGTTGTGATGCTTATTTTATAAAACCTTATTCATTCTTCAGTAACATTGCACATGTGGACTGGTTTTATAGCAGATTTAGAAAAAACACAATTGTTGAACTTTTCTTCATCCTAATTATGGTTGGGGGGGCTGGCGTCTGTCCAAGCAAACGCAAGGCGAGGACAGGGTTGAAATTAAATATTTTTTTTGTTTTGTTTTGCCGCAGTTTCTTGACATTAATTGATCAGATCAAATCTTTATTGATTAGTCAATAAAGATTACCCCTCCCTGAATCGCCACCTTATCGTGGTGGAGGGGTTTGCGTGACCTAATGATCCAAGGAGCTATGTTGTCGGGGGCATAATGCCCCTGGTAGGGTCACCCAAGGCAAACAGGTCCTGGGTGAAGGTCTAGACAAAGTGCGATTCAGAAGACCCCTATTCAGAAGACCCCTATGCCATCTCGGAGTAAACATTTGAAGCAGTCTCCCTTGCCCGGACGCGGGTCACCGGGGTCCCCTCCTGGAGTCAAGCCCAGGGGAGGGGCTTGAAGGCGAGCGCCTGGTGGTCGGGCTTATGCCCATGGAGCCTGGCTGGGCCTAGCCCGAAAAGGAGACATGGGTCCGCCCTCCCATGGACCCACCACCCGTGGGAGGAGTTTTAGGGGTCAGGTGCAGTGTGAGTTGGGTGGCAGCCAAAGGCATGGGTTCTGTCGAACCGATCCTTGGCTACTTACTCTGACCCTCGGGACATGGAATGTCACCTCTCTGGCGGGAAAGGAACCTGATTTGGTGCGTGAGGTGGAGAGATACCAACTAGATATAGTCGAGCTCACCTCAACGCATAGCTTGGGCTCTGGAACCATCCATCTCGAAAGAGGCTGGACCTTCTTCTATTCTGGAGTTGCTCATGGGGAGAGGCGGCGAGCCGGTGTGGGTATTCTTGTTGCCCCCCGTCTCGGTGCCCAAATGTTGGGGTTCTCCCCGGTTGACGAAAGGGTAGCTTCCCTCCGTCTTCGGGTGGGGGGACGGGTCCTGACTGTTATTTGTGCTTATGCACCAAATGACAGTTCAGAGTACCCACCCTTTTTGGAGTCTTTGGGGGGGGTGTTGGAGAACGCCCCCTCGGGAGCCTCGCTCGTTGTCTTGGGAGACTTCAACGCCCATGTGGGCAACGATAGTGTGACCTGGAAGGGTGTGATCGGTAGGTACGGCCTCTCCAGTCTGAATCCGAATGGTGTGTCGTTGTTGGACTTCTGTGCTCATCATAGTTTGTCTATCACGAACACCATGTTCGAACATAAGGGTGTCCATAAGTGCACTTGGCACCAGGACACGTCTCTGCAACATCGCGTGGTCATCAGGGGCTGTACCTCTGAATTGGCAAACTGGGGTGGTGGTCCCAATTTTTAAGAAGGGGGACCGGAGGGTGTGTTCCAATTATCGGGGAATTACACTCCTCAGCCTACCTGGGAAAGTCTATGCAGGGATACTAGAGAGGAGGATCCGACCGATAGTTGAACCTCGGATTCAGGAGGAACAATGTGGTTTTCATCCTGGCTGCAGCACTTTTGACCAACTCTATACGCTCCACAGGATTCTGGAGGGGGCATGGGAGTTTGCCCAATCTGTCCACATGTGCTTTGTGGATTTGGAGAAAGCTTTCGACCGTGTCCCTCAAAAGATCTTGTGGGGCGTGCTCCGAGAGTACGGCGTTCCGGATCCGTTGCTACGAGCTATTCGGTCGCTGTATCACCGGAGCCAGAGTTTGGTCCGTATTGGTAACAGCAGGCCGGATTCGTTTCCAGTGGGAGTTGGAGTCCGCCAAGGCTGTCCTTTGTCACCGATTCTGTTCATAATTTTTATGGACAGAATTTCTAGGCGCAGTCGAGGCGATGAGGGGTTCTGGTTTGGTGGCCATCGGATATCATCTCTGCTTTTTGCGGATGATGTTGTCCTCTTGGCTTCATCAAGTCGGGCCCTCCAGCTCTCATTGGAGCGATTCGCAGCTGAGTGCGAAGCAGCCGGGATGAAGATCAGTACCTCCAAGTCCGAGGCCATGGTTCTCAGTCGGACAATGGTGGACTGCACCTTCCGGGTCGGGAATGAGGTCCTGCCCCAAGTGGAGGAGTTTAAGTATCTTGGGTTCTTGTTTACGAGTGAGGGAAGGATGGAGCGAGAGATTGACAGACGGATCGCTGCAGCCTCTGCTGTTAAGCGGTGCCTGTACCGGTCCGTCGTGGTGAAAAAGGAGCTGAGCCGCAAGGCGAAGCTCTCAATTTACCAGTCGATCTACGTTCCAACCCTCACCTATGGTCACGAGCTTTGGGTAATGACCGAAAGAACAAGATCACGGATACAAGCGGCTGAAATGAGCTCCCTTCGCAGGGTGGCGGGGTTCTCCCTTAGAGATAAGGTGAGAAGCTCCGCCATCCGGGGAGAGCTCGGAGTAGATCCGCTGCTCCTCCGCATTGAGAGGGGCCAGTTGAGGTGGCTCGGGCATCTGGTCAGAATGCCCCCTGGACGCCTCCCTGGTGTGGTGTTTCGGGCATGTCCAACCGGGAAGAGACCCCGGGGTTGACCTAGAACACGCTGGAGGGACTATGTCTCTCGGCTTGTCTGAGACCGCCTCGGTGTCCCCCTGGGAGAGTTGGAGGAAGTGGCTCGGGAGAGGGACGTCTGGACCTCTTTGCTGAGGTTGCTGCCCCCGCGACCCGACCCTGGACTAAGCGGAAGAAGAAGATGATGATGATGATGATGATGATAAAGATTATTACTGTTGGTAAATGTCTATAATGTAAGTGGAATGAAACACTTTGAGCCATGTTGTTATTTTAAACACACACACACACACACACACACACACACACATACATTTCACTGCATTAACATTTGCATTGTACTGCGTCAGACTGCCTCGCACCATAATCCTGCCCTTGATTATTTTCCCATAAGAGACCTTTACTGGTTGTGATCCCATCTTGCTGTTTATTGTCGTTTCTGCTGTATTGTGTTATTTGTTATTACAAACCACTTCTCATGTTCTCTTCCTGCAATATTAGATGTTTAATATCCTCAAGTCTTCTAAAATTTATCCTAAAAAAGATAACATCCGCATCGGCGTCTTTTTCTTTATCGTTTTCACAATGCGTTGGTGTTGATAAAGCCTCAGCTTGATAACTGGCTGATTCATTGAAAAAACGCCTTGTGATCTGTCCAGCACCCTCCTGTAAAGCACCTGTTTGGATTCTTGATTTGAAATCTGATTGATTTCTATGTGCTGTTGCAGTTATTTAACTTGTGACTTTCTGACAACTGGCAGATGTTGCCACATTTGACTTCCCCCAGCTGCTGTGAGCTGGTATGAGATACAGTAATGTACATGACTAGCTTTGGGGTAAAGCAGCAGGAGTGGCACCATGTGTAGCAATGATCCTGCCGTACACGACGCCAGACACGCCGGTGTTATTTATTCATTCATTCATTTGCGGAACCGCATAATGCAGTGCTTCTCAATTATTTTCTGTGACGCCCCCTCTAGGAAGAAAAAAAAAAACATTTCACGCCCCCCACAACCACCATGCGTGCGATTATAAGTCATATTATTTGTCAATGAAATTGTTATTAGTACACCTCTGCATAACATTGTATCTTTATTAATATTAAAAAACAAAAAAAGAAAAAATATAGTTAAACTTACAATAAAGAACAAACTTTATTCACATTGCTTTTTTAATCTGTAACACAAAAGATTTAAAGTGCACCAATCTGCCTGAAAAAATTCATCCTTATTTAAACTGCAATCATGAAAATTTTTGGAAATAGGAAATTTAGGAATTTTCGAAAAGGAGATTTTTCCATGTTATTTCTTGAGGGATTGTTTACTGCACTTAATTTCGTTTGCTCGGTGCGAAAAACCCCTACACCATAGTGCGACAATAAGAGCGCCACTGCCAATTATTGGAGTGGAGGTGCAATCACACTTAATTCTAGTATAGTATTCCATAAAAGCATGTTTGCCAGCATCAAACGCACATCCACCACCACTACCCCCTTCCCGGCATCACACCACGCCTCCCAATGGGGGTGAGCCCCACTATTTGGGAAGCACTGGCTTAATCACACTAGAGTTGTGGTGAGGCTGGAACCTATCTCGGCCAACTCTGTGAGAAGAAAAGGTCGGTAGGCCCTGACCAGATCAGCTGCTCATCGCAGAAACCCCCCCCCACACACACACACAACCACTTACACCTCACACCTAGGGACACTTTGGAACAACCAATTAAGCTAATGTGCATATCTTCAGACTGTGGGAGGAACCTGGAGTACAGACAGGAAACCCATGCAAGCAACAGGGAGTACACGTTTACTCTGGAAGGTGGCTGAGATAACCACTATGCCAGCATGCCACCCTCAGATTTTTCAGATTTGCAGTAAAAAATTGAAAGTAATTCAACACAAATTTGCATAATTCATATTTACATTTACAGTATATCCAGAGCAGCGTACATTTTATCACCAAACCATTCAGGATTTACTACCCCAAGGCCCAGCAGTGTATGACTAACCCTAACTGGTAGTATGAAGTCATGGCTAATGATAATCACTCAGTTCATTTTCTATAACCGCTTCATCCTAATTAGGGTCGCAGGGAGGCTGGTGCCCATCCCAGCCGACTCAGGGCGAGGGCAGAGTACACCCTGGACAGCTCGCCAGGCCATCGCAGGGCGGAAACACGCCGACGGCTTTGCAGCCTACTCTTGTCGAAAGTCAGCAATGGTTCTTTTACATGCCTCACACCATAGACAGTGAGAGACATAGCCGGCCTTTGATAACCCAGTTAGCTGCACTGGGAGGACAGTGACAACCTTGTGGAGAGTGGGACTCAAACCCCCAACCTTTGGATCAGCGATCTGGCGCCTTATACCACTAGACCACCACTGCTTGCTAATGATAATAACTGTTGCAAATCTATGTAAATCATTCTCATTGAACACAATCCATCCATCCTTCCATTTATTTGCTGAGATGCAACTCTGAGCGAAGCCAAGGTTCATCATGGACAATTCACCTGTCTATTGCAGGGATAACACACATAGCCATTCACCCATTGCACTTTTTTTTTTTTTTTTTTTTTTTACAGCATCATATGGTCAACTTGATTGTGATTTTATTCCCCGGTCCAAGGAACATAACACTAATTCTAAGCATGACAGCTGTTTAAATAGCTGCTACGTACAACAGTGTTTGTTCTTCACGGCGAGCCTGCTGTTAGAACACATGCTGAGTGTGAATGATTACTGCTGAATCAGTGGCTGAATCATGAGTTTGTCAAGATGTTTGAAAAGTATGCAACTTCAGCTGGCACATTGTGATGCCAGAGCGCTGCATATAAATCTATTCAAAGCAGAAGGACGCTTTCGGACAATTAATGATATCGCTTTCAATATTTAATACTACACCGACATTAAAAATGTGTCACTTCTGGTAGTTTTGGGTCCTAGTGTTTTGACAGTAATGATGGCAAACAATAAAAAAAAAAAACAAGAAGAAGCAGAAAATTTCAAATGACAAAAACATTAAACTGCCAAAAAAAAAGAGACATTTCGAGCGAGAGTGAGAGACAGAGATATGAGAAAACAACACTGAGAGAAGTGCCGAATAGAACTCCAGCACACTGCATGCATCAACAATCTGACAAACGGATAACAGAAGGTGGTTTTAGTAATCTGGAGAAACACAACGTCTGAGAGCAAGCGCACAAAGAGACAATAATGAGAGATAAAAAAAAGAAAGGCAAGAGGTAAAATAGAAGGCAGGAACCCAAGAGCAGATCTGCGTGATTTTGCAACAAAGATAACAGTCACTCGGAGCAGCACTGAGATAACGGTGACAAAGTTAATTGCAGTAATTGGTGATGAGTGCATTGTACGTGCATGCTCATGTCAGAACACGCCAAACAGAGTAGCGCTGAGATACATCAGATGATTCATGGTGTGTTTACCAAGTCCGATCCTGATTGGTCATGGCATTCGGTACATTCTCTAAACGACAATGCAATTCATTTGTGCAGTGGTTTAATAGATAATTCTGTTTTTGCAACTAGAACAGGCTGGTGTGCATGGTGCACTGACAGACCACAATTCCCCCCAAAATTACCTCTTTAATTGCAGCTGGGGTTTTTTTTTTGTTTTCCTTTCAGTCTAGCAGAGTTGACTGGGGAACACACATTTAATGTGAAGAGCGAGAGACAGAGAGAGAGAGAGAGAGAGAGAGAGAGATGGACTGAAATACAGTACAGGGATCCCTCGCTACTTCGCGCTTCAATTCATGCTACTTCAGTGCATCGCAGTTTTTTTCTAAAAATATTCATCGAATTAAAAAATAGGGAAATTAAAGAAGAAACCGAGAAAAGGTTAAGGAAAATGCTACAAAACAAAGCTAATTATGCAAAAAAAAAAAAAAAAAATCCCCAAACAAACAAAAACAAAAACACAACCCAAAACCTCCCAACAAAATTAGTTACATTTTTGTGAGGTGCACATCTGTGTGTGTATTTTTATTTTATTTACATCTTACGCATTTGTTTTTAAATCTTTAATTGTTATTATAAGCATTTATAGCATTGAATATGTATTTATTGATATTATATACATATACATGTACGTATACATCAGTTGGGGGGGGTCCTACTTTGCGGAATTCAGTGGTCGCGTGGGGATCTCGGTCCCAATTAACCGTGGAAAGTGAAGGTAAGGTAAAAAAGTCTGTTGGGTTTTTACACCTGAGCTTAGTGGTTCATCAGGCCGGTGCTTATCTCCGGTTTCCATAGCGTGAAGCGACCAGGAGTTCATCTCCCCCTGGATGGGACTCTAGTCCATCGCAGGTCACCTTCCCAGTATATTTTTTACTGGTACCCATTTATACTGCTGGGTGAACAGAGGCACATTTGTGGTTGAGACCTTGCCCAGGGGTCTTAGCACAGTGAGGGTCTCAGTGGGATTCAAACTCACAACCTCCTGATCATGAGTGTAGCACCCTAACCACTACACCACCGGTCCCACTGTGGAAAGTGAGGGATCCCTGTATAGAGTTTTTATGGATAGTATGTCACCTCACAGAGGTGGATGATACACATACACACACACACACACACACACACACACACGTGCGCGCACGCACGTGAAACAAAGCAAAGGAGAAAATCTAAGGCAGTCGTGCAAACTTCTTTGTTCTATTTGCTTTTTGAAAGAAAGAAACACGGCAACATTTATGCTGCTTGACATTTTCAGCATGCATTAAAAAGCAGCACCATTTGGCATATAAATAATTTGCAAAATCAAAACTCAAAGGTCTCAACAAAAAATAAGTAAATAGAATCTAACCGAATTAATGTGTTTCCTTCTTTTATACAAATAACCTCCGCCGTCTTCGGGATATCAGTCGACACCGTCACTTTGATTAACATTGTGATTAATGGTGTCACGCTGAGAGGGGGAAAGTGAAAGAAAGAAAAGCAGCCAGTGTTTTAATCACCAATCGTACATTTACTTTAATATCATTAATATATTCATAGAGAAGGTGGATAACTGTGAAGAGATAATTGGGTGGAAAAAAAAGGAATACACAAGACGTGTTTGTACAATGTAGATTGTCTGGTTAACACCATTAAACACTACCAGCATGGCAACAACAACTGCTTCGCTGCAGGCCTGGAGCTTCAGGTGTGAAAGAAATGTGATCATGATGGTTAGCTGAACGCTTCATGGTAATCCATCTCACCATCAGAATAACAGCTTCTATTCCAAGGAGATCGTGTTAACAACAGCAATAGAAGTCGTGTGCAGATCGCAGGGGAGACTGCAGTAAAAATCCACCATTGTATTGTGGTCAGCCTATGAACTTTTCAGCCCAGCATTGTATATTATATCTTTGACTTTGAACCATGAGGTCACAGGATCAAATCCTTTCATGTTAAGCCTCTGTGGATTTTAGAACAGGTCTCGCTCTTTACTTTGATTTGGTTTCGGAAGAACAGTCTGGATAAATTCACACACTTTTAAAAGAAAAATGAAAGTGACTAGGCTGAAAATAAAAGCTCGGTTTTATAAATATTAAAATAAAATCCAATTCTCACCCATCAAATGTTTCTTCCCTTTCAGATATGACCACCACCAACCAGGGAGTCCAGGGAGGGGTGTCAGCATTCACATGCCCCCTTTGTGACAAACTCTGCTGCTACCTGCATCATGCATCAACCCTGAGATCTCCAGGTTGATAGTCACGCAGCTTGTCAATGAACCCTGAATGATGGTTTTGAGTTTTTTTTTTTTTTTTTTTTTTTTTTTTCTGGGAATGCAGTAAACCTGATGGGGTTTAAGGTGTTATTATGTGATACACAAAGTTATGAGCAAATATACAGGGATCCCTCACGTTCCGTGGTTGATATCCAACATGGCCCAGTGTAAAATGTAGCCTAGTTCTACGAAAAGCTAACACTTGCTCATCATGACTGTTGATTTAGATAAATCAATAAAAATTTGAAAAAGTCAAAACCTTGAATTCTGTCCATTTAAAAAATACAATCAAGTCTTCTTTAGTTTGTTTGTAAATTTAACATTAATTTCAGCAAAAATAGCGACTTTACTAATCACATTAATATTTCCCTATATTTTCTACATCACCAATGAACACAAAGCACCAGGTGTACGGCTTCATTTCTTGTTTCCCAACAAACCCAATCCATCTCTACACCAGTGTTTTCTTGAATGACGTTTTGAGCGAACTCATTCATTCATTGACCAAACGCTGCTTTTGCTTCTGGAGAGCATGTCTATAGTTATTATGTCTTCACTTCAAAATAACTCCATCACTATTAATTCAGAACACTACTGAGAGTTGAGATGTGAGACCAGCACAGAATGGTACACACCAATATTTTCAAAATTCATATCAAACACAGTATAAAATCCTTTAGGCTTACATTAAGACGAAAGAAACACTACAAAGCATTTTCAGTTCTGATTCAGAACTCATTCTGGACAGGCAGACTGGAATTAATGCGACAGTGACTTCCATGCAACTCAACATTTGTCATCATTTCATCATACCATGAATGAAAGGTAGAGGAAAACAGAGAGGGAGGAGTTCAGTGGCGGAAACAGACTTTAGAAACTTATAAGGTGATTAAAAGGTATTTGTTGAAACCGCTCATTGCTTGAACAGACCTCAGAAGAACATGGCCATAGGAGAACCGGATTACAGCACCAAAGTCATTCATTTTCTGAACCGCTTAATTCTAATTAGGGTCGTGGGGAGGCTGGCACAAATCTCAGTCGACTCCAGGCTACACCCTAGACAGCTCGCCAGGCCATCACAGGGCCAACACTCACACAACCATTCATACTCACACCTACGGGTGATTCGGAACAGGAATCATGACCCGTTTAGACGAGGGTCCGATGAAGGCCACATTGAAAAAATAGTATGACAAAAGGATCAATCATTATGTGAATACAGCAGAAGGCAACCATTACAATACGGGATGATAAGAGCAACCACATAATCAATCATATTCACTGTCTACAGCAATCTGCAGTGGCTTACGAAAGTATTCACCTTCCTGGCATTCTTACTATATTGTTGCCTTACAACCTGTAATGTTAATGGACTTTTCTGGTATTTCATGGACATAAATAGTCCAAATCTGTGAAATGAACTTAAAAAAAATTTTAAAAATGAAAGAAAGAAAGTGGTGTGTGTGTGTGTGTGTGTGTGTGTGTGTGTGTGTGTGTGTGTGTGTGTATTCACTCCCTTTGCTACGAAGCCCCTGCAAATAATGGCTCGTTGGCAAAATGCCAATTAAGTATATACTTTTGTAAGCCACGGTTCTCTCACTAAGCCTGGTGTACACAAGAGACTCTGTTACCTGACACCAGGGATTCGGCTTTAAAATCATGAAAAAAGCTTAATGTGTGGGGACAAGCAACTGGATATTTTGTCACCAGCAACAAGCTCCAAAGGCATTGGAGTGTTTCACTTAAAGCAGCTTGAGATCCAGACACTAAGTTGCTGACAACTGAAGCTTCTCGTGTGCCGTCAGGCCAGATATTCGGATCCTCAACCAGGTCATCCAGGTGAGCCAATTGGCACCAAGATGCAAGTCATGTGAATATTTCGACGAAATGGCAAGGTTATTGTAAAACAACTTCTTAGTAGAAGATATCACCCACAATACAATGTGTTCGATTTTGGTTGGAGATAAAACCTGCAGAAAGATGGATCTCCAGTAATAGGGTTGAAGGCCCATCTTTCTATAGGTTTTATCTCCAACCAAAACCAAACACACCTTTCACATCACAAACATCAGGTACTCGGGTGTGTATGATTAAGGTTTGGAGCCAAAGTCTTCAGGAGGGTAGATGTTTAGGAACAGGGTTGGAGACCCCTGGTTTATATAATATGAATTAAGCCAAGAAACATGCCTGTCTTGGTGCATCAGACATGGCTTTGTCCACGGTTTACTGTTGGTAAAAGTGTGGGGCAGTGGTGGTCTAGTGGATAGGGTGCTGGCTCGCTGATCCTAAGGTTGGAGGTTCGAGTCCCCACAGGGTTGTCACTGTCCCCCCGGTGCAACTAACTGGGTTATCGGTGTGTTTCCACGACCTGGAGAGGGATGGGTGCCGCCAGGTCAAATCAGCCCAAGTCTCGCCATGAAGGCGCCCCAATGACATCCCCGGATGTTAAGGGATAAGTGAAGAAGAAGTGTGACGGTGTCTTCAAATCTAGAGATATCATAGTAATCTGACAGCTGCCTTGAATTTGGACAATGGCATGTTGGTTTTTGTTATGGGACCATACTATTTCAATAATGTGACCTTGAAGCACTGAAACAGAGCAACTGTGGAAGTAAACTTGATCCAGTAAACTTTATCCAGTATTGGGCAACAGCATCTCGAGTTTCAGACAGCTCATGTCACCCATGTTTGCCAGGCTTTAATATTCATATGCACTGAAACACTTTACAAGAGACTGAATCTGATTGTCCTAATAGTGATAGAGGAACAGAGTGATTTTCATGTCTCCTTGTTCTTTTAATGTGCGAATGAAAACACGGAGTTCATTCTGTCTGAACCCGAGGCTTAGAAGGCTTAAACGCTCGTGCTTTCCTGATCATTGGGCTTTAGGATTCTGAGCTTTCTAGTTAAACACACAAATGAAAGCTACAAATGCAGCTTATGGTGAATACGGATACAGTATTTCATAAATTCAAATTAACTAGCAAGGAAAAAAACTGGACGTACAGGAAAAGCCCTTTATCTATATGAGTTGGGCTGGTCAGTAAAATATTCATGTAGACCATAACACAGACATTACCGTTTAACGTAGTGTTAAAATGTTAATGCTAAAATGTCATATTATACTGAACCAGCACACGGTTCTGTCCAACTTACAAGCCTTATTACTAACAACCCTTCTGTCCATCGACCTTCCCATGCTTTCCCTGGTGTCTGATCATTACTGTTTGAGCACTGCTGTGCAAACCAAAGCAATCAAGTACAAAAGTTTGCATACCTTGAACGCAACATAAAATGTATGTTCAAACCCATTTTTATTTCATGGGTTAAGAGTCACAGAATTTTCTTGGACAAATAGTGTAGGTCTATCAGCGCATCAGCAGGCCCTGTGGTTATAACCTCCCCATCTGGGAGGTCATGAAGTGAACAGCTGGATATGCAGATTTCTTGTTTCATTAAGATCGATATAGCAAATGAACCAAAAAGCTAAGGCAGACGAAAGGCCGTAGGCATACCTCGAGATAGGGTTGGTAGGGACACACACCAAATTTCAGGAACACTGAAATATCTCTACCAACTGTCATTGTGACTACAACTGAGATGTGTTACAGACTGAGTGCCATAACGATTCTCAGCCACATAGCGCTAATGGTCTATACAATCTGGTTCAGCACACACTGTGGGGTAAGCCTTTCTGACATAGCTAGCTACTGTATGAAAAATGTCCTTATTAACTAAGTCAAGAGGACAAAATGGATAGATATATTTCCTCATTCCACCACCAAGTCTCCTTATCTACTGTCTTTCCAGAGGACACGCCAAGTACCCTCCTACCTGTCTCCCTGATCACATTAGCTGTAGTTGTCCAGCCATCTGGAAGCACTTCCTGACCACCCAAAACCTGTTTCAACTCTTCCTTGAAGACAACACGACACTTTTCCTTTTACAACACGACACTCTTGTGAAACAGTTTAGAAACAGTGGCACTGAGGAAAAGACAGGAGGCAGAGCTGGAGGTAGCAGAGATGAAAATGTTGAGGTTCTCTTTGGGAGTAATGAGGATGGATAGGATCAGGAATGAGTACATCAGAGGGACAGCACATGTTAGAGGTTTTGGAGACAAAGTCAGAGAGGCTAGATTGAGATGGTTTGGACATGTACAGAGGAGGGATAGTGAGTATATTGGTAGTAGGATGCTGAGGTTGGAACTACCAAGCAGAAGGACTAGAGGAAGACCAAAGAGATGATTTATGGATGTGGTGAAGGAGGACATGAAGGTAGATGGAGGCGGATGGTTTGCTGTGGCGACCCCTGAAGGAAAAGCCGAAAGGAAAGAAGAAGAAGAAGATCTAGATAACACTAATTCGCCAGTATGATATTGTGATAAATACGAAAAAGTCGGCAAACATCGTTTCATAAAACTATGAAATTTCCTGAAAAATTATATTGAGCATCCATGTGTGTTCAGGTATGAAAAAATGAAAAGATAAACGAATGTCATGTTTTTGTTAGGCCCTGCCGTGGCCTGGTGAGCTGATCAGGGTGTATTCTGATCGATTGAGAGTTGACTGAGATGGGTGCCAGCCTCCCCTGGACCCAAATTAGAATTACACAGTTGGTCTCCTTGTTGTATTTATGTTTATTGCATGTACTTTTAAGTACGTACACAATTGTAAGCTTTCTTGAACTTGCTTTAATATTCCTGAGAACGCTGGCACTTTTAGCCAGTTGAAATCTGTCATGTGTCCCCACCAATTTTCACGCGAAATCTACACCCTCGTTTTAATGTGACAGCCACACAGGAAGAGTTTGGAGAAAAGAGAGTCCAGCAACAAGTGAATCGCTTCACGAGTTTTTTAGAGAAGGACTCGTGGCGAGCTCTGGATGACTCTGGATAAACCTACATACACTTCCTGCTTCCAAAGGTTTCTGAGTTAAACTGTATACAGCGAGTTTCCTCGCTGAAGTCTGGATCCGTGAGCAGTATTCAGCTGGTTCACTATTAAATACTAAATTATCATTCGCTTGGATTATCATTTTCCATTTCATTCATTTTCTGTAACCGCTTAATTAGGGTCACAGGAAGGCTGGCATCCATCCCAGCTGACTCCTGATGAGGGCAGAGTACACCCTGGACAGCTCGCCAGGCCATAGCAGGGCAGAAACACGCTGACGGCTTTGCAGCTACTCTTGTCAAAAGTCAGCAATGGTTCTTTTACATGAACCTCACACCATAGACAGTGAGAGACATGACCGGCCTTTGATACCCCAGTTCGCTGCACTGGGGGGACAGTGAAAACCCTGTATAGAGTGGGACTCGAACCCCCAACCTTAGAATCAGCGATCCAGTGCCCTTTACCACCAGGCCACCACTGCCTCACAACAACATTTTTGATTGACAGGGGGCAGTGGTGGTCTAGTGGTATAGGGCGCTGGATCGCTGATCCGAAGGTTGGGGGTTCGAGTCCCACTCTCCACAAGGTTCTCACTGTCCTCCCCAGTGCAGCTAACTGGGTTATCAAAGGCGGGCCATGTCTCTCACTGTCTATGGTGAGAGGCATGTAAAAGAACCATTGCTGACTTTCGTAAAGAGTAGCTGCAAAGTCGTCAGCGTGTTTCTGTCCCTTGCTAAAAGGGTTGTGACAGGAAGGGCATCCGACGTAAAAACCTCTGCCAAATCAAACGTGCGAATCAGATGATTCGCTGTGGCGACTCCTGAGTAAAAGGGAAAAAAGCCGAAAGGAAGACAGACAGACAGTCATACATTTTGCCATGATCGACAGGAATCCACCAAAAGTTCCCTCGAGATTATCACCATTCAGTCCCACAACCCACAATACTCATCACATTTCTCACAAATTGTTGAGACCGTGGACATTGTGCCTCATTGCAAACTCAGGATGTTGTTGTTGTTTTCCTTTCGGCTGTTCCCTTCAGGGGTCGCCACAGCGAATCATCTGCCTCCATCTCACCCTATCCTTTGCATCTTCTCTTACACCAACAACCTTCATGTCCTCCTTCACCACATCCATGAATTGTCTCTTTGGTCTTCCTCTAGGCCTTCTGCCTGGTAGTTCCAGCCTCAGCATCCTATTACCAATATACTCACTATCCCTCCTCTGTACATGTCCAAACCATCTCAATCTAGCCTCTCTGACATTGTCTCCAAAACTCAGGATAAGGAACCAAAAACCCATGGAAGAACTTCTGTTCCTCAATTCCTATTTGAAGGAGTTTGTATTTGATTAATTTTTATTTATTCATTTTTACCTGCATACCTCATTTTCCTCGACAGTTCGGTACCGAAATACAGTAATTTCTCACTACTTCATGTTTCAGTTTCTGTGGCTTCAGTGCATCGCAAGTTTTTCAAAAATAGTCATCAAAAAATAAAAAAATAAGGAAATGAAGGAAAAAATAGGGGGGAAAGTCAAGGAAATGTCACCAAACAAGGCCAATTATGCAAAAAAGACCCAAACAAACGGGTGGGGGTTATTATTATTATTATTATTATTATTATTATTATTATTATTATTATTATAATACCAGGCAGAAGGCCTAGAGGAAGACCAAAGAAGAGATTTATGGATGTGGTGAAGGAGGACATGAAGGTAGTTGAAGTAAGAGAAGAAGATGCCGAGGATAGGCTGAGATGGAAGCAGATGATTCGCTGTGGCGACCCCTGAAGGGAACAGCCGAAAGGAAAAGAAGACTATTGTTGTTGTTGTTGTTGTTGTTGTTGTCGTGCTGAAGTATAAAACGGAGATTCTTGTGTATCATGGACTGAAAGGATTTAAACATGTGTATAAATATATTTACTCATGTGAAATGTCAAAAGTTTCAGAAATGTGTACCCAAGGCTCCAGTTTCCGGTTTCCATAGTAAAATATCTGTGCGATTGCAGAAAGCACAGCATTCAGGATCCTTCGACACAACAATAATGAGTTGATCGTCCATGTTGAAGAAGGTGAAATCATCAAACTCATTAAATTCTTCATTGTCTCTCTTCAAAATATATTTTGTTGACACTGATTGGTGGAATCTGTCAATCAGTGGCATCTTTAAACTCTGATGAGTAATTACTCGGTGGCGTAGTTGTTAGCAGCACGAAGGTCCTGGGTTCGATTCCCAGCGCTGGCATTTCTGTGTGGAATGTGCACGCTCTCTCCTTGCTTGCGTGAGTTTCCTCCGTGTATTGTACTCCGGTTTCCTCCCGCAGTCAGAGACCACGCACAATAGGCTAATTGGCCTAGGTGTGAGTGTTGAGGGTGAACCCTGCCCCTGCTCAGGGTCGGTTGAGATGGGTGCCAGCCTCCCCCCATGACCCTAATTAGCATTAAGTGGCCTCGGAAATGAAAGTACTTGCTGGAATCATGATTGGGTAACAGTTTAACTCAGAACACACCCACTTCATGTCCTCTCGTTGCTCATTTTTCCAGCTTTCACTGTGTTTACATGCTCGCTTATGTCTCATCACTTCCTGTGTGGATGCATCCGAAAACAGGCAAATGGTCAGGCGATCAGCAAGCAGATATAAATAAGCGTAAGCATGGGGCTACAGTTAAACACTAGTGTTTATTGTGGTCGAGTTGAGAATTGTATCAGACACCAGCAGGAACACGCCGTGTTCATTAGAGTAATGAGTGCGACCGCTGAACAGTTAGAGGTCAAGACTGGGAGCTGAAGATTATTTTTAGTTGTAGGGAGCAACTTCTAGAGCTGCAGACCTGGTCACGCCTGTGGCTCAGCTGTCAGTGGGAGATATGATTATTTATCGGAGCGGGTCTAGTGTGCAGCAGGCTGGTCGCTCAGGTAACGAGAAAGCAAAAGCCACAAATCTCGAGTCCAGTATTCACTTAGAAGAGTCCATTCTTCTTATACTTATACAATTCACAGCACCAATCGCTGCAAAGTTGGCCGACAGCGACGTCCCCACACTGACCAGATGCCATTTCTTATACCACCGATGCAATCGCGGCAAAAATAATCCATTGTTATGGGATGTAATCTCTCCCAGACTGGAGCTGAAGTTCTATCTGGCCCACTGAACAATATTCTGACCTTCTGACTCTGTACCTCTCCGCATCACTGATAATAAAATAGATTAAAAACAGATCGAAATCACGCCAACTACGGCCGTGGATTATTACCAGCGACGGCTTTGCCAATTCTGCCGTGTTTTAGAAGCTTTAAAGGAGGATTTATTTACAACTTTTTGATGTTTGTTTTTCTGCAGCATGAATTAATTGCGGTTAATGAAGATTTATTTGGCATTTACTAATTACACAAGATCAAAGGGTGGCTTGAGTCTTTGTTTCCACAATGATGGGATGGAAAAGGACAGGCGCTGCTGGAATTACAGACGTGGTGATATGAAAATTTGTAACTGATGCTCATTAGCTGAATGCTTCATGAGTGGATCCGCGTACAGAACCTATGACCTGAAGGCAACTGTGGCGAATACAAAATGACACGTTTTGGATGATCGTACGGATAAATATATTCTATTTTACACTCCTTCGTGTTCAGTGTGTTATTAATACCTCTCATATTCATGGGTCGAAAAAGGTTATTGAACGTGTTATCCATGGATCTGACTCTGTCTAACGTTTTCAAGCATGAGTTATGAATTATGAGACAAAAGCGCTCACGTACACATGTCACATACCATGTGGTAGATCAGGGGACATCTTTGGTACTGTATTTGCATGACTGAAGGCACGTTGATCAGCCATAACAATAACACCACCTGACTGGTCTGCAGGTAGGCAGCTACACGCACAGCAAGCTGCAATACACTGTGTTCTGACTCCTTTCAATCAGAGCCAATATTAATAGTTTCAGCACTTTGCTTTTATTTCTTACGTATCCATGAGGCGGTCCAAAATGAAAATTTAATCATGAGTAAAAAAGATTAGATTAATTACAGGAAACGCTCATAGAGGATGTATCTCTTTATGATCTTCAGTAATTTAAGCCATCAGAAAATTGCGGTCATGTGGGTAAGATTTTAGTACATCTAAGTGCATTATTGACGTCTACCTCAGCCCATAGCTAAGAGTCGCACTACAATCATAGGGAGGCTGGAGCCGATACCAACTAACACCAGACATGAGTAAGGTGCACCCTGAACAGCTGACCAAACCATCACAGGGCGAAAACACACACACACACACACACACACACACACACACACACACACACACACACACACACACACACACACAAAACTGTCTAGTTAACCTGATGTGTTTTGGACTGTGGGAGGAAATCACAACACCAGGGGGTAAAAACCCAGGCATGCGCACAAGCAACATGCAAATTCAGCACAGAAATCTCAAACCCAGAACTGCCCACATATAGGCCTATTTAATTATTATATATATTTTTAATTGTTCTTTTTTTTTCTTTCTTTCAAGAATGTTAACGTTCACAGATGGAGGTTCTGTGGATTGGACTAGTGGCCAAAGAAAAGAATGTAAATATATTCAAATCATCTTGGTGGTAGTCTCAGGCTCTGAATATTTAAGGGGTAAAATGTGCCAATTTTCATAAGCCTTTGGTAGTGTCAGAATATTCTTTTCACTTTTATTCAGGAGAAATATGAAAGGTCTAAAATGATCTTGAGGTTTGAGGTCTCGTCCATGACTGTTTATCCTTCAGTGATGCAGTAAAGCACGAGAGGGAGGCTACATGCAGCTCATCAAGCTGGTTTGCCTCTCAGCGCAATGTCAACAAAGTTATTATGCACAAAATCTTTATTTCCTGCAAGACTCATATGTGACATTTTGCTGTTGACTTCTGTGGTGTTTCTCAGCTCAGCTGACCCCTGACCTAAGCGAGCACTTTGATTAGAATGACTCAGAGAAATTTCAAAAGATATTTAAAAATGTCATTCCGAAGCGTTTTTTTTTTTTTTTCTTCCCCCCTTTTCTGCTGGCTTCAGGCCGAGGATATCAGTGTTGCAATTCTCATTCATTCTACATCACACTGCTGGGGACATGAGTGGGTGTTTTGTCAAGAGCAGAGAAGGTGAAGTGTGTGTGTTTGTGTGTGTGTGTGTGTGTGTGTGTGTGTGCGCGCGCGCGCATGCGTGTGCATGCATGTGTGTGTATGGACCCACCACCCACGACAACGGATTCATTGGACAGTGGTTGGCTTGAAACAATCCACCATTGATCATCTGCTCTCTGTGATTCACCGGCATGTTTTTGTTGTCGTTTGAAGTCACCTACACAGTGACCAATCACCTCTCCACCTCCATTTTGTCTTACATGTGTTTCTTTCTTCTTCCCTCTCGAACACACTCTTTCCTCTTGGCTGAATTGTTTCTGTGGGAGCCGACTGGGTTACTGGTACTGCAAAACTCGCTTTCTGCTCCTCTGCATGTGCACCATTTCTCCCCCCAGCTTTCTTTCTCTCTGACTGGTTCACTTTTTCCCCCTCTTTTTTTTTCTTTTCTCTCATCTACCACCCACTGACCGCTGAATAAGAATGAGTGGGTTTTCTCTTTCTTTCTTATCCATGTTCCAGTACCAAGTTAAAATTTAGTCATGAATAAAAAAGATCAGAAAGACACTCGTAGAGGATGTATCTCTTCATCATCCGTTCTCTGTGTGTTTTAATTTCATACACACTGAACGGAAATTTTACAAATCAGAAAACTGGAATTGTGCTTTTTAACACAGAATGCCAATCCAGTATCAGAAGTTCCAGTAATTCCTTCAACACCAAAATAGAATTTGTGGGCGGGATTTTAATGCATACATGTACAATTTTTGGACAGGGAGGAACTGGGGGGTGCTGATGAATCTTCACGTAAAATTTCTGAACAAGTACGGTCAGACAGTGTTTTCAACATCATAAACACAGAATATAATGGGCCCATTCACTTCAAAGGTACATTACAAAAAGTAGTGGCATCGGTCATCCTTACAGCATAATCTGTGCATATTTAATATGTTATATTGACACAGATTCTTATTTTGTAACATAAATGACCATTATAAAAACTGGAAATTTTATCCCATGGATTACTACCGAGGGCTGAACCAATGTTTAGCTGTGTATTTTTCCCCTGTACGTGAAGTTAATGTTTTGGACAAGATTGTGCAGTCCAAGGAAACAAGCAGATCAGGTCAGCAAGTGAAATTATAGGTGATAATCTGTTGAAGAATCAATTATTACTAATAGTTTTGAGAAAATCGGTGTAAATAGTTATCTATTTAAACCAGCGAGGAAGGAGTCTTGGAGAGACGGGGAGACGTCACATTCAAGTGACTCTGAGGATGAAAATGCGTGATGGGAGTTGATGAAAGATGTGCTTGACAGTAAATCCAACATTACTTATGCAATTTTGCTGACATTTTCACAACTCGGCTTTCTTGTTGTCAGTTGGTTTTGCAAAAAATGTAAAAAAAAAAAAAAAAAAAAAAAAAAATTCACAATCTCTGTGCTTCTTGTTTCTGCAGCACAGCATTCGCCAATAATGTGTTATGTTGCATAGGGACAATGTATAGCGCAGCTAATTCAATGAGTTCACATCACCAGAAGGCTCAAACAGCTAATGAGGAAGGCAACATGTCCCTGAGCAAGCGCATGTACTCTGACAAGGGGCAAGGACTGACGCTGCTGGAAGGAACCGCTGATGTCCTATTTGATCATTTTAAAGCACAAGTAAGAATAATTCATCACAGGCACCCTTAAAATAAACATGAAATACAGTGTTCTCGCTCGATTCAAATAAAATGCATCATCATGCGATGTCTTTCTGAAACCACTTGCTTTCTCTTGTCCACAAAATATAAACAAAATATTTTGATCCATGCACGAGCACAATGATATTGGTAAACATCACCATCTTGACATTATTCAAATCAGTGTTGTAATGCCAAGTTATTGTGTATGCGCATGATTCTCCTGGTGAGGCGATCGTGTAATTAATGTAATTGTAAACAGACACATAACCAGAACAAGATGTAAAACGGGTGAATGGCAGATACTAAGCCCATTAGCTGGAGTGATTACAACAAATATGAACTGATAACAGAAGAGAGAACCCACAGAGTCTATTTAGATGTGAATAGGCACCTTTAAATTTTTCAGTATTGGCTTTTTCCTTTTAGTGATTAAAACTCTTTACATTTTAAAAGGACTCTGAAAATTTTAACTCTCATGTTTCTTAATGGTTGTGTTGTCATTTCTTTTTTAAGTTTGAAAAAAAAAAAAAAGTCCTTCATAAATAAACCACTTCAATAAGCACTTGGCTCTACCAAGAAGAGGTGTGCATGAGTTTAATTTAATAATAATTAAAAAAGACACGTTTGTTTTCACTCTCATACAGATGCAGGTGGGAGTAAAGTGGTTGGACCATGAGGGAAAGAGAAAGGCCATATTCATTAACATGCACACGTATTAGATATGGAACAGTGCTCACGTAGTATTGTGGACCGCAGTGAGGACATCTTTTCGTAAGCAGTAGCTATAGAAGTGTGCAAGTCACGCGCATCTCCAACATCCACTAGAACCTGCTTAACTAAACATCTGTTCAGGCAACGGAACAGAAACGTTCACATGAACACGTACAACTTGTTGCATTTAATTTGGTGTCGCTGTTTGCTAAAATGATGATGCGATCATACATAAGCAGTGTGTTCGGGTTGTGCAAATGCAGCTGAAAAATACTTTTAGAGCCGCCGGCAGTGTGAAGCACTTCTAGTATTTGAGTGTACGCTTGAAAAGTTCCCTCTGTTTCCATTTTCTGTAAACATGCTCACAGAGTACACTCTGCTTTCCATGTCAATCTTATTGTTATAAGCTACTCCTGCTTTCTCTGGCACACACTTTCTCAAGACACTTGGACTTTCTTTCTCCACATCACGCATCCAGTCAACCTTCAATCTCTCCCCACAGTGTGAAGGCCAAGTGTGGTGTGTGGCATTAAGAGTTCTCTCAAGAAGCCCTGTAACCTTTCTCTTGCCTGTCAGCTGCAGCGCACCTCAAAGTGGTTCCTTCATTTAATCGGGTCTAATGGGGGACAAGCTGATCCTGCTTGTTTAATTACCTCTCAAGTCTGGAATATCCATCTTGCTTTACTATAACCTGGGGTGGAAGAAGACGCCTGTTATTTTTTTAGAGCCCTCTGCTGCTTTATTGGTGCATTGCATTCGCATAGAAAAAACAGCCCATACTGCATTATCCCCATCAAGACATTTATGGAAACGTGGGGGCAGAGTCCAATTCCTGCCTGGGAAAAAAAAAATATATCAATGAACAATAATTTGAAATGTGACTATAATAAATAATAAAATTATATTTATTGCTTTGGAATTGTACAGAACATAATTTCTCAAAGGAATCTGTTTATTACAAGCATCAAAACAATACAGAAGGGAAGGCAGATATAACAGTCCCCGAGACTGGAATGTCGAAAGGAAAAATTAGTAATATCCACTGAACCTGTGGTTAGTACAGACTGAACACACTACACAATAACTTAAGAAGGGACAGTGGTAGCCTGGTGGTAAAGGTGCTGGATCACTGATCTTAAAGTTGGGGGTTCAAGTCCCACTCTCCACGGGTTGTCACTGTCCCCTACTGCAGCTAACTGGGTTATCAGAGGCCGGCCATGTCTCTCACTGTCTATGGTGAGAGGTTCATGTAAAAGAACCATTGCTGACTTTCGACAAGAGTAGCTGCAAAGCTGTCAGCGTGTTTCTGCCCTGCGATGGCCTAGTGAGCTGTCCAGGGTGTATGCTATCCGCACCTGCAGTCGGGTGGGATGGACACCAGCGTCACCGTGACCCTAATTAGGATTAAGCAGTTACAGAAAATGAATGGATAACTTAAGAAAGAAAAAAGTATACAGTATTTTTCTATTTATAATTGATTCGAAGAATTCTTAGCAGTTTACTTTGAATACAATACTCATTGGTATACATTACATAGGAATGACATGGTCTGGTTAGCCTTTATGTTGGGAATAAAAATCCTTATTCTGAGTGGATAATAATGAATGAAAATGGCAGACTCTCAATTTGCTATGGCCATTTTAAACATAATCATTAGCCCACTATAAAATGGAAAAATAAACAATAAAAATTTCATTAGTTAATACTGTATATGCAAACACACTCGTCTTTTCTTATGTGTCTGAATAGCATGTTGGTTAAGCTCTGAATGAGTATGCAGAAAATACTCTGCTCGCTCCACAGCACTATTAGTTTGGCGCAAAGCATAGAGATCTACTAATCAGTATCTCACATGGTGAAATATCTAAATATTAACTACAAAATTGCTTTAGTCTGTTTTTCTTGTATTTCATTGCAGCGTGTGTGTATGTATGTATATATATATATATATATCGTAATATATATCGTATATACAGTCTGCCCCCAACTTACGAAGACCCCTGTGTACGAAATCCCTGGGTTACGAAAACCATTTTCCTGAGTTTCCGTCCCCGAGATACGAAACAACTATCTAACGAAAAGAAATTCAAAATCCAAATGCGCCAATCAAAATTTCACACGATGCGCGAGTTGCTCTCTCATTGGCGGTCTCTCAACATCCCGCCCCGCTGGCCTTCCAGATAGAGACAGAAGGAAGCTTCACTCTTTAGTTTTTAGTTTAGTTTTTTAAGTTGTTTAATTCAGTAAATGTTTAATAAATGTGGGTGCATTTGAGCTCATCTGGAATTCCGATCCCTCAAGGAATCAAATTAAAGTTGAGTTTGTCAAGCAGGCTTTGAATTCACGTCTTGTGGGCGTGGCCGCGGCAAGAAAGAGAGAGAGAGAGAGAGAGAAAGAGAGAGATGGAGAGAGAGGTGTGTGTGTGTGTGTGTGTGTGTGTGTTAATAAAAAAATGTTGAATAATGGTTTAATGAATAAATATGTTAATAAAATGGTTTAATATGTTAATAAAATGTTTAAATGGTTTAATAAATAATTTTCTTTTACTTTTAACACATATTTCACAGCTTAATTTCGTAAGTTGGGGGCCGATTGTATATCGTAATATATATATCGTAACTCGGATAGTGACTATATATATATATATATATATATATATATATATATGTACATACATACATACATACATACATACATACATACATACACAGTCACTATCCGAGTTACTACCTAGATCGGTTCCTACCAACCAGTCAGTCATAAGTCGGATTGGACGTAAGTCGGATATTTAACACAATGAAACCGAAACCACCCAGCACTCACTATGAATTCATGTGAAGCGTATTCTTCACCTGCACGTTCCTTCAACATGTGAATTAAACTTGTATCCTTACTTTGCACTGCTCGCAACATCACTTTCACATTTCTTTGCCTTTTATCTTCCAACCACGTCTGTAGAAACCTTTCCTTCTCTGCAATCAGTCCTTCACGCTGTTTTGTGATGATAGTTCACATAATTTGGGCTGCTGCTTTCACTGCTTTCTTAATGCGGTCCTTGTCCTTCAAAATTGTAGATACCTTGGAGTGGGAGAGATGGAGATCTCGAGCGATGGAATTTACTTTTTTTTCCTCCTTCATACTGCTTTATCCCTTTCATCTTCGTCTCCAACGACAGTGCCTTCCTTGCTTTCTTGGTAGAATTGCTATCTGATCAATCGGACTTCCTCTTGGGGGCCATGGTAATGGTGTATAGTAAATTAATGTAAAATTGTACTGTAAAAGAGATGTTACTGTGATGCTATCTAGTCACTGAGTGTAGTGGTAGAATACTGTGAGTGTGAGATGCTGGGATACTTCACTGCCACAACTATCCTACGAGCTGCGCTGCCAGACATACACAGTAAAGTCATAACAGGCATCTGCTAGACGTGGTCGTAACTATGGGTGGTCATAACTCGCATATATCGTAACTCGGATAGTGATTGTATGTATGTATATATATATATATATATATATATATATATATATATATATATATATATATATATATATATGCAGCCGTGAGGGAGGGGCACAAGCCAGTGTCTCTCCCTCACGCCGGTCCCAAGCCCGGATAAATGCAGAGGGTTGTGTCAGGAAGGGCATCCGGCGTAAAACAAATGCCAAATAAAACATGTGAATCATATCAAGAAAATTCATACCGGATCGGTCGAGGCCCGGGTTAACAACGACCGCCATCAGTGCTGTTAACAACTGCTTATGCACCAATTATACACCAGTTATACACAAGTTATACACCAATTGCTGGTGGAAATTGGACTACTGTTGGTCGAAGACGTCGAAGAAGGAGAGGTGGGAGGCGTGTCCGTAGGCAGAGAGAGAAGAGGAAAGGCAGGAGTCTCGAACTGAAAGTAGGGACTTTGAATGTTGAAACTATGACAGGAAAAGGTAGAGAGCTGGCTGACATGACGCAGAGGAGGAAGGTGGACATACTGTGTGTTCAAGAGACCAGGTGGAAAGGTAGCAAGGCTAGAAGCTTAGGAGCAGGGTTTAAGCTGTTTTTTCATGGGGTGGATGGGAAGAGAAATGGAGTAGGAGTCATCTTGAAGGAGGAGTTTGTCAGGAATGTTCTAGAAGTGAAAAGAGTGTCAGACAGAGTGATGAGTCTCAAGTTAGAAATTGAAGGCATGATGTTCAATGTTGTTAGTGCTTATGCCCCACAGGCAGGATGTGAGCTAGAAGACAAGGAGAGATTCTGGAGGGAGTTAGATGAAGTGATGCAGAGTACCCCCAAAGATGAAAGAGTAGTCATTGGGGCAGACTTCAATGGACATGTTGGTGCAGGAAACAGAGGGGACGAGGAAGTGATGGGCAGGTTTGGTATCCAGGACAGGAGCATGAAGGACAGATGTTGGTAGATTTTGCAAAAAGGATGGAAATGGCTGTGGTAAATACTTTCTTCCAGAAGAGAGAGGAGCATAGAGTGACTTATAAAAGCGGAGGTAGGAGCACACAGGTAGACTACATCTTGTGCAGGCGATGTAATTTGAAGGAAGTCAGTGACTGCAAAGTACTAGTGGGTGAGAGTGTTGCCAAACAGCATAGGATGGTGGTGTGCAGGATGACGCTGATGGTGAGGAAGGTGAAGAAGGCAAAGGAAGAGCAGAAGACAAAGTGGTGGAAGCTGAAAAAGAAGGAGTGTCGTGTTGTCTTCGGGTGGTCAGAAAGTGCTTCCAGATGACTGGACAACTACAGGTAATGTGATCAGGGAGACAGGTAGGAGAATACTTGGCGTGTCATCTGGAAGGAGAGGAGATAAGGAGACTTGGTGGTGGAATGAGGAAGTGCAGGAGTGTGTACAAAAGAAGAGGTTAGCTAAGAAGAGGTGGGACATAGAGAGGACCGAAGAGAGAAAACAGGAGTACAGGGAGACACAGCGTAAGGCGAAGGTAGCGGTGTCAAAGGCCAAACAAAGGGCGTATGATGACTTGCATGCTCGGTTGGACAGTAAAGAGGGAGAAAATGATTTATACAGGTTGGCACAGCAGAGAAATAGAGATGGGAAGGATGTGCAGCAAGTTAGAGTGATTAAGGACAGACAGGGAAATATATTGACTGATGACAGAAGTGTGCTGGGAAGATGGAAAGAATACTTTGAAGAGCTGATGAATGAGTAAACTTGGACATTTAAATATTTACTCAAATTTAAGGTTCGGTAGTGGGAAAATGTACTAATTTTGTGATTTATAATTTATATATATATATATATATATATATATATATATATATATATATATATATATATATATATATGTGTGTGTGTGTGTGTGTGTGTGTGTGTGTGTGTGTGTGTGTGTGTGAATTATTATTGTTCTTCTTCTTATTATTATTATTATTATTACTATTATTATCATTATTATATTAAACGAGTGTGCAAAAGTGGTTTTGTAATGTGTCTGTTTAGTATGTACCATACTCTGAATAATTCTACACTAATACACTCTATGTGGGGCCAGTGGTGTAGTGGTTAGGGTTCTGTGCTCATGATCAAATGTTGTGTGTTCAAATCCCAGTTCGACCCCCTGTAAGGTCACATTCTTGCTTATCCTTATCCATTGTATTATTGCCAGCATTCCTGTGCTTATAACTGTGGACTTTTTATTTGCTGTTGTGATGTTTTACAAGGCTGCATTCTTCCACTCAAGATAAGGAGACTGCTTACAGAGTAGTAAACGCCCGCCCCTAAGACACAGGAATGTGCTTTATGGTTTCTTATCATGCACTGTGATTTACAGTACAACTTTTAGATTGTGAACAAAGAAACATATGACTTTGTAACCACTTTTTCGCACACACCTCCACTGTATAAAAGCTTTATGCCCAGTGAAGCACACTGAGCAGCTGATGAATAAACCAGACTGATTTCACTCGTGTGGTTTGTCATTGTCTGTTCCCGGAGTACTCTCAGACATCGAGACACAGAGATACAGATGAGCTAGAGACGAGGCAGTCGGGACAGAGTCTTCCTTACACCCCCATTGTGCTAAGACCCCTGGGCAAGGTCTTAACCACAAGTGTGCGTGTGTTCACCCAGCAGTATAAATGGGTACCAGTTAAAAAATATATATACTGGGAAGGCAACCTGCGATGGACTAGCATCCCATCCAGGAGGACTTTAACGCCTGGTCGCTTCATGCTACAGAAACCGGGAATAAGCACCGGCCTGATGAGCCACTAGGCTCAGGTGTCGAAAAAACGCAACAGACTATATCTAATACACTCTGTAGCAACTCTGTTGTTTTCCAACTCGGCTCAAAGCATAGAGCTCACCTGACGAGTCTCTGTCATGGTTAAAATATCTAAATATAAACTATAAAAATATGGTTTTAGTTTGTGTATCATTATGTTTTTGCAAAGTATACTCTGAGGTTTAAAGAGCTATCGTTACACAGCTTCAGTCTTGCACCTGCATGCACTGGAAGCTCACTTGTGTCTGTCCTGATCAAAAATTTTTGAAAAAACAACCAATAAAATGTACATTTTGGTGTGCTTTTTGAGCATATGTTCCCATGTCGTCTATATTTGAAAAAAAAAAAAACTTCTGGAGTCAGACTTGCATTGCCTTCATTCGGTCAAATTTAATTATATCGCACATTTAAAAAAAAAACAGATGTTAAGCGACACGTTTAATTATCCTTGAATCATGAGCAAATCAGGTTGAGCTGTTCATTTAGTGATGAATACTATTAACAGATCTACTGCCCACAATACATGAATTTAGATTGAATTTAGATTGAATTTAGTCGCGGGGAGGCTGGCGCCCATCCCAGCCGACTCTAAGCGAAGGCAGAGTACACCCTGGACAACTCGCCAGGCCATCACAGGGCAGAAACATGTGGACGGCTATGCAGCTACTCTTATCGAAGGTCAGCAATGGACAGTGAGAGACATGGCTGGCCTTTGATAACACAGTGAGCTGCAATGGGGGGGGGGGGGGGGGGTTGATAACCTTGTGGAGAGCTGGACTCAAACCTCCAACCTTAGGATCAGCGATCCAGCGCCCTTTACCACCAGGCCGCAACCACCACCCTAATGATTACTTTAAATATAACTAAACACTGAGAATACTTTCATTTGAGTACAGAAGTAAACATTCAGCTTTGATAGTGTGTGTGTGTGTGTGTGTGTGTGTGTGTGTGTGTGTGTGTGTGTGTGTGTGTGTGTGTGTGTGGGTGTACAAGATATGACAAATCAGGATAGTCAATCAAACACAGTAATGTTCATCTCTTAATGCCAACACTCTCTTAACTGAAACATCTCTCACAGTCCCTCGTTCTCTTCACTTTGATTTTTCTCACCACTTCTGTTTTTACTCAAACCTTGATGTACTGCTTCTCCACTGAGATCTGCAGCTAAAAGAGTGCATTATACTTTAATTTTAACTTCTTGCAAAAACCAAAAAGATGGAAGTATTTCAACTGTCGGTATCTTCACGTTCCTGACTGCTGCGCAGCTATTTTCAATCTGGGCGTTTATGAGATTGGTGTCTCTATGAAGCAGCATGCATTGTGCTTCTGAAATGCATCACTGCCCTCTACGGATGTGCCGAGATGAAATGGAGAAATGTCATTAAACCTGTCACTCTTACTGGAGAGGATGAAGATGTGAAGGAGGAGTAGAGGGAAATAAATATGAGGAGGAGCTCCTTCAGTGTCACTAAAATGGGACGCATCATTTTAGCTGTGTCCACATAATCACAGTGGCGAGTACTAAAGGGGAACACAGACAAAGACAGTGAAATCGCTTTGCTCAACACTTCCCTGCTCAGCCAGTCAGTTCCTGTAGATTAGTTTTGGAGGTGTACACAACAAACTAACTAGACGTTTCTCGAGAAGATTCTCTTACCCCAAAACCACCTCTCTCTCTCTCTTTCTGTTCGAAATGGAGATACTGAAATATTCCTCACTGCAGGAGCTCGGGAAATTATGTGCCAGCTCGGTGTAGCAAACAACGACTCAGCAGGACGGTGTTATCCAAGTCCAGCATTTTAACAGTAAAGAGACAGACTATGGTTGGGTGAAATAAGACACTTGGCCAGGAACAAGACAAGAGAAACAATTTAAGACTGAAGTCTTGTTGTAAATAATATCTTGCAATTCAGGTATAAATGTCATGGGAGGGGGGGGGGGGGGGGTCTTCAGAAGCTCCACCTCCAGGATCATGGATGCACACTGGCATTGTGTCATTAATGGCTAATGGCCCTCATCTTCCTTCCAGCTGTTTTTCAGCACAAAATGAAATCTAATGGAAGAAAGCAGGATGTTCCATTAGAAACCACTTTTCAGAACAAAATTATCATGAAGGACGCCGAGATTTGGTGAAAAAAAAAAAAAAAAAAAAAAAAAGAGTAGGTTTGGCAGTCAAGGCCTTGAGGAGAAATGTATCTACTTCTGTAAGACGCCACTCAGCCGCCTACACTTACAGCTCATTTCCTTATAAAGCTGCACGGACCATACCTGAGAACACCATGTTTATCCTAAAGCACAGGCTCAGCTTTGCGGAATCCAGTGCCATAGTAGTTCGGGTGCTGGCCTCATGAACAGAAGGTCGTTTTGCCTCTGTCCAGCCAGCAGTGTAAATAGGTACCAGAAAAATACCGGGAAGGTAATCTGTGATGAATTAGCATCCCATCCAGGAGGAGTTCAACTACAAGTTGCTTCATGCTTTGAAAACTGGGGATAAGCCTGAGTTGATGAGCCGGTAGACTCAGGTTCAAAAGGCCAAGACATACAAACGCATCTTTGTTTTAGTTATCACCGTTTTACACTCATTACAGTGTGATTGTATTCTGACCACCAGTGTCTAGAAGCAAAGTCCTGACCACAGCTATGTATAGTTCTGTTCAGTTAATTTTCTGTAATCGCTTAATCCTAATTAGGGTCGCGGGGAGGCTGGCGTCCATCCCAGCCGACTCCGGACAAAGGCAGAGTACACCCTGGACAGCTCGCCAGGCCATCGCAGGTTGGAAACACGCTGATGACTGTGCAGCTCCTCTTGTCAAAAGT
>CM045728.1:96854600-96859600 GCA_024760905.1 Plotosus lineatus
CTCTCTGCTGTGCTAACCTGTATAAATCATTTTCTCCCTCCTTACTGTCCAACCTATCATACAAGTCATACGCCCTCTGTTTGGCCTTTGACACCGCTAACTTCACCTTACGCTGTGTCTCCCTGTACTCCTGTTTACTCTCTTCAGTCCTCTCTGTGTCCCACCTCTTCTTGGCTAACCTCTTCATTTGTACACACTCCTGCACTTCCTCATTCCACCACCAAGTTTCCTTATCTACTTTCCTTCCAGAGGACACACCAAGTACTCTCCTACCGGTCTCCCTGATCACATTGGCTGTGGTTGTCCAGTCATCTGGAAACACTTCCTGACTACCCAAAGCCTGTTTCAACTCCTGCTTGAAGACAACACGACACTCTTCCTTTTTCAGTTTCCACCACTTTGTCTTCTGCTCTGCCTTTGCCTTTTTCACCTTCCTCACCATCAGCATCATCCTACACAAGATGTAGTCTACTTGTGTGCTCCTACCTCCACTTTTATAAGTCACCCTATGCTCCTGTTTCTTCTTGAAGAAAGTATTCACCACAGCCATTTCCATCCTTTTTGCAAAATCGATCAACATCTGTCCTTCTGTGTTCCTGTCCTGGATACCAACCCTGCCCATCACTTCCTCGTCCCCTCTGTTGCTTGCACCAACATGTCCATTGAAGTCTGCCCCAGTGACCACTCTTTCACCTCTGGGGGTACTCTGCATCACTTCATCCAACTCACTCCAGAATCTCTCCTTGTCTTCTTGCTCACATCCTGCCTGTGGGGCATAAGCACTAACAACATTGACCACCACGCCTTCAATTTCTAACTTGAGACTCATCAC
This sequence comes from Plotosus lineatus, assembly GCA_024760905.1. Classification (NCBI taxonomy): domain Eukaryota; kingdom Metazoa; phylum Chordata; class Actinopteri; order Siluriformes; family Plotosidae; genus Plotosus; species Plotosus lineatus. The sequence goes on from CM045728.1 coordinate 96,855,433, forward strand.
TCTGTCTGACACTCTTTTCACTTCTAGAACATTCCTGACAAACTCCTCCTTCAAGATGACTCCTACTCCATTTCTCTTCCCATCCACACCATGAAAAAACAGCTTAAACCCTGCTCCTATGCTTCCAGCCTTGGTACCTTTCCACCTGGCCTCCTGAACACACAATATGTCCACCTTCCTCCTCTGCATCATGTCAGCCAGCTCTCTACCTTTTCCTGTCATAGTTCCAACATTCAAAGTCCCTACTTTCAGTTTGAGACTCCTGCCTTTCCTCTTCTCTCTCTGCCTACGGACACGCCTCCCGCCTCTCCTTCTTCGACGTCTTCGACCAACAGTAGTCCAATTTCCACCAGCACCCTGTTGGTTAACAGCACTGATGGCGGTCGCTGTTAACCCGGGCCTCGACCGATCTGGTATGAATTTTGTTTTGATCATTTGCATTAATAAACGTGGCAGAAGTTTTACGCCGGATGCCCTTCCTGTCGCAACCCTCTGCATTTATCCAGGCTTGGGACCGGCATAAGGGAGAGAGACACTGGTTCGTGCGCCCCGCCTCATGGCTGCATGAGGAAACTGGAGTACATAGATATTTATTTATTTATTATTTTGTTTAAAGCCCTCATGACAGAGGACTTTGGTTCAAGGACAAACTGCATTCTTTTTTTTTATCGCATTAAACTGAATGAGAAATAGACTCCAGTGAACCAGATGTTCCTGTTGGATTGATCATTTGATATTATTTGAATATTTGTCAAAATATAAAAGTAAAAATGTTGTTTACACATATTAAAGCCCAATATAACTGACTGCTGTGCCCTGAACAAAAGGTCAAGGTGAGCCATATACAATTCTATCTGAGACCTTCCTGAAAGCAGCCTATGCAACAAATTTAGTGATCCTGTGTCATTTCCTATTACAGTTATCACACTAACAAGACTTGAGAGGCATAACTTTAAAAAAAATCCACTGACTTGAGTGTTTTGACTTTTGAAAAAGGTCAAGGTCGTCCATATATAATCCCAACCAAGACTTTCCCGACAGGGACCCATTCACCACACTTTGAAATAAAGAAAATGTGACAGTACAGAATCCCACATTATCTGCACCCGAGGGGGACCCATACCCCAAATTTGGTGACCCGATATCTTTTGCTTTATCCCACTAGCAACCTGTGTAGACATACAAAGAGAACCCATTTCTAAATCCCTCGCTTCATTTACCGTTGGTGATGGTACGAGCTAAAAGTAGGCATGTGATGGAAGGGCCCCCAATGGCAGTTAAAAGGCCATTTTTCAGGTTTGCGCTGTCACCCCACAATGAGAAGGTATGGAGTTTAAGTTTAAATATTCTTTAAATTTGCTTGTTCTTTCTGTCCTTGTGTTGGTTTCCTCCAGGTACTGTATACTATTAAATGTGTTTGAAAAGTTCCTTCTAGATTGTATAATTGCTTAGCCACTGAGTTTTGAGATCATCATCATCATCATCATCATCATCATTATCATCATCATCATCATCATCATCATCATCATCATCAATGTACATTCCCACTTGTATGTCCTTGGTTTGCCTCTGCTTGAGATGTGAATGTCTCAACAGCTACATGAAGGCTTCTTTGTCCATCATGACCTTGAGGCCCTGCACAGTTGGACAAAAACACCGTACAACAAACAGCAAAGTATTGTTCGATCTTTATCTAAAATCACCACCAAAACCACGAGTGAATCTCTGCAGCTGTGCAGGAACTGCAGTGTTGTTCCCCAAGTTCAAAGTCATGAAGGTTTGGGAGATGATTTCAGATTTTTCTCTTATCCTCTTATTTTGGCCTTAATATCGCAGTCATGATGCTGAGCATTTCTCATCGAGATGTCAATGAGATAACTAGATGGAGTGCAGATCAGCCCTTAGCTCTCAACTGGGGAGCTCAATGAACCATTACAGGGCAACACATACGTTACCGTTTGCACTCACACCTAGGGGCAATTTGTAACCGCCGATCACCATACTGTGCATGTTTGTTGAGTGTGGGAAGAAATTAGAGGAGCACAAGCACAGGGTGAACATACAAATTCCAGACAGAAATGCCCAAGCTTGAACCCAGACCTTCTTGCTCTGAGGTGTGCTGCCCCACCATGTCACTCCTGCTAGCAAAGTCGGAAGAGAAAATGGTTTGTATACACACACACACACACACACACACACACACACACACACACACACACACACACACACACACACACACACAGAGCAAGAGAGAAAGAGAGAGAGAGAGAGAGAGAGAGTATCATTATGATGTTGAGAGCCCAACACTTCTCAGAACACAATCCAAAACCTATTCCGGTATTATTTTTAATTTTGATATACTGTATATTTAGGGGTAGTGGTGGTCTAGTGGTATAGGGTGCTGGATCGCTGATCCAAAGGTTGGGGGTTCGAGTCCCACTCTCCACAAGATTGTCACTGTCCCCCCCCAGTGCAGCTAACTGGGTTATCAAAGGCGGGCCATGTCTCTCACTGTCTATGGTGTGAGGCATGTAAAAGAACCATTGCTGACTTTCGTAAAGAGCAGGCTGAAAAGTCGCCAGCGTGTTTCTGTCCCTTGCTATAAAGGGCATCCGACGTAAAAACCTCTGCCAAATCAAACATGCGAATCAGATGATTCACTGTGGCGACTCCCGAGTAAAAGGGAAAAAGCCGAAAGGAAGACAGACAGTAGTGTATTAATCCTGTAAGGGAAATTATTTTCTTTGCATTTAACCCATCCAAAGTGAACACACACACACACACACACACACACACACTTACTTTGAGTAGAGGGCTGCCACACACACACACTATGGCACCCAGAGAGCAGTTGTGGGTTCAATGCCTTGCTCATGAGCACTTCAGCCACTGATGTTGGGGAAGACAAGGTGCTGCTCACTCTCCCACTACCACAGATTTTTCCTGCTGGTCCAGAATTCGAACTAGCGACCTTTTGGTCCCAAAGTCACTTCTCTAACCATTAGTCTCCAGCTGCTCAACTGTGATGTGGGAAGACACCCTGAATGGAAGGCGAGTCTCCCAAAGGCAATCGTCAGAATATTTATTTAGGAGAAAGTTTGTTATTAACATCAAATATTTTGTATATTTCTCCAAAATAGAGATACATCAAAATGAGGTGCCAAGAATTAACCAAGTTGAGATGTTTTCAGCAGAAACGATATCAGCTTTGCGAACACACTCTGTGTCCTCTTCACATTTTGCATGTGTTGCTAAAATAATAAGTGAATTACTGTGGAACACTTTCTGATGTGTTTTCAGAAAACTAGTCCGATTCAAACTGTGACTGGCTGTAGTGAAACTTTGTTGGATAACATGTTGGTGCACAGAAGAGTTTTTCTCAGAGCGGGATCATAGCTTCAGTGGATTGCGAGGCATCGTGTGTGTCTGTGCTTCCACTGGAGAACAGTATGAATTGAGATAGCAACAACAAAACAGCTAATAAAACAGAATTTCTTTAAGATGGGTCACCTTGTGCCAGCCGAGTATATATATATATATATATATATATATATATATATATATATATATATATATATATATATATATTTATATATATATGGCATACAATCTATTTTATTGAGCGTCATAAAAAGGATAACTGAATGGCTCTATAAATCCTTGTCCAAATGCCAGTGTATTTGTCATGTCAGCTTTTCATAAAGGAGTTTATTCATAGTTTATTGCTCCACCTAAACCATTCAATACTGCATAGGAGGCATTTTTCTATTGTTCCTTTTCTTTCCCATAGTTCATAAGACTTGAAATAAAGTAGCAGGTACAGATGGGTGATGAATTAAAGCTAAAACAGTGCAGCCGTTACACTGTGGAAGTGTGAGGGATTTACAGAAGGAAAGGATACAGAAAGGTGAAGAGCAAAAAGTTTAACAGATTGGTGAAAAAAACTCTAAAACAGCAGGCGAGCTCATGGTCAGAAAAAAAATGGCAATGGTCAGAGAATTCCAGAAAGTCAAAATGGAGTACAAGGCAGAGGTATCAAAAAACAATCATAAGAGCGTAGCGAGAACGGTCAAGAAACAGGCAAGTTCAAAAAGTACAAGAGAACAGACTTAGAAACACGAGAAAGTCTCAAGAGAAAATCCTGGCACGGTCTGGCAACCACTGTTAT
>CM045728.1:96864600-96922100 GCA_024760905.1 Plotosus lineatus
ACGAACGCTTAAGCTCACGAACTTTTCGCCTCAAGAACATTAAATTTGCGAGCATATAGTCTCTGCTGACGAACTAGTTTTCGGCGGACGAATCAAACCACGCGGTCGAACGGCGCCACGGTGGCGGCCACGAGAAGCTGACGCACGCTCACGGCGTCACAGTTAAATCACCCCTTTCTTTGAGTGCGGAAGTGGTTTGTGTTTGCTAGACATTTTGGACCATATTGAGTGTACTTTTGCTATTATGGGACCGAAAAGACCCCACCACAGGCGGAGATCATTGAAAAACACGAACGAGGTGTGCGTTTGTGTGACTCAGCGTCCCAGTACCAGTCCCCTAAGTCTACCATTGCTCCCATCCTTAAGAACAAGGAAGCTATTAAGGGTGCGTGTGTGGCTAAGGGTGTTTCCAAACAGTAGGCGTTTCCAAACACGCCTTCCAAACAGTAAGTCCCTCCCTCCCTCCTCCTCCCACTCCATTCCATCAAGCCGTCAACTACCATCACAAAGGTAAATAAAACCACTTTATTATACAGTACAGTTTATTTCTTTAATTACAATACAATAGCACATTTATTATACATAAAATAAGGTATATTTTTGTGTAGTTTTAAGGCTTATTTAGTAGAAAATTATGTTTTATGGGGACCTGGGAACGGATTATTCTCATTTTAATGGTTTCTTATGGGAAATAAATGTTCGGAAGACGAACTTTTCGCCTTAAACACACTTTCTGGGAACCAATTATGTTCGTGAGCAGAGGTATCACTGTATTAATAACAAACTCCAGTCAGGCACACGGGAATAAAATCAAACATAAAATGGTGAAGAGGGCAGGAATCGAATTAGTAGATATGACAGCGTGGACATTAATGTTGTGCTGCACCTCACTACAGTTTACATCACATAACAGCTACTATAAGATTTTTAAGATCGATGGATGTCATACAGTCAATTCCGGATGAGACAGATGTGTGGTATATTAAGTAGAGTAGTCTTTATGCAGCACACTATGATAATAGGCCTTTTAATATCACTTAATGTGATCTTCTGACTGTTGAACCTGGCATGAAAACATATTTGGAAAACTTTTTTTTTTGCTAATACAGTCTATCTTAACAATCTGTCGCTAGCATGACTCATTTTGAAGACGTTTTTGGCAACCATGTCCTACCTCAGGATATATTCAACCTGAAGATTATTATTATTATTATTGTTATTATTATTATTTTTGGTTTATAGCATCGACCTCTGATCTCGCACTCTGGTTAAGATAAGAACAGATGATGTGATTTAACTCAGAGATCAAAAATGTGCCCTATATTGATTAAAAACCTGCAATTTGGCAGCTTGTCGCTAATCATTTGCTAATCACGTAAACACAGAGTTTGTGTCTTTGATGATTTTAAATCTTTGGAGGGCTCAGGAGTGTCTTCACTCTCTGTCAGATACTGCAGTACTCCAGAGAGAGAAAGAGATTTATTGTTATTATTTATATATGGTGACTCTTTATGATAATGGTACATCTGCTCAGTCTGAAATGATTACTTTAGAATGTACTCCTGAGGATTGGTGAAAAAAACATCCTCTTCTTATAAAATAAAAGAGCTTTGGCAGTGCCTAAATATGATTCAGATGATGAAATGGTGTCCTGGACTCCTCCTTGGAACTCGACTTACCGCGGTGGAGAGGTTCGCGTATCCTGACGATCCTTGGCGCTATGTTGTCAGGAGCATTATGCCCATGGTAGGATCAATCAAGGCAGGCATGTCCTTGGTGAAGGTTCAGACTAAACACGGTTCAGTAGACCACTTTCATTCATTCATTTATTTTCTGTAATCGCGTAATCCTAACTTGGGCTGCGGGGAGGCTGACGCCCATCCCAGCTGAGTCCAGGCGATGGCAGAGTACACTCTGGACAGCTCACCAGGTCATCGCAGGGCAGAAACACGCTGACGGCTATGCAGCTACTTTGTCTAAAGTCAGCAATGGTTCTTTTACGTGCCTCACACCATAGACAGTGACAGACATGGCCGGCCTTTGATGACCCAATTAGCTGCACTGGGGGGACAGTGACAACCTGTTGAGAGTGGGGCTTGAACCCCCAACCTTGGGATCAGCGATCCAGCATCCTTTACCACCAAGTCACCACTGCTCCAGAAGACCCCTCATCTCAAGAGGAGCTACACCTCATTCCATTCTGGAGTGCTCATGGGGAGAGCAAGTAGCAGATGTGGGCATCCTTGTTGCTCCCTGTCTCGGTGTCCACATGTTGGGGTTCTTCCCAATTGATGAAGGGGTAGGTAGCTTCCAAATCAAGAGAGCTAAACGGGGGCATCCAGCTTAGAAAGGAAGCTTATTGGGTTTTTATGGCACCTCGGAATGCCTCGGTGTCCCCCTAGAAGAGCTGGAGAAAGTGGCTGGAGAGAGAGGTGTTTAAAAGTGACTGCTCAGGCTGCTGCTCTGTGACCCAACTCCGAATTAAAGGGAAGAAGAAGATGATGATGATGATGATGATGATGTCCTGGAAGTACAGGAATTAGGCATATAGTGGAATTTCTGTGACTAATGAACAGACCTTTATGTCATATTATACAGATGGTCTCATTTATCATGCTGGGTTTGAATGAGTAATGTAATTTTCATTTGTTGGAACATTTTAATAGCGAAATATGGTTTATTTATTTTAACAATTCCAGAAAATGTAAAAATTAAATGCATATGGAGGGAGGAACAGTGCCATAGTGGTCAGCACGTCCGCCTCACAGCAGTCAGGCCCTGGACTTTGCAAAGGCGTTTCTATGGCGAGTTTGCATGTTCCATGCTTGTGGAGGTTTCCTCCAGGTACTCCAGTTTCGTTCTACGGTTAAAAAACGTGTACATTAGGCTCGCTAGCTGTTTTAGAGTGGCCCAATGTGTAAGCATGGTTGGAACTGTTGAGGTTATATCCCACCTTTGCCCAGAGTTGGGTGACATAGACTTCAGCCTCCCCATGGCCATAGGAGGATTATGGGGTCCAGCAAATGAATGAATGATTTGAATGAACTATAAAATAAAACTGGCCCTGCGTTGGCCTGGTGAGCTGTCCAAGGTGTACCCCGCCCTCACCCAATGTCAGCTGAGGTGAGCGTAGCCTCCTCGCGACTCTAATTAGGATTAAATGGTTCAGAAAATGAATGAATGGATGATATATAAGAGGAGTAAGATGAACCCGAAACCCTTCTTTCAATGCTGAGTATGAGTATTCTGAAAGAGTACCAGTATTGATCATGATGCATAATTTGTGCATAATGTAAACTGTTTAAATGATACAGAGATGTAAACATAAACTACCATGAAAAGTGTTAAACTGGGTCATTTTATCCTGTATTTAAGATAAGATAAGATACAGCTTTATTAATCTCACAGTGGGGAAATTCACTGTTACAGGCTCTTGAGGTACCATCAGTAGGGGGTGCAAAAATAGATATATACAAACATACACACATACATATATATTATATAAGTAAATAAATAAATAGATATATAAATAGTATAAATTAATAAACAATAAAAGAAAAGAAGGGAACAACTTTATAGACTGGCCTATATTAAAGTGTAATGTATCTGAGGGCGGAGTAGATGGGTTGATATGGTTCACAGTCAGTGGGGTAGATGTGGTTGATTAAAGTGCGCGGGGGTTTTTATTGCACATAACCGGTATTTTCACAGACAGTTACAAAGTGGCGTTGTACAGACTGACAGCGGTGGGAATGAACGACCTGCGGTAGCGCTCCTTCCTGCACTGAGGACGTCTCAGTCGTCCACTGAAGGAGCTACTCAGCTTCTCTACAGTCTGGTGCAGTGGGTGAGAGCTGTTGTTCATGATGGATGTGAGCTTTGCTACCATCCTCCTCTCACTCATCTCCTCCACAGAGTCCAGTGGGCAGCCTAGGACAGAGCTGGCCCTCCTGACCAGCTTGTTCAGTCTCTTTCTGTCCCGCTCTGTGCTGCCCGGGGCCCAGCAGATGGCAGCGTAGAGGATTGCAGAGGCTACCACAGAGTCATAAAATGTCCTGAGCAGAGGTCTGCATACTCCAAAGGACCTGAGTCTCCTCAGAAGGTGGAGGCGACTCTGGCCCTTCTTGTACAGGGCGTTGGTGTTGTGGGACCAGTCCAGTTTATTGTTCAGGTGAACGCCCAGGTATTTGAAATTGTTCACTATCTCAATGTCCTGTCCCTGGACGTTCACTAGTGATTGTGTGTGTGTGTGTGTGTGTGTGTGTGTGTGTTAGTGTGCCTCTTCTGAAGTCGACCACCATCTCCTTTGTCTTCCTGGTGTTCAAGCACAAGTGGTTGCGCTCACACATTTACTAGCTGGGACTGAACCAATGTTGAAAAAGCTTTTTTTTTTTCATCAGCAGTGAGGTGAAATTGTTGGCCGGTGTTGTCCAGCACAAGTAAACAAGCCGATCTAATCAGCGAGCGACCTTTTAGGTGATAACGCATACTCTTACCATTTAATGGGTCCTTTTGACAAGGCTGCTACCGTCCGCTGTCACACTTTATTTTTTTATGAAGGAATTTGGAAGGAACAGCGTTCGGTTTTACACGTAATTGCTTGCCTTGTAGTTCCACCTGGAGGTCATGCCGATAGCAGGTTTGCTTAAAGTGGTCTTCGCCTACGACTCAAGTATATCCGAAAGGAAACATTTTCAGAGTGCGGCCTTTGCCAGTGTTATGTTTTCAGTGATGTCTGTGCTTGTTGTTTATGCAGCCGTATGCTTTGATCTTCACCATTTTCCTGACAGCACAGCTCAGCACTGGCCGATAATGTGATTCGAGAGTCTTTATTGACATTATGTTGACATATAGCGAAATTTCGTACAAGGCTCTCAGCATTAAGAGGTGCAAACAAGTTAAAAAGGTTAAAAAGGCAATACAAGACAATAAACTGGTGGTTTAGGGCGCCATGATCCTAAGGTTGGGGGTTCGAGTCCCAGTCTACACAAGGTTGCCCCCCCCCCCAGTGCAGCTAACTGGGTTATCAAAGGTGGGCCACGTCTCTCACTGTCTATGGTGAGAGGTTCATGTAAAAGAACCATTGCTGACTTTTGTAGAGAATGTTGCAAAGCCGTCAGCATGTTTCTGTCCCTTGCTAAAAGGGTTGTGTCAGGATGTGAAACCTTATGTCAAATCAAACGTTCGAATCATTCGCTGTGGTGACCCCTGATAAAGGGGAAAAGCTGAAAAGAAATCTCATCGTATTTCATCTCAAAGTGCAATTAAGAGCAAAGTCAAGAGCAGAATATAAACACAGGCAATTCCGTACACTAAACTTTAAATAAAAATATAAAGTAGAAATGTATACTCAGTACCTATTAACGAGAACTGAACACTGAACACTGAACACTGAACACTGGAACATACAATATGTACATTGAGGCATTGTGGAATGGAAAAAATAAATAAATAAATGAATTGTAGCATCAAGCTGGATAAACTAGAATGTAAATGAGGTAAAGTGCGGCAGAACAATACAGGTGTAGAGTTTGTGGATCTAAAATCCTTTTACAAAGAACTGATGTCTTTGTAAGAGTGAGTGAGTAAGTGAATGAGTGAGTATGTCAGTGAACGAGGGGAGTGTGTGTGTGTGTGTGTGTGTGTGTGTGTGTGTGTGTGTGTGTGTGTGTGTGTGTGTGTGTGTGTGTGTGTTTGGGTTGGGTGTCTGGGCGATGGCTTTCACCTCTCTGGGGTAAAAGCTGTTTTTGAGTCTGGTTGTGCTGGTCTTGATGTTTCTGTATCGTTTTCCCGAAGGAAGTGGTACAAACAGTCTCTATATATTGTGTTCAGGTCTGGTAGATGGCAGCCCGTGATCCCCTGTGCAGTTCTCACCACCCATAACATGTCCTTTCTGTCCATAGCAGTGCAGCAGCCGTACCACTGAGACAGAGAATACTTTCTATTGTAGCACCGTAGAAGTTCTTAATTGGCTGAGAGGAGCATCCAGTACATATTTGCTTCCTGAAGAAGAAAAGCCATTATTGCGTCTTCTTCACTAGTGTGAGATGTTGACAGACCAGGACAAGTCAGATGAAATATGGATGGCCAGGAATTTCATACTGTCCACACACTGCACCACCTTCTTATGAATACAAATAGGTGTGTGCTCTGTCTTTCCGGTCCACCTATAGTCTACTATGACCTGCTTGGTCTTACTGATGCTCAGAATGAGATTATTAGTTGAACACCAGTTTGTCAGATTGATGCTGAATCTCCTTTCTGTAGTGGGTTTCATCATTGTCTGATATGAGGCTGACTGTAGTGGTTGTCAGAAAACATGTTTGTCGAGTGGATAGCACAGCATTCATGTGTAAAGATGCTGATGAGGGCTGGGCTGAGTTGAGCGTAGCCCTGTGGGGTTCCAGTGTTTCGGATCAGGATATATAATGTAACATTTCCTATCCTCACCACCTGAGCTTGGTTGGTGGGAAAGTCCTTGATCCAGTAACACAAAGTGACTAGCCTCTGTTGCGTGCTGCCCAGCCAATAGGACAAAACAATGAATTTGCATCACTACCAGTGATGGAACATCCAATGAAGAAGGAATCATGTCACTGTAGATGCCTAAGAAGTAACTGCAAGGTGGGTGCACTTGCTCGTAGTTGATAAGAAGCAAGAACTGACATTTCCTGACAGAATCGCTGATGTTATATGTGATTGTTTTAAAGAGCTAATACTACAAATTCACTACAGGTCCCCTTTAATCAGCAATATATCATTTAACCACTATGTGTACTAGGGTGGCCCTTATTTTAAAAGTTTTTAATTTGTGACCTCTCACCCCGGCATTTTGTTCCATTTAATAAGAAGCCACTTTGTGCAAAAAATCATGAAAATTTAATCACTTTTAGGCTATGCTCAAAAACAATGAAATTTTGAAGTATAATACTATTCGAACAAAAAAAAAAAAAAACAATGTCAAGTTTGAAATGTGAGGTTCTTTTAGTTTTGTAGGTCATGAACAATTGTCTCTTTTCTGGCATCAGGGAATCTTTTCCTGTGGTCCTGAATGATCTGAAGGAGGAACTGATGTTGTTCTTCATCCTTAGATAGAAGGCCACTGTCCTCCTGTACTCCTGTCCTCTGAACATTTAGAACTTCTCTGTCTTCGGGTATTTTTATCAGAGATAAAAGCATCCTGATGCGCAATATCAAATAGATTGTCAAAGGTTTCTTTAAATGGCAGGAGATCGACAGACGGATCGCTGCAGCCTCTGCTGTTAAACAGAGCCTGTACCGGTCTGTTGTGGTGAAGAAGAAGCTGAGCCGCAAGGCGAATTTCGTGATTTACCAGTCGATCTATGTTCCAACCCTCACCTATGGTCACAAGCTTTGGGTAGCGACAGAAAGAACAAGATCGCGGATACAAGCGGCTGAAATGAGCTTCCTTCGCCGGGTGGATGGGTTCTCCCTTAGAGATAAGGTGTTCTCCAACCTCGATTCTTTTTTAGTGGTGCCCAATTCTGCACTAACCTCTCAAGTTGTTTCACAGCATGATGGGAGGATCTGACTGGAATGAGGGGCTTGTTCCATGTTTCTTCCAGTACTTGTACTGTGGCCGCTGCAGCATCATGTTTTCTTGAACGTCCTTTCACTCGGTACACGTAATGCTGCAGAGCATCTCTAATTGTAGGTCGTTTACATCCTCCTGTGTATGTTTTTCCTGTTTATAATAAATAGATCTGATTGTTTGATCTCAAATTGCTTTCCTTTTCACCTGTATAAAAAAAATATGAGAGGTGAACAACACTTCACATATTTTAATACTTATACGATGACACTTTAACATTGAGCTTATGAGCAATGAAAGAGGTGGCTTGAGCATAGGCTCAACTTTGTTTTATATCCAGAATATTTTGTATGACACATTTTTAGACTAAAACGATCAAATTTAGGGGGTGAGACAGTTTAATCCCCCCCCCCCAAAAAAAAAAAAAAAATTGCGACATATAAGGGCCACCCTAATGTGTACTGTGAGCCAGCTCTGTCCCATGATCTACTCTGCCTTTTTCCAACATCATGTCCAGCTGACAGTTTCATCAACTTTTAGAATATTTAAACATAACGTTTCTGTGCCTGAGATGTTTGCTTTCCATGGATACAGAGTAGATAGTTTTTTTTTTTCATTTTCTTGCATACCATTAACCGTTATATTTTTTCCATTATAAAATACGTACTGCTGCTGAACTAAAAAGCACTGAATAGTCTCACACCATATTGTCTGAGTGAAGTTCTCATAATTTATAGTCTGTTACACCTATTTATATCGAATGGTACAGGCTATCTGTGAGCAGTGCAGTCGACAGCAGAGTAGAGCTTCTCCGACAAAAGCCTAAAGTTAAGGAATAGCCTCTCTGTTAATATTCGAACACAGTCTGAAGTTTAAGACTAAACTGAAAATGTTTGTTTCGTTATGGAAGGGAGAAGATGTGGAGGGTTCTCATTCATGCATACAGTATTCTGGGAAAATGGGGTGTTGGGCGCTGTCTGTAGACTGCACTGGCATGTTAAGTAACTTTATCCAAATTAGCGTAGGCCTCCGTCAGTCCCGAAGGACTATGGCTGCGCTCTGGTTGGTATCCCGACTGGTGATACTCCCCAGTGCACAGAGCCTGGGTAGGGAGTAATGAGGGACAGGCTGTTACCCAAGCAGCAAGTCCCCCCCTGTCTCGGCGCCACCGGAAGGATCCAATGGAAAGGCAAGTGCCGATACGACTGGGTTCCGGTGCCGCTGCAGGAGAGAAACTACGGTCAATTTAGAACGGCCAATTAACCTACAGTGCACGTCTTTGGATTGCGGGGGAAACCGGAGCACCCGGAGGAAACCCGCACAAGCACGGGGAGAACATGCAAACTCCACACAGAAACGCCCAGGCCGGGAATCGAACCCGGGCCTTCTTGCTGTGAGGCGGACGTGCTAACCACTACGCCACCGTGCCGCCCAAATTATCCAAATTATATCAGTAACAACAATGGAAAATGTTGTAGGTTTTCCAAGGAGTTTAATGAAATTCACTTCCAGAAGTACAAAGAATTGATTAAACATAGTGCAAAGGATTTAAAGTGCTAGCATTTCATAATTAAAATTACAGTTAGTTTATTTCATAAAAGTATATTCAAATAGAATGAAGAAAAAAAAAAACCCAACAAAAATAAAGGCTTCACTGAAAGTTTCTATTATACCATGTACACTAGAATGATTGTCTAACAAAATGACAGTGACAAAGACTTGTTTACAACTCAAGAATAGAAGAATGTCTAGCAGGAAAGGGCACACAAATGGTTATATCTCAAGAAGATCAGAGATTTAAAGCTCCTACCAGCATACTCATTCCCTGTCTTTGACAACAAACATGAATCTCAATTTTGGGTTGTAAAATCAATAAAGAGAAAATTGCACACCTTTTGTTGAGGAGTTCTGCTGCCAAACATGCTGAATTGGAACCATTACCATGAAACAATCATGCCTGTCTATCTTCTCCTCACACCCTTTTCCTACTGTCTTCAATTCAATTCACGGCCTGGGTTTCACTAGCAAACCATCTCTTATCCAATCTACTAGACTCTTGTGCTTTTAAACCTCAACACTCCTTGTCTTCCTCCACCTATCCCTCCCCTTCCCCCCATCTTCGTCTCACTCATTACACCAGTGGTTGCTTGTCTCCAACAGACGAAGTCAGAGACTCCACGCTGTTCTTGTAGATAGGCTTCTTCTGGGAGTGGTCATCACTGGAAGAGAAAAAAGATAAGAATAAAGAGTAGGGACAGAGATAAGGGAATAGTTTATTAAAAAAAAGACACAATACAAAGCAAAGGGTACAAAATAATAGAATAGAAGGGGTATGAAGCTGACTAGTAAGGGAGGCACGAGCCAGTCTGCACAGCATTGTAAAGTGCAAGAGGAAAACATATCACACCCTGGTGACTCTCATAAGAACCACAACAGTGAGAAAGTGTCACGAACATAGCCGTTCTGTCAGTCTTCAAATCAAACGCATCATTACACAGTGTAACCTACACTATTCCTAATCTATATCCATATCTGATGTGTCTAACATAGCCATCAGGTGCCATGCCAAGCCACGAGGATAAAATAAAATATCAGCCTTAAACGAAATGCAGGGAACGGAGGTGCATGTGAGAAACTAGAAAGGTGATTGGAGGACTAGGACACTACTAGTATTTATACTCAACTGATCTTACAGTGACAAATAAATATGTAATATAAATTAAACACTCATTTAAAATAAAATTATAAGATTCATAATGTGTGAAGTGTGGACAGTGATGGCCTGGTGGTAAGGTGAGGGATCCCTGTACTTCAAATCATGAGAAAACCTTTAAATGTCTTTCCACCATTCAGAATGGATGTTAATAAACTGCTTTTGAACAATTCTGTCACTGATGCCACCTCATCTGAATCACTTACATAAACCGTTTGGAGACATATACATATACCGGACACAATACAGTGTGTGCTACTTACATGGGTCCCCTGCTCTTGTTCTGTCTCACCCGGCGACACAAGCAAACCATCATTGAGAGGATGGTGGCCAAGAGAACTACTCCTGCTGCAGACACCATGAGGAAAATGTGGCCTGTTGTCGTTTCATACCATGCACAATCCTCTGTGACGCACAAACACAAATCAAATAGATCAAACACATCATTAAACACATCCCTGCATCCCCACAGCTCGGTGCTTTCCCCTCACTGTAGCCATTACACCATTAGATTCAGTCGCTCATCATAGTAACACTCAAATACACCCGGAATCATTAAGCTGACATCAGTAAAGGTCAGTACAGTTCTCACAGCAACTGTTTTTGTTGCTGTGTTGTTTCAGCGGCCCCTGTGGTGCCTCGTGCAGGTATGACTGACCTGGCAGTACGGTCAGTTTGATGGTCCGTTTCTTGGTGAGGGAGCTCACAGATGGGTGCTGAGCGGTGCAAGTGTATTCCCCGCTGTCCTGCTCTCTCACTTGCTTCAGTTTTAGCTTACTGGAGGGAACCACCCAGTCTTCTCCCTGCAGAGACCCAGATAGAGATTTATCCTTTAGTATGCAGTCAAAAATAGAGTAACAAGCTAAAGTACAGTAAACAACCACAGTACAGAAACTGCTAACAGAAATTTTAAAAGCAATTAAGAAGAATGTCAATATTTTACTTTTTTTTACACAGGAGGCTGTTTATGGTTGTTATACAAAGTATCATGAAATTAAATTAAAGGGGCTGGCTCATCCTTCACAGAAGCAAGGAAAAAAAACCCAAAAACAAACAAACAAATGAATTTGTGCTCAGAGAGATGCTTTCAAAACAAAAACATCAAAATGGGTTATGGGGCTGGTGAGCCAGACTCTTTTAGACTTGATTACCATAATTCCCAGACTATTAAGCGCACCCGAATGTACGCTGCACCAACTCATTTTAAAAAGAAGAAGAAGAAGAAGGGAAAAAAAAAAAAAAAAAAAAAAAAAAATGTGCACACTATAGGCCGCACTTCTTTATAAGCCGCAGGTGTCTGTCTCACTCTTGCGCTTCCTGCTAAAGCACCCCCTGGAGCCCGTTAGCCCGTGAAAAAAATCTATAGATTAGCCGCATCGTTGTTTAAGCCGCAGGGTTCAAAGTGTGTGAAAAACTAGCGGCTTTATAGTCTGGAAATTACGGTAATTTTTTTACAAGCCCAAACTTCCACCTGCTAATCTTGCTAAACTTGTTACATTTTCTTCCACCTAAATAAAAGCTGATAAACAGATCATTGTCCTGTTTTCTCTTTTCTCTTTCCCTTCCTGCTTAAATCTGAAGATATCTGAAGGACTGAAGGTCAAAAACTGAGACTGCAACTGGCTCAAGCACTTCTATCCTAAAATTCCGATTAAACCCAAGTTGAATTAGACTCCATCACACCCTACTCTGTGTCTGCTGCTGTTAATCAGTAATTATCATCTTGTACAATGGCATGGCGTGGAATCTTCATTTATTTTGCTAAAGTACCGTTAATAATATTAAGATGACAATGGTTGAGAGATTTGCATTTAGGGTTCACCGGTGGTGTTCAGCAGGGTTCTTCAATACTAATAAAGGAGCACCAAAGGCTACTTCTGTTCAAATGTGATACTTATTTACTTTGCAGATGATAAAGCAATTTAAAATGCGATGTTCGCTTTTTATGCTGGTGATCCCGATTCCATTGTACGTCCTCATTGCTTTCAGGTGTACTGCTTTTCATTTCACTTGCTGCTGAATGTGTTTCTCAGCATCTCGTATTTCAAATTGCAAATCTCATTTATAAACAGTAGGCAAAGGCACCACCGTATGAAAACCAGCTACATCTTCGCCCACTGCTACAGTATCAGAGCAAATGGATTCCTTTTCATTACAACTTAATTTTTTTTTCTTTTTTTTTAAATCACTGATATTTTTTGTTCCAGAAATATCTATTACCTCTTTGAGCCAGGAGTACTGCGGAGTCTCAGAGGCAGAGGTAGAGCAGTCCAATTCCACGTCTTCGCCGAGCGGTATACGCAGCTCGTCTTGTGGAGTGAGGTAGCGAGAGAACATATTGACGCCGGCCCTGTTCACGGACACATCTCGCAGGTCTGAGGAAATAACAGTACATTAAACGATTAAAGCCAGCTTAATTGGAAACCTGATGTAAATGGTGGAGTGAGCTAAACAACATGCAGTCCTGTTGTTCGCTTGACACTTTGGCCGTGCTGTCTTGTGTACAAAGCACTGGGAAATTAGTACATCCTTTAAAGCCTGTTTTATATTCAAAACATGGTACAATAACCCACAAGAAAATATCTAAATTCTGCATGCATCACCCATCAGGATCTGAGCTTGTAAAGTCAAAAATGGACACACATATAAAAAGAAACAACTAATTCAGTAACCAGTGGTAATGACGACATACAGAGATCCCTCACTTTCCAAGATCCCCACGCGACCACCGAATTCGGCGAAGTAGGATCACTCCCCCAACCCCTCTTGACTGACGTATACGTACATGTATGTTTATACCATATCAATAAATATATATTCAATGCTATAAATGCTTATAATAACAATTAAACATTAAAAAATAATACATAAGATGTAAACAAAATATAAATACACACACATACAGACGCGCGCACGCACAAAGATGCGCGTGCACGCACTGATGCGCACCTCACAAAAATGTAAGTAGTTTTGATGGGAGGTTTTGGGTTGTTTTTTGTTTTGTGTTTGTTTAGGGTTTGTTGTTTTTTTTTTTTTTTTTTGCATAATTTGGCCTTGTTTTTGTGGCATTTTCCTCAACTTTTCCCCCCTATACCTCCTTAATTAATTTATTTTTTTAATTCAATGAATATTAAAAAAAATAAATTAAATAACACGACGCACTGAAGCCGCATGAATTGAAGCATGCAGTAGTGCGGGATCCCTGCATTCCTGTTCGTTAGCATGAATTGTTTAAACTTTGATATGGTCACTAACCCTGGTTTTGGATTTCTTATCCCTGAAAGACTCACAGTGTCATGTAGTAGACATAACTGAGATAGTGGGACAGAGAAACAAAGATAAAACTGTAGTTTAATAACTACATACATGTAAATATAATCATAGAACTTTAAAAGTTTCTTTCAGACTGTTAGACAGACCAATAGCAATAATAATGTGTGTAATGGGTATTTCCTTCGGTGTCAGGACCCCCCGGACAATTATCCCCCAGACAACCACCCCCCCAGGACAATCATCTAAAGATCTTTAAGTTTAATCTGTGGATAAAGGCTCTGCTAGGTCCTGTACTTTGATCTTATGCCTTTAAATTTTCTTCTAAATTTTTCTAAATGTTTTCTCTCCTTGTGTCACAGCTCTGTGAATTAGCGTAAGACATCCTGTCTTATCGCATTTCCACTTATCTCAATTAAAGATATTTCTTATTATTATTTTGTGTTATCAACTTATATTATCATCTTGCATTGCCATCTTACACTATTATCTTGTATTATCATCTTACATACATATACATTCATTGACTATCCCCATCAAAGTAAATTTGACAGGGGGTTGTTGTCCTAGGGGGGGTAATAGTCGTTTTGAACGTCCGGGGGGGAAGTAAAGGTCCCGGGGTAAGTGTCCTAGAACCATTTCCTTCATATTGTATTGACCTGTTCCATTAATCTTTCCATCCATCCCACTGCATTTTTCTGATAAGCTACTGTTACTGACTCGTTCAGAGGTACGGCATAAAAACCACTCAATATTAAACCCAATTCTGTCATCATGAAAGTACATATTTTCCCTCTGCCTCAGCTCTCATGGGTTGGATAGTTGTGAAATCCTCTTTTCAGCTGGAGTCGCATGAACTATATTTGCCACACAAGGTATTTTACCTCAGCAAATCCACTAATGTCATGTTTTGTAATTGAATGCTCAGCTCCAGATCTGACAAACCTGATTTGGTGTCTGGGTTTAATAATAAAAAGCTACTGTATTGGGGATAAAAAAGATCTAAGTTATTTTCCTAATACAGTAAGTGTGTAAGAATGCTGCCATTATATTGCATTCAATAATGAAATGCAACTCGTGACTGATGTTTACATGCAAAAGCTTAACCTGTGGTTTATGCATGGTCACATGACATCCACCTCTTATTTGCATTCTCTCTGTGCCTGCTCACACCTGCCACTTTGTGTGCTCATGTCTATGAGGATAGCTTACACTGGTAATAAATAACCTGAAGCCTGTTTATTTTATATTTTGAAAAACAAAATCTTGCAGCTGGACTCCTATTTGATCGACATGACATCAGACGCTAAGAAAAGAAAAGAACTTACAGTGCACGGTTAGTTTAAAGGGAACTGATGAATTGTTCAGGTTGGTGATGTTGTCATTGTCAGACACACAGCGGTACATTCCAGCAGACCAGGTTTGGACTCTTCCCAATGAAAGAAACAGACGGCCATCATCTCTCCTCACATCTACATCGTACCATAAACAGCGGCGGTAGTAATAGCCGCCGTACCCATAGGCATCCAGCCGATGCCACATCTGCATGTGCTGCAAGAAGATAATACAAAAAAAAGGCATTCATATGCAGTCGCGGTAACACAGGGCACAACAATCAAACATATATTCTAAAGAGCACCTCAAAAGTACTCAAGACTCCTTGACTATAAGTCCCTAACATGAACATTTCCCCAAAAGGATCCATGCGTGTGACAGCTTTCCTGAGCGCAGATTTGTAGAATTAATGAACACTGGGTTTCAGTGCCACTGCATACAGATTCACTACCGTGGCAGATGCCGGGAATCCTCTCAAGACCAATTGTTGTGATGTGTTAATTAAATAAAGTGATAACCGTTCTCTCTGGTCCTCTAAAACACACACTGCTCTCTGGCATTTGATCAGGTTGTCCTTTCAATTCACTTTTCTGAAAATACTAGACATTCAGACTCATAAAAGAAGCCAGTTGATATTTAAAGCGACTCTAATATGCAGATAATAAAAGTTCAGTAGATGGAGACATTTTATTACCAACTTCATTAGTAACCTCACCCTTGACAGCTTTTCAAAGTACACAGAGGACATGTTGGCCGCAAATTCTGAGTCAAGGCATTCCAGAATCACACTGTCACCCTCGAGGACAGATTCAGTAGGACCTTGCACGAACAGGGAAGCTGAAACACAGACACACACACACACACACACACAAACACACACACACACACACACACACACACACACACAAGAACAGACATTTCAAGTGAGAACAGCCTACAGTGTAACAATTCAATTTTAATAATTACGCATTTTTTAGGACTTCATTAATATTTAACAATTATATACAGACTTCATATACTTGATTTTCATGCTTTAGGTCTATAATGTAAACTGTTAGGATTGCTGAAGTTTAAATCTGCTGTGTCATTTCCTCACCCACGGTTAAACTGAACAATAAAGGGAACTTCCTGAACCTTGTGCCAGCCATGCCCTCCAGCAGCCAGTGACATTCTTGTCTGGATTATGAAAACACATTCATATGTGTAACTCGCTCTTCAACTCTTCTGAGACACATGATGGTGGACTTGCTGAAGTGTGAGTGTACAGTATAAATCTACATGAACAGTACTATAGAAGACTCTGATCTGCTGATAAAATAATTCATAACAATGTTGTAAAGTCGTAGACGTCTTGTTTTTGGTGAGCACAAAATTATAGGGTTTTATTTTTTTACTTCTACATTAGTTGGAGGAGCAAAAGGGTGAAATAGTAAAGAAAATCGTGGGTTCAAACCCTGTCGTCAGTGAGGACGTCATTGTATAGCGCCAGTATGTTCTCCGTCACTTGCCTGGTTTTCCCCTGGGTACTTTGGTTTCCTCCCACAGCCCAAAGACATGCACATTAGACTGAATAGCTATTCTAAATCGCCCGAGGTGTGAATGTATAATTGTCCTTGAAACAGGTTCTGCAGGTGGATCTCCAGTAAAAACACACATTGCAGCGGAAACCATGAAAGTGCACCATGGAGGTAGGGCTGAACTAATAAACCCTGAAGAGTATTACATAAGGCGAATGCCTGGCGAGCTGTCCAGAGTGTACCCTGTCCTCGCCCAGAGTCGGCTGAGATTTGCGCCAGCCTCCTGGCAACCATAATTAGGGTTATGCGGTTCATAAAATGAATGAAATTAATAAAAATATATAATTACCATAGTGACTATATTGTGCGGCCGGTGGTGTAGGGCATGGTGCTGGGCTGATGATCCAGATTGTGGATTCTAACTTATGCCATGCTAAGTTTCCTGGGCAAGGTCTTAACCACTAGTGTGCCTCTGTCCACCCTTCAGTATAAATGGGTATCAGTAAAAATACTGGGAAGGTAAAATAAAATGGACTAGTATCCCATCCAGGAGGAGCTGAACTACTAATTGCTTAACGCTACAGAAACTGGGGCTAAGACTCAGATGTGGAAGGCCAACAGACTTTGTCTTACCCATAGTAGCTATATTGTTCATTTTGTGTGGATGCTCATCATCGTTCATTTTCTGTAACCGCTTAATCCTAATTAGGGTCATGAGGAGGCTGGCGCCCATCCCATCCGACTCCGGGCAAGGGCAGAGTACACCCTGGACAGCTCGCCAGGCCATCACAAGGTGGAAACACACTGATGGATTTGCAGCCTACTCTTGTTGAAAGTCCGCAATGGTGCTCTTACAAGAACCTCACACCATAGACAGTGAGAGACATGGCCGGCATTTGATAACCCAGCTAGCTGCACGGGGGTGGGGGGGGGGGGGGGCAGTGACAACCCGTGGACAGTGGGGCTTGAACTCCCAACCTCAGGATCAGCGATCCAGCACCTTTACCACCAGGCCACCACTACCCATGTAGATGCATATTATATAATTTTTTATTTAGAAATTTATGGTGTCTAGAATGACATCAATTGCCAAAAACACATTCACTTTATGTCAATTGCCAAAAAAAGCTTGATTTGAATCTGAACACTGCTTGGTTTTAATGCAAGAACCAAGAACAAAAATAACAAGCATGTGCGGCTGTCAAAACCTCCAGAAGAACCCGAAGTTGGTTTCTTAAAGACTTCAGCTCATTTGCCAATAAAATTGCACAAACTCGACCTGAAAATTGTTTTTTTCCTCTAAAACAAAAGTGATTACAGCAAATACTCAAAGTGTGTCATTACTGATGACTAAAATCTTATCCCTGCTGCATTTCTTTGCAGTTCAGAAGACATCGCTGCACAAGAAAGGAAAAGGTGCAATTGAAATCCCAGAGAGAGAGAGAGAGAGAGAGAGAGAGAGAGAGAGAGAGAGAGAGAGAGAGAGACAGCTCTTTAATACCCTGCCCAAAGCCTACAGTTCCTTTATTTCTTGAGTATTGATGTTCTGTGAGTAAATGCAATGCCCCTGTGTGTATGAGTGGACTGAGTGAAGTACACGCAGCTGCTTGACTGAGAAACAGGAAGAGAGGCTTTGTTATGTTTTGATGGCGCAGTTTGATGTGGAAGGCGTGGCTGGTGATGGTGGTGATGGTGGGGGATTTCCAGGTGCTTTCTGCTTTCTTGTTATGAAGAAAATGTCTATAGTTCCTATCATATGACCCAGTGACATTTCACATTTTCTCTTCCTATTTTAACTTTATTCTGCTTTACAGAAAAACAAACAGAGGAAGAGTGATTGCAGATCATTTAACATGGCAGTGGATGATGTCTGTTTCTCAGTCAGTGTTCTCTTCCTCTTTTCATGTTATTATAAGCACAGGAGCTACACAGAGTGAGATTTAATCATCTTTTATATAGATTATTAGTATTTGCTCATTATTAACATTATTATCATATTATAATATAATTATAATATAATAAACTCTCAGAAATTAGTAAACATCCGAGGGGATGCGCAGTACGGGATATTCAGCTTCACCTGGTCACATATTCACCTACACACAGAATATTCTAGAAAATGAAGGTTCTTATAATGACGCGCTGAGCTGAAGATTGTTATATTGAGGATATTTACCAGTGCTGTTCCTCAGGAGTGCAAACGTCACCACGGTGAGCAGGACGCAGAACCTCATTTTGTTGCTTTGTGGAGCTTCTATCTTCCTCTTCAGGATTTCAAATTCTCTGACTAAAGCGAAAGTTTGCTTTGGCTATTTAACAGGGCTGGGGGCGGGGCCTCAATTGTTTACGCGTGTCATTCAATCAGAGTCGCTACCTGAGGTCTTGAGCCCGTTGGGTCATATTACACGCAAGTGTTTCCTACTTAAAATTTATATATATATATATATATATATATATATATATATATATATATATATATATATATATATATATATATATATATATATATATATAATTTATGTTGTTAATTGTAATTGTGCTTTAATTTCCCTATAAACTTGCAGTTTAAGCGCTACTTTTGTTCACGCGTCATACACGTGCATGCCTGTGCGCTGCGTCACCTGTCTCCAGGCAGATAAAGCCTTGTTCAGGTTTTCAGGTTTCACCTGAAGTGAAAGTTTATGAAGAAAAGCAATTATCAAACTTTTTTCAGTTGATGGATGAAAAATAAGCCCGCTTCCTAGAACAACGCAGTCATTCACACCTCTTTAAAAAACAGACTTAATTATTTAAAAGCTGGATTCCACTGTGACAAAGGCTTTTCTATTAATATTTATAGATCATACATTTTTATTTCACTGCGGTTTAATCTTTTATAGACTAAGACTTTGCATGAAAACAGTACTTTCCCTTATTTTCTACTTCAAACTTCTGAGGAACTAAAGAGAGAAGTGGGGCATCTGACGCAGCCTCTGCATGAGACTTTTTAGAAAACAGCAAGTCTTTACATGCCAGTGTAGGAAAGTGAAAATGCACAAAGGCAGAAAGGCAGAAAGAAAAGCTGTTAATATGCGTCGCTGCTGTTTGTCATGACTTGCTGGTGTATCACTGAATGCTTCCAAGAACCTTACGACTCAGTAGGTGTTAAATCAGCACTGATGTTTTTCTTTTTCTTTTTTCCACGCTGCAGTTGTGCTCGGTTAAGCGTTTAAGAACACGCTGAAGTTGTATAGCATTTCAAGCATGGAAAGTGGCTGATATTACACATGATTCATTATTTCTGTAAAGGAGAACAAAGAAAACAATGGAAATCTTCAATAAAGAACGCAGGGAAACACACAGAGAGAAAGCGAGACAGAAAGACTGAGAGAAAGAGGCCTGCGTCTTTTTACACTACTCTCTGTTAATAAGGACATTTATAGAGTGTGTAATGGACACCACAGACCATTTTCCGTTTCTCTACTTTACCACACAAGAATCACACAATCTGATTGGATCGCTATTTCGAGATAGTGCACATATCCACCTCTAAAACTCAAAATAATGCTTGGATCAATGAAAAAAATGTAAAGAATAAACTTTTTCTCATTTTGGTTTTCTTGTCTTAAGATCCCACGTTGAATATATATACTACTAAAACGATTATTCACCTCAGACTCGGTGGATATTGCAAAATAGTACCAATATGTTGCAGGGACGTGTGATCAATTGCCCTCTGCAGGTAGGGATCAGGTCTAACCAACATGTAACATGTTAGTGACTTTCACCTATGTGTGATTATCATTCATTAACCGCTGGCACCCATCTCAGCCAACTCTGGGCGATGGTGGTGTACACCCTGGACAGCTTGCCAGGCCTTCTCAGGGCTGTGCGTAGTTACCTGCAACTATTTCTGTATGTTCTTTGTGATGTGTGTGTGTGTGTGTGTGTGTGTGTGTGTGTGTGTGTGTGTGTGTGTGTGTGTGTGTGAGAGAGAGAGAGAGAGAGAGAGAGAGAGAGAGAGAGCGAGAGAGAGAGAGATAATAATGTGTGTGTGTGAGTGTGTGTGTGTGTGTGTGTGTGTGTGTGTGTGTGTGTGTGTGTGTGTGGGTGTGTGCGCGCTTGTGTGTGTGCTCGCGTGTGTTGACCATGTCTTCTTAGCGGAGTTATAACCTTACAAATGTTTATGCAAGCTGAAAAGCCTGAGCCAAAAAATAAAGTTGCAATGAGCACACTCAAAAAACTCACGAAACAACAGTAACTCTGTCCTTTACGTGTGTTAGAACTCTGTGAAGCACAATAGGTCGAACGCACATGAAAAGCATCATGGGTATTATGGAGATGCAGCTCCATAATAGCCAATGGGAGACCAGCGGGGCAGGGTGTTGGGAGATAGTCAATGGGAGAGCAACTCGGGCATTGTTTGAATGTTTGAGATGGTGCATTTTGTAATGTGAATTTTTTTCGTATCCAGGGAGAGAAATTTTAGGTAAATGCATTTCGTAACTTGGATTTTTCATTTTTTGGGGCTTTCGTAAGGTGAGGTCCACTGTATTTTGTCAGGAGACTCCTGTTAAGGATAAACAACCAATATCAAATGAGCCACCTGTTTAGTTTAATGCAGTTTGAAAATTAAAGGATTAAGAAATCATACCTATTTTCAGTTAAACTGAATCGATAAAGGTCCAGCCCCTCTCAAGATGGGTGGTTCTCTGTGTCTCCAGAGCCAGAGCTTGGTCCGCATTAGTAACAATAGGTCGAATTCGGTTAAGGTGAGGGTTTGAGTCCGCCAAGGCTGTCCTTTTCACCGATTCTGTTCATAATATTTAAGGTCGGAATTTCTAGGTACAGCCATGGCTTTGAGGGGTCTTGGTTTGGTAGCCATAGGATCTCGTATCTGTTTTTTGTGGATTATGTTGTCTTTTTGGCTTCATCAATACAGGACCGCCGGCTCTCATTGGAGCGATTTGCAGTCGAGTGCGAAGTGGTCGGGATGAGAATCAACACTTTGAAATTTGAGGCCATTGTTCTGAACCAGAAAAGGGTGAGGAATGCTGCCTCTGGGTCTGGAATGAGGTCCTGCCCCAAGTATCTCAGGGTCTCGTTCATGAGTGAGGGAAAGATGGAGCAGGAGATCGACAGGCAGCTCATTGCAGCCTCTGCTGTAAAACGTAGCTTGTACCAGTCTGTCATGGTGAAGAGGTAGCTGAGCTGCAAGGCAAAGCTCTCAATTTATCAGTCGATCTACATTCCAGTCATCACATATGGTCACAAGCTTTGGGTAGTGACTGAAAGGACAAGATCACGGATACAGGCGGCTGAAATGAGTTTCCTTCACAGGGTGGCAGGGCTCTCCATAAGAGATAGGGTGAGAAGCTCAGCCTTCCAGGAGACGCTCAGAATAGAACCTCTGCTCCTCCACGTTGAGATGAGCCAGTTGAGATGTCTCGGGCATCTGGTTAGAATGCCTCCCGAACACCTCCCTGGTGTGGGGTTTCGGCTATGTCTTCCTATATGGAAGAGACCCTGGGGTTGATCCAGAATATGGTGGAGGGATTACGTCTCTTGGCTGGTTTGGGAATCCCTCTGTGTCCCCATGGATGAGCTGGAGGAAGTGGCTAGGGAGAGGG
Source organism: Plotosus lineatus (assembly GCA_024760905.1). Taxonomy (NCBI): domain Eukaryota; kingdom Metazoa; phylum Chordata; class Actinopteri; order Siluriformes; family Plotosidae; genus Plotosus; species Plotosus lineatus. Next base: position 96,886,597 of record CM045728.1, read on the forward strand.
ATGTCTGGACCTCATTTCTTCGGCTGCTGCCCCCACAACCCGACCCCGGATTAAGCTGAGGAAGATGATGATTATAATGAAGATGAATTGTCAAAAATTAATAAACAGTGAACAGTCCATCTATCTCTGAGTCTTTGATATCTAAAACTCTGGAAAATGTTACTCTATACTGCTTGATGACATCCATCTTGCCTTTGGCAAATAACTGTCATATATCTGCTCAAGGACAAAGGTCAGGGCTGAATATTTTTGCCACCAGATAATTGTTTTTTTTTAGTGCAGTGAAGCACATTTACCATCAACTGTTATACTTGATCTCTATCCAGGATATACATTCAATGAATACAGCGATGACATGACAAATTTATTTTATACTCTTTAATTTTGAAGGTTGGACTTTGTGCCTGTAAATGTTGTTTCTGTGCCATGCAACTATTCCTGTCTATTTAAAGCAAAAAAAAAAACAAAAAACTGTTTGATACAGGCTTTCTCTTGCTGCTGAAATTTCATATAGTAATTAATAAAGAACAAACAAAAACCCACCACTGATTATCTGACCAAATTAAAGTCTTTCAAGCTATTTCAGGCAAAACTAGTTAATTTCTGTGAACCTGCGTCATGATTTCCCTCTTGGAACTTGACTTCACTCTCATTTCTGTTTATGAGACTTTAATTCCAATAGCATGATCCATTCTACTTTAAACATATACCAGTATTAAGTTACTTATTTTGAATTTGCCCTTTCAAATTTTCAAAAGTTTTGCATAAATATGACTGAAAATATCGTCCGATTTTAAATAAATAAAGATCAAATGTAACAAAAGAAACAAGTCAATTATGCATGGTCATTTATTTATAAAAGGAAATGGACCCATATACATCTCTAAAAGTATGTCAACATCTTGGATTAACAATTAATCTGATGGTGAAGTGAAACTCAGGAGTTTTTCATTTACTGAGACTTTCAGGTGTTTGGGGTTTCTTTTATTTTGGTTTGCAAATAACACATAATATGTGAAATTATATCATGACATGAAGCACAGAAATGTATGAGGACCTCAGAAAAAGAGTTGTTTAGCCTCCCGAGGCTAGAAAAGGTTATAAAACCATCTCTAAAGAGTTGGGGTGCCACCGATGTAACATCAGACAGACGTAAAATATTTAAGACCATTGTTATTATTGACACCGGTGATCTACTAACAAAGATTACTCCAAGAATAGAGTGTGTGTGGCATCTCAAAGGTACCCTGGGAATCTTATAAGTAACCTCACATATTGATTAATGTTATTAATTGTTCTTAAGTACACCATCAGGAGAACATTGTACAACAATGTTCAGCATGGCAGCATTACACAAAAAACCAAATGTCCTTCAAAAACAACATTAATACACAACTCATTCATTCATTTTCTGTACCGCTTAATCCTACGTAGGGTCGCAGGGAGGCTGGTACCCTACTTAGCCAACTCCAGAAGAGCGAAGATTACACCCTGGGTAGCTCACCAGACTATCACAGGGCAGAAACATGCTGACAACTATGTAGGCTACTCTTGACAAAAGTCAGCAATGGTTCTTTTACATGTCTCTTGCCATAGACAGTGAGATGGTGACATGGCCGGCCTTTAATAACCCAGTTAGTTGCACTGAGGGGACAGTGACAACCTGTTGAGAGTGGGTCTTGAACCCCCAACCTTGAGATCAGTGATCCAGCACCTTTACCACCAGGCCACCACTGCCCTTAATACCCTTAATACAGTATGTTTCTACTTTTCACCAGGACAAGGCAAGAGCCAGCTGGAGGGTGTGAGGTGATGGGGGGGGGTGTATAAATAGGACCAAAATAAAAATAAAAAATTGAATGAAATTATTATAAAACAAATAGAAAGCACAAATACTTTTCATTTACATTCCATCATAAAAACCTTACCCCATTTGTAAGACATGGTTGTGGGTTCATCATAGTTTGGGGCCTATTTATCTGCATCTGTGCCAGGAGAGTTTTCCATTATTGGTTGAAAATTGAATTTTGAATCATATCAGCAAAATTTTAAGAAAAATATCAGGACATCTGTCTGTGAACAGAATTTCAAGAGAAAGTGGTGATGCAGTAAAGCAATAAGCACATAAGTCATTGTTAAATTATAATTCTATGATCTTAGTTTAATTTAGCTCATATTATTATAATAAATAGTTTATAATGATCATAATTAATATTGAATGGCAAATATAGAAAAGAGACTCTTTACGTGTCATGGACCAGGAAGAGTTAAACATTAATAAATATAGATTCAGAGGAAATAGCAATTATTTCTGAAAAGAAAATTTGCACCCAAGCATTTCCGTTATCATCCTTGTAAAAGTTCTATGTACAGTTGTAAAGCCCAGGATATTTAGATATGACAAGAATGAGCTGCTCTTCCTGATTGTTGTTTCCTATGGAAAATGTTTTGGGGAAGACCATGTTTGATGGTACCTGTTAAACAAAGGGTGCTCATATCGCTCCCACTTCTTGGACAGATGCCCTTTGAATAATGCAAAGCATTTTTATGAGTGAACATTTATTCACACATAGAGCTGGTATGGGTTATACCCAGAAAGTCTACTGAGTTACAGTACTAGCTAGTGCTAATTATATGTTGCATTATATATACAGTCGGCCCTCTACTTACGAATTTAATCTATTCCAGAGGCTTTTTAGTAACCTGGAGTTTCCGTAAGTAGAGGCTCATTTTACATGTAAAACGCGTGATTCGTTCCAAGGCTCCCAAGACTACCCATAAACCCTTTAAAAATGATAAAAGTGCACCAATTTTGTATGAAATATGTGTTAAAAGTAAAATAAAATTATTTATTAAATCATTTAAACATTTTATTAACATATTAAACCATTTTATTAACATATTTATTAATTAAACCATTATTAAACATTTTTATTAACCACATACACACACACACACACACACACACACACACACACACACACACACACACACACACACAAAACACACTCTCTCTCTCTCTCTCTCTCTCTCTCTCTCTCTCACACACACACACACACACACACACACACACACACACACACACACACACACACAAAACTCTCTCTCTGGTGTGTTTTGTCGAATGCGAGCTCCGCCCACACGCAACACGCAGACGGACACATGCAATGCAATGGAGCAATTGTATTTAAATGTTCAAATGGACGGGATGTTGTATTTAAAGTAGAATGACAGTACCTGTTTGAAAGATCAGAGGTCCTGATTCAATATTAACTTGCTTTCTTGTGAGATCGGAGGTCTTGTCCCACGGAGCACTCTGTTATCATGCTCCTTCTGCTTCAATATCGTGCCGAAACAATCGCCTCCATCACTGTATTTCCACTTTAAGGTCTCCTTCTGCTTCAATATCATCCAGATTGTAGAGGTGTTTCGGCAATAACGAAATATAACGCTGCAATGATCAATCTCAAAACAAGCCAACGGTCCTGTTCAACTCTCCACGCGTGTAACAAACAGGAAGTATGGGTACAGGTCAGCTCCCACCTGGCCAATGGGACGCCAGTGCTGCAGGATGTTGGGAGACAGCCAATCAGAGAGCAACTCGCACATTGTTTGGATTTTGAATGGTGCGTTTGAATTTTTGAATGACGCGTTTGGCGCTTCTTGTAAAAAGAGGTTGATTTTGTAAAAAGAGGACGAAAATTCAGGAAAATGTTTTTAATAACCTGGATTTTTCATACTCAGAGGGTTTCGTAAGTAGATGACCGACTGTATACTGTACACTTCAAGTCTCCTTTTGGCTTTGATTTTAGGACTCATGTCCTTGCCAACATCAGACTCAAATAAGGTTGTTCCTTGAAAAAATATGCTAGTCACACCCAAATATGTTACAGAAATTATTCAGACCTGCTCTGGATTTACATTGCCTCTCACTCCAAATCAGCTGGAATTGGCTCTAATTTCCATACAACATACAATTTCCGTACAGTATACAGTGTAGATAATGGATGGATGGAATATTTCAATGTTCTTAGCATGCATCACAGTGGCAAAATGAGGAGCATTGCTAGCTGCTCCAGGGTCCCAGGTTCGATCTTGAGCTCAAGTTACTGTTTCTATGGAGTATGTTTTGAAAAAAACTAAAAATGCACGGGCAGGTAGATTCTTCTCTTGTTTTCGCTGTGATAAATTGTTCTTGGGTAAATGTGTATGTGTGCAGGGCTTTGTGATGGATTAATGTCCTATTCAGGGTGTATTCCTGCCTTATGCTCCATATACACTAAGCTCAAGATCCAAAGCAAACCTGGCAAGAAAAAAATAGTAACAGAAAGTGAATAAATGGATGCTCTAAGACCAGCAATTTTCATAAATATTACTGATAGTCTACCAGCTGTACATCAAACTTCTAATTGTATTGTTCTTAAAGGTACAGTGTGTATTCAGGATTCCTCCAGCCCTGTTGTGTCTTTGAGAGCTACCTTCCTGCCGGTGTTATCTCAAACTAAAATCTAATATGCCTCTTTTTAGGTAATCAAGAACTTCTTAAGGTAATAATCACATGGTCAGATGTGCATGAGTATGGTTGGGGCCAAAGTCTTCGAAGACCCTGTTTTAGAAATAAGTAATTACAGTAGGCCCTCGTTATTCGCGGGGGTTCGGTTCCGGCCCCTCCCGTGAATCAAGATAATCCTCGAGTTCTGTAACTGGACGTAAAACCCTCTGTATCATATTACATGCGCTAAAATATACTTCTTAAACACATTCTATAGAGTCCTGCTCATTAATACAGTATTAATGTAGTAAAATGTAGTAATTAAGTAAAAACTTTTTAATTTTGTACTGTGATATTTATTGATTAAAATGTATATATATATATATATATATACAAAAGGACAGGACAAAGGCTTTCTATTGAAACTCCATTTATCACTACAGATCTGTTTCGAGGGGTGGTGAAACCATCCCCTCTCTTCAGGTGATTACAGAAGAATTTCTTCTGTAATCACCTGAAGAGAGGGATGGTTTCACCACCCCTCAAACAGATCTGTAGTGATAAATGGAGTTTCAATAGAAAGCCTTTGTCCTGTCCTTTGTTATTTGCTCTACCAAAAAGTATTGAGCACTCTCCTACGGAAGGATCTACTCAGAAAATCCTATATATATATATATATATATATATATATATATATATATATATATATATATATATATATATATATATATATATATATATATATATATATATATATATATATATATATATATAAATATACACACACACACACACATTTATATATATATATATATATATATATATATATATATATATATATATATATATATATATATATATATACAGTGATACCTCTGCTCACGAACATAATTGGTTCCCAGAAAGTGTGTGTAAGGCTAAAAGTTCGTCTTCGAACATTTATTTCCCATAAGAAACCATTAAAATGAGAATAATCCGTTCCCAGGTCCCCATAAAACATAATTTTCTACTAAATAAGCCTTAAAACTACACAAAAATATACCTTATATTATGTATAATAAATGTGCTATTGTATTGTAATTAAAGAAATAAACTGTACTGTATAATAAAGTGGTTTTATTTACCTTTGTGATGGTAGTTGATGGCTTGATGGAATGGAGTGGGAGGAGGAGGGAGGGAGGGACTTACTGTTTGGAAGGAGTGTTTGGAAACGCCTACTGTTTGGAAACACCCTTAGCCACACACGCACCCTTAATAGCTTCCTTGTTCTTAAGGATGGTAGCAATGGTAGACTTAGCGTACTGGTACTGGGACGCTGAGTCACACAAACGCACACCTCGTTCGTGTTTTTCAATGATCTCCGCCTGTGGGGGTCTTTTTCGGTCCCATAATTGCAAAAGTACACTCAATATGGTCCAAAATGTCTAGCAAACACAAACCACGTCCGCACTCAAAGAAAGGGGGTGACGAACTGTGACGCCATGAGTGTGCGTCAGCTTCTCGTGGTCGCCACCGTGGCGCTGTTCGACCGCGTGGTTTGATTCGTCTGCCGAAAACTAGTTCGTCAGCAGAGACTATATGCTCGCAAATTTAATGTTCTTGAGGCGAAAAGTTCGTGAGCTTAAGCGTTAGTCAGCGGAGGTTTTACTGTATATATATATACATATATACATATATATATATATATATATATATATATATATATATATATATATATATATATATATATATATATATATATATATATATATATATATATATATATGTATATAAAATCAATAAATATCACAATATCACAGGACAAGGTAAAGTTTTTACTTCATCATTACTACATTATATATATTATATCTATATAAAGAACATAAAACTGTGACGTAATGACGAAATGAACTTTCACCCAGAATGCAGGAGGCAGTGTGAGATGGCACAGAGTGGATTTATTATTCAAAGGGGAAGCATTTAAGCAGAGTGTACACATTTTAAATACAAGGGCATAGGCCGGGGAGGTGCACATTGTGCACGTGCACACACCCCCGCTCCGCCCCACAGCAGGAGTTGAGGTCTTCTGGACAAGAAATTATGTGTATTCACAATCTTATAAATAAACTTAATGACTGTTATTGAAGAGAAACTTAAGACTGGAAGTTAACGTGTAACGGGCACTGCGCATGTGCAAGTCCAAGCTGACCAATCAACGACAGGTGCCTATTTCGGTGGAATGCCTCACATATTATCAGTAAGCAATAATAGCTGAACACTGTCAATCAAACAAAGTACGAGTGTGAGAATAAAGCACAGTTTGTTAGTACCGCCTCCGGCTCCTGCACATGTGTTAGAACACAAACATTGAAGCACAGAGAATGAATGGCCAAAATAATCATACGCTATCCAGCCTGTATCTGCAGCCTAATGATCAGTACTTTTATAAAATTAATAGTATGTCTTTGTGCTGTAAATATGTATTAATATTTGATTGTGCCTTTGAATAGATAAATAACTTGATTGCTCAATTTGTAAATGTATTTAGCACATGTACTTGCAGATGTAGTTTGAAATATATTTGAGAATGTTTTTGGTTGAACTATAATATTTGATTGCGTTCACCCCTGTATAGACAGCCATTTTTTAAAGTTTATAATTGTACCCATGGGTGTACCTGGTTCCCCCAAAGTGCTTAGTAATATAATAAATAAAATTATGGCCCCTGGGACGCGAGTTCCGGTCAACCAAGATGTGCACCCCACGGCCAGACCAGCCTACGCCCTTGAAATACTGTACTCATGACAACACATACAACATTAAACACTGGTACCAGGAGCCAGAGAAAACACAAGGAAGCAGGGATGTGATGTGAGACAATCTTCTGGCACAGAGGTGAGCATGCAGTTTGTGTTTATAGGGAGTAGATGAGAGGACTGAATTTACGTGTGCACTGCTGCAATCAGCCCGAGCAGCTCAGTCACGCCCCTCAGCCGGAGCGGCGAGAAAACAGTTAGAGAACAGGAAAGTAGGGACATGATGTGAATTAATCCTCTGACGCAGAGGTGAGCGTGCTTGTGTTTATTGGGAGTGGATGAGAAGACTGAATTCAGGTGTAAACTACTGCAATCAGCCGGAGCAGCTCAGCCACGCCCCTCAGCCGGAGAAGGGGAGATTTATAGAACACAGCCGTCAAAATCAAAGTCCCCCAAAAACACACACTATAACAAAAGAACATAAAATAAAATGAAGTGTAATAAATCGGATAAACAAAACAAAGGGATAAACATGCTACAGCACAGTACATAAATCTCACACAGACATTCTAAACATTAACTTAGGTACTGTACTGGAAAATAATTGTAAAAGACTTTAATACTGCAATACTTTAAAACAGTTCAGATGATTATTCTTCTTCAGGCACTTCAGAGGAAACTCATTTCTTCAGGAGAAAGTCTTATTTCTTCAGAAGAGACATCTTCTGGATGAAGGGGGGGATCAGGAATTAAATTTCAGTTGAATGCAATCTGGAACGTTGCCATTAAATGCTATTAGATACCATTAAATCTTATACTGTATATTGTACCTTTAAAGATTCATAAGCTGTACAGGCTTTAAGTAAAAGTGCTCCTCATATAACTTCCATTCACAGAAGGTCACAGCCAGTCACTAATTATTCTTGGGTAACATTATTTAAATTACCAAATGAGTGCAGAGAGAATAAAAGGTCAGCTGCTATTAAGAATACAAGATTTTTCCTTTGTATTAATGCATTAATTTTCTGAACTTGACTGGAAATTTATAATAGCAGAATAGCTAATTTATTATATTGTGTTAATCCCATAAGGGAAAATTTGTATTCTATTGTTTCCATTCTGATGGGTCAATTACATATTAACCTATCCAAAGTGAGCACACACACACACACACACACACACACACACACACACACACACACACACACATAAACAATAAGCACACACACACTTGGAGCAGTCGGCTGCCACAGACATTGGTGCGCACGGAGAGCAGTTGGGGTGACTTGCTCAGGGGCACTTCAGCCATGAATGGGGAGGAAGGGAAGGGCTCACTCTCCCACTGTCACACATTTTCCCTGCTGGTTTGGGAATCAAACCGGTGACCTTTTGGTCTCAAAGCCCTTTTCGCTATCCTTTAGACTAAGGCTGCCCCCATGATAGATAGATATTCATGATAGAATATGAATTCTTTTGCAATAACAGTAATACCTTGCAGCAATGCTCATATATGGCAGCACAGCCTTCAATGAGAAGAAATTGAATATGATCTGGAGGAGTGACTTAACAAAATCTAAACACATTTCTCCTTTTAGTGTATTCAAGCAATTCAAAGTAATAAGTAGCCTAAATGACAATAACTCATAAAAATGTATTTTCATTTTTTATTATCAAATCCTGAACTATTCTATGGTTGTTGTTTTAAAGGTGCCCATTTACTTTCTAATTTTATCTTCCAATGTCAGTTAATTTTAGCTGAACACAAACATTCATTCATTCATTTTCTGAACCACTTAATCCTAATTAGGGTCACGGGGAGACTTACAGTTAAAATATGTAAATAAAAACATATCAAGAACATTTTCATCATGTTTTCGAATATTATCAAAACTTAATTTTAAAAATGTAAAGGGTGTCTTAGAGCTCATTAGTATCCATTCTGATAAAAAAAAAAAAAAAAAACACCGCAATTGATGTGATAAGTGCCCAGGGCGCTTAAAAAACTTGAGTGGGTGGGCGCTTATTAAAATGTTACCAGCAGAGTGGAACCTGTATGTGCTTATTAGCATCGAGGTGGAACACATGAATAATAACAGAACAATAAAATAGTTTTACTGGTATTTGTGCTATTCATTTGTGGTATCAACCAAAATACTTACATGAAAGCTGAAACTAAACAGAAAACAGCATAATTAAAAAAAAAAATACCCTTTAATTTTCCCTCCTGGTGCTTTTCCTTTAAATATTTTCCCCTGATGTAAAACCGAGCCAATCAACATGAATGCCAACTTTAGCACATGGCATGTTGAACCAATCAACACAAACAAGCACATGGCCAGGAACGTCTTTAAATGTATGAAGATAGTGAGCAGGCGAATCGGGTGAAAAATCCTCGTCATCACTTTCTGATAAGTCCATATCTGGCTCTTCGCTCCATTCATTCAAAACATCCCATAGTTTTGCTGTAGCAGTTTCTAATAGTTCATGGGTTGTTGGACATTTACCAAGAGAAAACATTTAGCAAAGCAAAATATTTTCATGTTTTTTAAAGCATGGCAGAACAATCAATTGTGTTGTTACTAATGAACATTAAAGACATTCCCCAGTTGCAGGGGTCTTGAAATACTGTGTAAACTCACTTTTAGAGGCAGTGAACGCCACATTTTACTGTTACAGAAACTGATCGCATAAAATTTTTAAGTTTGATCTACGATTCTGCACCCAGTACACATGGGTGGTTACATGAGATAAAAAAAAACACTGGTGGGGGGGCTTATTGGAGCAGCGCGCGTATTACGGTATGTTACTGTGCTCTTTGTGTTTATATTCCCTTGTAGTATACACTAAAGCAGGGGTCACCAACCCTTTTGAAACCGAGAGCTACTTCTTGGGTACCAATTAATGCAAAGGGCCACCAGGTCTTACACATTTCTCAAATAACAAATTTGCTCAATTTACCTTTAATAATGTTATTATTAATGATATTCATCTATGTGAAGATATTGATTTGATTAAAAAATAGCAAAAAAAGAAAATAGATGCAGCTCAATAGAGAGGGGCGCTATAGAGCTGCGGGCCTGTTCTAAAAATAGCAGTGAACAGACCCGCAGGTGACTCATATTGTCTTTGCAGACGGCCATATTGGTGACTCGTACTCTAAAGCAATTATCACCTCAGGTTCGGTGAAGGTCACTAAATTGAATAATTCCATCCAGCGTCATCCACTTCACTTTTGTCCATTTTAAAATTTTTAATTATCTGGAATTTTACTTGCTGTCATCAAGAAAATGAAGCTGACTCATTAAAGCAGGAGAAATTAATAACGTAGCACACAACACATGCAGGATTTTACAGAAAGTCTAACAGGCTTTTAGACACACACACACACACACACACACACACACACACACACACACACACACATATACGACAATTTACATTAACGTACAACCCAGGCCTTAGGTAAGGGGTGTAGTGACTAGCATGTCCGCCTCACTGTAAGAAAGGACTGGTTTTGGTGAAGGTGTTTCTGTGTGGAAATTGCATGTCCTTTTCGAGGTTGTATGGGTTTCCCCTGGGTACTTCTGCACAACCATGCACATTAGAACATGTGGCTCTTCCAAATTGCCCCACGGTGTGAGGGTCAGTGTGGACGGCTGTGTGTGTGCTTTGCCCAGAGTTAGTTGAAATAATCTCCAGCCTCCCTGTGATCGGGATAAAGCAGGATGGCAAATGAAAAATGAATGCATGAAGAAATAATTCAGAGTTCGTCTTTTTGTCTTTAAATTTCTTTTTTTACTTTTTGTAATGACTGGTATTTTTATTTACAAGAATGAGGATAGTCACTGTACCAGAACTCACACAATGAAATCATTGAACAACAAAAATCCCTTTTTTGTTTTCTGAACACATATACTTTAAAAGTGTTATATATAAATGTATAATAATTTATAGCTATACTATATGTATTTACTATATGTACATTTCATTACTCGCCTCACAGCAAGAAGGCCGGGGTTTGATTCCCGGCCTGGATGTTTCTGTGTGGAGTTTGCATGTTCTCCCCATGCTCGTGTGGGTTTCCTCTGGGTACTCCAGTTTCCTCCCAATGTCCAAAAACATGCACAGTAGGCTAATTGGCTGTTCTAAATTGCTCGTAGGTTTGCATTGTGCAGAAGGCAATGGCAAACCACTGCACTATCCTTGCCAAAAAAAACTCCATGAAGATGATAATCAAGGCCTTATCCTTCATGGCAGGTTGCCAAAAGTCGTCCTATGACTCGGAAGGTACCAGACCAGACCAGTTGGATATTTCACACGTTCCTGATTTCCAGAATTCCAAATTGAATGACCATTCCAATGCATTTTCATTACAACTTTGACTGAAAGTTGCAGAACGTTTTTCAGCAGCAGTATGGTGGCGTATTGGTTAGCACATCCACCCCCAACAAGAATTCCTGGATTCGATTCCTGGGCTGTGGTGTTTCTGTGTGGAGTCTGCATGTTAGATTAGATTAGATTCAACTTTATTGTCAGTCATTGCACATGTCTAAATACAGAGTAATGGAATACAGTTTAACATTCAATCAGAAGTGCACAGAGTGTAGATTAGAGGCAGTTATGTACAGACTAAGGGCAGAGTGAAAGTCATGTCCAGATTATGTACAAATAAATTATATGAGCAGTTATGTACAGATATGGGCAGTGTGAAGGTGAGAATAAATTAACATTAATTTATAGGAGCAATATACAGATGTTTCTACATTACTAAACAGAGAATAAACGATGCGGATACAACGTACAAATACACAGCATGTATATATAATCACCACTATCATCATCATCTTCTTCCGCTTATTCCGGGTTTGGGTTGCTTGGGCAGCAGAGGAAGCGATGACGTCCAGACGCCTCTCTTTCCAGCCACTTCCTCCAGCTCTTCTGGAGGGACACCGAGGCATTCCCAGACAAGCCGAGAGACAGTCCCTCCAGCATGTTCTTGGTCGACCCCGGGGTCTCTTCCCGGTTGGACATGCTCGAAACACCACATCAGGGAAGTGTTCAGGAGGCATTCTAATCAGATGCCCGAGCCACCTCACCTGGCCCCTCTCAATGCGGAGGAGCCGCGGTTCTACTCCAAATTATTCCTGGATGGTTGAGCTTCTCACCTTATCTCTAAGGGAGAGCCCTGCCGCCCGGCAAAGGAAGCTCAGTTCAGCTGTTGTATCCATGATCTTGTTGTTACAATCACGACCCAAAGCTTGTGACCATAGGTGAGGGTTGGAACATAGATTGACTGGTAATTTGGGAGCTTTGCCTTGCGGCTCAGTTCCCTCTTCGCCTCCCTGGTGTGGTGTTGGGGCATGTCCAATCAAGAAGAGACTCCGGAGTCGACCTAGAACACGCTGGAAGGATTCTGTCTCTTGGCTGATCTGGGAACACTTCAGTGTCCCTCCTGAAGAGCTGAAGCAGTGGATGGGGAGAGGGACATCTGGACCTCATTTCTTCGGCTGCTGCCATCGTGACAGGGCCCCGGATTAAGCGGATGAAGATGATAATGAATGGTGAACGTTTTCTACTCTAACCTATTACTACTCTCCATCCTCTGAATTCGTATCACTGTGTTTATCAGATCTGAAACACTTCTACTGGCCTACATAGCCAAAAATGGACCCGTGCCTGCACGCCATTTAGCACTTATCACAACCCACACCGCACAATGCTCCCTTTGAGCCTCTGGTGTGGCTTAACTTTTTGGGGAAAACTCAGGAACAACACCATGTATAATACCATGGGGGGGTAAATAAAGAACAACACTGTGGGGGTAAATAGTGTACAAAATCTTCTTCTTTTTTTCCTTTCGGCTTTTCCATTCAGGGGTCGCCACAGCGAATCATCTGCCTCCATCTCACCCTATCTTTTGCATCTTCTTCTCTTACACCAACTACCGTCATGTCCTTCTTCACCACATCCACGAATCGACTCTTTGGTCTTACTCTAGGCCTTCTGCCTGGTAGCTCCAACCTCAGCATCCTACAACCAATATACTCACTATCCCTCCTCTGTACATGTCCAAACCATCTCAATCTAGCCTCTCTGACTTTGTCTCCAAAACCTCTTGCATGTGCTGTCCCTCTGATGTGCCCATTCCTGATCCTATCCATCCTTGTTACTCCCAAAGAGAACCTCAACATTTTCATCTCTGCTACCTCCAGCTCTGCCTTCTGTCTTTTCCCCAGGGCCACTGTCTCTAAACTATACAACATTGCTGGCCTCAACACCGTCTTGTACACTTTTTCTTTCATTCTTGCCGATACCCTCCTATCACACATCACACTGGACACTTTTCTCCAACCATTCCAACCTGCTTGCACACGCTTCTTCACCTCTTTTCCACACTCTCCATTGCTCTAGATTGTTGAGCCTTAGTACTTAAAATCCTCCACCTTCTTTATCTCTGCTCCCTGTAACCTCACCGTTCCTGTTGGGTCCTTGGCATTCACACACATGTATTCTGTTTTACTGAGGCTAACCTTCATTCCCCTCCTTTCCAGGGCATACCTCCTCCTCTCTAGATTTTCCTGCACTTGTTCTCTGCTTTCACTACAGATCACAATGTCATCTGCAAACATCATAGTCCATGGGGAATCTTGTCTCACCTCGTCTGTCAGCCTGTCCATCACCATAGCAAACAAGAAGGGGCTGAGAGCTGACCCTTGATGCAGTCCCACCTCCACCTTGAACTCTTCTGTCACACCGACAGCACACCTCACCACTGTCTTACATCTATCATACATGTCCTGCACCACTGTCCCGCTACCTCTCCAAGACACTTCCATACCTCCATTGGTATGTCATTAGGACCAACTGCCTATCCATTCTTCATCCTCTTCAATGCCCTCCTCACTTCACCCTTACTAATCTTTGCTACTTCCTGGTCCTTGACGATCACCTCTTCTACTCTTTTTTCTCACTCATTTTCCTCATTCATCAGCTCTTCAAAGTACTCTTTCCATCTTCCAAGCACACTTCTGTCATCAGTCAATTAATTTCCCTCTCTGTCAATCTAACAAATCACTCTAACTTGCTGCACGTCCTTTCCATCTCTATTTCTCTGGGGTGCCAACCTGTATAAATCATTTTCTCCCTCTTTACTTTTCATCCGAGCATACAAGTCATCATACGCCCTCTGTTTGGCCTTTGACACCACTACCTTCGCCTTACGCTGTGTCTCCCTGTACTCCTGTTTACTCTCTTCGGTCCTCTCAATGTCCCACTTCTTCTTAGCTAACCTCTTCCTTTGTACACACTCCTGCACTTCCTCATTCCACCACCAAGTCTCCTTATCCACTCTCCTTCCAAATGACACACCAAGTATTCTCCTACCTGTCTCCCTGATCACATTAGCTGTAGTTGTCCAGTCATCTGGAAGCACTTCCTGACGACCCAAAGCCTGTTTCAGCTCCTCCTTGAAGACAACCCGACACTCTTCCTTTTTCAGCTTCCACCACTTTGTCTTCTGCTCTGCCTTTGCCTTCTTCACCTTCCTCACTATCAGCGTCATCCTGCACACCACCATCCTATGCTGTTTGGCAACACTCTCACCCGCTACTACTTTGCAGTCACTGACTTCCTTCAAATTACATTGCCTGCACAAGATGTGGTCTACTTGTGTGCTCCTACCTCTGCTTTTATAAGTCACCATATGCTCTTGTCTCTTCTGGAAGAAAGTATTAATCAGAGCCATTGCCATCCTTTTTGCAAAATCTACCAACATCTGTCCTTCTGCGTTCCTGTCCTGGATACCAAACCTGCCCATCACTTCCTCGTCCCCTCTGTTTCCTGCACCAACACGGCCATTGAAGTCTGCACCAATGACCACTCTTTCACCTCTGGGGATACTCTGCATCACTTCATCTAACTCACTCCAGAATCTCTCCTCTTCTAGCTCACATCCTGCCTGTGGGGCATAAGCACTAACAACATTGAACATCACGCCTTCAATTTCTAACTTGAGACTCATCACTCTGTCTGACACTCTTTTCACTTCTAGAACATTCCTGACAAACTCCTCCTTCAAGATGACTCCGACTCCATTTCTCGTCCCATCCACACCATGAAAAAACAGCTTAAACCCTGCTCCTATGCTCCTAAGCTTCTAACCTTGCTACCTTTCCACCTGGTCTCCTGAACACACAGTATGCCCACCTTCCTCCTCTGCATCATGCATCTCTACCTTTTCCTGCCATAGTTCCAACATTTAAAGTCCCTACTCTCAGTCCTAGACTCATGCCTTTCCTCTTCTCTCTCTGCCTACGGACACGCCTCCCGCCTCTCCTTCGACGTCTTAGACGTCTTCGATCAACAGTAGTCCAATTTCCACCAGCATCCTGTTGGTTAACAGCACTGATGGCGGTCGTTGTTAACCCAGGCCTCGATCGATCCTGTATGGCATTCTTTGTTGTGACTCGCATTTTTTTTTTACACCGGATGCCCTTCCTGATGCAACCCTCTGCATTTATCCAGGCTTGGGACCGGCGTGTGGGAGAGACAGTGGTTTGTGCCCCTCCCTCATGGCTGCATTATAGTGTACAACATCTTGGTGGTAAATAAAGTGCAACACAGTGGGGTGAATAAAGTACCCCAATATGGGGTAAATAACGTTCAACACCGTGGAGGTGAATAAAGGAAATATTCCAATTTGTTTCAGTTAGATACATTTATAAAAAGTTCACTTTACATGGACTACATTTCTAAAAATAACCCAGTGGTCCCTGAACAAAATTAAAATTAGTGCAGAAGTGAATTTATGTAAGATATTTATAATTTATATAGCATTATGTATACTCATCTTTTTTTATTGTATATTACTTTAATACTATTTATGTATCTATTTATTTACTTATATAATATATATGTATATATGTATATGTGTGTGTATGTATGTATGTATATACATATTTTTCTGTAATCAACTGAAGAGAGAGGATGGTTTCGCCACCCCTCGAAACAGATCTGTCGTGAAAATGAAGTTTTAAATAGAAAGTCTTTGTTCTGTCCTTTAATTTTTACTTATACAGTATTTGCTCTACAAAAAAGTATTGAGCACTCTCTTACGGAAGAATCTACTCAGAAATTTATATATATATATACATATATATATATATATATATATACATATATATATATATATATATATCATCATCTTCCGCTTAGTCCAGGGTCGGGTCGCGGGGGCAGCAACCTTAGCAAAGAGGTCCAGACGTCCCTCTCCCGAGCCACTTCCTCCAACTCTCCCGGGGGGACACCGAGGCGGTCCCAGACAAGCCGAGAGACATAGTCCCTTGTGACCATAGGTGAGGGTTGGAACGTAGATCGACTGGTAAATTCTTCTTCACCACGACGGACCGGTACAGGCACCGCTTAACAGCAGAGGCTGCAGCGATCCGTCTGTTGATCTCTCGCTCCATACTTCCCTCACTCGTAAACAAGACCCCAAGATACTTAAACTCCTCCACTTGGGGCAGGACCTAATTCCCGACCCGGAGGGTGCATTCCACCATTGTCCGACTGAGAACCATGGCCTCGGACTTGGAGGTACTGATCTTCATCCCGGCTGCTTCGCACTCAGCTGCGAATCGCTCCAATGAGAGCTGGAGGGCCCGATTTGATGAAGCCAAAAGGACAACATCATCCGCAAAAAGCAGAGACGATATCCGATGGCCCCCAAACCAGAACCCCTCATCGCCTCGACTGCGCCTAGAAATTCTGTCCATAAAAATTATGAACAGAATCGGTGACAAGGACAGCCTTGGCGGACTCCAACTCCCACCGGAAACGAATCCGACCTGCTGTTACCAATACGGACCAAACTCTGGCTCCGGTGATACAGTGACCGAATAGCTCGTAGCAACGGATCCGGAACGCCGTACTCCCGGAGCACGCCCCACAAGATCTTTCGAGGGACACGGTCGAAAGCCTTCTCCAAATCCACAAAGCACATGTGGACAGATTGGGCAAACTCCCATGCCCCCTCCAGAATCCTGTGGAGCGTATAGAGGTGGTCAAGAGTGCTGCGGCCAGGACGAAAACCACATTGTTCCTCCTGAATCCGAGGTTCGACTATTGGTCGGATCCTCCTCTCTATTACCCCTGCATAGACTTTCCCAGGTAGGCTGAGGAGTGTAATTCCCCGATAATTGGAACACACCGTCGGGTCCCCCTTCTTAAATATTGGGACCACCACCCCAGTTTGCCAATCCAGAGGTACAGCCCCTGATGACCACGCGATGTTGCAGAGACGTGTCAACCAAGACAGTCCTACAACATCCAGAGCCCCATATATATATATATATATATACTATATATATATATATATATATATATATATATATATATATATATATATATATATATATATATATATATACTATTTTTAATTAACTCAAGGATGTTACACCTTTCTAAGCTATTTTGCACCCCTACTGATGGTACTTCAAGAGCCTGTAACAGTTAATTTCTCCATTGTGAGATTAATAAAGCTGCATCTTATTTTATCTTATTTTATCTTAATCTATGCACGATTATCAATTGGGTAAGATTATCACAGACAAGTCCAGTACCAGTAATTAAGAGAATGATTTGTGCTGCCCTCTAGTGTTGGGTATATACATCAGCACTTAATTATGAGAACCACATGACATTTCAGAAATACAGTGGTACCTTGACTTACTAAATTAATCCGTTCTGAGGGCAAGCTCATAAGTCAAACTGTTAGATAAAAATAATTCCCATAAGAAATAACAGAAAACCAATGAATCCGTTTCAAATCCCCCCAAACTCATAACCTGCCACAAACACGTATATTTGACCTAATATATTAATGATAAATATGTAAAAACAATAAATATTTTATAATAATAATAATAATAATAATAATAATAATAATAATAATAATAATACATGTACATTTACATGAATAATAATAAATAACAATAAAAAAAGAATAAACAATAAGTTAACTAACGCTTCCGATCATCGACTGCAGCAAAGATGTCACATGGGTGTGAAAATGTCACATGGGCAGGCATGCCAGCAAGGAAAGGCTCATGGTAAGCTCTCACAAGGCCAGTGCTTCTCAAATAGTGGGGCGCCTTTGTGGGGCATGCTGTGATGCCCTTGGGAGGGGGGGGTATGACGGACAGACTCGAATGACCCTTGGGAACATGATTTTTTGCCATACTGTGCTAGAATTACGTGTAATTGCACACCCTCTACAGTAGGTGGCAGTGGTGCTCTCACTGTGTTCCCTATGGTGTAGGAAAAAGCACAGAGCAAATGATATGAAGTGCCGTAAACACTATTTATAATCGCGTGCGGGGCACTGGGGGGAGCGTGAAATGGTTTTTTTGGACTTCCTATAGGGGGCATCACAGAAAATAATTGAGAGGCACTGCAAAAGGCATTCTTGGAGTGCGAAGGAATACATGCAGAAGAATACAAGGCCAATCAGCCCGGAAAAGCTATTTCCCCAGCAGAGCTTGTAAATCGAAATTTTGCTCGTTGGATGGGGCAGATTTTTGGCTGGATCGAAGCTCGTATCATGGAAAATTCGTTATAAAAGACACTCGTCAATTAAGGTACCACTGTATCTGTCTGCAATATCAGAAAAACACAGATTTTGGATCATCAGTATTTGCTGATGGCGGACTTGTTCACCTAATTCTCTATATATACTACTTGGGTGAATTTGTTTTTTTCAGTCATGTGAACCATTCTACTTCTGAACCACATATTGTATTAGATAGGTGGTCACACTAAAGGTTTGTGGCTGTTGATTTTCCTTCTCAAATTTGCTATGCAACATTTGCAGCGTCATTTTGGTCTGATTCATGAACTCACCACAAAAAAAATTTAAGCATATTTGAAATTTATTCGAATGTAGCAACATGAGCATTTGATTTGGATTAGTCCCAACCTCTTCTCAAACAGTCTGCACATGCCTTGAGAAGGATGAAAGTTGTTGTTTTACTCGCAAATTATTCTTCTTTCATTTGTAAGGAAAAGTGACAAGTTGGAGTATTCCACGTTCCATATGTTTGTCACCATTCCTATTTTATTTTGTTTGCACTAATTGTTCACAAATAAAACTTTTGAGAACAAAAAGCAAATAAAACTCAATGTATTTTCAACGGGCTATTTGCTTTTTTCTGGCCAAACATCTGCAAACCAATCGGAAACTACATGCAAATCAATTGCAAAAACTGTTGTGCTACCACTATTTACTTGCAATGTGGAGTTGCAAAACATCTTGACACGAATTTCAAAAATCGCTAAAAAAATCAATTCACATGGATTTTCTATCATCATCATTATCATCATCATCATCATCATCATCATCATCATCATCTTCTGCTTCATCCAGAATCAGGTCGCAAGGGCAGAAACCTAAGCAAAGAGGTCCAGACATCCCTCTCCCCCGCCACTTCCTCCAGCTCTTCCAGGGAGACACTGAGGTGTTCCCAGACAAGCCGAGAGACACAGTCCCTCCAGCGTGTTCTAGGTCGACCCCAGGGTCTCTTCCCGGTTGGACATGCCCGAAACACCACACCAGGGAGGCGTTCGGGAGGCATTCTGACTAGATGCCCGAGCCACCTCAACTGGCCCCTCTCAATGCGGAGGAGCAGCGAATCTACTCCAAGCTCTCCCTGGATGCTAGAGCTTCTCACCTTATCTCTAAGGGAGAAGCCCGCCACCCGGCGAAGGAAGCTCATTTCAGCCGCTTGTATCCGCAATCTTGTTCTTTCGCTCACTACACAAAGCTCGTGACCATAGGTGAGGGTTGGAACATAGATTGACTGGTAAATTGAGAGCTTCGCCTTGCAGCTCAGCTCCTTCACCACGACGGACTGGTACAGACTCCGTTTAACATCAGAGGCTGCAGCGATCTGTCTGTCGATCTCCAGCTCCATCCTTCCCTCACTCGTGAACAAGACCCTAAGATACTTAAACTCCTCCACTTGGGGCAGGACCTCAAGTTGCAGCCGAGTGCGAAGCAGCTGGCATGAAAATCAGCACCTCCACCCTTGTTCGACTGAGAAATGGCCTCAGATTTGGAGGTGCTGATTTTCATGCCAGCTGCTTCGCACTCGGCTGCAACTCGCTCCAATGAGAGCTGGAGATCCTGGCTTGATGAAGCCAAAAGGACAACATCATCCACAAAAAAGCAGAGACGGGATCCGATGGCCACCAAACCAGAACCCCTCAACGCCTTGGCTGCACCTAGAAATTCTGTCCATAAAAATTATGACCAGAATCAGTGACAAAGGACAGCCTTGTCACTCCAACCCTCACCGGAAACAAATTCAACACCATACTCCCGGAGCCCACCCCACAAGACAGTCCGAGGACACGGTCAAAGGCCTTCTCCAAATCCACAAACACATGTGGACAGACTGGGCAAACTGCCATGCCCCTCCAAGATCCTGTAGAGTGTATAGAGTTGGTCAAGAGTGATACGGCCAGGACAAAAACCACATTGTTCCTCCTGGATCCGAGTTTCAACTATCGGTTGGATGCTCTGATCCAGTACCCCTGCATAGACTTTCCCAGGTAGGCTGAGTAGTGTGATTCCCCGATAATTGGAACACACCCTCCGGTCACCCTTTTTAAAAAGGGGGACTACCACCCCGGTTTGCCAATCCAGAGGTACAGCTCCTGATGACCACGCGATGTTGCGAAGACGTGTCAGCCAAGACAGTCCTACATCATCCAGATCCCTGAGATATTCAGGGCGGATCTCATCCAACCCTGGAGCCCGACCACCGAAGAGCTTTTTGACAACCTCAGTGACCTCCACTCCAGTGATGGGCAGACCCCCGCCCAAACCCCCAGGGTCTTCCTCCACCATGGAGGGCATGTTGGTGGGATTGAGGAGGTCCTCAAAGTATTTCCTCCACCTCTCGACAACATCCCCAGTCGGGGTGAGCAGCTCCACACCTCCACTGTAAACAGTGTTTGTGGAGAACTGCTTCCCCCTCCTGAGGCATCGGATGGTGGTCCAGAACCTTTTTGAGGCCAACCGATAATCACTCTCCAGGTCCTCACTGAACTCCTCCCAAGCCCAAGATTTTGCATCTGCGACAGGCTTGGCTGCAGCACGTTTGGCCTGCCGGTACCTGTCTGCTGCCTCGGGAGTCCCACAGGCTAATAAGACCCGATATGCCTCCTTTTTCAGCTGGTCCAGCTGAAAAAAAGGACTGATTTTTCTATCATACCTCAAATGTGATCACCCCTAAAAGATTTATTTTTCTGCTTTACAAGAAAGTTAGATTATCTGAAAAGTGGCTTCTGTGGGGCAAGATGATCACTCATGGAGCTCAATATGCCCCACCCATAAGACAGCCTAATTAAATAAATAAACATGATGTACTAATAATATTAATAAATATATATGTAACATGTCGATTTCAATGTACATAAGCTTGTACGTAAAATATATGCAAATTTATATCTATAATAAGTCTTCCCCATGTTTCCTGAATTCAGTCTGGAGTGAAAAAGAAAGGACTTCTTTTTAGTGCCCTTCTCCAGATGTTAATTTTTTATCACCTGTCTTGTGAGCTTAAATATCTGTTTTACATATACCATGCTTTGATATCTGTTACATATTTTTACATTTTGAAACATATATATTTTTGCATTTGATATATATAAAAAAAACAGGAAGCATAGGGAAGACTAATTCATTTATTTGTCAATAATCCTCGCCAGGCTCTTACTATAGAGATGACTATACTGTAATGGCAGAAATAAAAAATAATCTTCAGTGACAGATTTATGCACTGCCTAAAGCAAACGTTAGTGCACCATGGTGGTGTCAAACAGGAAGTATGGGCACAGGAAGTATGGGTACATGTCAGCTCCCTCCTGGCCAATGGGAGGCCAGCGGGGCGGGATGTTGGGAGACAGCCAATGAGAGAGCAACTCGCGCATTGTTTGAATTTTGAATTGTGCGTTCGAATTTTTGAATGGCACGTTTGGCGCTTTTCGTAAAAAGAGATTGTTTTCGTAAAAAGAGGATGAAAATTTTGGAAAATGTTTTTTGTAACATGGATTTTTCATACTCAGAGGTTTTCATAAATAGAGGACCGACTGTATTCTTCATTACAAAGAATGATCGGTGTCTCTTTTCTTAATCAGGTAACCATCTGTGAGCTTGATCTAACTGGCATGCTGACCAACTTGTGAAGAATGAATGAATGACCTTCAGGAGACTGGAATCTACAAAAAGGGGGCACATTGCATGATGATTATTTTACTAAATTGAATAATTACCATGGCAGTGGTAGCCTGGTGGTAAAGGTGGTGGATCACTGATCCTAAAGTTGGGGGTTCAAGCCCCACTCTCATCAGGTTGTCACTGCCCCCCCCCCCCCCCATCAAGTTGTCACTGCCCCCACCCCCAGTGCAGCTAACTGTGTTATCAAAGGCTGGCCGTGTCTTTCACTGTCTATGGTGAGATCCATTGCTGACTTCCAACAAGAGTAGCTGCAAAGCCGTCAGCGCGTTTCCGCCCTGCGATGGCCTGGATGGCCTGGTGAGCTGTCAGGGTGTACTCTGCCCTCGCCCACAGTCGGATGGGATGGGTGCCAGCCTCCCTGTAACCCTAAGCGGTTACAGAAAATGAATGAATGAATGAATGAATAATTACCAAAAATTCTGTGATGTAAATTTGTAATTCCTTAATTAATTCAACAACTTAATCTTACTAGGAACCTATCTCAGTCAACTCTGGGGAAAGGCGAGATACAGCCTGAACAGATTGCCAGTTGATTGCAGGGTCAACACACACATACACACACACACACACACACACACACACACACACACACAATCATTTACAGCAACGCACCCACCTAGGGACAATTGGAAACAGCCAGTTAGCCTAATGTACTTGTATTTGGACTGCGTGAGGAAGTGCCCAGAGGAAACCCACCCAAGCATGGAGAGAACATGGACAATCCACACAGAAAAACCTTTAGCAAGCTTTAAACTCAAACACCTTGATTTACATAATTTCTACACTTCTCAGAGCATTTTCTGAGCCTCTAAGCCCGATGTGTTGAACAGGTTTCCTTTATTTATTTTATTAAACCTTAATTTCAAGCGAAGTACAAAGAGAACAAGTACCAGTATGCGAAAACTGTATACTGGCCAAGAACATTACTGACTCCTCCCATTAGATATTATATAATCTCATACGACCCAACAAAAGTGAAATTTGCTTGTAAGGGCATTATTCTTATGAATTCTAAAGAAACACGGGTCTGAAAGTACATTAACATTTCAATTCCTTCTTAGGACATAGAAACGCATAAAAATGAACCTTTGAATAGTATTTACAAGCAATCAGTACATTTTTAAATTGCATTGGCATTTTTCATGTATTCCTATTCTGTAGGTATTTTTGTGATATAATTTGTAATAAATTACATTCATTCATTAAATTTCTGAACTGCTCAATCCCGATTAGGGTCGTGGGGAGGTTGGCACCCATCTCAGTCAACTCTGGGCGATGGCAGAGTACACCCTGGACAGCTTGCCAAGCAGAGAAATGCTGACGGCTATGCAAACACTCTTGACAAAAGTCAGCAATGGTTCTTTTACAGCCTGACACCACAGACATTGAGAAACATGGCCAGCCTTTGATAACCCAGTTAGCTGCCCTGGGGGGACAGTAGTGACAACCATTGACAGTGGGGCTTGAACCTCCAACTTTGGGATCCATTCACCACTGCCTGTAATAAATTACATTTCAGTTTTAAAAATTCATGATACTTATATTTCTCTATTCGCGCCACTTATATATAGGGGTTTTGGGAAAGATGCAGCCAATCCCTGGTGACTTTGGGCAAGAGACTTAAGGTCATACCACCCTGAGAACTTCTGATCTCACCTGATCTTGGCAGCTCAGCAGGGTCAGGTCTGGTTAGTACTTGGATAGGAAACTTTGGACCAGCGGCAGGGGTACACCTTGAACAGGTTGTCAGTCAACTGCAGACTTACATTCATTCACACGCTCACTTATGGGAAGTTTCAAGTAATCTCTTGAGCAAATGTGCATGATGTAAGAGCCAGCGTGCCCAAAGGAAACCTAGACGAGCATTGGGGGACATTCAAATTCCACAAAGAAAGGCCATAGGCCATTCAAACTCTGACCTTTTTTGCTGTGAGGAAATCGATTTAACCACTTAGCCACCTGCTTTCTTTTGTTTATTATCTATTCATCCATTTTCTGAACCACTTAGGAGTAATTGGTGGAGTCGATGGCATAGTGATTAGGGTGCTGGGCCCATGATCAGGAGGTTGTGTGTTCGAATCCCAGTTAGACCCCCACTGTGCTAAGACCCCTGGGCAAGGTCTTAGCCACAATTGTGCTTCTGTTCACCCAGCAGTATAAATGGGTAGCAGTAAAAATATACTGGGAAGGTAACCTGCAATGGACTAGCATCCCATCCAGGAGGAGTTGAACTCCTGGTCGCTTCACGATACAGAAACCAGGAATAAGCACCAGCCTGATGAGCCACTAGGCTCGGGTGTACAAAACCCAACAGACTTTACCTTTGAATCCTAATTAGGGTCGCAGGGAGGCTGACAGAACTACTAACAAACTGTGCTTTATTCTCACACTCGCACTTTGTTTGATTGACAATGTTCAGCTATTATTGCTTACTGATAATATGTGAGGCGCTCGACCGAAATAGGCACCTGTCATTGATTGTTGATTGGTCAGCTCGGGCTTGTACAGGCGCAGTGCCTGTTACACGTTAACTTCTGATGTTAACTTCCGTTTTCCGGTTTACTGCACACTGAATTTATCTCCGACTTTCTCTTTGATAACAGTCATTAAGTTTATTTATAAAATTGTGAATACACATAATTTCTTGTCCAGCGGAACTCATCTCCTGCTGTCTACGCCCTTGTTTATACACAGAAATTGCACCAAAATGCCCATCTGGGCTTTAAAAACTCAAAAAATGTTTCTGGGGGAGCATGCCCCCAGACCACCATAGTTAGCGAGTGCCTACTGCAGTCGCTTGGTCAGCCTTCAGCTGACTTTGTGTTATCCATGCATGTTGCTTTGCCTTGGTCCCCCACTTTTCAACTGCTGCCTACGCCAATGGCAGTGGCTTCTTGTAGCTGTTTCAGTGCAACAGCAGCCACACTCCTGGAAATGGCTTCAGCAAACTGGCTAAACCTGGAGGGGGTTTTAAACTAAACAGTTGGGTTTTAAGCCTTCGGCAGGTTAGGGCTTGCCTACCTACATATGCAAAGTCTAGTTCCGGTAGACTCCGCGGCTCATCCATTCATCTAGCCGATATCCAGAAGTCTCGACCCTGTCTTGTTACTGGATATACTAGTAGATGGTCCTGGACAAGAGAGTGAGCTCGACAATGTGCAACTCCTCGTCACTTAAAACAATATCATTGCGCATGTTATTCGTCTATCTTTACCCTTCAGCCCTTCCCATCACGACCATGTCCTGTGGTGACAGGCAAGCAATGAACCGACTGGCACTCGTAGCTGCAAACCTGCATATAAGATGCTCAGGCCTAGTGGTTGCCCCCCACTGGAACGGAGCAGCAGTGGTGCCCGGCAGCTGTAAGCCACTGAGCACCCCTCTTCAGGACTGCATTGCTTACCTCCATGGCATGAGGAAGGGGCTAGAAAAGGTGCCAGATGGTCGATGGCCTCATCATTGATGCTGGGAGGACATCTGAGTACACCATCAAAGTGCTTAATTCATCTCTCAAGTACGTATTTTCTCTTTGTCAGAGACGAGTGTTGACCCATCAGAGCTAAGCACGGGTGAAGAGCCTGAGGAAGTGGGCCCATAGATTTCTTTCAAACCATCATAACAGGTTTTCATTTCTTTTCTGTCAGTGAAACCTTGAATCTTATCAGCTTTGTTTCTCAGTCATACATGTCCTGCATGTGGACTGTACCGTGAATATTTCTCAGCATATCTTTCTTTGCTACATTGTTTGAATCATCAATGTGGACTTTGTAGGAATGCTTGGCATCTAGCAGCTGCGTGATCTCTGCACTGTTTTCATCAAACCAGTCACTGTTTCCTGGAAGTGGAATGTGTCCTTCCCCCCCCCCCACCCTCTTCAGCAGGGGTGTCAAACTCATGACACAAAGGGCCGTGTGACTGCAGGTCTTTGTTTCAAACGAAGCAGCAGTACACCTGACTTGGCTCATTCAATTGAGCAAATTCAGGTGTGCTGCTGCTTTGTTGAAACAAAAACCTGCAGCCACACGGCCCTTTGTGGAATGAGTTTGACACCCTGCCCTTCAGCATCATGTGGTCTTCCTTCATCAGATGCCTTCAGTGATTCTAATGTAGGCACCGGCATCAAGTTCTGCACAGATGGCTCTGTCTGCCACCTCAGGTGGCTTCAAGCAAAAACCAAAGTCACCTCAGATACGGTCAACAACCTTCTGTTTGCAGATGGCCATGCATTCAATGATCTTTCAGACTGTTATGTGATATACATCACAGTGTAGATAGATTTTCTGGAGCCCCCAAGAACTTCAGCCTTACAATCAGTACAAAGCAGAATGAAGATATTCCCCAGCCAGCTCAAGGATGCATCTACTTTTGGCAGACTTTGCAAGAATGTGTGGGACAGAAGAGGCATCCAGGAGACCAAAACCAAGGTTCACCTGGTCATTTCACCACCCTACTCTATGGCTATGAGACATGGACTGGGTACCGGTGCCATGCAAGGAAGATGAACCCTGCCTGTCTTAGGAAACTTTTTTGGTATAAAGTGGAAAGACAATATTGCAGACATGGAGGTCCTCAAACGTGCCTGCCTGCCTAGCATTCACACCATCCTGATGCAGTCACAGCCTCACTGGGCAGGCCATGTAGCTCACATGCCAAACCATCGAATCCCAGAGAAACTGCTATATGGTGAAGTGCTCTGTCGGTGGCCAAACTTTTAGAGATACTCTCAAAGTCTCCCAAAAAGTTTTCAACATTGATATTGACACCTGAGAGCAAACTGCACAAGACAAATGACAGTGGAGAATAGCTGTTCACAAGGGAGCCCAGAGCTGTGAAGCCAGCAGGACAGGAAGAGCTGAATAGAAAATAGTTTGTTAGCAACTCTTTATTGTATCATAATTTGGGCGCAGCTGTGGTCTAAAGGTTAGAGAAGCAGCTTTGGGACTGAAAGGTCACTGCTTTGATTTCCCAACCAGCAGGAGAAATATGTGGCAGTGTCGATGTGAGCAGCACTTTCCCTTCCACCACAGAAATGGCTGAAGTGCACTGAAGAGGAAGGCAACCAACCCCCTACTGCTCTCCGAGTGCCCCAATGTGTGTGGCAGCCCACTGCTCTAAGTGTGTGTATGTGTGTGTGTGTGTGTGTGCTCACTTTGGATGGGTTAAATGCAGAGGAAATATTTTCTTTACAGGATTAATACCAATATAATTAATATCAAATTTCTTTGTGTTTGGCAATGAAGGGCCGACTGATCTGATTACATTTTTGCACACGTCCAGGATGATTTTTTGTTTATATATGATAGCTTTTTGAGCTGTGATTTCTTGAGAAAAGGGGAAAAAAACCAAGAAGATAAAAAATTTTGGAATGATTACACTTAACAGAAACACACACACACACACACACACACACACACACACACACACACACACATCAAATCGCTCTTCATCTCATCTTAATACTGTAGTCCTGTGTTTAAGCATGAAGACTACAGGAGGTTTTACTTTAACTGGGGAATAGGTACAGAAATACAGTAACACTAAATTGGGTTGAATTTTAATTTTTAAATTGTTATGCATCTTATATATCAACAGATCAATGTTTAGTGTGGAAACATTAAATTCCACTAGATGGCGCAAATAAGATTACTGTATCACAAAGTACGCAGGACACACATTGTCATTTCATTCATTAGTTCATTTTTCC
The DNA here is from genome assembly GCA_024760905.1 of Plotosus lineatus. NCBI lineage: Eukaryota > Metazoa > Chordata > Actinopteri > Siluriformes > Plotosidae > Plotosus > Plotosus lineatus. The sequence continues at coordinate 96,914,826 of CM045728.1, forward strand.
GAATTACTTAATCATACTAGTGTTGCAGGGATGTCGCATCTCAGCCAACCGGATGAAGGCAGGGTACACCCTGAACAGCTCGCCAGTCCATTGACGGTCCAACACATACAACTATTCCTATTTTCACAAACACCTAGGTCCATTTAGAAAAAGCCACTTTACCTAATGTGCATGTGTTTGGATTGTGAAGAAACCAGAGTACCTGAAAGAAACCCACATACAAAAATTTTAACCCTCAAGCGACCAAGCTATTTCGGCAACTAATATCGCCAAGTGCGGTCATTTGTGACCCCATTGAGACTTTAAATAGGAATATTTCTATATAAATGGTTGTTTTAGGATTCTTCATATTTATTTCACTCTCTAATATACATAACTCTAATGTAATAAGGTATGGAATTTGATATATTTTTAAAAAAAGCAAAAACACACAATGATAAACAATATTACATTTATTTAGACAACCCTTGTCTGTTACGTCTTGTAATGTGCATGTTACCTTTTATTTCTTTGCATTCCCCACTTTTCATTTTTGATGCAAACAAATCATAAAATGTAAAGTTACTTTGCATAAAATATGTATGTTGTAGGATAATTTAGATATAGTAATAGAAACAATAATTCCATGGCTGAACAATCTGAAAGATGTAACTGTCAGAATGAAGAACCATCGATACCATCTGAAGCTATAATGACAAAAATCTCATAGATCTTCCTGGGGTCATAAGTGACCCCGCACATGATTGGATTATACTTGCCAAACGGATTGGCCGATTCTTACAAAATTCTATCAACAAATGCAAGACAAATAGATTGATAAATTTTTGTTAGGAAACTTTTTTCTGATTAAAATTAGAAATATGGCGCCCAAATATATATGCCCGGGGTCATATATGACCCCACTCGGTCGCTTGAAGGTTATAGGATACCAACAGAAAAATGCTCTCATCAGGCCTGGTCTTTGAACCCAGGACCTTCTCATTGTAGAGCAGAAGTGCTAACCACTTCACCACTGTGCCTATATTTCAAGGAATTTTTTTTTTTTTTTTTTTTTTTACAAATCAACAGGCAATAATGTGTTATTTGCACCATAATGACATAAAAATACCAACATCTGCTTAAATTTGAGTGAATATATTTTTTGCTGCACTAATCATCTCTGCTGCACCAGCATCAAACATAAAATTTGCAATAATTATGGTTAATAACACATGATCCATTTATGCAAAAACAATAATCAGATGAAAATGTCATGAAATCTCAATTAATTTTCCCATGAGCTATATGGTTCCTGTATGAAATTAGTTGAGTACTCTGCAAATAGTGCCTTAACTTGACTAAAACCTTTGGGTTGTGGGTATCACACATGTAACATGTTCATGAGAATGTTCAGAACGCAGCAATTATTGTTCAGCGCTAATGTCTCCATTGGTGATTGAAATTTTGTTCACCCAAAAATATGACCCACATCATCAGATTTTCATACATGTCTAAAAGTAAACCCCCCTCCAGTTAATCCATTCATTTCTGAAACACTGAATCCTAATTATGGTCACTTGGAGGCTAGCGCCCCTCTCAGCTAACTCTGGGCAAGGGCGGGGTACACCCTGTACAGCTCACCAGGCCATCGCAGGGCCAATACTCACACTTAGGGGTGATTTGGAACAGCCAATTAACCTACTGTGCATGTTTTTGGACAGTAGGAGGAAACCGGAGTACCCGGAGGAAACCCACGCAAACATGAGGAGAACATGCAAATTCCATATAGAAACGGCTGAGCTGGGAATCAAATTCAGGGCCTTTTTGCTGTGAGGAAGACATGCGAACCACTACGCCCCAGTTAATCAATAAGGCAAAAAATTTTACTTGGTTATTTATTCAGGAAAACAACCACTTATGAGAACCGGTCACCAGTTTAATCTGAAAAAGAATTTAGAGTGAGTTGGTGATGTAAATGGTTCGCACAACAAAGAGGTCCTGGCCCTCATTCAGTCTTCTTCTTTTCCTTTTGGCTTTTCCCTTCAGGGATCGCCACAGCAACTCATCTGCCTCCATCTCACCCTGTCCTCTGCATCTTCTCTTACGCCAAGGACCTTCATGTCCTTCTTCACCACATCCATAATCTGCCTGGTAGTTCCAACCTCAGCATCCTACTACCAATAAACTCACTATCCCTCCTCTGTACATGTCCAAACCATCTCAATCTAGCCTCACTGACTTTGTCTCCAAAACCTCTTACATGTGCTGTCCCTCTGATGTACTCATTCCTGATCCTATCCATCCTCGTTACTCCCAAAGAGAACCTCAACATTTTCATCTCTGCTACCTCCAGCTCTGCCTCCTGTCTTTTCCCCAGGGCCACTGTTTCTAAACCATACAACATTGTTGGCCTCAACACCGTCTTGTACACTTTTCCTTTCATTTTTGCCGATACCTTCCTATCACACATCACACTGGACACTTCTCCAAGCATTCCAACCTGCCTGCACACGCTTCTTCACCTCTTTTCCACACTCTCCATTGCTCTGGATTGTTGAGCCTAAGTACTTAAAATCCTCCACCTTCGTTATCTCTGCTCCCTGTAACCTCACCGTTCCTCTTGGGTCCTTCTCATTCACACACATGTTTGCTAGGATATGCCTCTACCTCCATGGGAGGCCAATTTGGCAAATCAGTGAATAAGGGACTCAAGTGAGTATATTGGCAGTAGGATGCTGAGGTTGGAACTACCAGGTAGAAGGCCTAGAGGAAGACCAAAGAAGAGATTTATGGATGTGGTGAAGGAAGACATGAAGGTCGTTGGAGTCAGAAAAGAAGATGCAGGGGACAGGGTGAGATGGAGGCGGATGATTTGCTGTGGCGAGCCCTGAAGGGAGCAGCCGAAAGGAAAAGAAGAAGAAGAGTGAATAAGGGACTCACTTATTTAAGTATAATGCGCAACACAATAAGTTGGCTGACAAAACTTGTATGCGAAAACCTCAGGAGCTTAAGGAAAGTACCTGCAAATTTAAACCACTTTCACCCCTTCGACTGAATAGTATAATAGGATTTTGGATATATTGTCAAGTACTTTCTCTTGCAATTAGTTTTAGATTGACCATGCTTTCTCCATAAAATGTACTGGACTCAAAGGAAACTCCTCAAAGGAAGCATTTACCATAAAGTTCTGATCTGTTAGATACGAGGGGATGTGAGTATGTGTGTTACCCCTGTGAGACTGGTGAGCTGTTTTTGATGATTATCAGGCTGGAAAAGGTTACAAAACCATCCCTAAGGAGTTTGGATTCCACCACTTCACCATCAGACAGATGGAAAAAATTCAAATCCATTGTTACCCTTTACCAGAGTAGTAGACAAACAAAAATCAGTCCAAGAACAAGGGGTATAATAATCCAATAGGTCCAAAGGAAACCCTGTGCAACCTTTAAGTAACTAAAGGCCTCTCTCTAATTGTCTAATAGCAATATTCATGAGTCCAACATCAGAAAAATATCGAACAAAAGTGGCATGCATGGCAAGGCTATAAGTAGAAAGTCACTGCTCTCCCAAAAGAACTTCTTTTTCCCTTCTTCAATTTGTTAAAGATCGTATAGACAAGTCAGAAAACTATTGTAAAACTTTTGTCGATGGATGAGACCAAAATAGAACTTTTGAGGTTTCAATAAGAATTTTTGTGTTCAGAGAAGGAAAACTCTGCATTCCAGTATATGATTATTATGAAACATGGTGGTGGTAGTATCATGGTTTATGCCTTCATATGCTTCATATGAAGACAGCCTCCCCAGTAACCTAAATCAGGATAAAGTGGTTTGGAAAGTGAATGAATTATTCAAATGAAAAATGAAGTTATCTGTCTGTGAATTGAATCCCAAGAGAAGGTGAGCCAGGCAGCAAGACAAAAACTCTAAAGACATAATCGATTCTCCCAAAAAAATGGTTAAAGAGGAATGAATGTAATGTACTGCCTTAATCCAATAAAAAATGTTTCATGAGAAATTCAGTTCATTTTCTGTAACCGCTTAATCCTAATTAGGGTTGCAGGGAGGCTGGCGCCCATCCAAGCTGACTCTGGATGAGGGCAGAGTACACCCTGGACAGCTCGGCAGGCCATTGCAGGGCGGAAACACGCTGATGACTTTGCAGCTACTCTTGTTGAAAGTCAGCAATGACTCTTTTACATGAAGCTCACACCATAGACAGTGAGAGACATGGCCGGTCTTTGATAACCCAGTTAGTGGCACTGGGGGTCAGTGACAACCTTGTGGAAAGTGGAACTCGAACCAATCAGCAATCCAGCGCCCTATACCACTAGGCCAACAGTGCCGCGTGAAAAATTAATATGAGGAAATCCACCAACATCCCAAGGCTGTAGCTGCTTTGTATGGAGAAACACACTGGAATCCCAGTGAGTTGATGTACAGAACCGATCAACAATTATCGTACGTACTTAGTTTATAGTTATTACTACACAAAGGGTTATGAAAGCAGATGTACTCATACTTTATAGCCAGTCAGAAATATTCATTCATTCATTCATTCAATCATTTTCCGAATCGCTTAATCTGGCGCCTATCTCAGCCAACTCGGGGCGAGAGCAGGGTACACCCTGGACAGCTTGCCAGGCCATCGCAAGGCCAACACTCCGACAACCATTCGCACTCACACCTAGGGGCTATTTGAAACAGCCAATTAACCTACTGTACATGTTTTTTGACTGTGGGAGGAAACCTGGATACCCAGAGAAAACCCACGCAAGCACAGGGAGAACATACAAGCTCCATACAGAAACACCTGTGCTGGGAATTGAACCCAGGCCTTCTTGCTCTGAGGCAGACGTGCTAACCATTACAACCCCGTGCCATCCTTCAGTCAGAAATATGCAATACTGTATTGTATTATTTTGTTTTGTAACTAAATAATCAAGTCTTATGCTTTTATTTCATTTTTAATTGGGTTTTCTTCATCCACTTTTTAGATGTGTGTGAAAAATTTGAAGTTTGAGTTATATTAATGCAAAATAATATTCACAATCTTTCAGACATCACTATGATAATGTGTTATGCAGTTTACTTGCATTAGTTCATTTTCTGTAACCGCTTAATCCTAATTAGGGTCGCGGGGAGGCTGGCGCCCATCCCAGCCAACTTCGGGTGAGGGCAGAGTGCACCCCGGACAGCTCGCCAGGCCATCGCAGGGCGGAAACACGCCGACGGCTCTGCAGCCTAGTCTTGTCGAAAGTCAGCAATGGTTCTTTTACATGCCTCACACCATAGACAGTGAGAGACATGGCCGGCCTTTGATAACCCAGTTAGCTCCACTGGGGGGGACAGTGACAACCTTGTGGAGAGTGGGACTCGAACCCCCAACCTTTGGATCAGCGATCCACTGCCCTATACCACTAGACCACCACTGCCCCGTTATTTGCATTAGATATACTGTATTTCACAGAAAATGGTCTTCAGACAGCATCTTGAGCTCCTTCGGATTCTTTTTAGATTTTATTGTGCCCATTCCTGCATCTTTGAGGTCAGACTGGAATAAACTGAATGGATTTGTGAAGCGCGTGTACTTGTTAAATATCACCACAACAAATTCTAATGCTCTTTGTGTTGGTGTACCTACAAGCAATCGCAGCACATGACCTAAACTAGGCTACCTTTGCTGGACCACTTTCACAGACAGTGGGGTTGTTTTAAACTTTTTTCTTGCTTGGAGATGACGCTCTGGTCATTCATATCCTGTAATGATGCAAATATGTCTGTGGTGAAAAGCATCTAGCTTTTCCAGAACAGTCTTTCATGCAACCCAGCTGTTGCAGTTGTACAACATCAGTGACGCACAGGTGGCATTGTACAACCACAGTTTTTTTTTTTTCTGTTAAGGGAATCTTGAATCCACATTTCCATATCTTCCAGAATGAATGAAAGGCAATGTTCTCCATAAAGCAACATGCAGTAATGTCCGAGAAGCTGTTCCAAAGTGGCCCTAGGTGTCAGTGTGAATGGGTGTGTGTGTGTGTTGGCCCTCTAATAGTCTGGTGAGCTGTCTGGGGTGTACCCTGCTCTCACCCAGAGTTGGCTGAGATGAAGGCCAACCTCCTTGCAACCCTAATTATAATTAAGTGGCTTAGAAAATAAATCAGTGAATAAAGGGCTCGACTACACTTATGATCCTTCAGCACTTATTTTTAAATATCCTTTGCTTCATGGTTCAAAAATTCCCAGATGTTCACAGTGACCCACAGTGACCTGATTATTTTATTTTATTTTATTTTGCTATAGTGGGGCCGGTGGTGTAGTGGTTAGGGTGCTGTGCTCATGATCAGGAGGTTGTGAGTTTGAATCCCACTGAGACCCTCACTGTGATAAGACCCCTGGGCAACTGGACTAGAACAATCTGTTCACCCAGCAGTATAAATGGGTACCAGAAAAAATTACTGGGAAGGTAACCTGCGATGGACTAGTGTCCCATCCAGGAGGAGTTCAACTCCTGGTCACTTCACGCTACAGAAAACGGGGATAAGCACCGACTGATGAGCCGCTCGGCTCGGGTGTAAGAACCCATTTTTCTATACTGTATTAATTCAACAAGGAAAATTATTGCCTCTCCATTGAATATATACCGTATATATATATATATATATATATATATATATATATATATATATATATATATATACTTTATGGATTTTAGTTATTCCCCCTTTGTTATTATATATTTTAGTTGACTGATAGAAGGTATGTTGATCAAACAAATTTGTAAAAATATTTTTGTACATCTTCATTTCAGGCTGGAAAGCAACAAAATATAAATATGTCAAACAAAATATGAATATTTTGATGAGGGAGGGGATACTTTTCTTTACCCACTGCATGTATAGTTGTGCACTGAAAACAGTTGTGCAAGAAAATGGAAGTTCGGAAGAACATACTCATCCAAAATTCTATATTTAAGCAGAAATTACCAAAAAAAAATTTATTTTTTTTTAATTACTGGAATTTTTTTTTTTGTAAATCTACTTAAATAGTTTATCTTAGAATTAAATTTTTTGGACTTGGCTGTTTTTGAAAACAATCTCTTCATTTTTTTAATAACAGCCACTATAACATGCAAAACCAAGTCTGGACACACCCCCACTTATTCTAACTAGAATTGGAGGTGTGTCCAAACTTGAGACTGGCACTGTTTATGATGATAAATGAAATAATTAAGATTTAAAATCATTTTGCATTTTCTATTTTGTTTCTGTAATTGCTGCTAGACTGATTTTCATTG
>CM045728.1:96929600-96952100 GCA_024760905.1 Plotosus lineatus
CTCTCTCGGCCTAGGTCCCTTCCACGGTGGCTCAGCTGGCTGAGACGGCTGTGGTGGTTCCTAGACTGACAGAAACACGCTGGCGACTTTGCAGCCTACTCTTTACGAAAGTCAGCAATGGTTCTTTTACATGCCTCTCACCATAGACAGTGAGAGACATGGCCTGCCTTTGATAACCCAATTAGCTGCACTGGGGGGGCAGTGACAACCTTGTGGGGACTCAAACCCCCCAAGCTTAGGATCAGCAATCCTGCGCCCTATCCACTAGACCACCACTGCCCTCGTTCAAGGATAAAGGATAAAGGATGTGGAATCATACTAAATTTTATTTAAAATATATACATATATATTTACGTATTTCAAAAGTTATCGCCCTGCTTCTCGCACCCCCTGGAATGATGCCTCGCCCCCCCCCCAGGGGTTGGGAATCCCTCCTCTAGGGATCTTCAGCTGATCATAAAGTGCATGAGTAAATATTATTTGACTTGCTTGGGGTCCTGCAGGGGATGTTCTGTCTAAAAATGTCTATTTTGCTGTAACTCTATTGCTTTTGCTGAGCAAGTAGAGAAAACTGATATGTTTGTGTTGGCCTGTAGCGCCAAAGGAGAAGCCGTGTTACACACTGCCCACAGTGAAGAAGCTCCTGGAGCAGAAGAGAAAGAGAGAGACATCTTCAGCTCCTCCGGCCTGCGCCTCTACGACCAATAACACCGGTGCTGCTGCTGCGCTAATCCCAGTGAGTACACCTCAATCTGCTTTAAACACCTTCAAGTTTCTGTATGTCAGTGAGATCACATGATGCCTAAGTGATGAACATCACTAATAATGTGATTCTTTCCCTATTAGCTGTCAACGTCAGATCCTTCTGTCAGTAAGTGAAAGGGATTCTCACTTCTATACACGTACACCTCAAGCAATTTCTCAAGTCAGATTAAAATTACTGAGTGATCAGAGACTCATGTACGTAGTGATAACTGTTGTTAAAAGAGTACACCCCCCCCCCTCTCTCCTTCTCCACAGGTGCAAACAGCAGCTACTCGGATATGGCAGCGATGAGCTTTGACCGGTGGGAGGTACAGATGCAGCCACACGCTGTTTTTCCGGATTGCAGCTCTTTCTCCCCTATGGCTTACACAGGCTCTCCTGGGGCTCCTAGCTTCCCACATACTTCGATTTACAGCCAGGAATTAACTTCAGCAGAGCCTCAGCTTTCCAGCTATAACCATCTATCAGTGCTAGACTGCCAGAGCACACCCATTCCACAGCATTTTGTAAGAGTCTTCAATACTCAAGCAGTTTAGATTTAAGTTTAATACAGAATCAAGACTCACCTGTCTGTTTTAGAGGAATACCTGTACATCTGCACATTTATGCAGTTTCCCAATCAGCCAATCACGTGACAGCAGCACAAAGCATAAAATCCTAGTGCTATAGCAAAAGTCTCCAGTGACTCATCTGGCCAGCGCTTATCCCTGGTTTCCATAGTGTGAAGAGACTAGCAGTTCAACTTCCTCCTGGATGGGATGCTAGTCCATCACAGGTCACCTTCCCAGTATATTTTTACTGGTACCCATTTATACTGCTCGTGAACAGAGGCACACTTGTGGTTGAGAGCTTGCCCAGGGGTCTAACTGAGATTCAAACACACAACCTCCCGATCATGAGCGCAGCACCCTAACCACTACGCCCTGGCCCATATATATATATATATATATATATATATATATATATATATATATATATATATATATATATATATATATATATATATATATATATATATATATATATATGTATGTGGAGCCGGTGGTGGTTAGGGTGCTGCGCTCATGATCGGGAGGTTGTGAGTTCGAATATATATATATATATGGGGGGGGGGGGCATTATAAATAAAAGAGCTTAAAAGATTCATTTTAATTTTAATGTTTGGTTAAAGGAAATTAAAAGAAAGCCATCTGAACTCGTCTGTTACGCTGAGACTATGTATACAGTCTGCCCTCTACTTACGAAAAATCCAGGTTACGAAAAACATTTTCCTAAATTTTCGCCCTCTGTATATGAAACAACCTCTTCTTACGAAAAGCGCCAAACACGCCATTCAAAAATTGAAACAATGCACGAGTTGCTCTCTCATTGGCGGTCTCCCAACATCCTGCCCCACTAGCCTCCCATTGGCCAGGAGTGAGCTGAACTGTACCCATATTTCCTGTGTCCATACTTCCTGTTTGTCACATACGTAAAGGAAAGTTGAACAGGACCACTGGCTCATGAGTTTTTTTGAGAGTGATCATTGCAGTGTTATATTTCGTTATCCATCATGGAGCCCAAGAAAGTGATTCCCAGTGACGCTGAAAAGAAGAAGCGAGCTCCGTTATCAATCGAGGTGAAGCAGGAGATAAAAAAATACGGAAGTCGGATGCGGTTGAGCGAAATCACAAAGGGGTATGGCCGAAAGCCCTCTACAATCGGGACGATATTGAAGCAGAAGGAGACATTAAAAGTGGAGATAAAGTGACGGAGGCGATTATTTCGGAAAAAGCAACCGCCATATTTAAGGACCTCGTGAAGGAGGGTGAGGGTTCTTCAGACCAACAACCCCCCGGACTTTAAAGCGTCACATGGGTGGTTTGAGAGATTTTAAAAAAAGTTAAATAATTTTCTTTTACTTTTAACATTATATTTCATACATATTTCATACAAAATTGGTTTACTTTTATAATTTTTAAAGGGTTTATGGGGTAGTATTGGGAGCTTTGGAACGAATCACGCGTTTTGCATGTAAAATGCACCTCTACTTACGAAAACCCCAGGTTACGAAAAAGGCACTGGAACGGATTAATTTCGTAAGTACAAGGCCGACTGTACGTCACACCAGCTTCTGCTTATTTACATGAACACACATATACTGGTACATGTTGTGCACTACCTGCGGAGCAGTGGTGGCTTTGTGGTTAAGGTGATGGTTTGCTGATCTGAAGGTTAGCAGTTCCATCACCACTGCTGGGCCCATGAGCAAGGTCCTCAACTCGCAATTGCTCAGTTGTATAAAAAAGATAATTGTAAGTTTCTCTGGATGACCAATTTGTGAGTTGATGCTCTCTGGTGCTTTTTTCACTGGTCAGTCACATAAAAACATTGATGTACAGAGCTTTAGGGACATCTGGCTGAGAACTGGGTTTTTACAGTAATTTGTAAGGTACGATGTGTTTCTCGGTGGTTTGCCTCCATGGTTCAACATTTGATGACAACTGTTTATTCGATGTCACTCTCTTGACAGTCCAGTGGCACCCCTCTGCATGACTATTTATTGAAGATGGTGGTAATAACAATAATGTGTTTTGATTTGCATGATCATATATTATGTACAGCATGGAAGCTTTTATTAAGTTCAGGTTTATTTATACTTTGAATTGCAGTATGCTCCACTTTAAAGTATTGTCTGTATTTTTTTTCAACAGCAGCAGGCAAGTTCAGATTGTCCCGTTACCTCAGCCATGCCCATTGCCAGTGCAGACCTCAGGACTCAGGGTAGGAGTGTTCCAAACCCTAGTTTCTTGTGGTCCCCTGGCTCCAGACTTCATGCTTCCTCAGGCTCCTGCACGCTGTCAATTCGGCCACAGATGGACATGACTAAACTGGATGAAGCACGGCAATTCCTGCAGGCCATGGATTACAGCAGAACCACATGGAAGGATGATGATGGAGACACGTGAGTGTGGCATACTCTTTCAGTGAGACCCTATTTGTAATTGTCGCGTAATCCCAATATTTGTCGTCAGCAGTGTGCCAATGAAACAACTGGTAATCATAAAAGCATATCAGCCAGTCATTTCTAAATCTATTGTAATTTCCCAAAAGAAAAAGGATCACTAACTTGTAGCATGAGTTCTTCCTTGAGCAGAGTCAGAGACAGGCAGAGAGAAGCAAGATGATGATTGTTTCATGCGTTTTTTTTTTTTTTTAGAATCCTGCACATATACACCGCTAAGGGTCAAAGGGAATATGCCTTTGCAGCAGCTGAGAACCTGCAGAAGCTTGGCACACTGGACACAAAGGAGCACCGGGGGAAGGTATGGCCCATGACATTATTTTAATGTTTTAGTGAAGTCATGTGGAAATGTACAGCAATATGAAAGGAAAAGTGTACAAGATGGTGTTGAGGCCAGCGATGTTGCATGGTTTAGAAACAGTGGCCCTGGGGAAAAGACAGGAGGCAGAGCTGGAGGTAGCAGAGATGAAAATGTTGAGGTTCTCTTTGGGAGTAACGAGGATGGATAGGATCAGGAATGAGTACATCAGAGGGACAGCACATGTAAGACGTTTTGGAGACAAAGTCAGAGAAGCTAGATTGAGATGGTTTGGACATGTGCAGAGGAGGAACAGTGAGTACTGTGTAGTGGTATTTGGATGCTGAGGTTGAAGCTACCAGGCAGAAGGCCGAGAGGAAGACAAAAGAGAAGATTTATGGATGTGGTGAAGGAGGACATGAAGGTAGTAGGTGTAAAAGTAGAAGATGCAGAGGATAGGGGGAGATGGAGGCAGATGGTTTGCTGTGGCGACCCCTGAAGGGAACAGCTCAAAGGAAAACGAGAAGAAGAAGAAGAAGATGTGAAAATGTATAGCAAGAAAGTTCTGGGTTTGGGTAACGGGCTTGGGAAGGGCGTTTCTCTGTGGAGTCTACAAGGTTGGTTTGCTGCCCTTATTTAATATTTTCTTCAGCTTATGTCAAGTCATGTGTGATTGAAACAAATGTTTGATTTTACCCATATTAAATACTTTACTGAATGCAGCTTTAACTGCTGCATAAATGATATGATATGGAGGCAATCAGTCAGTTTTATACCATTTTGGTCTTCTTTCACATTCAGGTGCACAAATAGGATACTAAGGTAGTTTCAAACCAAATCCCCAAATTCTTTTAGGAACACTCTTACGAAGGATTGCCTCTCCAAAATCTTCATTGTAGCTTGGAAATGAAACTTCTCATTCTCACTTCTCACGTTTTAATTGTATTACATTCAGGTGGCACATTTATTTGTTAGAAAAAATGCCAGAATAAATTTCGACCTTGGACAGCACAGCGGTTAGTTTGGCTTGTTTGTCTCACAGCAAGCTGGTCCTAGGATTGATTCCCAGGGTCACAGTGTTTCTGTATGGAGTTTGCCTGCTCTCCCCATACTCGTGTGGGTTTCCTCAGGGCATTCCAGTTTCTTCCCACAGTCCATAAACATGTGGGCTAATTGGGTGTTCCAAATTGCCCCTAGGTGTGAGCATGAATGATTGTATGTATTGGCCTGGAAAGCTGTTTAGGGTGTACAGGGATCCCTCACTTTACGCGGTTAATTGGGACCGAGATCCCCTTGTGACCGCCGAATTCCACGAAGTACGATCAACCCTCCCTGACTGACATATACATACATTTATATGTGTATAGTATAATATCAATAAATACATATTCAATGCTATAAATGATTATAATAACAATTAAACATTCAAAAATAATGCATACAATGTAAATAAAATATAAATACACACACATACAGACATGTGCACGCGCACGTTTTTTTTTTTTTTTTTTTTGCATAATTGGCCTTGTTTTGCGGCATTTTCCTTAACTTTTTCCCCGATTCTTCCTTAATTTCCTTATTTTTTAATTCGATGAATATTTCTTAAAAAAAAAATGCGATGCACTGAAGCCGCATGAATTGACGCACGAAGTAGCAAGGGATCCCTGTATCACACTTTTGCCCGGAGTCCTCTGACATAGGTACCGGCCTCCCTGAGACCCTAATTGGGATTAAGCATCTTACAGAATTAATAAGTGTTTTTATCTTGATAACGGCATGTCATTAATGAATGTTGGTAATTTTTACTAGTTGCTTTGGTCAGTACATTTATTCCATTGATCTTTGATTCCAGACTGCATTGCTGGTAGCGGTGGCGGCCAATCAGCCAGAAATCGTGCAAGATCTGCTCACTCTAGGCGCTGACATCAGTATCTGTGACATTAAAGGTCAAACTGCACTTCACCTGGCAGCCACATATGGCTTTCCAGAAGTCATGAAGGTGAGCTCATATAGCAAAATTGCACACACACACACACACACACACACACACACACACACACACACAGTTATCAACAAAAGTTTTTTTTTACATGTGTGCTTCTTACTATCTCCAATTCAACTTCACTTTTGATTATTCCATTTTTATCAGCCTTACATTAATCCTACAAGTACACAGATTATTTTTCAATTTCCTGTTGTAAATCTAGTTTTAGTTTTTTAAGCTAATAAAAGATGACTCTATCCATTATAAGCTGGAAAAAACTTGCTGCAATCATGTAACATTAAATTCTACAACAAAGTAATTAGTAAAACATAAATAGAAAATTAGTAAAAATAATAAAAAAGTGCTTAAAGTGTTTAGATTTAAATACAGTGATTCCTCGCTATTCCGTGCTTCAGTTTCTGCGGCTTCAGTGCATCGCGGGTTTTTCAAAAATATTCATTAGAAAATAAAAAAATATGGAAATGAAGGAAAAATAGGGAAAAAGTTAAGGAAAATGTCACAAAACAAGGCCAATTATGCAAAAAAACCCAAACAAACAAAAAACAAAAAAACAACCCAAAACCCCCCAACAAAACTACTTAGATTTTTATGTGAGATCTACGCATCTGTGTGCGCACGCGCATCTGTATGTGTGTGTATTTATATTTCATTTACATCTTGTGCATTATTTTTAAATGTTTAATTGTTATTATATACACATATACATGTACATATACATCACTCAGGGGGGTCGATCTTACTTTGTGGAGATCGGCGGTCGCGCGCGTGTCCCCATTAACCGCGGAAAGTGAGGGATCCCTGTATTTTAAAACCTTTAAATTTTAACTTTGATTTGAGCATTATCCACTCAAAATAATGAGTTATAATCCCAATATAGCAGATCAACCAGATTGTGCCATTCCTGAGTTGTATACCACATACTTATTTCCATTATCCGCCCATCAAACTTGCAAAAATGCTTAAATCAATAAAAACATAAAAATCTCATTTAAATTTTCTTTGGTAAAGTTTCTGAGTACATATGAAGACAATTATCCACATGCTGGATATTGCTGAATAATTCCTGAGACATTTTTCTCTTATTGAATAATCGTTATATATCCATTCATTAATTTTCTAAACTGCCGAATTCTAATTATTGGCGCCGGTGGTGTAGTGGTTCGGGTGCTGCGCTCATGATCGGAAGGTTGTGTGTTCAAATCCCAGTTCGACCCCCAGTGTGCTAAGACCCCTGGACAAGGTCTCAACCACAAATGTGCCTCTGTTCACCCAGCAGTATAAATGGGTAAAAAAATAAAATATACTGGGAAGGTAACCTGTGATGGACCAGCGTCCCATCCAGGAGTTGAACTCCTCGTCGCTTCACGCTATGGAAACCGGGGATAAGCACCGGCCTGATGAGCCACTATGGTTCGGGTGTAAAAACCCCAAAGGACTTTACCTAAAGTCTGATTAGGGTTGTGGGAAGGCTGGTGCCCATCTCAGCCAGCTCTAGTGAAGGTGGTGTTATATTAGTGATATATGAATGAGATTTCCCAGCACTGAAGCTTCGAGATAGTTAGTTAGTTTACAGGTTGTATATAATGCCAATAATTAAGGTGTCGGCAAACTTTTCCAAATTCTCACTCCTACTTTCTTAACACACATCATGGCACTTGGTCTTTATGTCTGTAGCTTTTTACTGCACATTTCAACAAAACAGTGATGTCTGAATTTCACAATATACAGGTTCTCCTCTCAATGGAACATGGAGTAGATCTGGAGGCTCGCAATTTTGAGGGTAAGACATTTCAGCAGATCATGTAGTTAAAGAACCTGGATACTACATGCAGGCATGGGATGGATTTCAGATTTCTAATTGTCCTGCTCTTCTCACTGTCTCAGGTCTCACCCCATTGCACTGCGCGGTGATTTCTCATAATGCCACAATGAAGGCTATTACTTCCATCTCTTCTTCATCCTCTGCCTGGTTGGTTGATGGCAACCTGCAAACACAAGCTGAAAATAAACTCATTTGCCTGCAGCTGCTATTGGAAGCAGGTGCTTTGATACTAAGTCAGGTAAAAGTCTACGCAGGAACTATATACTGTAGCTTTACTGATCAGATGACCACTGCATGGTCTGTAAATGATCCAAATCCAAACTGCTGCATTATCTTGAGCAGATAACATGCCATGCTGTACGTAGCTCAACTGACTGAACACCGTGCATATAATTCCTGCTAGTTTATTCCACTGATATGATATCAGGAAATGTAGAAAATCCTTTGCCAGCTCTCATTTTTGCATTCCTGGAAAGATAAAACTGAAAGTGAAAGTGCCCTTCTGTATTGCTGCTTTCATTCTGAGTTCCCTCACACAATCACACTACTTTGTTTTCACTGTGTGCATGTGTGAGTGTGTTTTGAAGATTCTCTGGATTAGAATCCTGCATATGGGATCCATATCTGG
Source organism: Plotosus lineatus (assembly GCA_024760905.1). Classification (NCBI taxonomy): domain Eukaryota; kingdom Metazoa; phylum Chordata; class Actinopteri; order Siluriformes; family Plotosidae; genus Plotosus; species Plotosus lineatus. The sequence goes on from CM045728.1 coordinate 96,938,123, forward strand.
CTAAATTATTTCAGTCCAAATTTTATACAAATTAATTAATATTTAGAGTTTGCACAAGAGATGTGACAATTGTTCTATATACTATAACATAATGAGCCAAATCAAAAAGACATACTGGAAGAATTTGTAGTTTTACTGTTCAAAAGCCAACTGCAACTTGCATAAAAATGTTACTTAGAAAGTCCAACAACAACTGTTGCTTTATTGAAATTGCAAAATAATGTTCCTTTGCTTCTTGACAACTCGGCGCAAGTACTGTTTCTGATGGTCATTTTTTTTTTTTTTTGTTAGGCTGCAGTTAAAGTCTTGAATAAGCTTCACGTCATTCCTAGAAAATTTTAGCAGCTTTCTGAAAGTTTTCATCACCAGACTTCATCTAATCCAGAGAATCTTAAAAAAATGTTTTCGACCCCTCTATGTATATGTAGGTATATATGACTCATTAGCTGGTGCCCATCTTAGCCTATATGTGTATATATATATATATATATATATATATATATATATATATATATATATATATATATATATATATATATATATATATATATATGTGTGTGTGTGTGTGTGTGTGTGTGTGTGTGTGTGTGTGTATACACTATATGTGTGCATGTATGTATGTTTGTTTATTTATTTATTTATTTATTTCAGGAAATCAAAAGTAATAAGACTGTATTACACTTGGCTGTAAAAGAGGGAAATATTCAGTTGGTGAATTTTTTCCTGAAATTTCAGTTTCCTGACATCCAGGCCTTTATCAACATGAAGGTAACACACTTCATTTCTTCATTTTCTGCATTCCTCTTTCTATATTTAATGTAGCATTGTTTTTACAAATAAAAAACAACAACATCGCACATGGGCGACACAGTGATGTAGTGGTTAGAAGGTTCTCCTTTAAGAAAAAAGTCCTGGGTTTGAGTTTCAGGCTCAGTGAAGGTGTTCCTGTGTAGTTTGCTCCTTCTCCCCCTCATGGGCTTACTCTAAGTACACCAGTCTCTTCCCACAGTTTAAAGACATGCCAATAAGGTGCTGTTCCAAATTGCTCATAAATGTTGAATGAGAATGATTGTGTATGTGCAACAGTCTGTGAAACTGTTCAGGGTGTACCATTTCTGCACCAAGTGAGGATGAGGTAGGCTCCTCCACATGACCTTAGTAGGATTATGTGGTCGTAAGAACGAACCCAACACATCCCTGTAGACTTTTAGTAGCTTTGAGGGGCCATATGAGACATCTGTTGCTCATTATAAAGTCCAGTCGGCCTTCTACTTTACGAAATTAATCCATTCCAGTGCCTTTTTCGTAGCCTGGAGTTTTCGGAAGTAGAGGTGTATTTTAGATGTAAAACGGGTGATTCGTTCCAAGGCTCCCAAGACTGCCCATAAACCCTTTAATAATTATAAAAGTACAAATTTTGTATGAAATATGTATGAACACAAACACGAAGTGACAAACAGGAAGTATGGGTACAGTTCAGCTCCCTCCTGGCCAATGGGAGGCCAGCAGGGCGGGATGTTGGGAGACAGCCAATGAGAGAGCAACTCGCACATTGTTTGAATTTTTGAACGGCGTTTGGCGCTTTTCGTGAAAAGACGTTGTTTTCGTAAAAATAGGACGGAACTTTAGGAAAATGTTTTTCATAACCTGGATTTTTCGTATTCAGAGGTTTTCGTAAGTAGAGTGCCGACTGTAGTACATTTAGATGTAATTTAAGTGCACATGTGTGTATAGCATCTTGTTTTAATGTTTTTTTGTTTGTTTTTTTTTTCGAATGTTTTCTTAGGCACATGGACACACAGCCTTGCACATGGCAGCAGGGTTACATGGAAGCCCATACCAAGAGGAACTGATCAGAATGTTGCTTCACAAAGGAGCTGATCCAAGCATTCGCAACTTGGAGAACGACCAGCCTGTGCATCTGCTACAAAGTGGAGAACAAGGAGAGAAGGTCAGCACAGACTCTAACATGTTCCTGTTGTTATCGTGATTATAATCAGTTCTCTCAACATTTTGAGAAGGGTTAGAATGTATAGTTCCTGTTTCCCATAAGTTTCCTATTTTTTTTTCAGCCCCAGTTAACACAATCTTAAAATATAATTCTAAAGATCTTTCATTTTCTGGTATAACAGAAGCTTTCTGGGCTTTCAAGCATCGGAAGATCACAGGTTTGAATTAATAACGATGACAGATATCTGTGCCTAGGCTTTCAGGAGAGCAAAATTGGTCTCGCTTTCAGGGAGCGGAGGACGTCGTACTCTCTTATATTATAATTTCTAGCTTATCCTGGGTGTCTGTGAGCTCGGGTGTGTGAAAGGCTGTTATTTTTCTGTGTACTCTGCAGTGAGTTTTTAGTGTGTGTATATATATATATATATATATATATATATATATATAATACACAAACAGAAGCTGAAGTCTTGGATTTTAAATGCACTCATGGGTAATTAATGAGTATTAGTATGTACTACATGGAAATGGCACAGTTTTTTCAATATTATATCAGTATTCTGAGTGGATTATGACAGGCACTGTCAGATTGTTGCAGTCATGAGGGCAGGCAGTGTCATCATTCTCACAATTTAAAATAGAATAAGCCATAAATAATGTAATGTCCCCCAGATCCTATACTCAATATTGCTAGAGTCGTCTGGGTTTTTATCCTTCATATATTAAATTCATATTTTGCCAAGGTGATTGCTTTTACATATGATGCTTGAGAGCTGCACCTTCCCCCAACATTCACGGCTGAAGTGGGTTAAATGCAGAAGCAATCATTTCCTTTGTGTGAATAATACACATCAAAAAATAAAAAATAAAAATACAGTACCCTGTGTATTTCTAACAGCATTTATATCGGTGCTCACACTTTTTAACTGAACTAAGCTAAGCTCAACTAGACTTAAGCTCCTGCTATTCCCTTAAATGGGGCTGGTGGTGTAGTGGTTAGGGTGCTGGGATCGGGAGGTTGTGTGTTCGAATCCCAGTAAGATCCCCACTGTGCTAAGATCCCTCGTAACCACAAGTGTGCCTCTGTTCACCCAGCAGTATAAATATACTGGGAAGGTAACCTGCGATGGACTAGCATCCCATCTAGGAGGAGTTGTAGTCCTAGTCGCTTCATGCTGCAGAATCTTGGGATAAGCACTGGTCCGATGAGCCAGTAGGCTCGGGTGTAAAAAGCCCAACAGACTTTACCTATTCCCTTAAATGGCGTATACATACATGAGCCATGCACTACTAAGACCTGCCCTATGAATCACCATGAGTCATCAGCTTACCTTTTAATGCAGGACACACACAAGATAGAATTGAACTATATGCCATATTCATCCATCCATCCATTTTCTGAACTATTTGATCCTATTAGGGTCATGAGGAGGCTGACAAGCTAAAAATGACACAGAAGGTGATATGGTGTAAGATGCTGTTATTGTGAATGTGAGATAGTTGTAGTTCTGTTTGAAATAATTCTATTTTCTAAATATTTTTGGAACTGCAAGGCTGTTATTTATAGACAGTTGTTCAGAATGTAATACATGTTCCATGTACCGTTTTTTCTGGACTATACGTCGCTCCAGAGTACAAGTCGCATTGGCCAAAAAAATGGATAATAAAGAAGGAAAAACCATCTATAAGTCGCACTGGACTATAAGTCACAAACTCATGGAAACTGTCTATATTAGCTAAGAAGTCTGCTGGAAGTTTTCGTGATGGTATTGGCTGGACATCTGTCACTCACTGAGTTACATGGGAGAATGGTACAGAAAAGAATATTATTGGTCTAATTAATTAGATTAGAATTAGGTCTTCCTCTCCTTTCGGCTGTTCCCTTTTTTTTCTCAGGGGTCACCACAGCGAATCATCGCATGTTTTGATTTGGCATAGGTTTTTATGTCGGATGCCCTTCCTGACACAACTGTTAAGCAAGGGGCAGAAACACACTTATGCCTATGCAGCTACTCTTGTCGAAAGTCAGCAATGGTTCGTTTACATGACTCTCTTACCATGGACAGTGAGAGACATGGCCGGCCTTTGATAACCCAGTTAGCTGCACTGGGGAGACAGTGACAACCTTGTGGAGAGTGGGACTAGAAAGCCTGACCTTAGGATCAGTGATCCAGCACCTTTACCACCAGGCCACCACTGCCCTATTAGATTAGAATTAGGTCTAATATTAGATATTAATTGATACGTTTCTGTTGAAGTTTATTTTATGATCTGCATAGATTTTCTTGTGTGCTGAGAATGTGCACACAGTAGTATTTTCTGCTGAATCTCAGTACTACACACCACATTTAAAAACCGGTAAACTAGTTCTAAATGGAGAATCTTTGTGGTGATCTAGCTCTTCTATTAACAATACATTGTAACTGCTACTTTATGCTTTATTTTATGCTATAAAATAGCAGGTTAATAATAAAGTTACTAGAGTTCTGAGTCCCTGTTTTTTTTTTTCTTAGTATTGTGAATATGCCATAGTACTGTACTGGATATACATTACCGTGCTAAAACACTTTTTGGGAGTACTGTTTACTTTCAGGTTTAAATTACCTATTAATTGTAAGGTAATTTATCTATTTATTAGTTTTATTAGTTGATTATAACATAGACCTCACCTGACCTGTCGAAGTAAAACCAAAGAAACAAAAAAAACTTGGAAGGGCTAGAAGATTCTGTGACACCAGGAACATTCAGCCGGACCCAAAAATACAGGACACAGAGTGTGATGAAAACAGATGAGCTTTATTGTTGACAGGGAAGGCACTAGAGCACCGTGAAATCGTAGTCACTGTTAGAGATGCAGAGAAATCAAACTAAAGCGGGAACTGGTGGAGCACGGAGCTGAGAGCCAGACAGATCACGCGGAAGAGGGACAGTCTTCTAGCACCAGGAGGAGCGCTCTACTTGTCTTTATAGTCCGTGATTAAGTGGAATCAGGTGTGTGTGTTTAGCGCTCCACCTGTGTATGACAGTCACGCACCTCTCCAACACACAAAGAGAGAAAAAGAGAGAGAGAGAGAGAGAGAGAGAGAGATAGAGACGCCAAAACCAGAGTCTCTCACAACACAGACCATAACATAGTGTAATGTATTCAATAATTTTTTCACTTAATTTGAGGATCTATGGTATGCGTTACGGTTCTGTTAACTTCTGTTCAAAAGATGATGGAACAGATTAAGACCATTTACATTATTTGTTATGGGAAAAGCGGATTCGGAATTCAACCAAATCGGAATTCGACCAGCCGTCGGGAACGAATTATGGTCGAATACTGAGGTACCACTGTACTCCAAAGTTTTAATTGTAATAAAATACTAGTATATAAACCATTTAGATTTTGCTGACACTTACTAAGGGAAAAGAAATTAAGTTTCTGTAGTTTATTCATGTTGACAAGGATCTCCGCAAAATGTAGCCTCACCCAACATTAACCCTCATGAACAAAATGGCAGGGGGAAAAAAACAGGATTGTTTTTACTTAAAAACGTTGTGGGGTTTTTTTTGGTCAGTAGTATATTCACCACACAAGCTTCACTTAACACCTGCTCTGTCTCAGCTAACTCTGGGCAAAAGTGAGGTACAGCCTAGACACCTTGCTAAGCCATCACAGGGATAACACACACACACACACACAGGGGTGATTATGAGCAGCCATTAGCCTACTGTGCATGTTTTTAGATTGTGGGAGGAAACTGGAATACCAGAGGAAACCCACACAAGCACTGGGAGAACGTGCAAACTAGACACAGAAATGCTCCGAGCCAGGAATCAGACCCAGGACCCTTCTTGCTGTGAGGCAAAAAAGCTGACCACTGCACCATATTGCCACTCTTGACCATAGGGACAAGTTTCTGAAAATCAATCATTCTGACTGATTACCATTATTCTGATGGGAGAAATCTCATTCACAGGATGACTCACCAAATGGTTCGATGAAAAAGAAAATAATGTAAATAATATACTATATCCTTTACCAAATCTTGGCATGACACCACTTTGGTGTTTTTTATTTTTTGTAGTGTTTATTTTTGGGTTTTCATCCCCGGGCATATATAATGTCATCACTATGTCCATCTGTCTGTAGTTGTGTCAGTTCTGGGCCAAAACTTGGAAACATTAGATTTTTTTTCATCAAACTTGGCAAATAAATGGCAGTAAAGTTGTCCTTCTTAATATGTTGTTATTTCTGCAATTTATATTATGTGACATGTAGAGGCTGGGGGGATTTTGAGTCTGTGAAACTATTAATATACATAGCAGTGTTTCCTTTGCATGGACTGCATAGTTGAAAATGTCTGAAAATAGTTTGTTAATATCATATAAACCTTTGTACTGATCTAAGTCTTATCTTTACACCCTCAGCTCAAACTCATCTTAAAGAAGAGGAACGCCTCTAGGCGCCGTATCACGTCCTTACAGGACCAAGAGTGACCAGGACTGCCATCCAGTCCCAACATGTCTCCCTTTACTTCTCATAGGGACTTCTCATAGGTCTGGATTCACTCAAGGAAAATTGGAACAGTAATATGGATATATATATGATTTTCTGAGTAGATCCTTCCGTAGGAGAGTGCTCAATACTTTTTGGTAGAGCAAATAACAACAATCAAATTATAGATTCTTCTATAATCACCTGAAGAGAGAGGATGGTTTCACCACCCCTCGAAACAGATCTGTAGTGATAAATGGAGTTTCAATAGAAAGTCTTTGTCCTGTCCTTTTATTTTTATTGTTATTTGCTCTACCAAAAAGTATTGAGCACTCTCCTACGGAAGGTTCTACTCAGAAAATCCTATATATTTATATATATATATATGTATATATATATATATATATATATATATATATATATATATATATATATATATATATATATATATATATATATATATATATATATATATATATATATATATATATATATATATAACAATCAGGAGCCAATCAGGAAAATATTCAAAATGAATGAAACTTGTTGAAAAGCCTCCAAATTCTGTATTCTATTCCTTGATTGAATTCCGATCTTGATGTTATAATGTTTTATCTATAGTATCCTCTTATGAGGGGTTACATTTGTCTATTGTTGTAGAGCAATGTTTGATTTCTGACACATTTCATTTCACTGACCTTGCATGCAAAAAATGATTACTCATGAAAATATGATTTCTGTGAAATCATCTGTAGGGATTCAAGCTAGATTTCCTATTATTGTTATCAACCATATTGGTTTGGAAGTTTCTCAGTACATTACACTGCATCAGTGTCATGATACCTTACTAAATATATTTATTTTTTTACTTATATTTTAGACGTATGTTTTGTTTGTTGGTATTTGACTCAGGGGTAAATGACTTACACAGCTCTATATGTTCTAGATGTAATATCTGTGGTTGAAAGGTGTGTTGGTAAGCACAGCTCATCACTTACTGCTTGAAAATGGGTGTGTTTTGATGAGTCATTGGATGGGGTGAAAATGTCATGCTTTTTAAGTTCACCTTAGAGTAGCAGACATCTCTAACAAAGTTCCATCAAAGATGTCATTTACATCAGCTACATCATTAGATTATTATTTGAACATTATAATATTTCTATAATGAATAGGATATACGGTATTATCTGTTCAATTTGGAAGGAGATCAGAAGTAAATGTGACTGTTGTGTGAGGTGAAAAAAGTCAGGGTGTGGGACTGGCTAAGGGGATTATCTCATGTGAATCACTGGGGTTTTGTGACTTGAGTCTTGTAATTTAAATCAGGGGGAAACATTTATACTGTCACTTCCTTGCAACGGAAATGATTGTTAATTTATCAGAATTGCTTAAGTATTTCATGTAATCCAAATTTAATTGTCTTCTTGTTTCATTCTTCCTTTTTTATCAAATAATGGTTTAATACTGAAAATACATCAACACTGCAATTAAAACAAACTGTCTGTTTGAATGTAATACACTGACGAAATGAATTGTTTCAAACTTCAGCAATGGCATTAAAATTTTGCTGTTACAATTCTGCTTTGTTTATTTGTGTTGTATACTCTTTTCTGAATTATGGGGTACCATGACCTTTGGCTTCTATATGTGTGAAAAGCAACAACAACAGCAATAATAATAATAATAATAATAATAATAATAATAACAATAATAATAATAATAATAATAATAATAATAATAATAATAATAATAATAATAATAATAATAACAATAATAATAATAATAATAATAATAAGGGTTGTAGTAGCCTGGCGGTAGGGTGCTGAATTAATTATATGAAGGTTGGGGGTTCTAGTTCCACTATCAATGGATTGTCACTGCTGTCTCCCCAGTGCAGCTAACTGGGTTATCAAGGGCTGGCCACGTCTCTCACCATCTGTGGTGAGAGGCTGTAAAAGAACCATTTCTAATTTTCATAAAGAATAGGCCATTGGATTACCATCAGCATGTTTCTGCCCTGTGATGGCCTGGAATTCTGTCCAGGGTGTACTCTGCTCTTTCCCAAAGTTGGCTGAGCTGGGCACCAGCCTCCCCACAACCCTAAGTAGGAGTGAACGGTTCAGAAAATGAATGAATGAATGATACTATTATTAACACTGGTAATGGAGTGACATAGTGGTGTAGTGGTTTGCATGTTCTCCTAACAGCTTGAAGGCCTGGGTTCAAGTCCTGGCCTCAGGGTGTTTCTATGTCCTGTTTATGAGGTTTAACACAGTTTAAAGCAAAAAAATTCATAGTATTTTTTTTTTTTTATTGCCAGAATATTTATGTAAGTGTAATTTTAAAAAGTCAACCCTTTATGGATACAATCAGACACTGAAAGTATTGGTTGATAATTCATAAGCATTTAATATGGTAAATATTTGAGGTTTTATTATAATATAATATCTAAAACCAAATAAGGTGTGTGGATAGCAAAATTTCTTTCACTTTGCTATTCGAGACATAATTTTGACATAAACACAAATATCAGAATCCACCGGTTTACTTTGTTATAGTAGAAGCACTGGGGTGAAGGATGCCATTCATATTTTTTCTGTATAGTTATGTAATTGTGTACAATCTCAGCTCCTAAGTGACTCTATTAGAATGGCAAATGTTATGAATGCTTAAAAATGCTGCCATGACATACAGACGTATGACAGAGTGACACTGCTGAACTGGAGATGGTGAAAGAACAGAAGGAGGAAGAGGAAGATTGAGGGGGGAAAAAACAAACATGCGGAGTGGACATGCTGTCATGGTTTCGGCAAAATTGGTATAATTTATGTTGCCTAAATTCCATCTTCAGATCTGAAAATAATACATGATCCCACCAACATCCCTTCTATTATTCACCGGTTACATTCATGTTCATTATAGCCCTGTGTACATGAGTAATAAACACTGAGTATTCTGCATTAAATTTGGAAGATTGATATGTAATAATCTGCAACAACAACAACAACAACTACAACAAAAAGCCCTGAACAGATTGAATTCATCATAGATTGAAATATGACATGCAGCTCTCTTCACATTCTCATGAACATCCGTGGAGCTTTGGGTCTTTATACTGACTGAGATGGTACTAAAAGGAGAGAAAAAGGAAAGAAATAAGGAAATTATGATAGTAATATTATAGTATGCTTCATGTTTTTGCATTGTGAGCTTGCCTTCAGTTTTGGTGGACTGAAGCCTTTCCACAGGACTTGAGCTGAAGAATAAAATTGAAGAGTTATTGTGTTCTCATAAATATTCAGTGCACTCACAGGCCATGCACCGCCACAAACGATCTTTCAAATTTCTAGAGCAGGACCAGTCGAGTTTGGGAAATTGATTAATCGGAGGTAATATTGGCACTATTAGTACAGCAGTATACTGCGTTATATGAGATATAGTGCAGTTAATAAGTGAATGAATCAGAGAACAGCTAGAGGCAGATGTCAGGCACTGAAATTTCAACATGCACTGCAGCTTAGCATCACACATGTGTCCATGTAAATCATCCTTAGAATGTTCCTTTACAGAAAAAGTAGATATTCCACTGTTTCTATAAGGATTTCTCTCTCGTTCATCAGCAGAGATTCAGCATGTTCATTCTGCACTGTGTACTCCATGTCTTTATCCCTGACTTTCTAGAACAAATTGTAATCCCGTTCTCTTCATGCATGGGCGCTGTTCCTGGACAAAGGGAAAATCCCAGCAAGCCTTTAACCCAGGAGCTGTATTTAAGTGAAGAGGCTTCTGAACGAAGATCCTTTTGTTCATTATGTCTCCTCATCTTTATTTCCAAGTCATTCCACATGCATAGAGCAGGCTTTCCACTCATGTACAAAGTCTTACTTGGAGGATATGGAACATTTGAATTTTTTACCTAATAAGAAACAGAAAATGTAGATCAAAATATCGACAGATAAAATACATGACTTGCTGAAAGATAAAGGGTCAGTGAAATTAATTTTAATTTATGTTTTTCTAAATGCAAGTACAATAGACTTATAAAACACAATGAAGTGATATGGCCCAATAAGAACAGAGCACAGTCGTAACCCACCTCCCACCAATTTATTTAATCATATCCAATTCCCACCCCATTTTCTCCCTAATTTAATCATATCCAATTTACACCCATCAGATATTGTCCTCCTTACCACACGACCATCACCAACCAGGGGAGGCCAAAACGCATGCACACGCCCCCTCTGTGTCATGCAGTGCTAGCCACCGCCTCTTTTCAAAATGTGGTGCTTGCATATTTGGGCGTAACACTTGGAGGGAAATAGCTATCCATCCCTTGTATGAATGAGTTCACAGATGCCCATGATTGGCTGGCAATCGCTGTTAGTGTCAGGGAAGTGAAGTGTTGTAGAAAAAAATATTTGAGAAAATGTGTTTTAATAATTTTGCCCCTTCATTTAGAAAAAGTTTGAAATAGAAGAAATGGGTTAATAGATCATTGGGCTAATGGTTCTTCACGATTTGTTTATGGAATACACATATTTATACAGTGGTACCTCACCTTACGAAATTAATCCGTTCCAGAAGTGGTTTCTTAACATGATTTTTTTTGTTGAGTAGCATTTTATATGTAAAAGGTCTGATTGGTTTCAAGGCCCCCAATACTACCCCCTAAACCCTTTAAAAATTATAAAAGTACTGTACAGTCATCCCTTGCCACTTCGCGATTTGAACATCGCTGTCTTGGTACATCACGGTATTTTAATAAAAAATACAAAATTCACGCTGAAACTCGCATGTAAGCAAGCGGAAGGCAAAGCAGGCTGCGTCCATTGTTTCCAAACGATAGACTGAAGTGCCCCTCCTCCCCAGTTCAGGCAAGGACTGCCCACTCAACTCAATCTCGCAAGCTGATTGGCTTAGACGCGTGAAGCTGTTGCCTCCCACCCGCCCAACTAAATCTCGCAAGCTGATTGGCTTAGACACGTGACGCTGTTGCCTCCCACCCTCTCAACTCAATCTCGCAAGCTGATTGGCTTAGACGTGTGACGCTGTTACCTGTTTGTGAACGTCCTGCATTGCGGAGAAGAGCTATTGTCAGAGGTGAGTACAGCATTTAAAGTATTTATATATAAATTCTATTTAAATATTAATACATTACAGTATTTGCATATGCATATAACTGTGTAATGTTTAATATACACTTCTTGCACTGTATAGACGCGAAAACATAGAAATGAGATAACATGGTAGAAATGAGAGGGGCGTACCTACTTCGCGGTTTTTCGAATATCGCGGCCAGGTCTGGTCTACATTATCCGCGATATTCAAGGGATGACTGTATACCTTTTAAGGCCTCCTTCTGCTTCAATATTGTACCGATGGTAGATGTGTTTCGGCCATCTTCCTTTGCAATATCACTCAACTGCATGCCACAAGCCCGCCTCTTTTTTTCACTCGCACTGGGAATCACTTTCACTGGAAATCACACGCGCGTGTGTGTGTGTGCGCGCTCGTGTGTGTGTACACGCGTGGGTCGACCGTGTCTTCTTAACAGAGATATAATCTTACAAATGTTTATGCAAGGTGAAAAGCCTGAGCGAAAAAGTAAAGTTGCAATGAGCACACTCGAAAAACTCACGAAACAACAGTAACTCTGTTCTTTATGCGTGTTAGAACTCCGTGACGAACAATGGGTTGAAGGCACATGAAAAGCATCATGGGTATTATGGAGATACAGCTCCATAATAGCCAATGGAAGGGAGCTGCATCTCCATGATGAACAATGGGTTGAAGGCACACTAAAAGCATCATGGGTATGGAGATGCAGCTCCATAATAGCCAATGGGAGGCCAGCGGGGCGGGGTGTTGAGAGATAGTCAATGGGAGAGCAACTCGCGCATTGTTTGAATTTTTGAGGTGGCGCGTTTCGTAACGTGAATTTTTTTCGTATCCAGAGACGGAAATTTTAGGTAAATGCGTTTCGTAACTTGGATTTTTCATTTGTTGGGTCTTTCATAAGGTGAGGTACCACTGTACTTCTAAACAATGCATTAATTTGTTTCCATAGTTGATTTTAGTCGTGATCTCAGTTGATGGCTTCCTCACCAAATTCTTCTGCAAACTTGCAACAGAGAAAAGCTGTACAAATTAAACTGTCTTGCATTTCCTATTTGTATTTGTACCGCTCCGGGCACAGTTATGGATTTGTGTCTTGCACAGCCTCGGTTGTCAGGTCAACTTTAGTACAGGCCTCTGCTAAAAGAACAAATGTAAATATAAATGTGATCGCTGCAGATCAACTTACTCAGGGCTATGAGGATTCCAGTTACAAACATTACCACAGCGAGAATGACCCCGGTGGTTTGCAGAGACCCGTAATCTAGAAGAAATCAATAGTGTGATGGTTAAGTTAGTCCCATGAATTTATATAATCTACCACAGTAATATGTCTGAGAACTTTACTGACCTTCGTTATTATTATTACTACTACTACTGTAAAGTAAAGTGCTGTGGGATTTTTACACCTGAGCCTAATGGCTCATCATCATGCTTATCCCCAGTTTCCATAGTGTGAAGCCACTAGGAGTTCAACTCCTCCTGGATGGGATGCTAGTCCATCACAGGTTACCTTCTCTATATTTTATATAATTGTATATTTTACTGGTACCCATTTACACTGCTGGGTGAGTAGAAGCACACTTGTGGTTGAGACCTTGCCCAGGGGTCTTAGCACAGTGGGGATCTAACTAGAATTTGAACTCACAACCTCCTGATCATGAGTGCAGCACCCTAACCACTACGCCACCAGCCCCACCTATACTACTACTACTACTACTACTCATTCATTTATTTTTATATAAATGTGCCTAACTTGGCCATAATTTTTTATTACTGAGTTGGTTGGTTGAATCTGCTGTGATGTGTTTCCCAGAATCAGTGTTACTACACTTCAGTACTTACCATAGTCAAAGGCACTCTGGTCAAGCCACACTGACTCTGAGGAGAGAGTATAAAATGAACACATAACAGGTAACAGCATGTGAAAAGTAAAGTCACAATATTCACAACATTATGATCAGCATCTTGGAGGTTCATATCATCTGCTCACAGCTCTAGGGTTCCAGGCTCAGGTTCCATATCAGGTTATGGGTGTTCTCAGTCCAACTGGTAAACACTTTAAACTTTGTTTAAACTAGCTTCAGTATTATACATGCAAGGTCTTGGAGAGAACTTCTGGACATCTCACTAGATGGTGCTGAAGCCACAAAATGCACAGTACCTCCTCAATCCCTGTAGGAAAAGGGGACAATGACTGAACAGCTAAATTCTACAAGTAATCGGTCACCTTAACCTTGCATGAGCGCTGAGCACATCCCGGCTCGGTCAGGTCCCCTTCTATTTGGTAAACGACAGTGTCATGCATCATTTGATTTATTTTTAAGTTTTGTGACCAATTTTTTTTTTTTTTACACTTATGTAGCACTGCTATTACATATGCCTGATACAGTAATGGCAATTCTATATACCGTACCAATGTATAAA
>CM045728.1:96957100-96979600 GCA_024760905.1 Plotosus lineatus
GCTATGCGGCCTACTCTTGATGAAAGTCAGCAATGGTTCTTTTACACCTCTTACCAGGCATAGACAGTAAGAGACATGGCCAGCCTTTAATGATCTAAATGTATAGTACCGTATTTTCCAGACTACAAGTCACACTTTTTATTCATAGTTTGACTGAAGGTGCGACTTATACTCCAGAGTGGTTTATATGAGAAGTTATTACATATAAGTCTGTTCGTCATAATAATAATGAACATAATTTCACGTTTGTTATTTTTACACTCAACCACAAGAAGGCACTCTTGGTTTGCGTACCAGTACGTGCTCATCCCGTACCACTGAAGAAATGTCCACAAAAAGAAAATCCTATTCTGTGGATTACAAGCTGCAAGTAGTGAAATATGCAGCAGAAAATCGTAATTGAGCAACAGAAAGAATGTTTGAAGTGAATGAGAAACTTGTGAGGGACTGGAGAAAAGCAGAGATTGTTATTACTTCAATGAAGAAAACACAAAAAGCTAATTGCGGGCTAAAAGCTAGATGGCCACAGCTAAAAGAATGATCTCACGCAGGGTGCTTGAGCAACGTGCCTCAGGGAGGGGCTTGTCAACAGTGCAGTTGCTTCTCCACGCCAAGGCAGTTGTCAGGGAGATGAATATAAATGACTTTGAGGGAGGACTTTCTTGGTGTTAACGCTTCATGCAATGCAACCCCCTCTCTATCAGAGCGAATACCACAATGTCACAAAATCTGCCAGCAGATTTCCAAGCCAAGGTAGACAGTTTCCATGAGTTTGTGACTTATACTCCAGTGCGACTTATACATACATACACACACACACACACACACACACACATATATATATATATATATACGGGCAGTGGTGGTCTAGTGGTATAGGGTGCTGGATCGCTGATCCAAAGGTTGGGGGTTCAAGTCCCACTCTCCACAAGGTTGTCACTGTCCCCCCCAGTGCGGCTAACTGGGTTATCAAAGGCGGGCCATGTCTCTCACTGTCTATGGTGAGAGGCATGTAAAAGAACCATTGCTGACTTTCGTAAAGAGTAGGCTGCAAAGTCGTCAGCGTGTTTCTGTCCCTTGCTAAAAAGGGTTGTGACAGGAAGGGCATCCGACGTAAAAACCTCTGCCAAATCAAACGTGCGAATCAGATGATTCGCTGTGGCGACTCCCGCGTGAAAGGGAAAAAGCCAAAAGGAAGACAATATATAAAATGCATTTCTTTTTTCTTTTTTGGCCAAAGCTATTTGTACTCCAGAGCAACATATAGTCTAGAAAATACGGTATATAAAATATGTAACAAATGGATATTTCTTTCCAGGATTTCATTTGTAGAGCTGTCTTTCCTGCTAATTTACTGGTGGCATAAACATTGATTTCGAAGTGGACACTTTTGGACAGACACAGATCCTCATGCTTGTGTAATCAACATTTCAGAGTCTGATTCAAATATGTCTTGTTCTAAAGTTACACACCTAGATATCCCTTAGATCAGGTCAGATCGCTCCTTCCACAGGTATCATGCTATCCTGTGCTACCTGCAACATGCAGAGAAGGAAAACTCTGTCAAAATCTTCTGCTGCCTTGCAGCTAATATTTCTTTAGAGAAAAGGCTTCAGGAGTTAACATCGAGGAAAAATCTGGAGCTAGAGTCCCATAGGCAATTCGTCGTTGTAATCAATCTCGTTCTGGCAACTCCTGCAATGTCGATGACACCGGACCATACCGACCCTACCGTTCTGTCCGGACCAGTCATCGCCATTGAGAGGGGGGTCCTGCTAACTGGGCAAGAGCTGGTCCTCCATATCCTCGTGCTCCAGCCTGTGCCCTGGAGAGGACACTCAAGCTTCACCTCACAGCGGCAAACCAACCCAGAAAGCGGCAGTTACCGGTTATAAGCCACAATGCTTGATTGGCGTAGAGCGTGGCGTCGGGGGTTGCTTTCGTCGGTGGGAGGGATCTTTGGATCTTACTGGACAGTTACCGCCTGCCTAAGCCGGGCAGCTCCTGGTCAATAAGGTGTTGTCCCGTCATGGTCTGTCTTCCTCATTGGGTGCCTGGGGATTAGGTAACAACCGTCAAGCAGACCGCAACCTGCACCAAGCAAGAGAATAAGAATGAGCAAAAGCAAGAGACCAGCTCTTAAATTGGGATCCTGTAATGTTCACACTATGACCACTGGACTTGATGATCTCCAGAACATTAGTGATTCAAGAAAGACCGCCGTTATCAACAATAAGCTTCTGTGATTGAAGATAGACATTGCCGCCTTACAGGAGACTTGTCTAGCAGACTCTGGAAGGCTGAAAGAAAAGGACGACACCTTTTTCTGGAAAGGAAAGAGCTCTGAGCATTGTAGAGAATACAGGGTGGGCTTCACAGTCAGGAACACCTTGTTGAAGATGGTTGAACCAGGCGACAAGGGATGTGAACGACTGCTGACTCTCCACCTCTACACCTCGGACGGTCCAATCTCCCTCATCAGTGCCTATGCTCCTACTCTGATATCAACACCTGAGGCTAAAGACGAATTCTACTACAACTTGAATATCGTTATCAAAAACATCCCCAACAACGAACAATTCGTTCTTTTGGGTGACTTTAATGCCAGGGCGGGTGCCGACTGAGACTCCTGGCTCTCCTACCTTGGTTCCTTTGGAGTTGGCAAGGTCAACGACAACGGACAGCATCTACTAGAGTTCTGCTCTTACCACGGCTTGTGTATGAGCAACACCTTCTTTCAGACAATGCTACAACACCAGGTGTTCTGGCGTCATCCACGCTCAAAACACTGGCACCAGCTTGACATGATCATCGACAGGCACACAAGCCTCAAGCATGTGCTTCTTACCCACACCTGTCACAGTGCAGACTGTGACACAGACCACTCTCTTGCATGCTGCAAGATCCACCTGACACCAAAGACACTTCACCGCGCCAAGCCTCAAGGGAAGCGGGAAGCCTCGCATCAACACCATCAAGATGCAACAAGAAGCAAAGATTGAGGAATTTGCAAAGACTATAGAGGTATCGCTCTCTTGAGCATTGTGGGCAAAGTGTACACTCGTGTCTTGCTCGCATGACTCCAGCAACTAGCTGAACATGTCTATCCTGAATCCCAATGCGGTTTCTGCGCAGAATGCTCAACAGTGGACATGATTTTTCCATTCACCAACTCCAGGAGAAATGCAGGGAACAACAGAAACCCCTTTACATTGCCTTCATTGATCTAACCAAGGCATTTGACCTGGTTAGCTGGAATGGGCTTTTCAACATTCTCTTGAAGATCAGATGCCCCTGAATCTGCACAGTATGATTAGATCTTTCCATGATGACATGAAGACAACCAAGGCTGCGTCCTTGCCTCGACACTCTTTGGCATCTTCTTCTCCCTCCTTCTTAAACATGCCTTTGTGACCTCGACTGAAGGAGTGTACATGCATACAAGATCAGATGGCAAGCTGTACAACATCGCAAGACTCAGAGCAAAGACCAAGGTCCGCGAAACCACCATAAGAGACATGCTCTTTGCAGACGATGCAGTCGTCACTGCACACACAGAATATGACCTCCAGCAACTGATGAACCGATTCTCTCATGCTTGGCATGACTTCGGGCTGACCATCAGCTTCAAAAAAGACCAATGTGCTGGGTCAGGACATGGATACACCACCTGTCATCATGATTAGCAACTACCACCTGGATGTGGTCCATGAGTTCACCAACCTGGGATCCACCATCACAGACAACCTGTCCCTTGACGCCGAGTTAAACAAATGTATTGGCAAGGTTGCAACGATGCTGGGGAGATTAGCCACTTGTGTCTGGGAGAACCCCAAGCTGACTACCAAAACCAAGATGGCTGTCTATAATGCCTGCATCATCAGCACCCTCCTATATGGGAGCGAGGCATGGGCAACCTTCAGCAAGCAAGAGCTGAAGCTAAATAGTTTCCACCTGCGAAGCCTCCGCCGTATCCTCGGCATCAGCTGGAGAGACAAGGTGCCCAACACCAAGGTCCTGGACTGCGCCGGTCTCCCCACCATGTACAAACTACTCAGACAGCGCAGAATTTTCATCTAAAATTTGTCCAAAACTTAACTTCTGTGTATATTTTCAAGACAACCTGATACTTTTTGTTCATAGTTTTTTGTTTTTTTTTTGGTTTATTTGAAGGTACTCCATACTATTATGTATTTGTTTATGCATGAAATTTTACAGGGCATCATTGTCCTGGTGGTAAGGTGCTGGATGACTGAAGCCAAGGTTGGGGGGGTCAAGCTCCACTGTTCTTTAGAAGACTGTGAAAAGACTCATACGACAAAGGTGCATGGTATACACTGGGTAAGAGATAGATTATTAGCTGCATGGTGCTATATGATTGTCAGTATGTGAGATGGGGTTACACATTTAACAGCTTGTGGGTAAAAGCTGTTCTTGAGTCTGTCAGTTTTTATTTTTAGTGTCCTGGTTCTTATTCCAGAGGTGAGAGGGGAGAAAAGGGGGTGTCCCGGGTGTGTGGGGTCCCTGACAATTCCACTGGCTCTACTGTGAAGTCTGTCAGTATAAATGCCACTTGGGGGGTGCGGTGGTAGTGTAGTTCCAATTACACGCTCTGCCGTCCTCACCACTCACTGCAAGGCCTTCCATCAGCAGTACAGTTTCATCTGCAGTATAGCTGCTAAACCACACTGTACAGCAGTAGGTCAGGAGGCTCATAACGACGGTAAAAGTTTGTCAGTAGGGGTTGGGATAGGTGGTTTTGTAGGAGATTTTTGAGCAAGTACATCCTTTGTTGTGCTTTCCGCTACGGGTGGGAGATGTTTGTGGTCCAGCTGAAGTCGATAAATATGTGGACTCAAAGAAACTTGAAGTACACCACCTTCTCAACATCTCCATCAATGTAGAGGGTAGAATGCTCAGTTTGTTTTGATCTTCTGAAAATCATTATCATCATGTTTGTCTTGGATGTGGTAAGGTCCAGGTTAGTGTTGTCACACTATCACCACAGATTCAAGACCTCCTTCCTGTAGGCTAAGTTGTCATTATCTGCTTTCAGGCCTATGACAGTGGTGTCGTAGGCGAATGTGACAATGGTGTTTCTGGTGTGAACTGGCGTAACAGTCATGTGTGAATAGGGAGAAGAGGAGTGGGCTGAGAACACGACCCTGTGGTGTTCCAGTGTTCAGGATGATTAAAAGCCCCTTCCTGGATTTTATAACCATAGTAATTTATAAGAAACCCCTTGACTATAAAACATCAAAAACAACAAAAGGTTTTATTGTTGATTAAACCAAATAACCGAAGTCTGAATATTGTGAATCAAAGACATCATCCAGTATGTGACAAAGGCCCCCTCTGTATTCTGCTTTACTACAAGTCCTATATTTTCCTAATATGCTTCTCTTTATCTCGTATACATTCTCAAGTGTGTACAAAGATCAACTGGCAAATATCACTAGGTATTGGCTGGAAAAGGAAAGTCACTCTAACAAACAATGAAACCAGCAAAAACAACAGATAAGAAATCACATTTGGTTCTATTCATGCCGGGCGAGTAACTGTGGTCGACATGGAGGTCCAGATAGGAAATATCTATCCATTTACACAACCATAGCAAAAACACACCAACTCTTCCTTCAGCAAAATGATAGCCAAGGTTGCTTATTCCTTGTGTTACAGTATTTTCTGCTTTGAGTACAATCTTGGATTTGGCATGCCTCGGACAGATGTGTGTGCCACATGCACTAAATACAAGCTTAGGCTGAAGGATCCTGACATGATGGAGGAAGAAAAGCAGAAAGAAGCAGCAATGTTTATGTTGCATTACCAAGGAGGGGGTTTCTATGACATTCTAAACAAGATGGACAATAACATCACTGTTTTGATGTCATGGAAAACTTGATCCTGCCAAAGACACCAGTAGTCCAAGCCTATTATTCGGCACAGTGATACTTGTATGTGTTTGGGGTAGTTAGACATCGTGACCGCAACTGTGACCAATCGGTACATGATAGTGATCATTTTGTTTGGCAGTAAGATCAGAATCGAAAAGACTCCAATATGATGTTCTTAGGCATTAGTTCACCAAAATCATACATGTGGATCTTAATGAATCTTTTCTGTTGTGGCGCTTCAGTATCTCATGTTGTGGGCAAAACAAAAACATTAATTTACTCTCAGTGCTTTTGCATTGAGGAAGCAACATAAACCAATTGATAAACATTGACTATTATTTCTTGATTCGAGGCCACAGTTTTTGGTGTGCTGACGTCTTTCGGCTGCATTGAACAAAAGCTTCAAAAAACTCGAACAATGTATTTACCACATGACTACATTAGAGTCCAGAAAACATGGCCATGTACATCTTTATGGATTGGACAGGGTTAACTTTGACTTCAACAGTGAAGTCAAGAAATTTGTAAAGCAGACACAGTCATTCAAGTTGAGTGAAGCCACAGTTGTAAGTATCTCAGGGGATCACCCTGGACTCTGTATGAAGTCTAATGGAGAATACTGGTTCCATCCACTTTTGAACGAAGGGAAAAACTGGGTCAATTTCAATCCACAAGCTCAGCCAATGCTCAACTGTGTCAGAATACCAAAAAAAGAACCAGAAAAAAGATTTTCTTTCTCTCTGTGATGATATTAGGACCCATGGAAAAGTGAAGGACTTTCATAAAGGTATCCTGGAAAATGTTAGCATGCAACCAGCCTCCCAGGAGATTGACGACAGTGATTGAAAATCAGTGTTCTTCCATTATGGCATGCTCCAGTGGGCACTTTATTGACTTCTCAAAGTCAGGAAAGGATGCATTTCCCTCCTCTATTTGTCATTTTGTCAACGTTGTGAACTATTCAGTTTAATGAAAACTAAATGAATGAGAAACACCTAATTTGCAGTTAAATAATCTTTAATGCAAGAAGAAAAACAGTTTTGTCAGCGAGTAATCAGCTGTGGATAAATCTGCTTCTGCACCAAAACAAGACATCTGGTTTATCTTGTTTTGAAACAACAGGTAAAGCTGTGATTGAAAATAATCACTTTTTTCCAACTATAAAATTTGCAATGTTATGCTATTGTGTTTTATTTGTATCCAGTTATAATATTTATCAGTACTGACTGGGTAAGTTTGTGAATAATGCTACAGCATAAAATTTCATTTTTCCCAAAACAAGAAAAATTGATTTATCTGTTATTGAACTCAAGCTCTTCAGTATACATAGCTATTTTAAAAGTAAAGTAGAATGTGTCTAAATTCTGAAAGTTTGAAATTAACATAGACCAGGTTGGTATCATGTTCCACTAGATAAAAATGATATGTCAATTTTTTACAAAAATCAGATCAAATTTCGGACTTGCTCAAAGCCTGTAAAGATTTACTGCACACAGTCAAATAACGAATATTGTAGACATCTTTATCACAAATGCTGAAACATGCAAACAATAATGAAAGGCATCCAAACAGCATCGTTGTTGTTCAATAAGGTGTAAATTCAAATCAAAACAGTTATTGGTCATTTTTATTATTTCCCTTCAGTCTTCTTTTTTCTTCTTCTTTTCCTTTCGGCTGTTCCCTTCAGGGGTCGCCACAGCAAATGATCTGCCTCCATCTCTCCCTATCCTCTGCATCTTCTACTCTTACTCCAACGACTTTCATGTCCGCCTTCACTGCATCCATAAATCTTCTCTTTGGTCTTCCTCTGGGCCTTTTGCCTGGTAGTTCCAACCTCAGCATCCTACGACCAATATACTCACTATCCCTCCTCTGTACATGTCCAAACCATCTCAATCTAGCCTCTCTGACTTTGTCTCCAAAACATCTAACATGTGCTGTCCCTCTGATGTACTCATTTCTGATCCTATCCATCCTCGTTACTCCCAAAGAGAACCTCAACATTTTCATCTCTGCTACCTCCAACTCTGACTCCTGTCTTTTCCCCAGGGCCACTGTCTCTAAACCATACAACATTGCTGGCCTCATCACCGTCTTGTACACTTTTCCCTTCATTCTTGCCGATACTCTCCTATCACACATCACACGGACACTTTTCTCCATCCATTCCAACCTGCCTGCACGCGCTTCTTCACCTCTTTTCCACACTCTCCATTGCTCTGGATTGTTGACCCTAAGTACTTAAAATCCTCCACCTTCTTTATCTCTGCCCCCTGTAACCTCAAAGTTCCTCTTGGGTCCTTGTCGTTCACACACATGTATTCTGTCTTACTAAGACTAACCTTCAATCCCCTCCTTTCCAGGGCATACCTCCACCTCTCTAGATTTTCCTTCACTTGGTCTCTGCTCTCACTACAGATCACAATGTCATCTGCAAACATCATAGTCCATGGAGATTCTTGTCTAACCTCATCTGTTAGCCTGTCCATCACCATAGCAAACAAGAAGGGGCTGAGAGCTGACCCTTGATGTAGTCCCACCTCCACCTTGAACTCTTCTGTCACACCGACAGCACACCTCACCACTGTCTTACATCTATCATACATGTCCTGCACCACTCCAACATACTTCTCTGTCACTCCAGACTTCCTCATACAATACCACAGTTCTTCTCTCGGCACCCTGTCATATGCTTTCTCCAGATCCACAAAGGCACAATGCAGCTCCTTCTGACCTTCTCTGTACTTCTCTATTAACATCCTCAAAGCAAACACTGCATCTGTGGTGCTCTTTCTTGGCATGAAACCAAACTGTTGTTCACAAATGCTGACCTCTGCCCTTAGTCTTGCTTCCACTATTCTTTCCCATAGCTTCATTGTATGGCTCATCAACTTTATCCCTCTGTAGTTGCCACAACTCTGTACATCGCCCTTGTTCTTAAAAATGGGCACAAGCACACTTCTCCTCCATTCCTCTGGCATCTGCTCACTTTCTAAGACCTTGTTGAATACTCCACACAGAAACACCCAGACCTGGATTTGAACCCAGGCCTTCTTGCAGTGAAGCGGACATGCTAACCTCTATGCCACCCGTGCTGGTAAGATGTTTCAAGATGGCGCCGGGTGACCTGCAGCCAGTTACAGGAGCTCTTCAGTTTATTTTTCTTTTTTTTCTCTTTTCTATTGTATATAGGCGTGTTTCTTTATCTTTTTTCAAATTTTCTTTTTCTTTCTTCAATCCTGCATCTGGAAAACATACTTTCATGATGCTTTTGTTTTTCTGTGCACTTTTATTTTCACTTTTTGGATCGGCGTCAGGAAACTCATTCACCGACGGCTCTGAGCAACGCAGGTCTTACACATGTGAGACCCTCCTCGGCCTGCGCGCCCCCGCCCTCCTTCACGCGGAAAAGCCTGTTGTTCCTGTGGAAATACGGAGGAAAAGGAGAGGCTGCAGAGGGGGACGAAAGACGCGGAGGACATGTGTTCCCTCTGTCATCATGGGAAATGTCCGCGCGATCGCCAACAAGACGGAGGAGCTGGCGGCGCTGACCCGGCAGCAGAGGCAGTACCGGGACTGCAGCCTCATGTGTTTCTCAGAGACGTGGCTGAATGAACTCACACCGACTCTGTGGTTTCTCTTCACGGATTTACACTCGCGTGTAGATCGGAGTGTAACGGAGAGCGGTAAGAAGAAAGGAGGGGGCGTGGCGGTCTATGTGAATGAACGATGGTGCCACCCGGCAAACGTGCACGTGAAGGAGCAGCTGTGCACGCGGGACCTGGAGCTGCTCGCGCGGGGCCATATTATCTACCGAGGGAGTTTTCACACGTGATTGTGTTTTGCGTGTACATTCCACCCTCGGCTGATGCGGCGGGCGCGGGTGAGCGGCTACACAGCGCCAGTAATGAGACACAGAATCGGCACCCCCGCGCCATGATTCTGATCAGCGGGGATTTTAACCACGCCCCTCTCTACGCCTCTCTTCCGACGTTCACGCAATACGTGAAGTGCTCCACAAGAGACAATAAAACACTGGACTTACTGTATGCAAATGTGAAGGACGCTTACAGCTCCACCGCCCTCCCCCCACTGGGACGCTCAGACCACAACCTGGTCTATCTGCTCCCCCAATACACACCCAGGGTGCGAAAGGAACCTGCACAGAAGAGGTCTGTGAAAGTGTGGACCGAGGAGACCAACGAGAGGCTTAGTGACTGTTTCCAGACCACAGACTGGAGCATGCTCTGTGACTCCTTTGGTGATGACATCGACGGCCTCACACACTGCATCACCGACTACATGAACTTCTGCGTGGACAGCACTGTGCCAACACGGAGGGTACGGTGCTTCTCCAACAACCACCCATGGGTCACCCCTGAGCTTAAAGTCCTCCTGAACCAGAAAAGAGGGCTTTCATCTCGGGGGACAGAGAGGAGCAGAAGAAGGTCCAGCGTGAGCTCCAGTGGAGGATCAGGAGGGCAAAGAAGGACTATGGGAAGAAGATGGAGGAGAAACTGGCTCAGAACAACGTGCGGGACGTCTGGAGAGGACTAAAGACCATGTCTGGATTTGGGCAGAGTGTCAGAGGGACAGCTGATGGTGACCAGCGCTGGGCGGATGAACTAAACTGCTACTTCAACAGGTTTGATTCTCCCTCCTCCCCCTCTGCCCCCCTCCCCGTTCCCCTCCCCTCTTCACACGTCTCCAGACCAGCTGACACCTCCCTCCCCAGGCCAACTTCACTTGACTGCTACAGCCCGACAGACACATCCCCTCCCTCTGCAGCCCACCCCAGCCCCCTCTCCCTCACATCAGACCAGGTGAGGAGACAGCTGAGGCGACTAAATCAGAGGAAATCTGAAGGACCTGATGGCATCAGTCCCAGGCTGCTGAGGACCTGCGCCAGACCAGCTCTGTGTGGTACTATGCTACCTGTACAACCTGAGCCTCAGCCTGGAGAAGGTTCCGTCCTATGGAAGACCTCCTGTGTGGTTCCGGTTCCCAAAACAGCTCAAGCGAAGGAACCAGCCCACTACAGACCTGTCGCCCTGACCTCCCACCTCATTAAGACCATGGAAAGGCTCCTCCTTGAACACCTCCGCTCTATGGTGAGCCCCACCCTAGACCCGCTGCAGTTTGCCTACAGGCCCAACATCGGAGTAGAAGACGCCGTCATCTACCTTCTGCAGCGGGCACTAACCCACCTGGAGATCGCCGGCAGCGCTGTGAGGGTCATGTTCTTTGACTTCTCCAGCGCTTTCAACACCATCAGGCCAGCGCGCCTGCGGGGAAGCTGGAGGACGTGGGAGTGGACGGGCATCTTGCTGCCTGGATTATTGACTACCTTACTAACCGTCCACAGTACGTGCGGCTGCGTGGCTGTAAGTCAAAGGTGGTAGTCTGCAGCACGGGGGCACCGCAGGGCACCGTCCTCTCACCCTTCCTTTTCAACATCTATACCTCGGACTTCATATATAACACAAACAGCTGCCACCTCCAGAAGTTCTCGGACGACTCCGCCATCGTGGGCCGTGTGTCAGAGAGGAACGAGCTGGAGTACCGGTCGGTCATCGTTGACTTCGTGGACTGGTGTGAGCGCAACCACCTGTGCTTGAACACTAGGAAGACGAAGGAGATGGTGGTCGACTTCAGGAGAATTAGCACTCGAACACACACACACACACTTACTAGTGAACATCCAGGGACAGGACATTGAGACAGTGGACAGTTTCAAGTACCTGGGTGTTCACCTCAACAATAAACTGGACTGGTCCCACAACACCAACGCCCTGTACAAGAAGGGCCAGAGTCGCCTCCACCTTCTGAGGAGACTCAGGTCCTTCGGCGTATGCAGACCTCTGCTCAGGACTTTTTATGACTCTGTGGTAGCCTCTGCAATCCTCTACGCTGCCATCTGCTGGGCCCCGGGCAGCACAGAGCAGGACAGGAAGAGACTGAACAAGCTGGTCAGGAGGGCCAGCTCTGTCCTCGGCTGCCCACTGGACTCTGTGGAGGAGGTGAGTGAGAAGAGGATGGTAGCAAAGCTCACATCCATCCTGTTCAACAGCTCTCACCCACTTCACCAGACTGTCGAGGAGCTAAGCAGCTCCTTCAGTGGACGACTGAGGCATCCTCAGTGCAGGAAGGCGCGCTACCGCAGGTCGTTCATTCCCACCGCTGTCAGACTGTACAACGCCACTTTGTAACTGTCTGTGAAAATACCGGTTATGTGCAATAAAAACCCCGTGCACTTTAATCAACCACATCTACCCCACCGTGACCGTGAACCACATCAACCCATCTACTCTGCCCTCAGATACATTTACACTTTAATATAGGGCAGTCTATAAAGTTGCTCCATTCTTTTCTTTTATTGTTTATTAATTTATACTATTTATGTATCTATTTATTATTTACTTATATAATATATATGTATGTGTGTATGTTTGTACTTGTATTTATTTTTGCACCCCCTACTGATAGTACCTCAAGAGCCTGTAACAGTGAATTTCTCCATTGTGAGATTAATAAAGCTGTATCTTATCTTATCTTATCTTAATATAGAGTTAATTATATGGTCTGCCAATTACAAAATGGTCTACAATTACAAGAATTATTTCTTGATGATAGTTTCTGATAATAAACCCTCGCAAATGTTACCCACTGTACCTTCACACAATACTAATTTACTGATCATTAATATTAGCCCTGATGTATATCATCACAGTATATGCCCTCACTTGTACTCATTTGCTGAATCCACACTAACATTTAGAGCCATTTTGGCATAGCCAGTTAACCTAATGTACATGTATCTGGACTGTCGGAGAAAGCCAGAGCACCGGAAGGAAACTCATACAAGCAATGAGAGTATACAGTTGGCCCTAGACTATTCGTGGTTTTGCACTCACAGTTTGAGTATTCGCAGACTGCCAAGCAACTGACACGTCACTCAAATGCAGTAACAATAAGCCCAGGCGGGAAGGGGCCAAACGACGACTCTGGCACTTGGGATCACAGGGGATGAAGGCCGTGTAGCCGGCTGGTGCAATCGCCTCGTCGGGTGTACTCTCCTTGAACCATGTTTCACAGAAACACAGCATGGAGCAGTCCTGTATATCCCTCTGTGCTGCAATCTGAGCATGAAGCTCGTCCATCTTGTTTCGCAGTGACTGAACATTTTCAAGCTGTATGAACGGAAGTGCTAACCAAGCACCGGAGACTCTGAGAACTCCGCCTGGGCTTATTGTTATCCGGGGTGCGGCTAGCATTGAGGTACCATAGCATATTAGCTCATGATAGGAGTTGTTTTAGCTCACGATAGGAGTTGAGGAAACAATTTGACTCTGAGAACTCCGCGACGTCACCCTCTAGGCAGCGACATCTTGTAGACGTCACTCCAAGTTCAATGTAAAAGAACATGAAGCATAATAAAGTTTATCCTTTTGGTATAATTTGTTAAACATGCTACAGAATATAAAATCTCACGCACAAACATTCTAAACATTAACTTAGGTATTGTATTGGAATAATAATTGAAAAAGACTTTAATACAACAGTTCAGAGGAAACTGTCATTTCTTCAGGAGAGACATTCAACGTTTTCTATCACTTAGCCAGAGAAGACGCACAACGGTTGCGAGGCATCATACAGCTTAGCTGGTAATTCCACCTCCCTATTCCGTCCTATCAGGACTATGAGAGATGCGCATGCACAGAATATCAGTTCGCGTGCGTAGAATATCAGTGTTCAACATACTTTTTATCTCTGCTACGTTTTTTTGAAATTTCTCTCGTTAGAAGTGGAAGATCGAAGAACTTTTTGAGGACTGCGTGTAATTCATTGTTTTAAAAATCACTTTTGGAGACTTTTAGCTGGTTCACTTGAACGACAGCTGTGAATTTCACCAAAACAGCCACGAGTCGTGGTCAGCCTAAAGGGCTAGAACAGTGGTGACACAAAGGGTGCCAAGCAACAACATTTTTGAAATTTCCTTCGTTAGACGTGAAAGTTCGAAGAACTTTTTGAGGACTGAGTGTGATTCTTTGTTTGAAATCACTTTTGGAGACTTTTAGCTGGTTCGCTTAAACGACAGCTGTGAATTTGACCCAAAACAGCCAGGGGTCATGGTCAGCCTAAAGCGCAAGAACAATGGTGACACGAATTTGACCAAATCGGCTGCGGGTCGTGGTCAGTCTAAAGGGCTAGAACAATGGCGACATGAAGGGTGTCCAACAACAGCCCTGAGGGGGTAGAGGCTTGTGAGGGAGCATTGGCATTGGACAGAGCATGCCGTCAACTTCCAGAAGTGGAAAGAGAATGAAATCCTCATGGGAAAGAAAAGAGAAGCCAAATGTCAAGGACATTGCTGCCTCATACGGAGAAATTGAATCTGGTGGTGAGACCCCTGATGATCTACTTTCGGCCAAAAGCTCGAGGCGACAAGCCAGCAAGCAGCAAGGAAGGCAAGGTCACCGCTGATAACCACCTCATGAAACTGTTAGATTTTATGGTGAAAGGTCAAGTAACCCATACTCAAGCTATGCAGAAAATGGAAGACTTTAGAAAATGTTGGAAGGAATTTGACCACTTTTCACAGTGACGGAAACTCATGACCGCCTCCGATCCCGCCCACTTCCGATTGTGTACCAGGCGGAAGTAAACAATGCGCCAGATGTCACAAAGTTGAAGGACAAATATTTTCATCCCAAGAATTGTGAAGGCTTAGTGGTGCTGAAAGTAAATGAATAAATCTGGCATGAGGCGAAAGCATACAGCAAAACAAGAGACATAAAAATGCAACATGGGCAAGGCTTACTGGTTAAATCCATGATCCCCATAATTCAAGTTGCTGACATGCTGATGACAAGCATAATACAGCATTGGTAGTATAGTGTTGAGCATAGCTGCCTTCCAAGCAGTTGACTTGGGTTCGTTTCCCGGCCAATGCACCAGGGCTCAGACTGCTGACAGGTGCACAAGCAGACATGAATGTGAAAAGGCGCGATGCATTTAAGCAGTGCTTGACTGGGCCACATAAAAGCCTTTCTACTTCCTGTATGATCACCACCAGTAAGTATTTGTTAGGTGCTGAGCTGCATAAGTAAATAAAGGGAATTGGAGTCTCTAAACAGATGGGAAAGAAAGTTTTTGTGTCCGACAGACCAAGATATCGTCAGGACAAGCCACGGTGGCTCTGGAGGTTATCGCCAGCAAAAATTTCAAGACCATAGCTACACAGCTAAGCAAGGTCGAGGTGGTGGAAAAGGACAGAACACTTTTTTACAGAAGCGTCAGAGGGACGAAGGGTAAAGGCAAGTAAAGGCAGAATTGTCAAAAATGTAACAAGGTGAGGCACATACCTGAGGAGTTTTTTTGTGATAAACACTCCTGCCTACTTTTATGCTGGGAAAATAAATGGGCTGATATTTCATCTGATCCTTGGGCGTTATCTAATATTGAGGGTGTAGATATAGATTTTACTACAGTGGGGCAGTGGTGGTCTAGTGGTATAGGGTGCTGTATCGCTGATCCAAAGGTTGGGGGTTTGAGTCCCATTCTCCCCAAGGTTGTCACTGTGTCCCCCCCACCCCCCAGTGCAGCTAACTGGGTTATCAAAGGCGGGCCATGTCTCTCATTGTCTATGGTGAGAGACATGTAAAAAAAACTTTGCTGACTTTTGTAAAGAGTAGGCTGCAAAGTCGTCAGCGTGTTTCTGTCCCTTGCTAAAAAGGGTTGTGACAGGAAGGGCATCTGACATAAAACCTCTGCCAAATCAAACGTGCGAATCAGATGATTTGCTGTGGCGACTCCCGAGTAAAAGGGAAAAAGCCGAAAGGAAGACAGACAGATATAGCTTTTACTACAACACCATCCCAGCAGACTATACCTAATGCTATTAGGTTTACAAAGAATGAGCGCATGCTAATTACAGAAGAACTTTCCCACATTTATGACAAAGGTATCATAGAGGCATGTGAACATGTAGATGAGGAATTTATATCAAATATATTTTCTTGCAGCAAGAAAAATGGTTCCTTGAGAATCAATTTGAACCTCAAAACATTGAAACCTGCCAATTTAAAATGGATACTTTCAGAGCTGCCATTTTCTGATGGGAAAAGGACTGCTATTTTGCCTCTGTAGATTTAAAGGACGCCTACTTTAGTATTCTAGTAAGGCATGAAGAAAGTAAATATTTGAGATTTGTCTGGAATTAAACTTTATTTCAGTTTACTTGTCTTCCAAATGGGCTTGCATCTGCACCTAGAATCTTTACTGAGCTGGTGAAACCAGTTTCCATCGCTTAGAAGTCCGGGGTTTCCAAACACCTCCTACATTGACGACTCTCTTTTGATTAGTTTGACAAAACAACACTAAGGAAAATGTGGCAGCCACAGTGAAACATCTTGACAGTTTAGGTTTTACTGTATATCCTGATAAGTCTGCTCTTACCCCAACTAAAGAAATTACGTACCTTGGATTTGTTATCAACAGTGAGAGCATGACTGTTACATTGACGGAGGACAAGAAGAGCAAAATTGTTCAAAAATGTTTGGAATTATTAAATGGTGAATGAGTCACCATCAGAGATTTGGCTGTTTTGATTGGTCAATTTAATGTAGCTGCACAAGGAAAGAAACATGCCACTGTTTTCTCCAAACAAATTGAAATTCTCAAAAATCATGGCTTGAAATTAGCTAAAAGCAAATTTGACTCTACAGTGTTGCTTGATTCAGATTGTGTGAATGATTTAACTTGGTTGATAAACAATACAGGCAGTTGCCCCAAACCAATTCATGTTCCTCGTCTAGACGTGGTAGTTAAGACTGATGCATCAAAAACTGTTGGGGAGGAGTGAAAGACTGATCAAAGTAGTACTAGGGGTTTATGGTCTGCTGAAGAAAGTGAACTTCATATCAATATTTTGGAATTAAAGGCAGCCTACTTCTGTGTACAAACTTTCTTTTCATCCCAGACAGATATTCATTTGAGGCTAATGTTAGATAATACAACAGCGGTGTCATATATTAAAAATATGGTGGGATGAAGGTTGGATGTAACAAGGCCACTAGGGAACTGTGGCTATGGGCCACTGACAGGAATATTTGGTTGTCAGCTGCTCATTTGCCTGGAGTGTGTAAGTATGAAGCAGATGAGTTTTCAAGGAAGTTCCCAGATGACAAAGAATGGCACTTAAATGTGTGATGTGTAAACAAATGTGGGAAGCTGGATAGAGAATTGTTTGCTTCCAGATTAAATACACAATTGAACAGACACATATCTTGGTACCCTGACCCAAAGCAGAAGCTGTTGATGCTTTTACTGTGTTTTGGGGAAATTCTTATGACTATATATTTTGCCCTTTCAGTGTGATTGGCAGAGTTCTGCACAAAGTAATTAACAAAGAGGCAGAAGTGCTCATGGTAGCACTGATATGGACAACTCAATTTTGGTTTACGAAGTTACTGGACTTGTCAATAGACTGTCCAAGATTGCTGCCAAAATCTCAATCCCTGTTACGACTCCTCAATCAGACACAGTTTCGACATCCACTCCACAAGGAACTCAAACTGGCAGCATTCAGGCTGTCAGAGAAGGCTTGGAAAGTCAGAGCCTTTCACCATCAGTTACAAACATTATCCTGTACTCATGTAGACATGCGACACAACAGCAATATGGGACATATTACCCAAAGTGGTAGTGTTTTTGCATTGCAAGAGGTGTTGATTCCCTTTCACCACTTTTGGGTGAGGCGTTGCATTTATGGTCAGTGTTATATGACTCTGGTTTTTGGATACTCTGCAATTAATACAGCTAGATCAACTTTATCTAATTTACCGAGATATAATGTCACTTGGAAGGTACAGCATGTGTTGTTGTATTTGAGAGATCAATTGACAGGTGAATTGTTAAATGGATTGACACTTAAGTTGCCCATGCTTACCATGCTTTTATCAGGGCAAAGATTTCAGGCCCTCCATCTTATGGACATTAGAAATATAGATATTTCTGATGACTGTGTAAAAATTAGAATTGGGGATCTCCTCAGACAGACTCGAACTGGTTTTCACCAAGGTGAACCTTCTCTCCAGAGCTATACGCCTGATCAGAGACTGTGGATTGTCAGTGTGATGAAGCTATATTTGCATATGACTCGTGACCTCAGAGACGAGACAGTTTTGTTTATAAGCATTACTAGGCCTCACAAAAGAGTGAGCAAGGACACTATAAGTAGATGGATAAAGCTGGTTCTCAAAAGTGCAGGTATTGATATGTCAATATTCAAACCACACAGTGTAAGACCAGCCTCTACTAGTGCAGCATTAGCTTTCAATGTGCCAATTCAAACGGTTCTGCGGACGGCAGGTTGGAGAAGTGAATGCGTGTTCAGACAGTTTTATAACAAACCAGTTTCCGATGACAGTAGTTTCAGTAGTGCGCTTTTAAATTCTGTATCCAATGTTGGTATTTGATCATCTCACCATAAGCTTTGCATGTTTTCCTGAATTATCAGGAATGTTTACTTATGTGACCGAGTTAACTTGTGCATTTTCACAAAATAAATGTGACATATTGCACTAAGATTGGGCTTGATGAAATTGATGGATATGATTTCACTCTAAATATCTCACGTAGTCCTGATAGAACGGAATAGGGAGGTGGAATTACACAATTTAATGAGACTTGTAAGTTGATATTTGATTGTAATTCCACCGACCTATAAAGTACTGAGGGATTACATGCCCACCCTTCCCACCCTGGCTGGGAAATATGAAATCATATTTCTACACTCTAAAACCTGATATTCTGCGCATGCGCATCTCACGTAATCCCTCAGTACTTCATAGGCCGGTGGAATTACAATCAAATATCAACTTACAGGTAAGTCTCATTTAATTGTGTAATTAAAACAAACAAAAAAAGAGGCTCATTGACAACTTGTGCGTGAATGAGGAAAAAGGGGTGTTACATCATCTCAACCAATCAGCAGGAAGGAGGACAGCCATTGGCTGAATTTGAGTGACGTGTCAGTTGCTCGGCAGTCCGTGAGTGCAAAACCGTGACTAGTCAAGGGCCTACTGTATATATATATATATATATATATATATATATATATAGGGCACAGGATCGCTGATCCTAAGGTTGGGGGTTCGAGTTCCCACAGGGTTGTCACTGTCCCCCCAGTGCAGCTAACTGGGTCATCAAAGGCGGGCCATGTCTCTCACTGTCTATGGTGAGCCCTGGCATGTAAAAGAGCCATTGCTGACTTTCGTAAAAAGAGTAGGCTGCAAAGCCGTCAGTGTTTCTGTCCCTTGCTAAAAGGGTTGTGACAGGAAGGGAATCCGACGTAAAAAAAAAACAAAAAAATATGCCAAATCAAATGTGCTAATCAGATGATTCGCTGTGGCGATGCTCGAGAATGGGAAAAAGCCGTAACGAAAAGACGAAGAAGAAAGATAGATAGATAGATAGACAGATAGATAGATAAGTATTCTGTATAATGCTTATATATTTTACTAATAAATATCACAGTACAAAATTAAAAGGTTTTTCTTAATCATGACTATATATTACTACATTAATACTGTATTAATGAGTAAGACTGTCTATAGAATGTGTTTAAGAAGCATATTTTAGCGCCTGTAATAGATACACAGTATTTTACTTCTGGTTGATCATTCGCACATGTAATATGAGACATGGGGTTTTACTCCCGGGTACAGAACTCGCGGATTATTTTCATTCGCGGGAGGGGCCGGAACCAAATCCCCGCGAATATCGAGGGCCTACTGTACATGCAAAACTCCACACAGAATCACTTGAGCTCGGAAATCAAACCCAGCACCTTTTTGTTGTGAGGTGAGGTCCTAACCATTACGTCACCATGTCTCATCACAGTACAGTCATATTATTAAGTTTAGAGTTCAAAAATGAATTTTAAATGTGCATTACCTTTTATGTGCATTTTATATTGTCCACTGATGTTTAAATAGAATGTCCATATGTCCGTCCCACACTAATATGATAGATGAATTTAGACTGTGGATCAACATACAGAGATCACTGATGGTCTGTTTCAAGCTGATTATTTCAGAGACATCATTCAGCTCTCCCAACTGAACTGATGAAGAAAACAAAGGACTGCAATACACAGACCTAACAAAGGAGCTGAAGGATCTGTATGTGCCAGCAATGACTAATGCACTCACCTCACTTCATCTTATTGTATTTGTGTAATTACAATTTCCATTGTTTCATTCTTCTGAATACCTTCAGAACTGTTAACAGTGTGCACTCATGGTGGGTGGCGTAGTGGGTCGCATGTCGGCCTCACAGCAAGAAGGCCTGGGTTCAATTCCAGGCCTGGGCGTTTCTGTGTGGAGTTTGCATGTTCTCCTCATACTTGCATGGGTTTCCTCTGGGTACTCAGGTTTCCTCCTACAGTCCAAAAACATGCGCAGTAGGTTAATTGGCTGTTCCAAATAGGTGTGAGTGACTGAGTCCATATGTGGCCTGGCGAACCATATGGTAGATCATTGTGATTGCAACCATGACAATCCCTGTATGAGCATCATTCAAGCTTCAGGGATCGACGTTCATTCCTCGTGTTTAGATATAGACGCAGAGTGAGAGAGGCTTATGGTATTGTCAGGCCTTTTTACGTAGGCAGGGGCACAACAAGGGTGTTCTGGGCCAAGACAGTGCTGACGGAAGCCTCCTCCTTCCATAAAGCTGAGATGAGATGCCAGATGGTAGGGTGATGACCACTGACAAGGTTAAAGAATTTGTTATTCCACCCCTCACAAATGTTGTTGGTCCATGGTCTGTTCTGGAGTGTAGCTTGGTGAACATTCCAGATTTCCTTGGGGAAACGTGGGGGTTGTCGTCGCATGGCCATCTGAAGGTCAGTAGTTGTCACACACCAAAAGGAGCCACATAAGTGGAGTCGAGGTAGTCCACTAAAGGGTCTGCTAGATCAAGGCAAGTGTCTCTCATCTACTTCATTCCCTCCTCTCTATGTTAACCTTCAGCGTCGGTTGAAAAACCTCTGCGAGGATCTGGTGGAAGGAAAGAAGACTCTGACTGACTTCTTAGCTGCTGGACACTGTAATAATGTCAAGTGTCACTAAGGTCCTATGTATTACACTGTAACATTGAAATTCCAAGAGTGATATTACAAGTGTGATATTGTAATGTTTGTGTTTTTTTTCTGCAATGTACTTCTATGTATATATATCCTAAATAAATGTTGTACAGTATATATGTGTATATATGTTTATATTACTTATACTTTCTCCACCATATCAAAAAAATTATTAAAAAAAGTTGGGCGAAAAACATGTCCCTACAATTTGGACAAAAAACACTTGGGCGAAAACCATCTAGGCGAAAAACACCTGGGCGAAAACCAGTAGCACCATCAATGGGTTGTCACTGCAGTCTCCCAGTGCAGCTCACTGGGTTATCAAAGGCCAGCCATGTCGCTCACTGTCTGTGGTCATGTAAAAGAACCATTGCTGATTTTCATTAAGAGTAGACTGCATTGCCATCAGCATTTTTCTGCCCTGTGACAGCCTGGCGAGCTTCTCATGCACATCCCAAGACTTTCAATAGGGTTAAGGTCAGGAGTCTGTGGTGAAAGTTTGTGAATGAAAATGATTCCTCATGATCCCTGAAACACTGAAAAACACATCGCTCATTGGGAAATAATTATTTTCCACAAAACACATGTTAAATTAATGGTATGCCTGGAAATTATTGTGAACACGGTATAACTGAAGCATGTTGCCGAGATGAGAGTGGATGCAAAATGCAGTTAAAACTCATTTTAATTAAGACATTCCAGCAGCATCCACAAACACAAACTTGGATCATAAAACAAAATGGATTCAGGCAATCTGTTCATCACAGGCAAGGCACAGAACATAAACACACAGCAGGAAAAGTTCATACACAAATTGAAAATATCAGGGTCAAGGGAAAACCCAAGCCCAGGATTGTAAAAACTAATCATACACAAAGGATTTAGACAAGAAACAACAAGCAAGGCACAGAACAAACAAACAAACAAACAAAATATCTTCAAGGATCATTCATTCATTCATTCATTCATTCGCCAAACCATTTCATCCTCATAATGATGTGGGGGGGCTGGAGCCTATCTCAGCCAACTCTTAGAGAGAAGACTGAATACACCCTGAACAGCTTGACAGTCCAGTGCCGGGTCAACACACACAACCAATTTGAACTCACACCAACGGACAATTGTAACAGCCATTAGCCTAACGTGCACATCTTTGGACTGTTGGAGAAATGCACACAAGCAAGGATATGAAAACTCACGCAGAAATGCCCTCGGCCCAGGCCGCGATGCAGATGTGTTAACCACCATGAAAAACTGTTAGTGTAAAAAAAAAGTTCTAGGTACTTTCATAGCAGAGGGGACTTGTCTAGCTTATCCACACCAGAAGTCTGGAAGATGGTATGTGATCTGATACTGGGTCTTTTGTTCTAAGAGGAGGGTAGTGGTGGCCTGGTGGTAAAGGTGCTGGATCACTGATCCTAAGGTTGGGGGTTCAAGCCCCACTCTTCATGGGTT
>CM045728.1:96982100-97077100 GCA_024760905.1 Plotosus lineatus
ACTTTATTTTGAAAAGCCATGGAGCCGCACCAGAAAGGTGAAAGAGCCGCACGCGGCTCCGGAGCCGCGGGTTGCCGACCCCTGGTCTGAACTAACCAGCTAAACGCCATTCAACCAACCACACATCATTTTTTTCTCTTTTTTGGCTTCATGTTGTTCTAGATTACCACAATAAAGCACTGCATAATGCATTTAAATCGTTTATTTAACAGACAAACTGTCAGTTATGTGTTCTCTTAACCAAATGAGTCATCTTAACAGCAAATTAGTGTCCTGCAAACAATTAAAAGAATTTATAAAATATATAAAATGCTGCAATATGAAGTGTACCATGACAACTACAGTATATGCTACAGATATCTAAAGAAATGCCAAGGGTTCTTAAAAAAACATGTTTTTTTAAACATAAGTAAATGACATATCTAGAAGAATGAACGTGATCTGAAAAATATCTACCACACAATAAGAGACCAAGAACACATGGCTCAAATGACTGAGAGGGAAAATGGCAGCGTTGGATGAAAACAGTGAGTCAGACATTTCTTCAGCAAACCCTGAAAAACACGAGATCCTTTCGCCTCTGCACTGCTATCTCGTATTGGTGGAGTAATACATGCTGTGACAAACAGACACAAAAATAAATAAATAACATTCATACAGTGGAATAAAATATACAAATACATAATTGTACAAAATTTCATTTCTTTCATTTGATTTTAGTTTCTTTTTAAATTATTTTTAGATTTTGAATGAGAACATGAACCTTCCAAAAGTTTTAAAAACCTACATCCATGTTCATCATGGATTAACTGAGTTAGTCAAGACTGGATTTGTCTAGCCTTTAAAGCTTTTGTTAAACTTGCTACCAAGATTCATCCAGGACCAGACATATTCACTGTAAACAAGATTACTAGATATACACAACACCGGAAAGGAGGATTCTGATTACCCTGCGAATTCTCACTTTAATAAAATTCTACTTCAGACACTGTGAGGCTTGTAAATAAAGTAAAAAATTATCTTCTGTATAAATGATAATACGATGTTTTAGTTCAAATTATTGTTTTATTGAAGTCATACTACACACTGAGGTGCTTTGAGAAGCTATTTCCATCGAGTTAAATGCTCTTTCTGTCATTAATTTTGAGTGCAAAATATATAAATAAATGAACAAATAAATAAACATCACTAAACTATTATAAAGTTTGTTAATATACGTTAAAAACACCCTATGCCTCATTTATTTACTCGATATACTGTATAGGGTTCCTATACATGCTTTTTCAAAACACACATGATGATGTGAAGCACTTCCTAGTTTTCATTAACACAGCTTTTAATCATATTTTTACACCCATAAAACTTGGTGAGGAAGGAGAGGTGGTTCCAAGGTCAGTCGGTAACACAACGTCAACCAAACACCCTGTGCTTGAAGAACTCAACGTGTGGTTTTAGCAAAATGAAGCTACACATAACGCTAAAACAGTGGTTCCCAACCTGGGTTCGATCGAACCCTAGGGGTTCGGTGAGTCGGTCTCAGGGGTTCGGCGGAGCCTCTGCCACGGAGGTCAGGACACACCCGACTCATCATGTCAATTAGTGATGACACGTCCCGCTTGGCCATCACTGGCTGCAGATGATCACATTACATTGCTTGGCCAATCAGTGCCGTGGGGAATTTAGCCCGCTCAGTAGTCAATGTGTGAAGTCGTGAGATTTTTTTCGGAATATTTTAATCCATACTAACCATGTCAAGCAAATAAAGAAAGTGGTTGGACGAATATGTACAACATGGATTGACATGCATCACGGAACATGATGGGACTCAGCATCCTATCTGAATGATTTGCAATGCCAAGTTGAGCAACTCTAGTCTCGCACCGGCAAAACTAAAGGAATACTTGGTGAAACTGCATGGAGATAGGGAATACAAGAACACAACAGTGCCCATGTCTTGAATTTGTAAAAAAAAAAAATCATACTTTTATTTTTCACTGATGAAGGGTTTGGTGAATGTGCATATGAAACTGGTGGGGTTCGGTACCTCCAACAAGGTTAAGAACCACTGCGCTAAAAGATGATTGGACGTGCTGAGGGAAATGTATCCAAATCAAGTAATAGTTTGCGTGGTGATTGTTCCTGTGTCTACTGTTGTGTATCAGAAAACAAGTTTTTGAAGCACTATTTTCTAAAGTTTAAACAAGTATGCTGAACTGAGTGAGTACATAGCTTACCTTACCTGCTCACAAGGGTTGTACGTATAAACTATACAAATTTTGTTTTAATTTAAATAAAGAGACTTGGTTGCAATGCATCTGTCATTATTTAAACATTTTTAAAATTAAAAGAATTAAGTAAGAAAACCACTTAAATCCTGTTTTATTGTGCGATTTTGCTTTTCTGGTCCTATGTAATATATATATATTATATTATATATATATCAGGTGTCAGGAGCCTATGGCTCGCGAGCCAGATGAGGCTCTTTTGATGACTGTATCTGGCTCGCAGATAAATCAGGTGGCATTTCGTAACAGAATAATGAATACATAATTTCACTGTAATTTACATAAAAATCCAAAAAAAAAGGCCAGAAACAAAAAACAAAAACAGATGAATAAATCTCGCGCATTTAAATCTATACATCTATTTTCAATGCCACGTCACTGTGGCGTGAAGCGGAGAGCCGATCCTTTCTGTACTCCAGTATGTGGGCAGGTCTGATACCTTTCAAAATTCCATTCAAAATTCAAATGCGTCAATCAAAGAGAGACACAGAGAGAGAGAGAGAGAGACTGCCTACAGAGTCAGTCAGAGATGAAAGGAGGCTTAACTCTTTAGTTCTTAGTTTAGTTTTTTAAGTTGTTTAATTCAGTAAATGTTTAATAAAATATAGTGCGCTCACTGAATGTGAGCAAAACGCAGCTATTCCGGACCCCCGATCCCTCAAGGAATCAAGTTAAAGTTGAGTTTGGACCTCCGATCTGTCAAGCAGGGAATGCGCTTTGAATTCCCTGTCTTAAAATGCTCTGGCGTCCTGCGTGAGGGTGGAGCGTGCCACAATATACCTTTAATGTGTATTGTGTATGTGTGAGAGAGAGCGACAGAGAGAGGTCATGTTCTGAGTGTGTAATAAAAATGTTTACTAATGATTTAATTAATAAATATGTTAATAAAATCGTTTAATATGTTAATAAAATGTTTAAATGGTTTAATAAACAATTTTCTTTTACTTTTAACACATAGTTCATACACAATTGGTGTACTTTTATCATTTTTAAAGGGTTTTTGGGGAAGTCTTGGGAGCCTTGGGACAAATCAGGCGTTTTACATGTAAAATGTGCCTCTACTTACGAAACCTCTGCGTTACGAAAAAGGCGCTGGTACGGATTAATTTCGTAAGTAGGGAGCCGACTGTATTGATATTGGACCCTTTAAGTAATTTACAATGCCTGTCAAGCAGTCCCAGTGGGGAGTGTGAAAATAAAACTAATGTAGTTGGTAATCATCAAAGATCAGGGGTCATTGTTTTCCTTACTGCTATGCTGATTGTGAACTCTGAGGGGTACATTATGGTAACAACATTTTTTTTTCTCCTTAGAATGCTTCTGAATTAAATCCCCCAACTTTGAATTAATAATAATAATAATAATAATAATAATAATAATAAATATAAAAAGTTTAAAATATTGAACTTAAATTGCACTAAAGTGTCACCAGCAAAGCAACAAAGCAGGGGAAAAAAATGATACTAAGGACAAAAAACAAACCACATTATTTTTGCAGATTAACTCACTTTAAGAAGCCTGACTTCCTCTGCAACGACATTTTCGACCTACAGGAAACACATGACAGACAGAGAGAGAGAGAGAGAGAGAGAGAGAGAGAGAGAGAGAGAGAGAGAGATCAGAATTTACTCAGAAAAACTATATTTATTTATTGTTAGTTTACATCTTTTAGTCTCCCTGCATTTTACAAAAGTAATTGCAAATCCTTGCGAGTACAATAAAACTATGTTAAAATAATAGGGAGGATTTTTTCCCCCTTCTGTGTACAGTGTAATTAAATCAGAAAACAATCCAAACAGGGGCAGTGGTGGCCTGGTGGTAAGGCGCTGGATTACTGATCCCAAGGTTGGATGTTTAAGCACCACTGTCAGCAGTTTTCACTGCTATCTCCCCAGTGCAGCTAACTGGGTTATCAAATGCTAACCATGTCTCTCATTGTCTAGTGGGAGAAATGTAAAAGAGCCCTTGCTGACTTTCATCAAGAGTGGCTGCATAGAGTAGGCTACATAGTGTGTGTTTCTGCCCTGCAATGGCCTGGTGGGCTGTCCCAAGTATACTCTCTGCTCACCCAGAATCGGCTGAGATGGATACAAGCCTCCTCGTGACACTAACTGGGATTAAGTAGTTCAGAATCTGAATGAATGAATGAATGAATCCAAACAGCAGTAATTCAAATTTATTCCTCAAGAGTCCAACTGCCCTTCCTGGAAAATGTTCTTGTGATTAACTGTTGATCTAAGTCAGGTCAGGGTTAAACACTCTGCTACAATATGACAGTAGACTGTACTACCTGCATCTGTTTCTGCTGCGTTGTGGATACCCCTTGGTTTGGGAAAGGTTATGGGAGTTAACCCAGACAGAAAAATCCTGCAGTCGCATACTGTAGCAAGGGCATCTTTACAGTGCACTGCCTGTGGTTTTGACCATATGCTGCGACCTGCTATCTGCTATCCAGTTGTCTGTGTCTCTTCGAGTACAGCTGTCTTACCTTGGTTTGCCCCGGATCTGTGGTTGCAGGTGGAGAGAGTTGCTGCTGTTCCGCGCAAATAACAGTAACTTAATATTGTGCATGGTACCTAGCACCAAAAACTTTTATGACAGAGTCATATACACAATGCCCTCAGTCCCCAGTGGCTCTGGACCCACTGCTCAAGGTAGCGAGCAGATAGGGAAAGGAGCAGAGGGTGCGAAGAATCTCTGGGTTAGGACAGGCTACCGTCAACGGAAACGGACCAGAAAACCTCTAACATTTGCCGCTTGGAATGTACGCACTCTTTTGGATAGAAAGGAAGCCAACAGACCAGAGAGAAGGACTGCCTTAGTCACAAGGGCTCTCAAAGAATACAACGTGGACATTGCTGCCCTCAGTGAAACAATTTTCTTGGACAAAGGAGAATTAAGTGAAGTTGGTTCTGGTTATAAATTTTTTGTCAGGTCACAATAGTGTAAGGAAAGCAGGTGTTGACTTTGCTGTAAGGACTTCCCTTGTTTCGCAACTTGAATCGCAGCCAAAAGGTATCAATGACAGAATAATGACAATGAGACTTCCCTTATAAGACAACACAAATGCTACTTTCATAAGTTTTTATGCACCCACCATGACAAATCCGGATGAAAACAAGGTTGTACGCAGCGTACCCACAGCCAACAAGTTAGTCATACTGGGCGATTTCAATGTAAGAATTGGGTCAAATCACACTGCTTGGACAGGAATCATTGGTCACCATGGCATTGGACAAAAGAACACCAATGGTAG
The DNA here is from genome assembly GCA_024760905.1 of Plotosus lineatus. Lineage (NCBI taxonomy): Eukaryota > Metazoa > Chordata > Actinopteri > Siluriformes > Plotosidae > Plotosus > Plotosus lineatus. Next base: position 96,987,642 of record CM045728.1, read on the forward strand.
ACTCCTGTTGTCTCTCTGCTCCCAGCATAGTTTCTTGGTCACAAACACCTTCTTCAAACTCAAAGATGCATACAAGACCACATGGATGCACCCAAGATCTAAGCATTGGCATCAGCTTGACTTCATCATATGCAGGCAACGTGACATTCGTGACTTTCATATCACAAGAGCCATGAGAGGTGCTGAATGCTCAACAGACCATTTTCTCCTTAGGTCCAAAGTGTGCTTTCAGATTTGAAGAAAAAGAAGGCCACAGGGCAAGAAACCGCCAAAGAAACTGGACGTAACACAAACTAAACATTCGGATGTTGTATTAGCCTTACAAGGTGAACTCTCAAAGCACCTTGATCAAATACATTTCTGCAAATATAAAACAGAAGAAAACTGGGCCAAGCTTAAAAATGAAGTTGACTCCGCTTCAAGGGAGACTATAGATGTCTTGAAAATGCATCACCAGGACTGGTTTGATGACAATGACATGAAGATTCAAGGACTACTTGCTGAGAAGTATGTTGCACACAAGGCCTGGCTCACTGACAAACAATCAGACACGAAAAGGGACAGATTTCATTCTCTCAGGGGAAAAGTTCAGAGGCAACTGCGCTGCATGAAAGATGAATGGTGGAAAAGAAAAGCAGAGGAAGTCCAAGGTTATGCTGACTCAAAGAATGCAAAGCTCTTTTACTCAAGCCTGAAAGAAGTATATGGGCCATCACAACGAAGTGCAGCCCCAATACACAACCTACAAGGTGAACTCCTCACTGATAATGAGGCTATTAATAAGAGATGGTCAAAACACTTTGAGCAGCTTCTCAACAGGCCTTCATCAATAGACCCAAGTGTCAAAGAGATCCCTAAGAGAACCCTTCGCTTAGAGCTGGATGACCAACAGAAAATGAAATGGAAAAGGCAATCAAAGAGCTGCAGTGTGGCAAAGCAGCAGGCCCCGATGGCATCCCACTTGAAGTATTTAAAACTGGTGGCCGGTCGCTGGTGAAGAAGCTCACTGAATTTCTTTGCATGGCTTGGGAGTATGGAAATCTGCCCCAAGATTTGAAAGATGCTAGAATTGTACATTTGTACAAGGGCAAGGACAAGTCCAGCTATGACAGCTATCGTGGAATCTTCCTTTTGAGTATCGCAGGAAAAATCCTTTGTAAAGTCATTTTAAACAGACTTCATACCCACCTCCTTGACGAGACAGTGCCTGAAAGCCAATGTGGTTTCCGTAAAAACAGTGGTACAGTTGACATGATATTCTGTGTCAGACAGATTCAGGAGAAGTGCAAAGAGCAAAACAAAGATCTTTATGGCCTCTTCATCGACCTTACAAAAGCCTTTGATACTGTTCCTCGCCCAGGTTTATGGTGTATTCTACCATGAACTGAAATACCCCCGAAGATGGTGCAGATAATACGGTGTTTCCATGATGGCATGAAAGCTGGATTAGTTAATGGAAAAAAAGAGGACGATTTCCATGTCTCCAATGGTGTAAAGCAAGGTTGTGTACTTGCCCCCACTCTCTTCAGTTTTCTGTATAGCATGATGTTGCTCTCTGTATTTAAGGACACAGACCCAGGCATTTGGATCTCATACAGAACAGATGGTGGTGTCTTGAACCTGCAACGATTGCATGCAAAGACCAAAGTCACATTGGCTCTTGTCTGTGACCTGTTGTATGACGATGACTGTGCTATTGTCGCTCACAGCGAGCATGACCTTCAACAACTGGCAGATTCCCTCTCAGCCACCACTAAGTGATTCGGGCCGATGATCAGTGCCAAGAAAACGGAGGTGATGTTCCAACCTGCAAGAGGATCCACAGCCGGTACACCTAAGATCAAGATTGAAGGCAAGACCCTGAAGTGTGCCGACTCCTTCACGTATCTTGGAAGCAGCCTGTCGTTCTCCAACTCCCTTGACAAGGAAATTTCTACCCGAATTGCAAAGGCAAGTGCCTCCTATGGTAGATTGCAGAAGCGAGTTTGGAGTGAGAGGGGACTGAGCATAGAGACAAAGAGTGCAGTGTACAAAGCTGTTGTTCTGAGTGCGTTGCTGTTTGGTTGTGAACCTTGGACACACTATCGAAGGCATGTCAAGCTCCTAGACCAATTTTACCAGTGCTGTCTGAGACGCATCATGAACATCAAATGGTTCAACAAAATATCAAACGTTAAGGTGCTACAAAATGCCAAGACACAAAGCATTGACACTTTGATAACACTTTCCCAGTTGAGATGGTCGGGACACCTGGTGCGCATGTCTGATGATAGGCTGCCAAAACAACTGTTCTATAGAGAACTTTCAGAAGGGCGCAGGCTAAGAGGAAGACCAACACTTTGCTTCAGAGACACCCTGAAAGTCGCTTTAGAATTGCAGGCCTACTGAGAAACCATTGCCTCAAACAGATGTGCCTGGAGACAACATACCAGGAAGGGAGCAGCTGATTATGAACAAGCCAAGCAGAGGGCGCATACTGAGAAGCGTGCAGCGTCCACGATCAATGGTGTACCTAGTGGATTCTCTATACAGTGTCAAGTGTGCGGCCCCATCTGTGCATCTGACTTTGGATTCAGATCCCACTTACGGGTACATAGCTAAATCTCCAATCAAAGTGCTAGGCTCGATCTTATCGTTTTACAATAGTCGACCATACTGTGTATAATATACACACCTTCCACTACAACCTATTTTAATATGAATGCATAATTTAATTTTATATGCATAAACTATTACAGTTCAGAATGCTAACCAGTAATGCAGTCTGTTCCTTTTCTTCTAGAGTGTAACTTGTTATAAAAAAAAAAAGCCACCTACTTAGATACTAGGATACATTGCATATAAGATATAATACAGTATAACTAGAAAGAACTTGAATTAGAAAGAAGCTCAATGGTGTTTGCCCGAGGTAGAAACAGAGAACTCCCTGATGACGAGTCTAGAATTTACCTCGGCACAGCTCGACACAGTTAAATTGTATATGTTAAGGCCATAGATTCATTCCTCCTTGTAATGGGTATGGTTTGAAAAGGAGCCAAAGAAATAGTATATAACCAATTATAATTATACAAGATTCCTGCACATCACAACATTTCCAACTCACTGATAACAATAAAGATCCCCAAGAAGAAGAGCACAGCAGCGAAAACCAAGCCACCAATTCGCACCGACTCATAGTCTGAAAGGAAAAATCAGAGGATTTTACACACACACACACACACACACACACCTTTATTTTAAAATATAAGTAAAAATGTATGCATTTATAGGAATTATGCAGGGACATTTGTAATTGTCAATCGATACAGTAAGTTTTTTTTTTTTTTAATATAAACCAAAAATACTTGTATAAATTATCAGACTACAAGAATGGCAATACAGAGATCCCTTTTACACGGTTAATTGATGAGAGATTTCCTTTTGGCTTTTTACCTTTTTCAGGAGTCGCCACAGTGAATGATTCGCACATTTGATTTGGCATAGGTTTTTTTTGTCGGATGCCCTTCCTGACACAACCCTTTAGCAAGGAACAGAAACACGCTGATGGCTTTGCAGCTACTCTTTACGAAAGTCAGCAATGGTTCTTTTACATGCCTCTCACCATAGACAGTGAGAGACATGGCCAGCCTTTGATAACCTAGTTACCTGCACTGGGGAGCATGTATATGTGTATATAATATCAATAAATACATATTCAATGCTAAAAATGCTCATAATAACAATTAAACATTAAAAAATAACAGAAGATGTAAATAAAATAAAATTACACACACATACAGACAGTATTGAATGAGAAGAAGACGACACATATACATACGTGCACAGATATGCATGCACACAGATGCAAAATGTAACTAGTTTTGACGGGAGATTTTGGGTTGCTTTTTATTGGTTTAGGGGTTTTTTTTGCATAATTGGCCTTGTTTTTGAGGCATTTTCTTTAACTTTCCCCCTATTCTTCCTTAATTTGCTTATTTTTTAATTCTATGAATATTTATTTAAAAAAAAAACACGATGCACTGAAGCCGCATGAATTGAAGAGTTAGGTAGAGTGGGATCCCTGTATATTACGGTTTATTGTTTCATTGGGCTTCTTGAGTACTGACACACACTTTTCTACCAAAAAAAAGGGGGGGGGTCCATTCTAGATCTAGAAAGGTTTTTCTTGAAATTCTGAAGCATTCAGAACATTTTAATAAGTAATTAAAGTAAGTAAATTAATTTGATGTAATTTGTTCCTGAATCTGAAAAACTGGTTCCCAAAAGAAAACTGTTTTTTATAGTGTGAATCATAACATCACTTTGCATCTCTAGCTTGGAGTGGACACTAAGCACAGAGATGTAGAAAAGCGGGTAATCAAATCGACCCACCATCTTGTTACTACTGCGTACTTCTATTATATACTGTGCACTGCCTTTTACTGATAAAGCATTCTTAATCACAATGGTTGTGATCAATACAGGTGGAAACAGACTGATTCACAAGCTGACAAGAATGTTCAAAGAATTTGAACCAAAATTAGATCAATCATCATCAATCAACCACAGATTGACTGATTAACCAAGTGTCTATGCCGTAATCTTACATAGTGCCTCTGTGCATTAGGACCTCCAGTACAATATGAATAAGGGAGCCAAACTACTCTGAAACTGAAGTCTGTAGCGTGTTTGATTGCCAGAAATGTGGTTCAGTCTGTCTGAGCAAAGGGGTGACGTTAGAAACCATGAGAACTGCCTCGACAATAAAGCACCACATGATTAGCCAACCCATAATCATCATGATTATCTCTTCCTCTGGGAAAGAAAAAATTACTGTTTGGTAAACCATTGAGTACATTTCTTGATTAAAACTCAAAAACATGTATTTGCAGAGGGCATATTTTACTTTTGTAAACAATGCATTATTGCCAGTAAGTCTCTATGGCGCCAAAGGGTTATAAAAGAATCACAAAATGCGGATGCTTTATGCAATAATCCTGTTCAGAATCATGGGCTGAAGATAATATCATATTTTCAAAGAGAACAGGGAGAAAGAACAGGACACTGATCATGTTACAATAATTGTGTTTGGTGGAGGCTACTGCAGTATGTATACTTGTAAAGATGACTATGTGTAGAATCAGGTCAAATTTATAAATATATTTTATTAAAAATATGAAAACACACTTTACTACTGACAATAATTGTTTTCATTTATTCCTGATATTATTAAAGTTATATCTTTACATCTTTAATAAAAAAAAATGCACAAATATAACTTCCCCCAGTGCAGCTAACTGGGTTAACAAAGGCCGTCCATGTCTCTCACTGTCTATGGTGTGAGGTTCATGTAAAAGAACCATTGCTGAGTTTTAACAAGCGTAGCTGCATAGCCATCAGAGTGTTTCTGTTTCTGCCCTGCAATGGCCTGGCGTGCTGTCCAGGGTGAACTCTGCCGTTACCCGGAGTCGGCTGGGATGGGCACCAGCCTCCCCGTGACCTTACTTAGGATTAAGCAGTTCAGAAAATGAATGAATAAATGAATAAATATGAACTTGGTCAGTTTTATAAAATGCTTTTAGCTGATAATGCACATCACAAGCTTTAACAATTCATGCCTGAAATACTTGTGCTGACAAAGTAATTTTTAAAATATCTGGCTAGGAGATCCAGCTGTTAAAATGACTTTACTCCACATACATCAAAAGAAAACAATAAACAGATAAATATAAGAAGGCAGACAGGGTTCTAGGGATGATGTTTTTTCATCTACTAGTATGTCATCTAACAGAGTGAAAACACAAATATCCATAGACCTTTCAACAGAGTTCCTAGTTTCAACTGAATGTATTATTCATACAATTAAAGTGTTAATTAAAAACAAAACAAAAAACAGATCTGATGAGCCTGTGCCTTAAAATGATATAATACAGGCCCCGTTTAACACCATTTAACCATTAGCACCACAAAATTATTTCTTAAACACACAAAATTTCACTTGACTTACCGTAATGAAATGCGTTGTCATAATCTGGAAAAAAAAAAAAAAAAAGCTGAGGCTTGTCTATTCATTAGGGTTAACATAAATTAGGTTATAATACACAGGAACAAATTTATCTGATTGGCTTGTTATTTTAAAGATATGAGGTCCATTTTCAGAAAAATGTACACAGTAACAGTAAGGACATTTTATACAGAAATACAGTCTTTTATGCATCAAGTTTAAAACAACAACTAAAGACAGCATATGGTTTTCATTAATTCTGAAACATATCTTTATCTGCTTATTTTTACCAAGCACATATAAGTAAACTTTCAATCGGAAATGTTATATACTAAAGTGCAAAATGTCCTTACCATTGCCAATGGTAAAAGTGCTCAAAATGAAGGTGTGTCATCTCCCTCTGATTTTATATGAGCATTTTGCTCAGTTGCATGCAGAAAACAACACTATCCAATCTACGTGCATTCCATGTCAGGTCACTTTCTTCATATTAATGCATAAAAGGCTGTCTTTCCTGAGAAAATGTCCTTACCGTCACTCTGAATATTTTTCTAAATAATTTTCTAAATGACACACAAGGCAGTTATTCAATGAGGTGACATACAGCATGATTGCAGAGTACAGTGATACCTCTGCTCACGAACATAATTGGTTCCCAGAAAGTGTGTGTAAGGCGAAAAGTTCGTCTTCTGAACATTTATTTCCCATAAGAAACCATTAAAATGAGAATAATCCGTTCCCAGGTCCCCATAAAACATAATTTTCTACTAAATAAGCCTTAAAACTACACAAAAATATACCTTATTTTATGTATAATAAATGTGCTATTGTATTGTAATTAAAGAAATAAATTGTACTGTATAATAAAGTGGTTTTATTTACCTTTGTGATGGTAGTTGATGGCTTGATGGAATGGAGTGGGAGGAGGAGGGAGGGAGGGACTTACTGTTTGGAAGGAGTGTTTGGAAACGCCTACTGTTTGGAAACACCCTTAGCCACACACGCACCCTTAATAGCTTCCTTGTTCTTAAGGATGGGAGCAATGGTAGACTTAGCATACTGGTACTGGGACGCTGAGTCACACAAACGCACACCTCGTTCGTGTTTTTCAATGATCTCCGCCTGTGGTGGGGTCTTTTTCGGTCCCATAATAGCAAAAGTACACTCAATAATGGTCCAAAATGTCTCGCAAACACAAACCACTTCCGCATTCAAAGAAAGGGGGTGACGAACTGTGACGCCATGAGCGTGCGTCAGCTTCTCGTGGCCGCCACCGTGGCGCTGTTCGACCGCGTGGTTTGATTCGTCCGCCGAAAACTAGTTTGTCAGCAGAGACTATATGCTCGCAAATTTAATGTTCTTGAGGCGAAAAGTTCGTGAGCTTAAGCGTTCGTCAGCGGAGGTTTTACTGTACTACATTTTGAGAATTATTCGATTGAGACAGTTATTAAAACACCCTATAAGGTTAAATAATTCACAATCTCTCTAAAATAGCAAGCCAGTCATTACAAAAAGTCAAAACTGGTTAATGTTTTGTATGAAATTTCTAATCATTTAAACAGCAGCATCATTAAGTTGAGCACTACTTTTGTTATTTACAGAATTTAACAGGTACTCTTATCCAGAGCTACTCATAATCATTAATTGTTTTTATATAACTGAGGGTTAGGAGACTTGCTCAAGGGCCCAACAGTGGGGATTGTACTGCTGACCATCGGATCAGTAACCCATCACATTATCCACCCAGCCACCACTGCCCATTACCAAGCTCTTGTGTACCATAATGTTACAAATTATGTAAGGGGGCACCTGATAGCTCTATGTGAATGGAACTTTACTGTAAAAACAATGCACTAAAAATCTGACAAACAAAACACTATTGGTAGCCGAATTTGAAAAAGAACAACAGGCTATTTTAAATGCATCACCATTTTAGTTTGGTGCTAAATAATGGCACAGGCAATTTATACAATTATGTGACAGTTTTGAGGACAGGGCATCCCTCAGAAGTGACAAGAGCAAAATGAACTAAAATGAGATCTTTGGAGGCCATGAAATCAATCAATATGTCAATTTCAAGGAATTCATTTGCCATTTTCTAGGAGGAGGGATATAATCTAGGTACGGTGACAGGCAAAATGCTGAGATGAGTACACTATAATGTTTAGTGAAACAGAGTAAACAGGAGACAATAGGAAATGAAAAAGTGTCGGGCTTTATGTGGATTCCAGCAATCTCTTGTCATGAGTAGCCAAGTTCATGAAGGTCATCACCGTAGGCTAAATAATGAGATCAAATATTCAGATCTTACTGTAACGAAGGTTATGGTGCTGCTCATATGGTGCTGAAGTCAGGGACTGAGCTCCTAATGAAATTGGGTGGGACATATCCCCTTATCCCCCCAAAATTTGTGCATAATTACATAACTGAGCCTCCTTCTTAGCTGAGTGCTTTATGATACTTATTTATTGATTGTTTTGAATACAGTAGGCCCTCGACATTCGCGGGGGTTCCGTTCCGAGCCCTCCCGCGAATCGAGATAATCCGCGAGTTCTGTACCCGGAAGTAAAACCCCATGCATCACTTCACATGCGCGAATGAGCAGCCAGAAGTAAAATACTATGTATCTATTACATGCGTGAAAATATGCTTCTTATACACATTCTACAGACAGTCTTACTCATTAATACAGTATTAATGTAGTAATGATTAAGAAAAACTTTTCGATTTTTATTCTTATTTTTATTGATGATAAAATATAATCATTATACAGCATATACTGTTGTAAAGCACTTGTTTAAAAGTCTTTCAATTATTATTCCAGTACAGTACCTCAGTTAATTCGTAGAATGTTTGTGCATGAGAGTTTATGTTCTGTAGCATGTTTAACAAACGATATCAAAAGGATAAACTTTATTACGCTTCATGTCCTTTTACATTGAACTTGGAGTGACGTCTTGAAGTGACGTCTCCAAGATGGCGCTGCCTAGAGGGCAACGTCGTGGAGTTCTCAGAGTCAAATTGTTTCTTTGTTCGTTTTAATTTGTTTTATTTGTTTGTTCATGTTTTGCACTATGTTCGTCTATGATCAGTCGAACCTACTACAGCTATGAGCAGCTTTAGCTTCGGGCAACTAAGCACGCAACAACTTCTATCGTGAGCTAATATGCTATGGGAGCTCAATGCTAACCGCCCAGACGGAGTTCTCAGAGGCTTGGTTAGCACTTCCGACTATACTGATTGAAAATGTTCAGTCCCTGCGAAACAAGATGGACGAGCTTCATGCTCATATTGCAGTGCAGAGGGATCTACAGGACTGTGTTTCTGTGAAACATGGCTCGAGGAGAGTACAACCGATGAGGCGATTGCACCAGCCGGCTACACGGCCTTCATCACCTGTTCCCAAGCGCCAGAGTCGTCATTCGGCCCCTTCCCGCCTGAGCTTATTGTTAGCTGGGGTGCGGCTCGCATTGAGCTGCCTAAAATAGCATATTAGCTCTGCTAATAGCATATTAGCTCTGCTTAGTTATAAACGCCCGAAGATACTGCGATCTTATAGCTGTAGTAGAGGCGACCGGTCGTAGACGAGCATAGTGCAAAACATGAACAAACAAAACAAAAAAATACAACAAATTAAAACGAACAAAGACACAATTTGACTCTGAGAACTCCGTGACGTTGCCCTCTGGGCGGCGCCATCTTGGAGACGTCACTCCAACTTCAATGTAAAAGGACATGAAGAGTACTGTAATAAAGTTTATCCTTTTTGGTATCGTTTGTTAAACATGCTACAGAACATAAAATCTCACGTATAAACATGAACTTAGGCACTGTACTGGAATAATAATTTTAAAAGATTTGAATACAACAGTTCAGAGAAAACCGTCATTTCTCTGGAGAAAGTCTTATTTCTTCAGAAGAGACATCCAGCGTTTTCTATCGCTTAGCCAGAGAAGACGCGCAGCGTTTGAGTGGCATCATAGAGCTTAACTGGTAATTAAAACACACACAAAAAAAGAGGCTCATTGACAACTTGTGCGCGAATGAGGGACAAGGGGCGTGACATCAGCTCAACCAATCAGGAGAAAGGACAGCCATTGGCTGAATTTGAATCACGTGCCGGTTGCTCAGCTGTCAGCGAATACTCAAACCGTGGGTGTAAAACCACGAATAGTCAAGGGCATACTGTAATGCTTTTTTGAGCCATTTGCATTTCCATACATTCAGGGTTTAGATTTTTGTTTGTTTGGGTTTTTTGCCCACTTACTTTGGTTTTAAAAGTCATATGGTAACCTGGCAAAAAAATGATGGCATAAAAGGAAACAGAATCCCAAGAGGAACTTAAATCAGCTGCTTCAGCACGCTTCGTGATTTAGACATCTGAGTTCACACCAACAGCCCTGCTCATAACATGTAGAAAAGTTCATGTTTTGTGTGTGTGTGTGTGTGTGTGTGTGTGTGTGTGTGTGTGTGTGTGAAAAGAGCCTAGTAGTTTCTTCCACACACCAGAAGATTTCCCTACTGGAATGTACTGCTGTAATAGCAGCTCACTTCTAGAAGACCTTTAGAAACATTTTCCTCCCCCTGATGTTATTAAAAACATTGTTTAACATTAAACAGAGCACATTGGCTCACAACCTTTCTTGAGTCATATCCAGTGCTGGATTGATGTCATAAAATGAGCATGATATAAAACATTCATACCATCGGTATCATCCATTGTGGAGGCTAGAGAGAAAAACAGAAAGGCAATTGTTAAACAAATAAAATAATGTCATGCATGATAAAGTTCTAGAAGTAATGGACATTTTATAATAAAAGTTACAATAAAATTAAAATGGTATTGTAAAACAAAAGCTAAATAGAAGCCCATATTTACATACCTACATAACATTATGCACTTCCATGCACAAAAGACGTGCATATGCACACACATATTCTCTCATTTTCTCTCTCTCTCTCTCTCTCTCTCTCTCTCACTGAGACACAAACATGTATATGAAATGCTATTAATTTTTTTTTTACAGCAGGCTTCTTACTGCCATGGTTATGCATTAACTGCAAAAGGAAGTCTTTTATGGGAAAATATTATTTTACACAACAAAGTTTTTCTTCATAAAGACCATGAAAATATCAAAACATGTCAGAAATGTACTTTTCCCCTTCATCACCATGGGAATATTTGAATAATAAAATGGCGAGCACACACACTCCTGCATTAACACAAACACCATGACAATGTCTTACCGAAAGCACTACAGTGTGCAGAACAGAATCTTTATTTTTCCCCAAAGCTAATGAATGGGGTGTTTGTTAAAAGAACCAAGATTGGTTACCTTGCTGCTGCCACCACCACCACCACCCTCAAACCCAAACAAAGAGGCTGTATCTACTCTATACTTCGACATTTAATTACAACACAGTGAAACTGTGTTTTTTATATATATATATATATACACACACACACACACACACACACACACACACACACACAGTGGGGCCAATAAGTATTGGGCAACGCAAAAATGTGCCAGTTCACCCATTTAAAAAGATAAGAGAGTTTTGTAATTTTCATCATAGGTACACATCAAGCTTGAGAGACAGAATGTAAAAAAAATCCAGGAAATCACATTGTATGATTTTTAAGCAATTTATTTGTGAAAATGGGAGGCCAATAAGTATTGGGCAGCCAGCAAAAGTTACTTTTAATACTTTGTAATGTAGCCTTGGTTGGCAATGACAGAGGTCAAACAGTTCTTGTAGTTCTTGACCAGGTCTACACACACTTTAGTTGGTACTTTGGCCCACTCCTCTGCACAGATCTTCTCTAGAGCTGTGATGTTTGAGGGCTGTCGCTTCGCAACTCGAAGTTTTAACTCCCTCCACAGGTTTTCGATTGGGTTGAGGTCTGGAGACTGGCTAGGCCACTCCAGAACCTTGATACGCTTTTTACGGAGCCACTCCTTGGTTTTCTTGGCTGTGTGCTTTGGATCGTTATCATGCTGGAAGACCCAACCATGTTTCATCTTTAATGCTCTGACCGAGGGAAGGAGGTTTTTACTCAAAATGTCACAATACATGGCCCCATTCATGTTGCCATTGATACGGTGCAGTCTTCCTGTCTCTTTTGCAGAAAAGCATCCCCAAAGCATGATGCGTCCACCCCCATGCTTTACAGTAGGTATGGTGTTCTTGGGATGCAACTCAGCATTCTTCTTCCTCCCAACACGGCGAGTGCTGTTTAAACCAAAAAGTTCAATTTTGGCCTCATCTGACCACATCACATTCTCCCAATCCTCCTCTGGATCGTCCACATGGTCTTTAGCATATTTCAGACGGGCCTTTCCATGTTTTTTGTTTATTCGGGGAACCTTTCAGCCAATGCAGGATTTCATCTCATGACGACGTAGTGTGTTAGGTATTGTCATCTTTGTGACGGTGGTTCCTGCCGTCTTCAAATCATTGACCAGTTCCTGCTGTGTAGTTCTGGGCTGATTACTCACTGTTCTCAGGATCCTTTGAACCCCACGAGGTGAGATCTTGCACGGAGCGCCACTCCTAGGGAGGTTGTCAGTGATGTTATATTTCTTCCATTTTTAAATAATGTTTCCAACTGTTGATCTTTTCTCACAAAGTTGTTTACCAATTGCAGTTTGACTCATCCCAGCTTTGTGCAGTTTTACAATTTTATCTCTGGTGTCTTTGGGAAGTTCTCTGGTCTTGGTCATGGTGAAGACTGCAGTCTGATAGTTTGAAGGTGTGTGCAGGTTTGAAGGTGTCTCTTATGCATCTAATCAGTTCAAACAGGTGTCATTCATACTGTTAACGAGTGGGGCCGAAATAATGTTTGTTTTCTCGCTGCTCAATACTTATTGGGCTCTCATTTTCACAAATAAATTGTTTAAAAATCATACAATATGATTTCCTGGATTTGTTTTACATTCTGTCTCTCAAGCTTGATGTGTACCTATGATGAAAATTACAAACCTCTCATCTTTTTAAATGGGTGAACTTGCACATTTTTACATTGCCCAATACTTATTTGCCCCACTGTATATGTATTATATATATATATATATATATATATATATATATATATATATATATAGGATTTTCTGAGTAGATCCTTCCGTAGGAGAGTGCTCAATACTTTTTGGTAGAGCAAATTAATAAAACTAAAAGGACAGCACAAAGACTTTCTTGAAACTCCATTTATCACTACAGATCTGTTTCGAGGGGTGGTGAAACCATCCTCTCTCTTCAGGTGATTACAGATTTTATATATATATATATATATATATATATATATATATTATGCGGAATTACATTTGCATGTGCATAAGAAAATACATTAAAAAGAATTCATAGATGAAAAAGTAAAACACCGCAAAAGATAAAAAAAACTCTTGTTACACATGTTATATAATAATAATAATAATAATAATAATAATAATAATAATAATAATAAAGAAGAAGAAGAGGAACAATAATTCCATCACAGTGCTTAGTGTGAATTAAAGGGGCTGCGTCATGGTTACTCTTCGTGCCCAGTTTTTTACAGGTACAAGTTAGCAAACGAGCACATGAAACTATTGAATTTTGAGTCTAACCTTAAAATTTTGAATAAAATATTACAACAAAAAGCTGTAAAAATTAGTGATTCTACAAATGAGATGCGCACAGGAATAGCAAGTACCTCTTGATTTTACTTTTCTCGTCATGTTTTGTTTTTGTTAGCACTTTGCAGGCTGCAAGTTCTCCATGTCAAACTAACATTGCACAGTATGACCGATTCTGTTAAATAAAACTAAAAAGTAATAAAAACTAAAGTATTAAACATACAAAACAAACATTCTCTTCGCTCTTCTATCGGCAAATAACAGCCTGTGGCTACTACTATAGCACTTTTCTCCTCTTGTGGATTTAGCCTAAATTTAAAGCACCAAAAGGACAATTAAATGCCCAAAGCTTCAGAAAATAATCCAACATTTAAAACAATCTATCTTCTAAATCAGGTTTCTCAATTTCAATATACATTTGCAGCAACACGGAATATGAACTTATTAATTAGATTATTCATCTGACAGGACAGGTGACACAAATTAACTCAGAGTGAATAGTGGTGAACAGAAAACTCAGTACAATGGTACCTCGGTTCTCAAACGCTTTAGAGGTCAAACAAATCGGAATTCTAACAAAAAATCTGGGATTTTTTTTGGTCCCAGAAGTCGAACAAAACCCGGAAGTCAAACTTGAAAAACGCCGAGAAAAAAAACAGGAAAAAACGAGACCGAGAGTGAGGAAAAGTGCGCCACTTCTGGAAATCGGTCTCTTTTGACTCTACTCAACCACGGTGTGCATGTAGATGTGCTTGCTCCTGTTCTAGAAAGTACAGAATGCCGTGTTTTTTTGTTTACTCGATTAGATTAGCTAATAAACATGTCTCCAAAGAAAGCTACTGAGAAAAGGTCAGTTGTGCGGAAAACTGTTGAGTTTAAGAAAGAGCTGATAGCTAAACACGAATCAGGCGTGCGTGTTACTGACCTTGCTAAGGAATATGGCATGGCTAAATCAACGATAAGCATGATTCTGAAGAACAAAGAGGCTGTTAAAGCCAGTGATATGGCGAAAGGCTTGACGGTTATCAGCAAACAAAGACCACAAGTGCTGGAGGAGGTGGAAAAATTACTACTCATATACATAAATGCACAGCAGTTAGCAGGAGATAGCATTAGCGAGGATGTGATCTGCTGCAAAGCATGCGAAATTTATGATGATTTGGTAAAAAAAGACCCTAGCTCAAATCCTGAAGGGTTCCAATTTAAAGCAAGTCGATCGAGGCTGGCGAGTTCTAACAAAGATGGCGCTGAGAATTTCAAGCAGGAATTTGCTGATTTTATCAAGGCTGACAATTATCTTCCCGAGCAAGTCTTTAATTGCGACGAGACTGGCTTATTCTGGAAGAAAATTCCACGGAGGACATACATCACACGTGAGGAGAAATCACTGCCCGAAAACAAACCAATGAAAGATAGGTTAACGCTCTTGTTGTGCGGTAATGCAAACAGCGATTTAAAAATCAAGCCGCTGATGATTTATCATTTGGAGAATCCGAGGGCATTCAAAGCAAACAATGTAAGAGTAAGTTGCCTGTTATGTGGCGATCCAATTTTAAAGTATGCAATTTTTCACCGAGTGGGTGCATGAAGTGTTTGTTCAGAGTGTAAAAAAGTATTTGCATGAAAAATCCCTGCCACGCCACTGCCTTCTTTTAGTGGACAATGCCCCTGCTCACCCTTCCGGTTTGGAGGATGACTTAACTGAGGAGTTTGATTTTATTAAAATAAAATTCCTCCCGCCTAACACAACCTCACTGATCCAGCCCATGGACCAGCGTGCGATTGCTAATTTTAAGCAATTGTACACAGAATTCCTCTTCCAAAGATGCTTCGAGGTGACGAACGACACAGGTAACATTTAGAGATTTTTAGAGGAATCATTTTAACATCTACCACTGCATAACTATTGTTGATAGGGCCTGGAATCACGTCTCACACAGGTCAATGAACTCTTCGTGGAGGAAACTGTGGCCTGAATATGTTACGGAGTTCGAAGGATTTGGGGCTGTGGCAAGCACCAGCACAGCAGCTCCTGCCGAGAAGGAAAGCAGGACGATAGTCAAATCATCCAAGACATCGTCAGCATAGGCCAAAGTCTAGGTCTGGAAATGGACACTGATGATGTCGCCGACCTGCTGGAGGAACATCACTCCAAAAACACGACGGAAGAACTCCTCCACCTTCAGGCAGAGCAGAAGACGACGTTGGAGGAGCAGATGTCTTCTGAAGAGGATGATGGAAGGAAGGATGCCCTGACTTCACTTATTAAGGACATGTGCTCAAAATGGAACGAGCTCTATAGCTTTGTTGAACTGCATCACCCAGATAAGGCTAAGGCTAGCAGAGCTGTGCACACCTTTAATGAGGAGCTCATGAGCCACTTCCGTATGGTTCTGAAAAGAAGGCGGAAACAGGCAACACTAGAAATGTTCTTCAAGAGAAGAAAGGAACAGCCTGAAGAGGAGTTATCCCCTTCCAACCAATAACATGTTAATGTTTTTTTTCTTTCTTTAGTTCTTTATTTCTTGTGTTTGCTTTTTTTTACATTTCTTTGACGTTTCATCACTACATAATGTTTGTACTATACGTATTCCTTTACACAAACAATAAGCATAACTACACAAAAAACAAACAAAAAAAAGACACGAAATAAATTAATCTATTAAGAATTTTGTGGGTTTGTCCTGTTGTTTCACTATAAACGACATTATGAAATAATATTATGCTTAAAAAAAAGGTAGTTTTCCAGCGTCTTGGAACGGATTAAAATTGGAATTCGACCAGCTGTCTGGAATGGATTAAGTTCGAGAACAGAGGTGCCACTGTATTATCCTTTCCTTCTTTTCTCCAGACTGAACTCTGGAAATGCAGGGAATGATTATTTATTTATTGTGTCCTTAAAGGAGTAGCTCTGCTCTTATAAAATCAGGCGACTGTCACTAATTTACACGATTGAGATTTTAAGTACAAGCATGCGCAGTACACGACACCATTGCTTTAAGGCTAAAATGACTATCAAAAGAGCCATGGGTCAATGAGAAAATTTTAGATAATGCAGCATTCTTAGTTTAAGAAGCTGATACAAAAATATAAAATAAACCAATATATAGATTTATTCTAAAATAAACCTGAATAAAGACTTGAATGATGTTGTTAAACCTTCCACACTTTATCTTATCACCAAGCACTCCGACGAGATCAGGGTCCAAGAGAACAAAGACTAGAGGCAATCACAGGAACACCAGGCATAAGGCAGGGATCCACCTAAGAAGCTTTAGTATGTAAATGTTGCATTTTTCAGTCTGTGTGACAACCGTCAGACTCATTTTCACATTATTTTACAATGTTTGGAAAACCAAGAGTCAGTAGTGTGCAGTGAAAAATATTTTTTTTTTCTGGAGGGAAGCAAAGTACTGCAGTGTGCTTAATTGTATATGCATTATAGTAGTGAAGCGTGCAATCATTTCTGTGTGCCCTGTGCAGAGCATGTTTCACAAAGCAAGAGCCCTAAAAATGCCAGACAAAGCTTTGCAAAAAAACTGCTGGAGAGACACATTCCTTGCGTACACATCTAAGCCTCAACTCACTTACCTGGCATCTCCCTGCCAAAAGCTGAGCCTGTGTGCGCACACACGCACGCACACAGACACGCACACAGACAAGCACACAGAGACACAGGCCAGGAAAGTGCTGTTAAGGTGTCTTTCCAAGACACAGATTAATCCCAGTTTTGAAATAAAGTGACCTTTCTCTTGGTTATCACCATGAATGGCTTGCTCAGTCTAACTCATGGAGATAGAAAAACAAATGTCGCTTCTTGCACATTTTTACATTATCCCCTCAGCTACTCTCCAAAAAACAGGTTATGTGGGGCAAAAAACAAATATGAAAATGCTGCTAGGTATTCTTACTGGGTCAAACTAGGCAACGGATCCAACAGTGAAGACACCTGGTAAAGTAAAGTCTGTTGGGCTTTTTACACCCAAGCCTAGTGGTTCATCAGGCCGGTGCTTATCCCCAATTTCCATACCGTGAAGTGGCCAGGAGTTCAACCTTCCCAGTATATTTTTACTGGTACCCATTTATGCTGCTGGGTGAACATAGGCACACTTGTGGTTAAGATCTTGCCCAGGGTCTCAGCAGAGCCTAACTGAGATTTGAATACACAACCTCCCAGTCATGAGCACAGCACCCTAACCACACGCCACTGGCCCTACTGTGGAGACACATGCAAACGAAATATTCCTCAAAGTATATCTCCCCCACCACAGTTACCTTTTCTACCAAGCATAAAGTATCTAGTAAGTGTTGGAAAAAGCACAGAGAACATGAAAATGAATACTCACCCAAAACTGGAGCTAGATGGGAGAAAAGGAACAGTGCAACCAAAGAAAGCTCCATCTCGTCTGAAAAACAAGTGTGTGTGGGTGGGTGTGAGGGAGACAGAGGGAGACAGAGATAAAGAGAGAGAGAGAGAGAGAGAGAGAGAGAGAGAGAGAGAATTAGTGAGAGCAAGAGAGAAACAGAGAACACTCCTGTGCACTTACAAGTGTTTATACAACTGCTCTGTAATTCAATATATACTACATTCAGCTCGTCGCTTAAAATGATTTCATAAGACACCAAAGATTATTTTCATTAAAATACTGTGGTACCTTGACTTACGAATTTAATCGGTTCCAAAGAACAAGCTCAGAAGCCAAAAAGTTAATTACATAAAACAATTATTCCCATAAGAAGTAATAGAAAACCTATTAATCTGTTCCAACCCCCTCCCAAACTCATAACCTGCCAAACACATATAGTTGACCTAATAGATTAAATATAAGCATGTAAAAACAATAAATATTTCATAATAAAATACATGCATGTTAACATGACAAGAATAAACAATAAGTCAACTAATTCTTCTGATAATTGACTGCATCGAAGATGTCACCTGAGCGCGAAGATGTCACGTGAGCAGGCATGAGTTGGTGCATAACAGAGGAGCAGAGGAGGAGGAGAATTTTTTGCATGTGCACACTACGAATGCCAGCAAGGAAAGGCTTGTGGTGAGCTCCAACAAGGCCAGTGCTTCTCAAATAGTGTGTGGGGGTGATGCTGGGGGGGCAACCCTGGGGACCATGCTTTTTTGTCATACTGTACTAGAATTAAGTGTAATTGCACATTGTCTACAGTTGCTGGCAGTGGCGCGCTCACTGTGTTCTCTGTGGTGTTGAGAAAAGCACCAGGCAAACAATATGAAGTACAGAAAACATTATTTATAGTCGTGCGAGGTGTGCTTGGGGTTGCGTGAAATGTGTTTTTCTTCCTATAGGGGAAACCCAGAAAATAAGTGCAAGCACTGCACAAGGCGTTCTTGGAGTGCGGAGGAATACATACGGAAGAATATAAGGCTAATCAGCCCAGAAAAGCCATTTCCCCAGAAGAGCTCATAATTCAAAATTTTGCTCGTTGGATGGGCAGATTTTTGGTGGGATCAAAGCTCATATCATGGAAAATTCGTTATAATAGACACTCATAAATCAAGGTACCACTGTAATAATTAATTAGATTAATGCAAATTTGACTACTTATGAACAAATAACAAGTGAACAAAACTGTTTTAGTAAATTTTAATTTTCTTTGCAAAAAATAATTATTCATTTCATATAATTGAATTCATTTACAGGGATCCCTCTTTTTCCATCGTTAATTGGTACCGAGATCCCCCCGCGACCACCGAATTCCGCGAAGTAGGATCACCCCCCAACCCGCCCCCGACTGACGTATATGTACATGTATATATGTATATAATATCAATAAATACATATTCAATGCTATAAATGCTTATAATAACAATTAAACATTCAAAAATAATGCATAAGATGTAAATAAAAAATAAATACAGACATGCGCGTGCACACACACAGATGCGAGTGCACGCTCTCAGACGCGCACCTCACAAAAATGTAAGTAGTTTTGATGGGAGATTTTGGGTTGTTCTTTGTTTAGTGTTTGTTCAGGGTTTTTTTTTTTGCTGTTGCATAATTGACCTTGTTTTTGTGGAATTTTCCTATTTTTTAATTCAATGAATATTAAAAAAAAAAAAAAAAAGAAACATGCACAACATGAGATTGGCCATGGATGAAAAAAGTGGAAAGGGGGAGGGGTGTTGTTCAGAAAAATGGAATACTAAATGGTGGTATTACACTCATTTAAAAATAAGCTTTGGAAGATTTATAATGTTATTGAATAATTCACTTTTTTAGAATAAATCACATCAAAATATCTTAAGAGTTGTAAGTACCCACTGATATAATGATATTTTAGATGTGTATTCTTTATTCTTGTACTTTTACACAATTTCAGTGTTCAAACGAATATAATACTTAATTATTTCTGCAATAATTAAAGTAATAATAAAAAACCTAGACATATCAAACATATATCATAATTATCTCTCCAAAAGATCAGTAATTTCATAACTTTTTGGGGGTTTGAAATGTTAAAGCACTTGAAAAAGGAATGGCATTGCTGTATCACACATATATATACTAAAAGCAGATATGCATATTATGTTTCATGTTCCTACTGTATTTTTAAAGGCATACAATATATTATATGTATTTATCACAAAAATTCAATCATCTTACCTTCTAAACTTTCTAGATGAAGGGACCACTTTTAAAATGTGTGCTTTTGAGAAAAACAGTTTATTTACACTAACTTCTATGTTCAATATTTACACTATGTACAAATCTCGTTCTTGTTGTTTTACTTCTTAAGCTTAATCTTTTGTCCGAGTGACAAGAGCTTGGCTATTCGTTCCTTCTTTTAGCTCTCCGCTGTGCTTTCTCTTCCTGTTCCTTCTGATGGTCTAACCTTGCTCTTTTTTGCTTGCTAAAATCCTTTTTATAAAACACAATCCCTTACTATACACATGTAAGTCTCTTTCGTATTTGAATGAATAAGTTAAGAAAAAAACGAAATGATTCTGCAGTATATCCGACTTTGTTTACAATATGGCGGCGCCCATGAAGCGACAGGAATGAAGCAATCACACTTTTGAAAAAGCGCATGTGTTGCTCTCGCTAGTAAAATGATAATTGCAATAGCACAGTAGTAAGATGATTTCAGTAAATGTGACGGGCTCGAAAGTAAGCGCTTGTCGCAAGTGACACACGGAGCTATTACAAGTGTTCAACGCGCACTTGCTCACTTGAAAGATCGGAAGTCCAGATAAGCCGCGCACTGTCTCACAAGCTCGGTGCGTCACTTGAAACAAGCGCCCACTTTCGGTGGAGCACGTCACAAATCACGAAGAAGACGAGACTTCACTGTGAGAACTTCCTGTTTAACACTAAGCCTCTCAGAACATCGTATCACACAACTTCATCACGCTAAGTGGGGCGCGAGTTCAACCCTTAACCCCCCCCCCAATATATATACATATATAGAGTAAAACCTCCGCTGACGAACGCTTAAGCTCACGAACTTTTCGCCTCAAGAACATTAAATTCGCGAGCATATAGTCTCTGCTGACGAACTAGTTTTCGGCGGACGAATCAAACCACGCGGTCGAACAGCGCCACGGTGGCGGCCATGAGAAGCTGACGCACGCTCATGGCGTCACAGTTCGTCACCCCCTTTCTTTGAATGCGGAAGTGGTTTGTGTTTGATAGACATTTTGGACCATATTGAGTGTACTTTTGCTATTATGGGATCGAAAAAGACCCCACCACAGGCGGAGATCATTGAAAAACACGAACGAGGTGTGCGTTTGTGTGACTTAGCGTCCCAGTACCAGTACGCTAAGTCTACCATTGCTCCCATCCTTAAGAACAAGGAAGCTATTAAAGGTGTGTGTGTGGCTAAGGGTGTTTCCAAACAGTAGGCGTTTCCAAACTCTCCTTCCAAACAGTAAGTCCCTCCCTCCCTCCTCCTCCCACTCCATTCCATCAAGCCATCAACTACCATCACAAAGGTAAATAAAACGACTTTATTATACAGTAGTTTATTTCTTTAATTACAATACAATAGCACATTTATTATACATAAAATAAGGTATATTTTTGTGTAGTTTTAAGGCTTATTTAGTAGAAAATTATGTTTTATGGGGACCTGGGAACGGATTATTCTCATTTTAATGGTTTCTTATGGGAAATAAATGTTCGGAAGACGAACTTTTCGCCTTACACACACTTTCTGGGAACCAATTATGTTCGTGAGCAGAGGTATCACTGTATATATATATATATATATATATATTTTTTTTTTTTTTTTTTTTTTTTTTTTTTTTAACGGATTTGGAATAATATAAAAAAATAGCCTCTGGAGGTCAGAAAAAGGCAGTTCAAAAAACGGAAAACTCTCATGCCTGAATGAGTTGAAGTGCGAAGTAAAGAGGGATCCCTGTATTTCAATCAGTAAATGTCACCAGTATCAGCCTTCTTAAAGACCAGACACCTGGCCAATTCACTCATATGAAGTTCTTCCTCAAGTTCTACAATGCCACTGTTGTGCTGTAGCATTATTTTTTCCCTTCAATTATAGCAATTATATTCAAATATAAAATTAAAGCAGCATTCACACAGGAAGCAAATCATTTCAGTATCTTATGTTCAGTAGTATCTAGGTAGGTCAATAATAAATAGTTTATTACGCTGTTTTATTCTACCTTATATTGTCGTAATAAATAGATTATTCTTATTATTTTCATTATTATTATTATTATCATCATCATGCTGCTAGTGTGAAACTGTGACTCATGAACTGGGAAAAGATAAGTACAGTGATACCTCTGCTCACGAACATAATTGGTTCCCAGAAAGTGTGTGTAAGGCGAAAAGTTCGTCTTCCGAACATTTATTTCCCATAAGAAACCATTAAAATGAGAATAATCCGTTCCCAGGTCCCCATAAAACATAATTTTCTACTAAATAAGCCTTAAAACTACACAAAAATATACCTTATTTTATGTATAATAAATGTGCTATTGTATTGTAATTAAAGAAATAAACTGTACTGTATAATAAAGTGGTTTTATTTACCTTTGTGATGGTAGTTGATGGCTTGATGGAATGGAGTGGGAGGAGGAGGGAGGGAGGGACTTACTGTTTGGAAGGAGTGTTTGGAAACGCCTACTGTTTGGAAACACCCTTAGCCACACACGCACCCTTAATAGCTTCCTTGTTCTTAAGGATGGGAGCAATGGTAGACTTAGCGTACTGGTACTGGGACGCTAAGTCACACAAAACGCACACCTCGTTCGTGTTTTTCAATGATCTCCGCCTGTGGTGGGGTCTTTTTCGGTCCCATAATAACAAAAGTACACTCAATATGGTCCAAAATGTCTAGCAAACACAAACCACTTCCGCATTCAAAGAAAGGGGGTGACGAACTGTGACGCCATGAGCGTGCGTCAGCTTCTCGTGGCCGCCACCGTGGCGCTGTTCGACCGCGTGGTTTGATTCGTCCGCCGAAAACTAGTTCGTCAGCAGAGACTATATGCTCGCAAATTTAATGTTCTTGAGGCGAAAAGTTCGTGAACTTAAGCGTTCGTCAGCGGAGGTTTTACTGTATTGTAATCCATATGTACATACGGGAAAGGCCAAGTTTTGGAAACGTGGACCCAAGCATCACATTTGAGGACATATACAGTTTAACCTTGGTGGTCGAATGACTCCTTAGTTGAGCAAATTGGTGTTCAATCAAAAATATGAGGAAAATATGCCTTGCTGTTCGAACAAATGATCAGAGTCCGAACGGAGCAGAACCGAGTGTGTTGAACGCTGCTCAGTGTACAGTACTTTCAACAGCCATTGAGAGAGTGTCTCGTACTGCATGTTATGTTTATTCATTACTTTATGGCTACTTTAACCCTGAACCCCGAGTCCTAAGAAAAGCAGCAGCAAATCTACTGGAAAGGGAAAGAGAAAAGTTGTGAGAATGTGAAGAATCAATTGCGATCAAGAGACAGAGAAGGGAAAAACCACCATCCCCCCTCAAAGCAATAACCCTTCCCACATCTCTCCCTCCCCATCCATCCGTAGACACTGACACATCGCAACTGGAAAGGTTCATTCATTTTCTGTAACCGCTTAATCCTAATTTGGGTTGCGATGAGGCTGGCGCCTATCCCAGCAAACTCCAGGCGAGGACGGAGTACACCCTGGACAGCTTGGCAGGCCATCACAGGGTGAAAAAACACTGACAGCTTTGCAGTCTACTCTTGTCGAAAGTCAACAATGGTTCTTTTACATGCTTCTCACTACAGACAGTGAGAGACATGGCCAGCCTTTGATAACCCAGTTAGCTGCACTGGGGGGACAGTGACAACCTGTTGAGAATGGGATTTGAACCCCCAACCTTAGGATCAGTGATCCAGCACCTTTACCAACAGGCCACCACTGCCCTAACCGGAAAGTAATGTAAACAAGTACAGTAAATAATTAGGTTAATTATTACATACCATTATTATGTTTACTCTTTTGTGCATTAATGCATGTCGTCTTCTTTTTCTTTCGACTTTTTCCCTTTTTCAGGGGTCGCCACAGCGAATCGTCTGATTTGCACATTTGATTTGGCCTAGGTTTTTACATCGGATGCCCTTCCTGACACAACCGTTTAGCAAGGGACAGAAACACGCTGACAGCTTTGGAGCTACTCTTTACGAAAGTCAGCAATGGTTCTTTTACATGAACCTCTCACCATAGACAGTGAGAGACATGGCCGGTGAGAGACAACTTTGTGGAGAGTGGGATTCAAACCCCCAACCCTAGGATCAGCAATCCAGCGCCCTATACCACTAGGCCACCACTGCCCCATTTGTGCATTAATGCATGTACTGTATATTAATATGCTTCATAAATACACTCGTTTTAAAATTAGATACAACTGTATTGACAAGGAAATCTACCATAAAGCTCATGTAACCTCTGCTTCTTACATACAAGCCAGACTACAAGTAGAGATAACAGTACGATGCTTGCCAGACTATTAGTTGCAGTGAGAGAACAGAACGACATGTCTCAGGTCTAAATGGCATGCTAACATTCTGCTCAGAGGACAAACATGAAGTGCTAACCGAGAAACTTTTGTTTCCTTTTGCATGCATTAATTCACTTTATTTGTTAAAATTATTTTCCAAAAGTAGATATACTAAATGGTTTTTAATATACTACTTGACAATAAAAACCGGGTCCATTCAATTTTTATGGTTTATATATATTGATTCAAGCATTATCACAAGTTCCCAGGAAATATTTATTTGCCAGAGAAGATATGAATAACTGAATAGTCACTGAGGTGAATATCAAGGGGATTACATTCACCAAGCTTAAAATGAATAATGGTTTTAACTACACAGGAACATAAGCAAGAATATATACGCTTCAGGTGAATTAAAGCAACTCTGTGCTGATCTTCACTAGCAGATGCATAAACACTGTGTAATGGTGTCTTATTAAACCTACTCAATGTTTATTCTAACTAGAAATTAACAAAATCAAACTAAAATGAGATTCTTGTAGCTTTTTTCTGTTTTACATATTTTCACCATGACCAGCTTCCACTTTTTAAGAATATTCAGTTTCTGGGAAACCAAAACATAGGAGGGAAACATACAGCATTGGATCAAAAGTATTCACAGAATTGCTTCAATGCATAAATTTTAGAAGCAAACACAAAAAGTCAAATAATAAATTAAAACATTTACCGTTGACAAAATTTCGTGAAATTTTAAGCATAGACGTATATTTTAAGTATAGACATATTTCCAGTATGACGTCACAGTTTTGTCATCTGCCAAGTAGGTCAGAGCAGACGAACCAAAACAAGCAATAGGGTCACAGATTGATGGAGATTGACAGAGCCATGAAACAATTGATCGTAGAGCTAAAACAACAAAACTCTTGATCAACACTCAAAAACTGTTATATTCAGTGATGAATCACAAGTAGATATTGGGAAAAAATAATGGTGTATTTTTGTGACGATCAGCAAATGAAGCATACCGACCCGAGTGCATGTGTGTTCCGAGCCAGCGGAAGTTGTCTGTTATGGTGTGGGGTTGTATCACTTGGTACGGTGTGGGAACTTTGTGCCAGGTCGATGGTAACATAAGTGCTGTCAAATACAGTGACATCCTGGAAAAGAATCTGTAGCCAGTTTTAGCCCGTCATTTCACGAACAGACCGTACAGCAGGGGTGCTCACACTTTTCCAGCACGCGAGCTACTTATAGAATGACCAAGTCACAAAGATCTACCCACTACAAAAATGCAAAACATATATTTATTTTAAAGTATATTGAGGATTCTTTATGTGTAAATGTATGTTTATGTGCCGTGCATAACCGCATGAGCCAATATTGTATAACAACATAATTAACTATTAACTTTTTTTGTAACTAACCGAGTTCACTTTGATGACTTGCACTGAATTGAATCAGACAGGGATGCATAATCCGGACAGTCGCTGCTGACAGCCAGCCTCAAGCACACTTCCAAACGCACTTCAAAAATGTCATCGTGAAAAAAAAGTCTGCCTCTCATTCTGTATGAAAGTGATACTTTGTCTTCTTCTTTGCTCCAGCATCCAGTTTCATAAGCTTTCTTTACTTTAAGAAAAAAGCTAGGGCTTAAAATAGGAGGGAACTCGCTGACTAGCTTGTTTTGCGGTACTTAGTGCCGTTGTTTGCACATCTTGCCGTGAGCTAAAGGTCAGAAAAATACGTCTATTTATTTAATGTCATGTTATTTACCAATCCTACCTTCGCGATCGACCAATATTGCCTTTGAGATCGACTGGTAGCTCGCGATCGACGTATTGAGCACCCCTGCCGTACAGGTTCCAATGGCGACGCCTCCGTCCATTGGGCTTTTATTACTGAGGAGTACAAACTTCAAAACAATATTCATGGCATGCTATGGCCGGCCCAGTCTCCCGTTGTCAACATTATAGAAAATATTTGGCTGAAAATAAAGCATTCACTGAAAAACAGAGCCGCGAACATAAAAACACAAGATGGAACTGTTTCATGAAATTCACACCATCTGGACAAATATCACATTGGATTACTTGAGGAATATATATTCATCCCTTCCGAGACAAATGCTGGCTTGTGTTCAAAGTATAGGACAGCTGTCCAAGTATTGAGGTAGGAATTTTAATGTTTTCTGTTATAATTACTCAATTGAAAATCTGAGTCAATTGTTTGGTGACGTCTGCCATCTTTGATCCGATGCTGTAATTGGCATCTCATTTTCCAAGTGTCTTCCAAAATATTATGGTATATGTTTGATTTGTACACTTCTGCATATTAATAATCCACAACAACAATCACTTTCTGTCCTATCTAAATATAAATTTGAAAGGGATGCCTTTAATAATCAATAATTTGATTTCTATATATAGAGCTGCTTGAAAATGACATTGTGTTATTTTATAATACAGCATTTTAACAATAACTATTTACCGCAGCACTGGGTTATTAAAGGCGGGCCATGTCTCTCACTGTCTATGGTGAGAGGCATGTAAAAGAACCATTGCTGACTTTCGGAAAGAGTAGGCTGCAAAGTCGTCAGCGTGTTTCTGTCCCTTGCTATAAGGGTTGTGACAGGAAGGGCATCCGACGTAAAAATCTCTGCCAAATTAAAAACGTGCGAATCAAAATGATTCGCTGTGGCGACTCCTGAGTAAAAGGGAAAAAGCCGAAAGGAAGACAGACATTATGCAATGAAAGAACTTTCAGAGACAAAAGAACTTGACAACACATGCAAACTGTTTGTACCTGTACAGACACCAGAAAGGCAGAGGGTGTTTATACACGCTTTTGTACATCTGTAGCCAGTTCTGGCTCATCAACCACTTGTCATGAATGCCCAAAACAGGGCACCCACAGGACTGTAATTGTGTCCTGTGTTTTTGTTCTGTAATGCAACCAGTATTTCCTTTATATTTATTCCTAGTTTTTAGGCCTTGTCTTCAGTATGCCCTCCCCATACACACACACACACACATACCCACACACCTGCTTTTACTATTTATTTGTTGTTCACTCTGATTTTTTCACAAACCTCTAAACCTTTAATGTTCCGCTCCGTGATTATATCATTTCATTTCATTTTCTGTAACCGCTTAATCCTAATTAGGGTCGCAAGCAGGCTGGCGCCCATCCCAGCCAACTCCGGGCGAGGGCAAAGTACACCCTGGATAGCTCGGCAGGCTATTGCAGGGCGAAAACAAGCTGATGGCTTTGCAGCTACTCCTGTCAAAAGTCAGCAATGGTTCTTTTACACCTCACACCATAGACAGTGTGAGACATGGTCGGCCTTTGATAACCCAAGTAGCTGCACTGGGAAGGGGGGGGGCAGTGACAACCTTGTGGAGAGTGGGACTCGAACCCCCAACCTTTGGATCAGCGAGCCAGCACCCTATACCACGAGGCCACCACTGCCCATTGTGATTATATCATCAATCATTAATAGTTTTTCAAAAGAAAAATCAAATCTATGTGCTCCTGCTTCTGGAGCTCACCCAGGCAGACAGAAGCAGATCACAGTATGAAATAAACACACTGGGGTCTCCATGGCTGGCCTCAGTGCCAGAGAGCTGTGTTTGAGTGTGCATGATCCAGGCTCAGCCTGTTTTAGCTGGATCATTTACATCACCCCAGCATGCTGCTAAGAAAAGCAAACGATCTCTATTTCAGGACTGGAACCTTAAAAATGATGGTGTGTTCAGGGGTGGAGAGTTGCACTGACTGTTCACTCCATGGCTCTGAAACAGCTGAATGTTTGTGCTGTGACTCTGGAGCACAAGGTCATGAGAGGATGACAAATATTTTTCTGCCACTGTCTGTCGGAAAAATTTAAGACTCAGTATTTCACTTTCAGAAGTTGTGTGCTTGTTTTGCTTGCTGGACAAAAGTATACATCTCAAACAGGAGCCTTAGAATTTGGGTTTTGGGCTCTATTAGACCTGCTCTTTATTTTTCCTCTCAGATTTCCATTTAGCTTCAATTCTTTCCATGTCAGAACAGAACAGACATAAGCTTTGTTTATAAACCTGTACAACATCATCATTAATATGTCTGGGTTAGCTTTGTGTGAAATGCCAAGATCTTTTGCAAAACAAAATATGCATACGTAATACGAGCCATCTAATCACGTGATGCCGCACAACCGCATCGTGTTTTAACGTTGTTACTATTTTGAATTTATCGAAGACCGTTGGTATTTATACATATGTTATGTCATTATCTTTAAAATGTAAACTTGTGCAAATGTGGTTTTAATTATAAAGCATGCTTAGAGTAAAACATAGTGTATTTATTTATTTATTTATTTGTCAAACTTACCACTTAATAAAAGTCTTCAACCCCGCGTGAGGTCCGGAGTCAGGCGCGTGAGGTGAACGTTTAATTAACGGCACTAAGGTTCGTTTACAGGTTTAAATACGTTAGTAAATCACCTACCGGTGGTGGAAAAACTGTGGTATATGCACAAAAACACTCCTCACTGTCTCAGAAACAAACAATTCGGCCTTCTCGGCAACTTCAATGCAACTCCTTCGACAACTTTTCGGCTAAACTCACATCGGTGCCATTCCCCACGCTTTATCTCAAATAACACCCGGCGCACTCCAACTGTGCACTACAGAGTACACGGAACAATGGACTTATACAGCCTACGTAGCGCCCTATGTCCAATAGCAAGTCGTTTTGGGGTTTAGATGCAACCAATACTGCAAAAGTATCACCGAGTCCGTTATTTTATTGTTTATCCCTTATAAATAAATGAGTGCATTTCACGTTTTATTTTGTCGTGTTTATTAAGTTGTATGCATTGACTAAAATAAACTATAAATATTACTCTCTACTGTTATATAATGGAGATAAAAATTTATATATCTGGATAATTGTGGTGGACTTTTATAGTGCACTATATAAACTTCATATTATTAAAAACTCCCAAATTCTTGAGTGTTTTAGGTTGTAGTTAGTTTTCTCAGACTTTCTGTAGCGGCAATGGAGAATTCCACACATTCCTCAGAAAGGGTGGGGGTGCTCTACTGTACATGCGAGCCCAAATGTTTATTAGAGGTTTTTTGTTTTTTTGTTTTTTTTCTGGGTGGCTAAAGACAGGGCTTTTTGTAATTCAAGTGTGACAATTCTTTAAAAGTTGGAACACATGCTGTCTGCCTTCCAGTCCTGGTAAACAAGAAAATCCAGCCTGACATGCAAACCAGTGGTAGGCCTCCGTCAGTCCCAAAGGACTATGGCTGCGCTCTGGCTGGTATCCCGGCTGGTGATACTCTCCAGTGCGTAGAGCCTCGGTAGGGAGTAATGGAGGACAGGCTGTTACCCAAGCAGCAACTCCCCCCCTTCTCGGCGCCACCGGAAAGATCCAATGGAAGGGCAAGTGCTGATACGACTGGGTTCCAGTGCCGCTGCAGGAGTTGCTGTGAACGAACTGCCTCAGGGGACTCCGACTCCCGATTAGAAGCACGCTGACGGCTTTGCAGTTTACTCTTGTCGAAAGTCAGCAATGATTCTTTTACATGCCTCACACCATAGACAGTAAGAGATATGGCTGGCCTTTGATAACCCAGTTAGCTGCACTGGGGGTGCAAACCAGTACTGTAATAATAAAAAAAAAAAAAGATTTAATTGCAACTCATAAAACTTACTAACCTATAATTACTGCTTATGATCGCAAAATTATAACTAACTTTTTTCTCTAGTGATGGATTCCTGGGCTTGGGCGTTTCTGTGTATAGTTTACATGTTCTGTCTGTGGTTGCATGGGTTTTCTCTGGGTGTTCCGGTTTCCTCCGGCAGTCCAAAAACATGCACAATAGGCTAGTTGTCTGTTCCCAATCAACCCTAGGTGTAAACGTGAATGGTTGTCTGAGAGTTGGCCCTGCAATGGTCTGGCGAGCTGTCGAGGGTATACCCTACCCACGCCCAGAGTCGGCAGGGTTGGGCAACAGCCTCCCCATGACCCAAATTGGGATTAAATAGCTTAGAAAATGAATGAATGAGAATTAAAGAATTTAACCAGAGATGTGGTGGTTAGCACGTCTGCCTCACAGCAAGGAGGCTTGGGTTCAATAACTTGACTTGGGCGTGTGTGGACTTTGTATGCTCTCTCCACGGCTGCTGCTGCCCCTATGCATGTGTGAGTGTCACCCCTGCAATGGCCTCTCAAGGTGTACAGGGTGTATCCCGCCCTCACCCACAGTCAGCTGAGATGAACACTAGCCTCCCTGCAACCATTATTTAGATTAAGTGGCTTAGAAAATAAAAGAATGACAATTTAAACATTTCTTCTTCAAATGACACATCCACAATGAGCATAACTGCAGCTTTTCTGACTTATTCAGGGTGGGGTTACAGCTAACATATTGTTTGGAGTAATTGGAGTGGTGAGAATGGAAAAAGAGAAATGCAAAATAAATCTGGATGATTCTGCATTCAGCAGTGAAAGGAGTCATGTGGCCTCTCTTTTCAAAGCAAAAGTAGACCTAAAGAGAGACCACAAACAACACATCTTCCTCAGCAGGGTCATCTTAGAGCTGAAGGATAGAAACCTGATATCACTCCTGAAGGTGGATCTGTTGCAAAATCTTCCACAGACTTAGTGGAAAATGTAGGCTAGCAAAAAAGAGAGAGATTCCAGAGCCAAGTAGAGTAGGATCAGAGACCTTTGCAGTATCAGAAAGGCTGAAGGACCATCTAGCACAAGGAGAGAAAATGAACCTAGGTCAAAGGGCAAAGGAACACATCAGCTGTACGCAGTAGGATCAGGAATCAGTAGTCAGCCCAAGACAGAGAGGAAACTGGATTTCAAAGTTTGTCCGAGTGTGCCGTAGGACCTTGGAGAGGTGATGCCAGACTATTGTCATTGGTCAAGCAACCAGTGTGCTCTTTCTCAGTGTGCATTACCATAACCTGAACCCAAATTAACAACTGAAGCAGATTTTCCAAGTGCTCGTGTTTTGAGTTGCAAGATGATGTGAAAGATGACTTGATTAAATTTGCATTGGGGTTAACTGCACACTCATCCCTGCCTGGAGCCCCAACAAAGTTGGTCTTCAAAATCTGGAGAAAAAAAATCATGTGAAAAAGCCTACATACTGTATCTGCACACAGAGCAAAGTCCATTAGCAGAACCAATGCTATCATGAATGCCGTCCAGATTCTGTTCTTTAGATAAGTCTGTTTGGCTTTTACACCCAAGCCTAGTGGCTCATCCAGCCGGTGCTCATCTCCAGTTTCCATAGCATGAAACGACTGGGACCTTTGCTGTACTGTATTCTTTTTACTGGTACCCATTTATATTGCTGGGTGGACAGAGGCACATTTGTGGTTTTTCCCTTTTGATTTCAGAAAATGTATCTTCATTTCACCGTTTCACATTGTCTTTTGTCTTTTCTTTCTTTTTGTTTTCACTTGAAGTATTTTTTGTTTTTGTTTTTTTACTTTGTTTTCTTCAAATGGCAATTATTCTACTCTTCAAAACAGCACGCAGTGGGAATCAACAGCATCCTGCAACTATCCACAAGTCTTCAGCTAAGGTTTGTCTTTAGCATCATGACTGCTATCCAGCTTGTTCCATGTGTTGAGTGCAGGATGTTTAGTAGTTTTCCCTCCATTATTAGTGATAAGTCGGGGAGGAGGTCGATCCTACTTTGTGGAAATCGGCGGTCTCGGGGGTGGGGGTGTCTCTCGGTCCCCATTAATCGCAGAAAGTGAGGGATCCCTGGAATTGATTGCAGTTGCCGGTTACAGCATAGTTTCATAACACTGGACCAGTTTCAATGTTTTTGGCCCCAGTAAAAAGTTGGAATGCAAATAAAATGAATCTTGGGTTTTCCTTAAGGTGTAATTACAGCTTAAGGTAGCAGATCAGAGGTTTGTAATACATGCTTCTTGTGAGAATTTTTCCTTTTAGTCCAGGAAATTTTATGGAGAAAACAGAGTCAACCTTAATATAATTGCAATTTTATGCTGAACAACACATCGAAAATCATGACTAGATAAAGTGGTAAAAATTGGTTAAATT
The DNA here is from genome assembly GCA_024760905.1 of Plotosus lineatus. Taxonomy (NCBI): domain Eukaryota; kingdom Metazoa; phylum Chordata; class Actinopteri; order Siluriformes; family Plotosidae; genus Plotosus; species Plotosus lineatus. The sequence goes on from CM045728.1 coordinate 97,020,298, forward strand.
TGAGGGCACTTTATTAAACCTATTGTGTAGCTTATAACAAGCATTTCTCTATCAATAATACTACAGTCCAAAAGCATGTTAAGATGACTACCTCTGCATATCTTCTGAATATCATGTATTCTTCTATCCTTTCGGCTTTTTTCCCTTTCTCAAGGGTCGCCACAGCGAATCATCTGATTGCACATTTGATTTGGCATAGGTTTTTATGTCGGATGCCCTTCCTGACACAACCCTTTAACAAGGGACAGAAACACGCTGATGGCTTCGCAGCCTACTCTTTACGAAAGTCAGCAATGGCTCTTTTACATGCTTCTCACCATAGACAGTGAGAGACATGACCGGCCTTTGATAACCCAGTTAGCTGCACTGGGGGGACAGTGACAACCTTGTGGAGACTTGAATCCCGAACCTTAGGATCGGCGATCCTGCGGCCTAACCACTAGACCAGTGTTTCCCAACCCCTGTTCCGCGGCACATTAGTGTGCCGTGAAAAATCATCAGGTGTGCCGCGGAAGATTAACCGATTTCACTTAGCGTGTAGTAATAGTGCTGTTCTGCTAGAGGGCAGTATAATTTTTGTTCCATGGTGTGCCTCGTGATTTTTCTAACGTAAAAGGTGTGCCTTGGCTCAAAAAGGTTGGGAAACACTGCACTAGACCACCACTGCCCTAAACATTTAGTCGGATTTGAGTTACCTTTTAGCTTGACATTCTGGAGTTAGGGAAACCAAGCTATATAATTTGGTAGTAACTCTGTTCACCTTATGGCCACTTTTATTTGCTCTGGAGTTCCCTGTAAGGAGACCTGACCTTCCCTTATTTGTCCTCACCAGGGCCTCGATATGTTGTGACAGGAAACATTCATTTTACAACACAAGATGTCTAAATTCACTTTGAATGTGTTAATTTTAGTCTTCAGGAAGTGCATCATACAATCATTCACAAAAAAAAAGAAATTGTTTGAAGATCGAGCCCTTTCAACAAGCCCTACATTAGCTTAAAATATGCTTATTTCACTCTCATTGATATACAGTACCATCTTCCAGCTCTGATTCGTTTTTCAAAAACTCCTCCTTTCTCCTGACTATTTTTTAGACTCTGAGTGGTCTACTTTATTACAACCCAGCATGTCAGTTCATCCCTCTGCCATGATTATTTAACAGCCAGCAGAGGACACCAGATACCTTTCAAATGGTTCTTCATTCACTCATTTTCTTACTACAAGAAGCTGTTAAATGTCATCTCATCATAATGGGTCATATCTTGATGCAAAACATTTGGGTTCCTGTTTTATGTTTTTTAGTGTACTGAAATCTGAGATTTTGAAGAGTGGCTTGAAGTGTGGTTTGAAATATTGGACTGTCTGATTCTATATTGGACAGTCACATGCCCATATAATTTATACAGCTAGTACATGATATTTCCCTGCACAAGGTTGACTGATACATTATTTAAATAATGCAGTAAAGCATACAATTTTTTTTTATCACTGACACTTTTAAAATAGCAATTTTCATGGGGAAAAAATATCAGAGCTTTTCATTTCACAAATCTCTTTATATTAAGGAGATATTATTATTTATTACAAAGATATTGCATTTTTGTGCTTGTAGAACAGTGCTAATTGGGACCCAGATGAGTCCTTGGTTAATTTGAATGCATGACAGGGAATTTCAGCAATTTGAATAGGATTTATGAATTAAGCAGTCAATCATATATCTTGAAAATATATAAAAAAATTGAGACTTTTTTATTGTATTCAGCATTCTCCATAAGACTTTTGATGGAGGTGTCCTCAGGTACTTCTCTGTTGATTTTAAACATGTTTTACTTAACCACATAACTGTTTTACTTAGTCTGGGCTGATGTGCAAAATTGAGCAGTGCCAACTTGATATAGTTTGGCTTGCCCCACACATAGTGTGAGCTCTGGAAATGATATAATGCCGAAGGGATGAACTCTCTTATTCTGGATTTCCCTAGCTGGATTTTTGGATACTCACAAGTCCTGGGCTGAGTGCTACGTTCTTCTTGGTGAGCAAGAGGTTTGCCTTATTGCAACTGCTTTTGCTTATGTACCAAATGGCAGTTAAGATTACCCAGCCTTTTTGGAGTAGATGGTGAACGGAGGAATAGCATTCCCAGTCTGAACCTACAAAGAAATGAAACACTCTTTGAATGTTTCTGTGACATTCATCCATTCATTTTCTGAACCGCTTAATCCTAATTGGGGTTGCAGGGAGGCTGGGTTCAGCAAGGGCAGAGTACAGCCTGGAGAGTTTTCCAGGCCATTACAGTGCAGAAACACTCTGATCGCTATGCAGCCTACTCTTGACAGAAGTCAGCAATGACGCCTTTACATGGCTCTCATCACAGACACGGATGGGCTTTAATAACCCAGTTAGTTGCACTAGGGGGGATAGCAGTGACAACCATTGACAGTGTTTTTGAAACCCCAACCCCAATTGTTAATCCAGCACCTTATCACTGGGCCATCACTGCCTGAGTTTGTGGAACATTTGCTTGAAATTGTTTGCCAACAGGATCCAAACAGGGAATGAATATTCTCAGAATATTAAGTGAGAACAAGGAAGGTTTGTATACGAATATTAGCAAATGATCAGCACAAACAAGCAATATATATTGTATGAACAGTCATCCTGAAAATGTTCTGCTGACAGCTGTATACAGCTTTTGATTGTCTCAGGGTTGCGGGTGATTACTGTGCAGTTCATATTTCAATAATTACTTAGATTCAACATTCAAGAGTCTTTGTTTTCATTATGATCACACATAACGAAACATCATTTACAGTGGAAGTGGGGAGCAGTTCACCTCAAGTGATGATGTTGTTTGGAGGTGGAAAGAAAACCTCCTCAATGCCACCAATACACCCTCTGTGGAAGAGGAAAATTCTAGAGTTTCAGAAAGACATCTGCCCCTCACTGGAGCTGAGCTTGCAGAGGTAGATAAAATGCTCCTTGGTCACAGGGCTCCAGATGTGGAAGAGTTCAGTTCAGTTCATTTTCTGTAACCGCTTCATCCTAATTAGGGTCGCGGGGAGGCTGGTGCCCATCCCAGCCAACTCAGGGCGAGGGCAGGGTACACCCTGGACAGCTCCCCAGGCCATCGCAGGGCGGAAACACGCTGATGGCTTTGCAGCCTACTCTTGTCGAAAGTCAGAAATGGTTCTTTTACATGCCTCACACCATAGACAGTGAGAGACATGGCTGGCCTTTGATAACCTAGTTGGCTGCACTGGGGGGGGGGGGGACAGTGACAACCTTGTGGAGTGTGGGACTCGAACCCTCAACCTTTGGATCAGCAATCCGGCGCCTTATACCACTAGACCACCACTGCCCCTGATGTGGAAGAGATCCACCCTGAATACCTCAGGGCTCTGAATGTTGTAGAACTGTTCTGGTTGACACATTTCTGCAACATTGTTTGGTCCTCAGGAGCTGTATCGCTGGACTATTAAACCGGGGAGGTAGTTCCCTTTTTAAAATAAGGGAACCCATGGTGTGTAGTGACTATCATGGAATCATACTTCTCGGCTTACCCTGAAGAGTCTATTCAGGAGTACTGGAGAGGAGGATCCAATCAATCACTGTGCCTAGGATTCAGGAAAAATGGCTTTCGACCATGTCCTCCTGTCTATCTTGTGAGGTGTGCTCCAGGAATATGGTGTACTGAACCGTTGCTATAGGCTATTTGGTCTCTGTATTGGTGGAGCCAGAGCTTGGCCCACATTGTTAACATGTCAAATTCATTTCCAGTGAGGATCAGACTCCACCAAGACTGTCTTTTGTCACCAGTTATGTTTATCATTTTCTAGAATTCCTATGTGCAGCTTAAATATTTAGGGATTCTGGTTTGGTACGAATGGATCTTGTCTCTGCTTTTTGCAAATTATGCACTTTTGGATTCATCAGACTGGAACCTTCAGCTCTCACTAGAATGATTTGCAGCGAAGTGTGAAGCAACCAGGATGAGAATCAGCACCTCTAAGTCTGAGGCCATGATTCTCAGCCAAAAAAGGATGGAATACACCCTCTTATTCTGTAGTGAGGTATTTCCCAAAGTGGCGGAGTTCAAGTATCTTAGGGTCTTGTTCATGAGTGAATGAAGGATGGAATGGGAGGTCATCACGCAGATTGATGCAGCCTCTTCTGTAAAGTGAAGCTTGTACTAGCCTCTTACAAACCTCACAATTTACCAGTTGTTTTATATTCCTACCCTCAGTTATGGTTATGAGCTTTGGGTAGTGACTGAAAAAACAAGATCAGGAATCACAAGCAGCTGTAATAAAAATCTGATCAGAACACCTTCTGAACACCTCCCTGGTTAGGTGTTTTAGGCATGTCCAACCAGAAAGAGACCCTGGACCTGACCCAGAACATTCTGGAGGTACTATATATCTCAGCTGTTCTGGGAACACCTTAGTGCCCCCCCCGAAAAGCTGGAGGAAGTGACTGGGGAGAGGGACATGTAAACCTCACAGTTTAGGCTCCTGACCCTACAACCTCACCCTGGATCAAGCGGAAGATGCTGATGAAGATGAATTATACAGAATTATTACTTAATCGGACTGAAATTATCTCATCCAGGAAAATAGCTGATCCAGACATATAGTACCAATAATGCTGAAACTACTTTTTACTGTAAGGCTAAAAAGAGTTTGTTTTAATTAAAAGGAGATTCGATGTGTAAAGAGATTAAGTTTGCTGGATATACTTATGTGAATTCCGTTTTGGTATGAAACAAATTCAGTCAAACAAAAGCACAAACATTTACTGCTAACTACAGTAAACAGAAACAAAGACTCTTCTTCTTTTCATCTTGGCTGTTCCCTTCAGGTGTTCCCTCCGTCTCACCCTATCCTCTGCATCTTCTTCTCTTACACCAACTACCTTTATTCCCTTTTTCATCACATCCTTAAACAGAAACAAAGACTAGACACCTTAAATGGTTATTGGATTCTTGAAATGACTATACCAGCACAATATTATTGTAGACATAATATTGGCAAACTTTGGATCATGCCTGAGGCCAGCGAGAGTTAGGGATGATGGTCTTGGTGAAAGCAATTTAACAAAAAGGTACTATGTGTTATCAGAATGTTAGAAAGCTGTGTTACCCATCCCTTTCTGTGAACTGGACTCCTGTGCTGTTTTGAAGTGTTCGGTTATGCGTTGATATGGTGTGCTCTCTGCACTGTCTTTAGCTTGATCCATGGAGAATGTGAGCATCAAGGCAGAGAGGTAGCCTGGAATGAACCTCTTGAGTCTATCTGATGAGTTTCTCCTTTTCCCATCTGGCTTTCAATGCACTACTTTTAGATTTCAGACAAACCTCCACTCATCCTCTTCTGTAATGTGATGAAAAGTTTATGTAAAAGATTGCTATGACTGCATAGCTGCCCCAACTGAGACCCAAAGTTCTTCCAATTTCTCTTTGTTCTTTTCTATTTCATACATTTTGCTGTTTGTTTACCCCACGTTACCCTTGTGATACCTTTTCCCATTACTGTTCTGTGTTTTGTTCTGAGATGGTGAATTTGAGTCAAAAATTCATCCATATTAATGAGATGGTACCTGTGTCTCTGGCCAGTAGCCAGCAATTCAGCCTTGAGCAGAAGTGTTTTTCCAGAGGGTCATGATTTATGACTTCTCAGATCACAGATTGTGTTTTAACATTTAAAAGGTAATATAACGTTTTCCCAGTACAATTATATGAAAGTTAACAAATGTCTAACTGTGTTCAGGAGAGCTTGAGATTCATTCAGCCAAAATATGAATGCACATGAATGCATTCCCTCACTCCATGTATTAATTACATACATTTACACAGTTTCAGGATAAGCAGCACGTGTGTGTGTGTGTGTGTGTGTGTGTGTGTGTGTGTGTGTGTGTGTGTGTGTGTGAGTGAGGGGATCCACATCTTTGTGATCCTTTGATGAACCAAAGCTATAAAAAAATGTTTACATTAGCATGACATGAGGCAAAATGATTGTTTACAGAAAATAATCAAATCTAAATTAATGATGTTCAAATGATGTCCACCCATCACTGGAGCTGAGGTAGTTGAGATAATCAAAAAGCTCCTTGTGGTCAGACTCCAGAGGTGGATAAGATCCACCCTGAAAACCTCAGGGTTCTGGAGGTTGTAGAACTGTCTTGGTTGAGACATCACTGCAACATTGCATGGTCATCTGGAACCATACCTCTGGATTGGCAAACTGGGATGGTAGTCCCTCTTTTTAAAAAGGGGACCAGAAGATGTGTTCCAACTATCACAAAAGCACAGTCCTTAGCCTTTTCAGGACAGTCTATGTAGGGGTGCTGGAGAGGAGGATCCAACCAAATAATTCAACCATGGATTCAGGAAGAACAATGTGCTTTTCTGGTTTTCAATGGCACTCTTGACCAACTCTATGTGCTCTACAGGATCCAGGAGGGGGCAGGGAAGTTTTCCTTATATTTCTGTGTTTTGTGGATTTGGAGAAGGGTTTTGACTATATCCCTCGGGCTATCTTGTGGGATGTGCTCTGGGAGTTCAGTATACTGGACCCATTGCTACGTGCCATCCGATTTCTGTATCACCAGAGCCAGAGCTTGGTCTGCATTGGTAACAACAGGTTGAATTCATTTCCATTGAGGGTTGGAATCTGTCAAGGCTGTTCTTTGTCACCAATTCTGGGCCTCTGAGGATGTGCAATTACACTTAATCCTAGTACAGTATGGTAAAAAAACATGTTGACAGGGTCATGCGTGCCCCCCTAGCGTCATACTGCGTGCCCCACTCTTTGAGAAGCACTGGCTTTGTGGGAGCTCACCACGAGCCTTTCCTTGCTGGCATTCGTAGCATGCACATACACAAAATTCTCCTCCTCCTCCTCCTCCTCCTGCTCCTCCTCCTCCTTCTTCTGTTATGCACCCCCTCAGTGACTGCCCATGTGACATCTTCGTGCCAATGTGACATCTTTGCCGCAGTTGATGATCGGAAGAGTTAGTTGACTTATTGTTCATTCTTGTTTTATTATTATTATTATTATTATTATTATGAAATATTTGTTTTTAGATGTTTATCTTTAATACAAAGCGGATTCCAAAAATGTTGGCACACTATACAAATTGTGACTAAAAACTGAATGCGCTGATGTGGAAGTGCCAAATTTCAATAATTTATTTCGAATAGAACATAGATGACAGGTAACAAGTTTAAACTGAGAAAATGTATCATTTTAAGGGGAAAATATGTTTATTTTAAATTTCATGGTGTCAACAAATCTCAAAAAAGTTGGGACAAGGCTATTTTCACCACTGTGAGGCATCCCCTCTTCTTCTTACAACAGTCTGCAAATGTCTGTGGACCGAAGAGACAAGTTTCTCAAGTTTAGAAATAGGAATGCTGTCCCATTCTTGTCTAATACAGGACTCTAACTGTTCAACTATCTTGGGCCTTCATTGTGGCACCTTCCTCTTTATGATGCGCCAAATGTTCTCTATGGGTGAAAGATCTGGACTGCAGGCTGGCCATTTCAATACCTGGATCCTTTTCCTACGCAGCCATGACGTAATTAATGCTGCATGTGGTCTAGCATGGTCATGTTGAAAAATGCAAGGTCTTCTCTGAAAGAGAAGACGTCTGGATGGGAGCATATGTTGTTCTAAATCCTAAATATACCTTTCTGCATTGACGGTGCATTTCCAGATATGCAAGCTGCCCATGCCACGCACACTCATGCAAACCCATACCATTACAGATGTAGTAGGTTTCTGAACTGACCGCTGATAACAACTTGGGTTGTCCTTGTCCTCTTTAGTCCGGATGAAATGGCGTCCCAGTTTTCCATAAAGAACTTCGAATCGTGGTTTGTCTGACCACAGTGCAATTTTCCAATTTGCCACACTCCATTTTTAAATGACCCCTGGCCCAGAGAAAACGCCTGTACTTCTGAGTCCTGTTTAGAAATGGCTTCTTTGTACTGTAGAGTTTCAGGTGGCAACTGCGGATGGCACGGTGGATACAGGAATGCTACTGTAAGGGAAATCACAGAATGGGCTAAGTAATACTTTCAGAAACCATTGTCGGTGAACACAATCCACCGTGCCATCCTCCGTTGCCAGCTGAAACTCTACAGTACTAAGAAGAAGCCAGGAGAAGGATCCAGGTATTGAAATGGCCAGCCTGCAAGTCCAGATCTTTCACCCATAGAGAGCATTTGGCGCATCATAAAGAGGAAGTTGCAACAATGAAGGCCCAAGATAGTTGAACAGTTAGAGTACTGTAGTAGACAAGGATGGGACAGCATTCCTATTTCTAAACTTGAGAAACTTGTCTCCTCGGTCCCCAGACATTTGCAGACTGTTGTAAGAAGAGGGGATGCCTCTCAGTGGTGAAAATGGCCTTGTCCCAACTTTTTTGAGATTTGTTGACACCATGAAATTTAAAATCAACATATTTTTTCTTGAAATGATATTTCTCAGTTTAAATTTTTGAGCCGTAATCTATGTTCTATTTAGGGGCCGGTGGCATAGTGGTTAGGGTGCTGCGCTCATGATCGGGAGGTTGTGAGTTCATATCCTACTGAGACCCTCACTGTGCTAAGACCCCTGGGCAAGTTCTCAACCACAAGTGTGCCTCTGTTCACCCAGCAGTATAAATGGGTATCAGTAAAATATACTGGGAAAGTAACCTGCGATGAACTAGCGTCCCATCCAGGGGAAGTTAAACTCCTGGTCGCTTCACGCTACGGAAACCGGGGATAAGTACCGGCCTGATGAGCCACGAGGCTAAGCCATTAGGCTCGGGTGTAAAAACCCAACAGACTTACCTTTTTCTATGTTCTATTCAAAATAAAATATTGAAATTTGTCATGTCCACATCATTGCATTCAGCTTTTATTCTCAATTTGTATAGTGTGCCAACTTTTTTGGAATCCGGTTTGTATATTAGGTCAAATATATGTGTTTGTGTCAAGTTATATGAGTTTGGGAGGGGGTTGGAATGGACTAATTGGTTTTCAATTATTTCCTATGGGCATTATTGGTTTATCAAACGAACATTTTGACTCATCAGGTTGCCCTTGGAACAGATTATATTATATTATTGTATATTCATGTGCTAACAGCCCCGTGGTTAGTTAGACGCCATATATTTCCTCACCCTGTCTCCTCTTGGATTTGCTAGGGAGTTCAAGCAGCCAGTGTGCTTTTTGTTTGTTTTCCTTTTCATGGCATAGGGAAATCAAATTATTCCTTTAAAGGTAGACGGGTTTTGTTTATTATTTTGCCTGGCTGGTTTCTTAAGAAATTACCACAAAAAAAGGATCAACAGAACAGTAGTCGTTTTTCTTTTATTTATTTGTAGGTTACAGATAAATACAGCATAGAACTGGGTCTTAATGGTGATTTCTTCCTCTCATTATTGGTCATGGTGTTCCAGAATGTGATCAAACATAGGAATTAGTCATCAAACTCTAAAACTTGGTGGAGTTATTGCCGACCGTTTATTTCACTCCAGGATCACTTTGTTTTTTACAAGCAAAAGTATCAGACTGCAAATAGTTACTGTAGAGAGGTTTTCCTGAAAATAAGTTGTGTGCCAAACATCACAACCAACTGTTGAACAATATTGGTTTGAGGCGAAACATTCTTTCCATAAAAAGGTTCTCTGTCCTCAAAACACCAACTCATGTTGGCACTTTATCTTGAAATGCCATTTTTAAACCTGAGTATGAGACTGCAAAGGTTTCTGAAGTGTTGCAGTCAAACAACCCATCTTGAAAAAAACTCTTCCTCCTTGTCGGCCACCTCCTTAGAAACATGCTGTCCTTTCTCCCTCCTCCTCTTCTTCTCTTCTTCCTCTCCTCGTCTACCTTCACCTCTTCTGTTCCTTCTCCTCTAGTTCTCTTCCACCTCTTCTCCTTGTTTAACCCTTCTTCTCATCCTCTCTCGCCATCTTTCCCTCTCTACTTTCTCCTCTCACCCTTCTGCTTGTTTGCCTCATCCACATTAGTTTATATCAAGCTGCTTGTTACTATGCTCTGCTTCGATAAACCTTTAACTTTTACATATTAAGGTAAAGCCAATGTACTTGTGGATAAAATAGTCTTATGCAATTATTTCTTCTTTTCAAGGTTCAGGCTGACATTTTGGATGAAGTACTGAATGGGATGCAGTCTGAACTCCTCAGAGACTATGAAGGTGAACAGGAGGCCATTCCACAGACCTTTAATTTAACAGTTGTGCTGGAGACCACTCACTGTCCTTCACAACTTTAAAGATGTGGCACATGGCTTTGCCAGGCTTATGTGAGTTATCTATCATGTGTATCCAAAGTATCCAGATGTCATGATGTATTTATTTGAGTTTTTACAGAGTAAGGATCAGACCAGACCAAGTCTCTGCTTGAGTACATGGGTTAAGGAACTGGATCTTGAGGTACAACACTTTAACATCTGTCCTCTCTTTTCAAATTCATTATTTGATGTGGAGTTTGAGAATTGAGAATTTTGTTCATTGGCTACACTAACTGAATTGTTTTAACACAAGGCTTCCCTTAAATGTAGGTTTTTCGTATATGCTTTTGTTTTTTACTGTTTTACTCAAACTCTAATTTAGGTTAATCAGAAATAAATCACAATTTACATGCCCTCAGAGGGGAAATGTATAGCCATAACAATATGAGCTGTATCAGGTTCAGTGTGCATGTGTTAACTGGTATGCAGCCTGTTTCACTTGCTCCTGTCCTTCCTGTACTTTTAACTCTTTCTTTAACTTTATCTTCATATTGTTACATCTATATGCAATATTATTTTATTGCTTATAAGTAAATCCCCTCTCAGTATTTGTAAGTTGAGATTTTGTACTTTTTTATTGCTGAGGAACATTTGCTTTCATTGAGAGTTGCAGTACAACAACTACACGCCACATGCTTTGTTTACGCCAGGGATCAGTTGACTGCTCTAATGCTGGCTGGATTAGCAGGCCCAACCCTCATACAGACTGGCTGAAATCTAGAGAAAAACTCTGCATGCAGAGGTGGAGGACAGAAGAGAAAAATGAGGGTGGCAGTGGGGCAGTAGAAGCTTATAAAGAGGAAAAGGTACAAGCAATGTATCCTGTCTATTACAATGAGGAACATGAAGTTACTGGAGAATAAGATGGAAGAGCTGACAGCACTTTATACTTTAATAAGCTTTAATACTGTCTGGAGTAACAGAGACTGCACCGCAAGCAGTGAGTGGCTGGAAAGGAGAGGGGCTTGCGATTGTCAACAACTGGCAGTGCACCCCCGTCTACAGAACCATCAAAGAGTGGATTGAACTGTGTACTGTTGGACTCAAACCATATTTGCCTATGATATATACATTTACTATACAGTACATGTATATATTATATCGGGGGCGGTGGTGGTCTAGTGGTATAGGGGGATGGATCGCTGATCCAAAGGTTGGGGGTTCGAGTCCCACTCTCCACAAGGTTGTCACTGCCCCCCCAGGGCAGCCAACTGGGTTATCAAAGGCGGGCCATGTCTCTCACTGCCTATGGTGAGAGGCATGTAAAAGAACCATTGCTGACTTTCGTAAAGAGTAGCTGCAAAGTCGTCAGCGTGTTTCTGTCCCTTGCTAAAAGGGTTGTGACAGGAAGGGCATCCGACATAAAAATCTCTGCCAAATCAAACGTGCGAATCAGATGATTTGCTGTGGCGACTCCCGAGTAAAAGGGAAAAAGCCGAAAGGAAGACAGACATGTATATATTATATGGTTTGATTCCAACAGTACACAGTTCAAAAAATTTTTATATATATATATATATATATATATATATACATATATACATATATATACAGTCGACCCCCAATTTACGAAGACCCCTGTGTACGAAATCCCCGGAAACCGTTTTCCCAAGTTTCCGTCCCCGAGATACGAAACAACCCCCTCTTATGAAAAGTAATTCAAAATTCAAATGCCAATCAAAATTTCACACAACACGCGAGTTGCTCTCTCATTGGCTGTCTCTCAACATCCCGCCCCATTGGCCTCCCAGATAGAGACAGAAGGAAGCTTCACGCTTTAGTTTTTAGTTTAGTTTTTTAAAGTTGTTTAATTCAGTAAATGTTTAATAAATGTGGGCACATTTTTAGCTCATCTGGAATTCCGATCCCTCAAGGAATCAAATTAAAGTGGAGTTTGCCAAGCAGAGAATGCGCTTTGAATTCCACGTCTGGAATTCCCGCAGCGCACATGAGAGAGATAGAGAGAGAGAGGTGAGTGTGTGTTAATAAAAAAAATTTAATAATGGTTTAATTAATAAATATGTTAATAAAATGGTTTAATATGTTAATCTCTTCTTCTCTTTCGGCTTTTTCCTTTTCTCGGGAGTCGCCACAAGAAATCATCTGATTCGCACATTTGATTTGGCAGAGGTTTTTATGTCGGATGCCCTTCCTGTCACAACCCTTTAGCAAGGGACAGAAACATGCCAACGACTTTGCAGCTACTCTTTACGAAAGTCAGCAATGGTTCTTTTACATGCCTCTCACCATAGACAGTGAGGGACATGGCCCGCCTTTGATAACCCAGTTAGCTGCACTGGGGGGGGCAGTGGCATCTTTGTGGGGACTCAAACCCCCAACCTTAGGATCAGCAATCCTGCGCCCTATCCACTAGACCACCACTGCCCCGGTTTAATACGTTAATAAAATATTTAAACGGTGTTTAATAAATAATTTTCTTTTACTTTTAACACATATTTCATACAAAATTGGTGTACTTTTATCATTTTTAAAGGGTTTATAGGGTTTATCCAGTCCAAAGACTGGTGCCTTGGAACGAATTAGGCGTTTAACATGTAAAATGCGACCCCTACTTACGAAATCCCCGCAATACAAAAAGGGCTCTGGAATGGATTTATTTTGTGAGTTGGGGGCTGACTGTATATATATATATACATATATATATATATATATATATTTTTTTATTTTTTATTTTTTTTTGCTGTTTGGTTTTATTAAAACTGTGCAACACTTCAAATATACTTTGATTAATAAGATCCAAGATAATAGTTAAAACTGAGTGAATCAGGGTTAACATACTTTGTAGAAGTTTTAAAGGAACCCGGAAGTCCTCCTTCCCTTGTAAAGATGATTGCTTTGAGTGCTTCACAAGCTTGGGTTTAGCTTGTGGGGGAATATATACTGATATTAAAAATATGATTATTATTGTGGAGAATCTCCTAGGGAGAAAAAATGGATTGCACCTTTCCGTTAATCAGCGCAGTTGAGTTTGTTTTAGGCATCGTGCACCCATACCTGTTTAGTTTTTCAGAATATTTTCTTCACATGCACTGTATAGTAACTAAAAGGAAAGAGTTAAACAGAAAATAATATTATCTGAAAATGTTATAAATAAAATAGAAAATAATATAGGGATTGAGATATAGAGGATAACAGAATATAAGAATGGCAATAATCTGCTAGGACAGTCCACAACTGCCATTAAAAAAAATAAACAACAAACAACTTAAACGTCCCATACAATAATACAGAAAAAGAGAGCAATGTGTTTATGCCATCATCAATGGTGCCACAGTATAGCCATGTCACTGAGAAAAGCAGTGCTTGTAGATCTCTATATAAACCACAGCATGCCTCACCTTTGTCACTGATACATTTTGAAATGTCTGGCTGGGGATACGGAAAGGACAATGGTAAGTCTCCATCAGTTTTTTATTCAATGTGTATTTACTTGATTTGGACTTATGTGGGAAGGAATTTATAAATGGATGAATTAAAGATAGTGTCAGGAAACACAATCGTAATTTTGTGACCTTGCCATACACATAGACAAAACTCCACGATGCATTCATACAAACATTTTATATACATTCCTCAAGTGCTGAATATAATCTCACACTTTTCTGTAATAGCTTCACGAGGATTATTTTGTTCAGGGACATCTATGGTAAATTGTGTTTTGAATGATATTGTACTAAGCAGATTTTTTTTATATCCCACCATTTATCACTGCAGGACCGAACACATGGCAAGGGGAGTTTCCAGTAGCCAATGGACCGCGGCAGTCTCCCATTGACATTGTGACTGGCGAGGCTCAGTATGACCCTGAGCTCAAGCCTCTCATAGTGTGTTATGATCCATCAGACTCACGGGACATCATCAACAGTGGCCACTCTGTCCAGGTCACTTTTGCAGACGAGGAGGACACATCAAGTTAGTGTATAGTTTTTTTTTTTTTTACAGTAGTAACAATGTTCTGTTGAATAAGCTCATTTAACCATTACTGTTTAAATATCATCTTAAGTCTTGCATTGTTAATTTCAATGAATACTTAATACATATTGCATATTGTATCAGACTGAGACATAATACTGAAGTCAATAAATATCTTTAAATTAGTAATAATTTACCACAATTTATATATATATATTCTGGAGATGAGTCATGTCTGATGTATCCACTGACTTTGTAGTCATTTTCACCAACACTCAAATTTCCTAATGGTAAACAGTAATGTGCTGTACTGTTGCAGAGACACACTGTTTTTGGGTAAACATCTCAACATCGTGTGCAGGTTAATCAGTAGTTAATATTCCAGAAAGGGCATTCTCTGTAAGATCATCATAGAGGATGACAGATAGACATGCTAAATGGTCCCTCCCATTGCATGGGACATCCCACAGTCATTTTATTCCAACCTTCTTTGAGATTCATCTCATTGTAAATCAAAATCTGACATTGTGTGTGCCTTCTCCATTATAAGCTCTGACAGATGGGCCCATAACTGGCACCTACAGACTTAAACAGTTCCATTTTCACTGGGGATCTGCGGATGATAAGGGCTCTGAACACACTGTTGATGGAAAACTGTACCCTGCTGAAGTATGTACCCTTCATATAGCATTACTGGCCTTTTCTTTTTTTTCCATGTAGTAGATACCGGTATATGCAAGTTTTAGAAACAATATACAGGTACTGTTGAAGAATATGTGTTTTGCTATGACTGAAAGTGTTGCTTGTTTTCATGTTGTACAGCTTCATCTAGTTCACTGGAATACTGCATACCCCAACTTTGGAGAATCTGTGAGCAAATCTGATGGACTCGCTGTGGTTGGGGTCTTCTTGGAGGTCAACATACGAAAACCTTTAATTGTTTTGTGATATAACAGTGGCATGAAGAACATCTCTCATGTGTTTTAAAGATTTATTATTCCTATATTTTACATTTAACAGCTTGGTGATGAAAATCCTCAACTCCAGAAGTTTCTTGATGCACTGGATGCCATTAAAACAAAGGCAAGTTCTCTTCAAATATAAAGGACTCATTTTGTGGATTTTGAGATCCGTTAACTCATAATGTTTCCCTAATTTTCCTTCCAGGGAACTCAGGATTCATTTAAAGACTTTGACCCCACAAGGCTGCTGCCTAGCACTCTGGAATATTGGACATACGATGGCTCGCTGACCACACCCCCACTCTATGAGAGTGTCACATGGATTGTTTGCAAGAAGTCAATCAGTGTTAGCTCTGCACAGGTCCTGTTCATTAAAGTCCGACTCATATTCATAGTGGAACAGTGCTAACTACTCTACTCTTCATATACTGTTAATAATATAATAAATATAATGACCACTCAGAGGTAAATTGAATAATATTAAATTTATAAGTCCAGTACTCCCTATTAATGAGTAGAATGTTAGAAAAAAGTGAACAGTCAGTTCTCACAGTTCAGTTGATGTTATATTTGGGAAAATTGAGAAACTGCAAAAATTTGAGTTTCTTTGATACATTCTGATGGTTAAATGACTGGGTCTGTTCATGTTCAAAACAACAGGTCTTGTGATGGCTGTCGGATAAAATTATCCAACGGGTTCGTCTACATCCAACATAGACCATGAATGTTTAAATGGAGTATTAAATATAAACAGGAACAAAGCAATAATTGTGTTTTTAGTTTGTTCATTATTGTAGCTTATATCAGCATACATACTTAAAATAGTTCTATACAGAAAAGCATTGAACTTAAGGATTGACGTTTTCTTGCCACTGCCGCAATTATATCTCGGTCCCCCTTAATTTTATATTGATTTTATTGTCTTTTATGGAAAACAGATGGAGAAATTCCGTGGTCTCTTCTTCACTGCAGAGGAAGACCCCGATTTCCAAATGGTGAATAACTATCGACCACCACAGCCTCTGAAAGATCGTACAGTCCGCACATCCTCTGAATAAGCTCATTCTGGATCAACTTATACCCAAACATCCATTGCTTTGTTTTGTTTTTACATTATTATATTATCATCTTATATTGACATATAGTCACAGAAAAATAATATGATTTGTATATTTTTCTTTTGATGTCGAAACATACATATATGTAAATCACAACTTCAACTCTGTTGCGCAAAATTATTAAAAGGGCAGTTTTTCAGGAAAGTTGTCCATCTGTTATGGTGTAATTTCTCTCTACCTGCTGAAGAACAACTCTTTCATGCAATATATACAGCAAACCTTTGCTTACACAGTATTACTATCTCTACTACCGGTACTCACTGAAATAAGAGAATGAAATACTCAAAACAAGTATTGCAGGCATTATTTTTTTTATGGAGAACCCTAAAATGGACTGATCTTTGTGTGAAATCTTGTGGTATATATTCTCTCTATGATTCCCAAAAGATCTGTACTGACTACAGAACTGCTACTGAGTAGTCCAAAGGAAGGGCTAGTTTTTTAAAAAAGAAAAGAAAAATAATAGGGAGGGCTTGTAATGTTCATGATGGTGATGGTGCAGATCTGTGCTTTTGAGAGTCATGCATTTAAATGTCATATCACGCTCTCACGCCAGAGTACACATTTCTCACGCTGTCGGATTTTTCTCATGTCCTATTTTTTAACCAGCATGAGCCGTGACACTACACTGTCACAGTGTAGGCTATTGTGTTTCATTAACAGTGATGTCATGAGTGCTTAAGATATTTCTATGCCATTGCTTATCGGTGCAGACAGTGCCAGTGATAATGTATCCACCAAATGTAAGCATTTGCATTCTTTTTTTTACTGGCTGTAAAACATCAGCTGATCAGTGGTGCAAATTTGTACATGTCCTACTCAGAAATGTCAAGCTCTGATTCAAAAATGTCAAGAAATCGATGACTCCGGGGCCGCAAAATATGCAAGTAAGTTCAAGAAAGAATGGAGTTAAAAATATCCATCTATCACATCCATCCCAGAAGATAAGATTTATATGCAACATTTGCAATGGAACGTTGCAGCCACCAAGGGGAGGCAGACATCAAGAGGCATGTCAACACAAGCCCAGATCAAGGCTGAAAAGTCACATTTCTCAGAAATCCATTTCTGCAATGTCTTCCAATCAGAAATCTGACACAAAAGCCAATTGCTACACTACCCTACGGGGGGTAACTGCAACCATTCTGTGACATGTCCACTCAGAAGGGGACACGGCAAGGCTTTCTCAGGCCAGCCGAAAGACATAGATCCTCTAGCATGTCCTGGGTTGACCCCCACAGTCTCTTCCCAGTTGGCTCAATGATAATCTATATTAAAGGATTTCGAAGAGACGACAATTGAAACCTAAAACAACTGGAAAAAAAGGTTGCAATATTTGTGTGTGTGTGTGCGTGCGTGCATGTGTGTGTGCGTGCGTGCGTGCGTGTGTGTGTGTGCGTGTGTGTGCGTGTGTGTGTGCGTGCGTGCGTGCGTGCGTGCGTGTGTGTGTGTGTTGCTTTTTCTTCTTGTCCCACAGAAACTGAAGCTTGTTAGACAGCTAATCACACAGCTTTAAAAATGACTTACATTATCAAAGCTATTTATATTTTGATTATTTCCCTCCTTGAAGAGCACACTCTTCACACAGTGGCACACTGTGAGCCACTTTCCTGGGGCTACCACTTTCAACGTTTTTAAAATCTAAAAAAGCCGATTTGTCATAAACCTTTTCGAGCTACATTGAAATTCTCTTGGGTTGAGCAGCTGTAAATCAAATAAGTCTTCTTTTAATAGCTCAGGATAGCTTAGTGTAGTCTGATATGCAGTAATTGTAAATACAGTGATACCTCTACTAACAAATTTAATCAGTTCTGAGGGCAAGCTCATAAGCCGAAAGGTTTGTTAGATGAAACAATTATCCCCATCAGAAATAACAGAAAACCAATTAATCCATTCCAATCCCCTCCCAAACTCATACAACCTGCCACAAACATGTGTATTTGACCTATATTAAAGATAAACATAAAAAACTAAATATTTCATAATAATAATACATGTACATGAACATGAATAATAATTAATAATAAATTGTAATGAAACAAGAACAAACAAGTCAACTGATCCTTCTGATCACCGACTGCGGCGAAGATGTCACATGGGCAGACAGGAGGTGGTGCGTAACAGAGGAGGAGGAGGAGGAGGAGAATTTTGTGCGTGTGCACTCTACAAATACCAGCAAGGAAAGGCTCGTGGTGAGCTCCCACAAGGCCAGTGCTTCTCAAATAGTGGTGCCTGCCTCCCAATGGGGGCGCGGTGTGATGCCAGGGGGATGACCCTGGGGAACATTCTTTTGTGCCATACTATACTAGAATTAAGTGTAATTGCGCATCCACTCCAGTAGTTGGCAATGGCGCTCTCATTGTTTGAGTAATGGTGTAGGGAAACGCACCGAGCAAACGATATGAAGTACAGTAAACACTATTTACAGTCATGCACGGGAGCTCGTAAAGTGAATTTTTGCTCGTTGGAAGGAGCAGATTTTTGGTGGGTTCAAACCTTGTATCATTGAAAAGTTGTTAGAAGGGACAGTTAGATGAGGTACCACTGTAATTTAGTACAATCAGCTCAAGTTCCAGGTGCTGCACATTTCATTATGGTTTACAGAGCTAGTTTGTAAATGGCTGGCAACAGTTCTTGGTTTTTATTTAGATGGGCTATAAGATTGTCTTCAATTGTGGAGAAATCTCTTGAAGGCTTCCCTCTCATTCTGCATTAGCAGTTGCCAGGATAAATTAGGTCATATTTTCAATGTTCTTTTTTCCTCGCAGTCTCAAAGTAGTAATGAGAGGTACAGTCATTATGTGTCATCAAACATTCGCAGGATGCTCACATTTCCAGCATAATTTAGCGTTATAAATTTAAGGTGGTGAGTAAACCTCACACAAATTTATTTACATCTGATTGCACAGAAACTTGATTTTATGCTTATCTGTATAATTATATTGGTATAGAAATAATGCTGCATGGTTTCAAAATGAGAATGAATGTCATCACCACAGAAAAAGTACAAACAATATGTAGTCTATGGAACTGTTTCCTAAAACAGGGAATCTGTTGAAAATGGCAGTTTCAATCTGTGAGTCTGCTTTGTCTAGCATTTCATGCAAATTTATTTTAATGCCATGACTAAAGAGTTGAACAGCCTTATGCCGGAGGTAAACTAAGCACCATCCACATAGCTGGACACTATCACAGCCAATCAGGGTGGAAGATACAGGGTTGTTAAAAAATGGTTCCACTCTAGTGGAGTTTGCATGTTGTCCCCGTGCTCGTGTGGGTTTCCTCCGGGTGCTCCGGTTTCCTCCCACAATCCAAAGACATGCACTGTAGGTTAATTGGCCGTTCTAAATTAGGGACTACAGATGGAAACTAGCTATAAGCTATAATCTGGTACAGTACATCTCTGTCTCTATGAGCTTAATGTTCCTGTACATTGTCCCTTAAATAAATAAATAAATAAATAAAATAGTAAACTGAATATACTTTACAATTTCCCCTGTAACAGACAAAGCCTCATAACATTCATATTTTCTGTGGTCAATGTAAACACTGTCGGAAAGATTGACATGTACAATCGCCACTGGTTTGGTAAATATTTTGTCACTCTCAATAGTATTCCTTCACTTCGCACCTTTTATCATTGCAGTCAATGGGTTGTGAGAGGACACATTTTTAAATATGGCCCAAGTGGTTTTCAAGCGTATGTGCACTGACATTATCCAAGCTGCCATATTGAGCAGCAACTGATGAAAAATGAAAAATTTATATTGTAGGGCAGGGGTCACCAACCTTTTTGAAACTGAGAGCTACTTCTTGGCTACCAATTAATGTGAAGGGCTACCAGGTCAATACACACCTCTGAAATTACAAATTTGGCTCAAATGACCTTTAATTGTGTTACTAATAATAATTAATGATATTCATCTATGTGAAGATTTTGATTTGATTTAAAAATACAGTATATTCAGAACAATTAGATGCAGTTCAATGGAGAGTGGCACTATGGCGCTGTGGGCCTGTCCTAACAGGTCCGCGGGCAACTTATATTGTCCTTGCGGGCTACCTGGTGCCCACGGGCACCACGTTGGTGATCCCTGTTGTAGGGCATGAATGACTCTCCATAAATATCTGTATATCTGTATATTTATATTGTAGTGTGTAGTTTCCTAGTTAATGTATTTGGAATACATTGAGCCACATAAAGGATTCTCTGATCCAGCATTTGGACATTTCTAGCATTTATTTGAACATTACCACTCTTCTTTGAACCTTCAATGATCCACAACAGAAGTGCGACCACCCTGATGCATAAAATCTGGAGGAAAAGACAATGATATTGGCTATAGTTTGCCACTATCAACAAGATGATGTTCTGGCTGCTGTTTTGCCCAAAAGCTTTCATTGGTTCTTGGATTAACACCATCACATCCTATCCCAGTCATCCTCTTTCCATCATGCCCCTCACGCTTTTCACAGTGATCACATCCATATCTTGCCATAAACTGCTTTCTATTTTTTTATGTAAGCCCCAGCAGGGGCATCACAAACAGCAGATGCCATGGTTACATTAAATAGCTTTCCTTCCCATTTGAGTCCGTTCTCCATGAGTTCTTTCAAATCACTAACAAACTGTCCAAGGTAATCTAGGTTTGTGGGTTTTCCCTCACCAGCAGTTAAGACCACTTCAAATACTGTATGAGGTTTAAGATATGCAATGTAACAAAGTATTGGCTATGAAGACGACCGTGTACTATTGTACAAAGGAAAACCATCAGTGTTCCAAACAAGACTCAGCATGCCAAGACCGGAAACAACAGCCTCTGGATAACAAGACAAATAGAAACAAAGTTGTTTTGAAATGAAAATAATAATACTGATGCTCTGAAACTGAACTAACAAATTCCTTCAGGTTTTCCCTCTCCATGCTCTTTAGGCTTTTATTGCTCTTGCATAATATTTTATTGAGGTCTGCAGTAATGGATGCTTTGTGTCAATTTGTACTGTATTCATCCTGGAACTGTATGTAGCTTCCCTCAAATCAGTCCACAGATACCTTTATGATTCTTTGGTTGTCAGGGTCGTAAGTCCATAGTATCATTTACATTGGTTTCCTCATCACTATCCCAGTCAGCCTCCACCCGTGTAAATTTCCCTCCCATTTCATTTAGCCTGTCAACTGTAAATTTATTTTCACTGTCATCAGAAATGCCAAAAGTGCACAAAAATAGATTTTTCTTATTTTTTTTCCATTTTTTTTTTTCACTTTTTGCTATTTTTTTATTTAAAAAACGTTTGGCATTTCACCTGATGTTGATTAGCGCATCGCCCATCCCAGGTTTACAATATGGCAACATGAGGACAGCAGGGGCAGCCGAAACAAAAATAATGTTTTCCTATTTTTTTTATAATTTTTTTTTTTTTTTTTCAATTGAAAAAGTTTTGATTTTTTCCAAAAACAAATCAGCACAGTGTTCCACCCCATTGCACGTTGTGGCAAAATAAAGAGTGAATCCGCAAAGTCATTCAGGCTGTATCTCAACAACGCTGACATTTTGGCCATATTTTTTTGCTTTTTTTTAAAACAAAAGTTTCAATTTTCTCCAAAAACTAATCAACTAATCCCACCTCAATGCATTATGTGACAAAATTTGGAGAGAATCTGTGCAGTGGTTCAGATGGTATCACAACGCTGATGCTACAACCAGCAGAGCCGCATGGTTTCAAATGCTAATCCATAAATCCCCCCAACATATACTATCTTCTTCTTCTTCTTCTTCTTCTTCTTTTCCTTTCGGCTTTTCCCTTCAGGGGTTGCCACAGCAAACTATCCGCCTCGATCTCACCCTATCCTCTGTATCTTCTACTCTTACTCCAGCTACCTTCATGTCCTCCTTCACCACATCCATAAATCTTCTATTTGGTCTTCCTCTAGGCCTTCTGCCTGGTAGTTCCAACCTCAGCATCCTACTACCAATATATCCCTCCTCTGTACATGTCCAAACCATCTCAATCTAGCCTCTCTGACTTTGTCTTCAAAACCTCTAAGATGTACTGTCCCTGTGATGTACTCATTCCTGATCCTATCCATCCTCGTTCCTCCCAGAGAGAACCTCAACATTTTCATCTCTGCTACCTCCAGCTCTGCCTCCTGTCTTTTCCCCAGGGCCACTGTTTCTAAACCATACAAAATCGATGGTCTCATCACTCACTGTCTTGTACACTTTTCCTTTCATTCTTACCAATACCTTCCTATCACACATCACCAGATACTTTTCTCCAAGCATTCCAACCTGCCTGCACACACTTCTTCACCTCTCTTCCACACTCTCCATTTCTCTGGATTTTGAGCCCAAGTACTTAAAATCCTCCACCTTCTTTATCTCTGTTCCCTGTAACCTCACCGTTCCTCTTGGGTCCTTGTCGTTCACACCCATGTATTCTCAGTAGAGGCTAACCTTCATTCCTCTCCTTTCCAGGGCATACCTCCACCTCTCTAGATTTTCCTGCACTTGTTCGCTGCTCTCACTACAGATCACAATGTCATCTGCAAACATCATAGTCCATGGAGATTCTTGTCTCACCTCGCCTGTCAGCTTGTCCATCACCATAGCAAACAAGAAGGGGCTCAGAGCTGACCCTTGATGTAGTCCCACCTCCACCTTGAACTCTTCTGTCACACCGACAGCACACCTCACCACTGTCATACATATCTCATACATGTCCTGCACCACTCTAACATACTTCTCTGCCACTCCAGACTTCCTCATGCAATACCACAGTTCCTCTCTCGGCACCCTGTCATATGCTTTCTCCAGATCCACCAAGGCACAATGCAGCTCCTTCTGACCTTCTCTGTACTTCTCTATTAACATCCTCAAAGCAAACACTGCATCTGTGGTGCTCTTTCTTGGCATGAAACCAAACTGTTGTTCACAAATGCTGACCTCTGCCCTTAGTCTAGCTTCCACTATTCTTTCCCATAACTTCATCATATGGCTCATCAACTTTATCCCTCTGTAGTTGCCACAACTTTGCACGTCTTCCTTGTTCTTAAAAATGGGCACCAGCACACTTCTCCATTCCTCTGGCATCATCTCCCTGCATGTTCTTGTCAGAAAATCTACTGCTACCTCTCCTAGACACTTCCATACCTCCACAGGTATGTCATTAGGACCAACTGCCTTTCCACTCTTCATCCTCTTCAATGCCCTCCTCATTTCACCTTTACTAATCTTTGATAATTCCTGGTCTTTCACAGTTACCTCTTCTACTCTTTTTTGTCTCTCATTTTCCTCATTCATCAGCTCTTCAAAGTGCTCTTTCCATCTTCCCAGCACACTTCTGTCTGTCTTCCTTTCGGCTTTTTCCCTTTTACTCGGGAGTCGTCACAGCGAATCATCTGATTCGCACGTTTGATTTGGCAGAGGTTTTTACGTCGGATGCCCTTCCTGTCACAACCCTTTAGCAAGGGACAGAAACACGCTGACGGCTTTGCAGCCTACTCTTTACAAAAGTCAGCAATGGTTCTTTTACATGCCTCTCACCATAGACAGTGAGAGACATGGCCCGCCTTTGATAACCCAGTTAGCTGCACTGGGGGGGACAGTGACAACCTTGCGGAGAGTGGGACTCGAACCCTCAACTTTTGGATCAGCGATCCAGTGCCCTATACCACTAGACCACCACTGGTTCCCAGCACACTTCTGTCATCAGTCAATATATTTCCCACTCTGTCCTTAATCACTCTAACTAGCTGCTGTCCTTCCCATCCCTATTTTTCTTCTGTGCCAACCTGTATAAATCGTTTTCTCCATCCTTACTATCCAACCTAGCATACAAGTCATTATACACCCTCTGTTTGGCCTTTGACACCGCTACCTTCACCTTATGCTGTGTCTCCCTGTACTCCCATTTAGTCTCTTCGGCCCTCTCTATGTCCCACTTCTTCTTAGCTAACCTCTCCTTTTGTACACACTCCTGCACTTCCTCATTCCACCACCAGGTCTCCTTATCTCCTCTCCTTCCAGATGACACTCCAAGTATTCTTCTACCTGTCTCCCTGATCACATCAGCTGTAGTTTTCCAGTCATCTGGAAGCACTTCCTGACCGCCCAAAACCTGTTTCTACTCCTCCTTGAAGACAACACAACACTTCCTTTTTCAGCTTCCACCACTTTGTCTTCTGCTCTGCCTTTGCCTTCTTCACCTTTCTTACCATCAGCATCAACCTGCACACCACCATCCTATGCTGTTTGGCAACACTCTCACCCGCTACTACTTTGCAGTCACTGACTTCCTTCAAATTACATCGCCTACACAAGATGTAGTCTACCTGTGTGCTCCTACCTCCACTTTTATAAGTCACCCTATGCTCTTCTCTCTTCTGGAAGAAAGTATTTACCACAGCCATTTCCATCCTTTTTGCAAAATCTATCAACATCTGTCCTTCTGTGTTCCTGTTCTGGATACCAAACCTGCCCATCACTTCCTCGTCCCTTCTGTTGCCTGGACCAACATGTCCATTGAAGTCTGCACCAATGACCACTCTTTCACCTCTGGGGGTACTCCGCATCACTTCATCTAACTCACTCCAGAATCTCTCCTTCTTTTCTAGCTCACATCCTGCCTGTGGGGCATAAGCACTAATAATATTGAACATCACGCCTTCAATTTCTAACTTGAGACTCATCACTCTGTCTGACACTCTTTTCACTTCTAGAACATTCCTGACAAACTCCTCCTTCAAGACGACTCCTACTCCATTTCTCTTCCCATCCACACCATGATAAAACAGCTTAAACCCTGATCATAAGCTTCTATCCTTGCTACCTTTCCACCTGGTCTCCTGAACACACAGTATGTCCACCTTCCTCCTCTGCAGCATGTCAGCCAGCTCTCTACCTTTTCCTGTCATAGTTCCAACATTCAAAGTCCCTACTCTCAATCCTAAACTCATGCTTTTCCTCTTCTCTCTCTGCCTATGGACACGCCTCCCGCCTCTCCTTCTTTGACCAACAGTAGTCCAATTTCCACCAGCACCCTGTTGGTTAACAGCACTGATGGCGGTCTTTGTTAACTCAGGCCTCAACTGATCCAGTCTGAAATTTGTCTTTATGGGTTGCATTTTATATTCTGGCAAAAGGTTGTGACCCTCTGCATTTATCTGGGCTTGGGACCAGCGTGAAGGCAGGCACTGGTTTGTGCCCCCCCCCCCCCCCCCTCAAGGCTGCATTCCCCCCCATATATACTATGTGGGAGCTAAATATACAATTTTCTATATAAGAACCTTTATTCTAGATATTTTATGTTTATGCAAGCCAATATATTTTTTTATTTGTTTCACATTATAAATCAAACAGGGATTATAAGATTGGGCTGATTAAAAACTTTGGCGATAATATTTTTTAAAGGGTAATTATTGGGTTAAAATTATATATTCTTTGCTTTAATTGTTACATTTATTTTTGTAATGAGTTAATAGCAGTGATTATGTTCCAATTTAGTGCAAAACAATATTACAACCAAACATTTTAAAATAAAGCTGGATTTTTAGACATAAGACAAAAACAAAACTATTGGAAAAGAGGGCAGGTACGTTTTGTACATAACTAATTAATTAAATGTGATATTAAACATTTAATCTATCAAGCTTTAAGTAGAATGTGAAATATTTAAAAATGTGAATATCAAGGATCACCAAACTAAACCATGCAGGTAAGTTATTCTGTTACTATGACGATACAAAAGCAGGTGGCTTATGTTGCGCATTTTACTGTGAGAATCAGTCAATAAATAAAATGTATTTGTTTTTTTACACATAAAAACAATCAATGTATAATTTTTTTTAAATAAAAACACCTGCAGATTATCATTGAGGCCACTATATTCAGTATCAAACAAAGTAAATTAATCATTATTCTTCTAAACAAACAAGAAATGAACTCCGTAAAAACCTTAAAAATATTTTATTGGAAATAAACAAATACCAGAGGGGACTCAAGGCAAATGTCCTCACTGTGAAAATATGCTTTTCATGAGGATTGTTCCTCACGTAGAAATGATGTTTTTCATAGTTTTTCATACTTTGTTAACCTTTGCACGTTAAGAAACCCTAAACATGAAGAAATTATAAAGGTTTTATTATCATACAGAAAATGCTCGTTTTTGATTCTGGGAGACATGATAAATTTAGCATGTGGGTAGCAGCAAATTCCTAACATTTATAATGGACTAGAAACACTTTCCACCTGATGTAGGAACTTTGATATACAGTATTCCTTTTAGTAGTCTTGGGTAATGCGATTACAATAAAATAAGGCAAAAAAAAGAGGTTATTTCCTCAAATTCAGATTTTCTGCATGACTGCATGAGGAAAAATAAATATCCTAATGGTAAAGAGTATATTTTCATACAGAGGATATTTGCCTGAAGCCACACCCCTCCCCTTCCCCTCCCCCTTATAAATTTATCAGAGGAATAGTGGGCCAAATAGGCCTAGTAGGGCATAATGTTAAAGAATCAAAATAGGGCATAAACCTATAGGCATATCAGTGAAAGCTAACAATCATAGTACAATAATGGATTGTAGATTAAATAGCTCTACGAGACATTGAACAACAGGGATGTGATTGACAGTTTTAAAAAAATGAAAATGGGGAATAAACAGAATAATAAGAAATAAGCATGTCATTTAAAGAAATATTCTTTCAGGAAAAAACTCATTTTAGTTAAAAAAATTTGAAAAATCACATCACTGAACAATTACCTACCAGGCTATGCAGAATTTTATTTTAGGATTAAAAAAATTAATGAAGCTATATGAATCATTACAGGTACGAAATGACTTGCTTCCCTATTTAGGGCCTAGACTCTGTAGATCTATACACACTTTTGCGACTGTGTGGAACATAATGTCATATGCTATCAAACTGGAAAGTTCACCAGCGATAACAGATATATACAGAAGCATCATATATTAAATCAGAATTTAGCACTCCACTTTAATGTTTGTCCATTATGCTAAACATGCCGTCAGCATGTTTCTGTCCCTTGCTAAAAGGGTTGTGACAGGACGGGCATCCGACATAAAAACCTATATGTCAAATCAAATGTGTGAATCAGATGATTTGCTGTGGCGACTTCGAGAAATGTAAAAAGCTGAAAGAAAGAAAAATAAAATATGACATCAATACACAGTTTTACAGAAACTAAGTATTCACACAGCCCAAACATTATAAACTGTTTGCAAACAAAAAAATGCCAAACAAAAAAAAACAAAATTTTTTTTTTAATTTTTTTCTTTTTTTTTATGCTGCCCACAAGTGAACTAAATAGCTGTGCGGATACATAGTATTAAGTTGCACAAAGATTGACGAATCATTTACTTGAGAAGAAATTTGTTATTGGCTGCACTTCACACATAAGCACAAAAATATCAATTTGGATTCAAGTCTTGCAAGTTACAATGCACTACATGTACAAGAATTGAAGAAGCATCACCATATATTGCACCAAAGACTGAAGGAAAAGTCGAACAACTAAAGGACAAGAAGGGCCCTGAAAAGTCTGTTGTGGACTTGTTAAACGGCCCGGACCCAGGTAAACCCAGGTCAACAAATTTTCAGTGAACATTTAGATGGTGTTTGTGAACATTCAGTTCTGGCTCGGTTGAGTTAGGGCTGTATGTAACTGAGTCTTTATCCCTTGCAACTAGTTGGACAGTCTTGAGAAGTTCTGGCTTTTGCTTTAAACAGCATATTTTACTTCCAGTCATTCACTTTTCGGTGATAATCTTCAGTGAAAGTCTTTGAACAAGAAAGATAATTCTCATGCACACAAGCATGATCTTTCTTGTTCGAAGATTTTGTTTATAGCTAAGAAAAAAATACGAACAAGAAAATATTGGTGATTGCCAGAAAAGTGCATGATTGAGACTTAACAAAATTTCTGCATAAGACCAGTTCATGAATGAGGCCGAGTGTGTAGATCAATAAGTAGGTTACTGACGTTATACAGGGTGATATCATAGAGAGGGACAAGAAAGAGTGGGCAAATCATGTGTTAGGATATTGTAACAGAAAGACAGAGGGACGTTAAATGAGGCCTCTGATCGGGCAGGGCCTTACATGAAACATCCCACAAGCATGCATGTCACAAACGTCCTGTAGTAAAACATCACTGCATCACCAAATGCCTCTGGTGATTGGTTTGATTTCATCTGGAGGGTTACATGCTTATTCTGCACATTTGCTGGAAAACCACACTGCGCACCATTACTGCACTTAACTGTTTATTTTATTTTCAGACTATGTATTTCACCGTAACTATGTATTTCCTGAAATTAAAGGGTTAAACAGCAAATATAGTGTGTATTAGTGAATTAATAGTGAATTTCTCCATTGTGAGATTAATAAAGCTGTATCTTATCTTATCTTATCTTATCTTATATGGGTATTGGGATAAAAAGGACAACAGAATGTAAGTGCATTTAAACGTCCCGAGATGACCAACTGTAAAAGCATATAGAGAAAGAAAGCAATGTGTTTATGTCATCACCAACTGCGCCACAAAATAGACATGTCACTGAGAGAAACTTTGTTTCGAGATCGCTATATAAACCACAGTGTGTCTCTACTTGGTCACTGGTAAATTTTGGCAATGTCTGGCTGGGGATATGGAGCGAATAACGGTAAGTCTCTATCAGCTTTTTATACCATGTGTATTTACTACCTGATTGAACTTAACATATGTGTCAGGTAATAATAAATAACTGGATGAATGTAAGATTCCTAAATCACTAACAGCAAGCGCATAATGATTCTGTGACCTTGCTCAGAAAACCTCTGATGCATTCACACAAACATTATTGCAGTACTGTATACACCCTCACACCTTTTTGGAGGTGTAAAAATAACACTGCTGATTTCCATCAAGAGTCGGCTGCATAGCTGTCAGCATGTTTCAGCCCTGTGATGGCCTGGCAAGCTGTCCAGGGTGTGTACTCTGCCTTCTCCCTGCAACCCTAATTAGCACTAAGCAGTTGAGAAAATGAATGAATGAGCTTCACAAGGTTCACTTTGTCCAGAGATATCTGTTGGAAAATGTGATTTGAATGATATTGCACTCAACAGAGTTTTTTTTATATTCCCCCATTTATCACTGCAGGACCGAACACATGGCAAGGGGAGTTTCCAGTAGCCAATGGACCACGGCAGTCTCCCATTGACATTGTGACTGGCGAGGCTCAGTATGACCCTGAGCTCAAGCCGCTCATAGTGTGTTATGATCCATCAGACTCACGGGACATCATCAACAGTGGCCACTCTGTCCAGGTCACTTTTGCAGACGAGGAGGACACATCAAGTTAGTGCATCATTGTGTATACCCTAGCAACAAAAGAAATAGTAGCTCCGTAGTTGATAACACACAGTGGGCTATTGCCTTTTTTGTGACATCATCATCATCATGACAAAACACAGACAGGCACTAGCCATACAAATGGGACATCGCACAATAATTTTATTCCCGCTTTTAGTAATTTTATCCCAGATACTTCTTGTCATTGTAATCATAATCTGTAATTTGTGTGTGTGTGTGTGTGTGTGTGTGTGTGTGTGCTTTATCCGTTATAAGCTCTGACAGATGGGCCCATAACTGGCACCTACAGACTTAAACAGTTCCATTTTCACTGGGGATCTGCAGATGATAAGGGATCTGAACATACTGTTGATGGAAAACTGTACCCTGCTGAAGTATGTACCCTTCATATAGCATTACAGGCCTTTTCTTTTTTTTCCATGTAGTAGATACCGGTATATGCAAGTTTTAGAAACAATATACAGGTACTGTTGAAGAATATGTGTTTTGCTATGACTGAAAGTGTTGCTTGTTTTCATGTTGTATAGCTTCATCTAGTTCACTGGAATACTGCATACCCCAACTTTGGAGAAGCTGTGAGCAAATCTGATGGACTTGCTGTGGTTGGGGTCTTCTTGGAGGTCAACATACGAACACCTTTAATTGTTTTGTGATATAACAGTGGCATGAAGAACATCTCTCATGTGTTTTAAAGATTTATTATTCCTATATTTTACATTTAACAGATTGGTGATGAAAATCCTCAACTCCAGAAGTTTCTTGATGCACTGGATGCCATTAAAACAAAGGCCGGTTCTCTTCAAATATGAAGGACTAATTTATATCAATTAATTTTACAAATTAATAAGGCTTTTGAGCTTCGTTAATGAATAATGCTACTCTAATTTTCCTTCCAGGGAACTCAAGATTCATTTAAAGACTTTGACCCCACAAGGTTGCTGCCTAGCACTCTAGAATACTGGACATACGACGGCTCCCTGACCACACCCCCACTCTATGAGAGTGTCACATGGATTGTTTGCAAGAAGTCAATCAGTGTTAGCTCTGCACAGGTCCTGTTCATTAACATATTATTCAGAAGCCCTACTCATATTCATAGTGAAACAGTGCTAAGTACTCTACTCTTCATATAGCTTTAATACTCGATATACACTGATCAGCCATAACATTTAAATACTGTATAATGACAACTCACAGGTAAAATGCATAACATTCAACATGTAACTCCAGTGGTCCCGAATAACAAATATGTTGGCAAAAAGTGAGCAGTTCTCACAGTTTGTTGAAGCGGGAAAAATGAGCAACAATGGGAATTTCGAGTGCCTTTAATAAGGGCCACATTCTGACAGTTAAATGATTGGGTTGGTTCATGTTCAAAATATCAGGTCTTGTTATTGATGTAGGCTAAAATAATTATCCAAAGGTTTCACATTCTTCCAACAAATAACCATAAATATTTAAACGATGTATTAACATGAACAAGAACAAAGCATCAATTATGTGTTTCCTTCAGTGGATAACTTAGATTAGCATACATATTATAATAGTTTTATACAGAAATGAAGAAAAGTAAAGGGGAGGCTTACTTTTTCTTGTTCACTCTTAATTCCATATTGATTTTATTGGTTTTCTCTTTTATGGAAAACAGATGGAGAAATTCCGTGGTCTCTTCTTCACGGCAGAAGAAGACCCCGATAACCAAATGGTGAATAATTATCGACCACCACAGCCTCTGAAAGATCGTACAGTCCGCACATCCTCTGAATGAGCTCATTTGGGATAAATTTATACCAAGACATTGTTTTATAATTTTTATATTTACATGTATATAGTCACAGAAGAATAATTTGATTTGTATATTTTTCTTTTGATGTCGAAACATACATATATGTAAATCACAAGTTCAACTATTTTGCGCAAAAATATTAAAAGGGCAGTTTTTCAGGAATGTAGTCCATCTGTTATGGTGTAATTTCTCTCTACCTGCCAAAGTCATGCACATAGGGATTTTGAATGTTCAGAACTATGACAGGAAAAGGTAGAGCTGGCTGACATGATGCAGAGGAGGCAGGTGGACATACTGTGTGTTCGGGAGACCAAGTGGAAAGGTAGTAGCAAGGCTAGAAGCTTGGGAGCAGGGTTTAAGCTGTTTTTTTCATGGTGTGAATGGGAAGAGAAATGGAGTAGGAGTCATCTTAGAGGAGTTTCTCAGGAATGTTCTAGAAGTGAAAAGTGTCGGACAGTGATGAGTCTCAAGTTAGAAATTGAAGGTGTGATGTTCAATGTTGTTAGTGCTTATGCCCCACAGGCAGGATGTGAGCTAGAAGAGAAGGAGAGATTCTGGAGTGAGTTAGATGAAGTGATACAGAGTACCCCCAGAGGTGAACGAGTGGTCATTGGGGCAGACTTCAATGGACATGTTGGTGCAGGCAACAGAGGGGACGAGGAAGTGATGGGCAGGTTTGGTATCCAGGACAGGAACACAGAAGGACAAATGTTGATCAATTTTACAAAAAGGATGGAAATGGCTGTGGTGAATAATTTCTTCCAGAAGAGAGAGGAGCATAGGGTGACTTATAAAAGTGGAGGTAGGAGCACACAGGTAGACTACATCTTGTGTAGGCGATGTAATTTGAAGGAAGTCAGTGACTGCAAAGTAGTAGCGGGTGAGAGTGTTGCCAAACAGCATAGGATGGTGGTGTGCAGGTTGATGCTGATGATAAGGTGAAGAAGGCAAAGGCAGAGCAGAAGACAAAGTGGTGGAAGCTGAAAAAGGAAGAGTGTCGTGTTGTCTTCAAGGAGGAGTAGAAATTGGTTCTGGGCGGTCAGGAAGTGCTTCCAGATGACTGGAAAACTACAGCGAATGTGATCAGGGAGACAGGTAGGAGAGTACTTGGCGTGTCCTCTGGAAGGAAAGTAGATAAGGAGACTTGGTGGTGGAATGAGGAAGTGCAGGAGTGTGTACAAAAGGAGAGGTTAGCTAAGAAGAAGTGGGACATAGAGAGGACCGAAGAGAGTAAGCAGGAGTACAGGGAGAGACAGCGTAAGGCGAAGGTAGCGATGTCAAATTCCAAACAGGGGGCGTATGATGACTTGTATGCTAGATTGGAAAGTAAGGTGGGAGAAAATGATTTATACAGGTTGGCACAGCAGAGAAATAAGGATGGGAAGGACGTGCAGCAAGTTAGAGTGATTACGGACAGAGAGAGAAATGTATTGACTGATGACAGAAGTGTGCTGGGAAGATGGAAAGAGTACTTTGAAGAGCTGATGAATGAGGAAAATGACAGAAAAAAGAGAAGAGGTGACTGTTGAGGACCAGGAAGTTGCAAAGATTAGTAAGGGTGAAGTGAGGAGGGCATTGAAGGGGATGAAGAGTGGAAAGGCAGTTGGTCCAAATGACATACCTGTGGAGGTATGGAAGTGTCTAGTAGAGGTAGCAGTAGATTTTCTGACAAGAACATGCAGGGAGAGGATGCCAGAGGAATGGAGAAGTGTGCTGGTGCCCATTTTTAAGAACGAGGGCAACGTGCAGAGTTGTGACAACTATAGAGGGATAAAGTTGATGAGCCATACAATGAAGTTATGGGAAAGAATAGTGGAAGCTAGACTATGGGCAGAGGTCAGCATTTGTGAACAGTTTGGTTTCATGCCTAGAAAGAGCACCACAGAGTCAGTGTTTGCCTTGAGGATGTTAATAGAGAAGTACAGAGAAGGTCAGAAGGAGCTGCATTGTGCCTTTGTGGATCTGGAGAAAGCATATGATAGGGTGCCGAGAAAGGAACTGTGGTATTGCATGAGGAATTCTGGAGTGACAGAGAAGTATGTTAGAGTGGTGCAGGACATGTATGAGAGATGTAAGACAGTGGTGAGTTGTGCTGTCGGTGTGACAGAAGAGTTCAAGGTGGAGGTAGGACTACATGAAGGGTCAGCTCTGAGCCCCTTCTTGTTTGCTCTGATGATGGACAGGCTGACAGGCGAGGTGAGACAAGAATCTCCATGGACTATGGTGTATGCAGATGACATTGTGATCTGTAGTGAGAGCAGTACTTAGGCTCAACAATCCAGAGCAATGGAGAGTGTGGAAGAGAGGTGAAGAAGCGTGTGCAGGCAGGTTGGAATCCTTGGAGAAAAATATCCAGTGATGTGTGATAGGAAGGTATCGGCAAGAATGAAAGTTAAAGTACAAGACGGTGATGAGGCCAGCAATGTTGTATGGTTTAGAAACAGTGGCCCTGGGGGAAAGACAGGAGGCAGAGTTGGAGGTAGCAGAGATGAAAATGTTGAGATTCTCTGGGAGTAACGAGGATGGATAGGATCAGGAATGAACACATCAGAGGGACAGCACATGTAAGATGTTTTGGAGACAAAGTCAGAGAGGATAGATTGAGATGGTTTGGACATGTACAGAGGAGGGATAGTGAGTATATTGGTAGTAGAATGCTGAAGTTGGAACGACCAGGCAGAAGGCCTAGAGGAAGACCAAAGAGACAATTCATGGATGGGGTGAATCAGGACATGAATGCACTCATCAACTTTATCCCTCTGTAGTTTCTGTCTCAAGCACATCCCTCTGTCTCAAGCACACTGCTCAATTCTTCCGGCATTCTCTCACTCTCTAAGACCTTGTTGAATGTTCTTGTCAGAAAATCTACTGCTACCTCTCCTCGACACTTCCATACCTCCACCGGTATATCAGGACCAACTGCCTTTCCACTCTTCATCCTCTTCATGGCCTCCTCACTTCACCCTTTCTAATCTTTGCTACTTCCTGGTCCTCAACAGTCATCTCTTCTACTCTATTTTCTCTCTTATTTTCCTTTTTTTTTGTCCATTAACAAAGGATTACTTTTTTGTATGTACTAAAAATAAAGGAGAAGCAGAATGTAAAGCTCTGCAGGTGGAGGAATATCTATCCCAGGGTGTAGTCAGGTAGATGTCACAGAGAGTGTGGTCCTAGTGCCAATGCTCAACCCGGATCGGATCCTGTGTCTACCACCTCCTCTGTCACATCATCACAGAGTGGATCAATCAAGAAGTGATGATGTTACAAGGGGCATTACTGTACTACTGTAGCATTACATTGAGACAAAGAACAGAGAGACAGTGACACAAAGGAGTCAGGTCAGCAATATAATACATCATCTTCAGTGGGGGCATAACATGGGACATCCAACAATTAGAAATAGAAGATCTCCAGGTGGCATGTCTCAGAGGAGTAATGCCTCTCTGTGACATCACCAACTAATTGTACTTTCATAATGTGCATCACATGATCTATATACTTTTACTGACATTCAGATGAGCAGAATCCCTTTATTTTTTCAATTACAGTATCCATGTGTAAAAATTCATGCAAAAGGTTCTGAAAAGAACATATTGATGAATAGCAACTGCAGATTGTAAAATGTTCAGAAAACTAGTTGTATGGTGAGATGAACGTTGAAATAATGTTTAAAAAAAGGATCTTTAAAACATTTCTTTGTCTGGTACATGTTTATGTGTCTGCATTTGATATGGGTGGTTTTTTGTTTGTTTCCAGTGGGCTTCTGGCTTCTGGACCTTTACCAAGCATAAAGCCACATTAATTTTAAAATGAAGGATATCTAGGATCTTCCCACTCTTGGCATCCATCCTGTTACCATTTACAGCATTTGGCAGACACCGATTTCCGGAGAAACTTACAATTATAATTTTTATACAATTGAGCAATTCAGGGTTAAGGAGTTTGCTCAAGGGTCTTACAGTGGTGACTGTGGGGATTGAACTGACCTTCAGATGAGTAAACCATTGCTTTAACCATTAAGCCACCACTAACCTTACTCAGGCCAACTGTTGACTACATCAAGGTCAAAGGCATGCTTGATCATTCTCAGGAATCACCTTTCGGATCAAACTTCAGTTCTGCAAAGGCCGATGAGTTGTTTGTTCGGAGACACCCCCATTATTACAATGTGGTTTTCTTGTGTGAGCCTTTTTTGTTTCAGCTTTGTGCCTCATCTATTGGACTAGAATAGGTAAAATTGTACCCATGAGGACACTTCTGTTGTCGATCCAACTATGTTCTGAATGGATTTGTGAGATATCTTTATCATACATGAATGGTGGTTTTGCAAAGGGCAGTGGTGGCCTGGTGGTAAAGGGCTCTGGATCGCTGATCCTAAGGTTGGGGGTTTGAGTTCCGCTCTCCATGAGGTTGTCACTGTCCACCCAGTGCAGCTAACTGGGTTATCAAAGGCTGGCCATGTCTCTCACTGTTTATGGTGAGAGTTCATGTAAAAGAACCATTGCTAATTTCGTAAAGAGTAGCTGCAAAGCTGTCAGCGTGTTTCTGCCCCTTGCTAAAGGGTTGTGTCAGGAAAGGCATCCTATGTAAAAAAAAATAAGAAGAAAAAAATTAAAAATTGGTCTCAGCCAACTTGAGGTTAGGGTGAGGTTCACCCTGGACAGTTGCCAGGCCATCACAGAAAATATATCTTTTTTTTTTTTTTCCTTTCGGCTGTTCCCTTCAGGGGTCACCACAGCAAATGATCTGTCTCCATCTCTCCCTATCCTCTGCATCTTCTACTCTTACTCCAACGACCTTCATGTCCGCCTTCACCACATCCATGAATCTTCTCTTTGGTCTTCCTCTGGGCCTTTTGCCTGGTAGTTCCAACCTCAGCATCCTACTACCAATATACTCACTATCCCTCCTCTGTACATGTCCAAACCATCTCAATCTAGCCTCTCTGACTTTGTCTCCAAAACATCTAATATGTGCTGTCCCTCTGATGTACTCGTTTCTGATCCTATCCATCCTCGTTACTCCCAAAGAGAACCTCAACATTTTCATCTCTGCTACCTCCAACTCTGACTCCTGTCTTTTCCCCAGGGCCACTGTCTCTAAACCATACAACATTGCTGGCCTCATCACCGTCTTGTACACTTTTCCCTTCTTTCTTGCCGATACTCTCCTATCACACAGCACACCGGACACTTTTCTCCATCCATTCCAACCTGCCTGCACGCACTTCTTCACCTCTTTTCCACACTCTCCATTGCTCTGGATTGTTGAGCCTAAGTACTTAAAATCCTCCACCTTCGTTATCTCTGCCCCCTGTAACCTCAAAGTTCCTCTTGGGTCCTTGTCGTTCACTCACATGTATTCCGTCTTACTGAGGCTAACCTTCATCCCCTCCTTTCCAGGGCATACCTCCACTTGTTCTCTGCTCTCACTACAGATCACGATGTCATCTGCAAACATCATAGTCCATGGAGATTCTTGTCTAACCTCGTCTGTCAGCCTGTCCATTACCATAGCAAACAAGAAGGGGCTGAGAGCTGACCCTTGATGCAGTCCCACCTCCACCTTGAACTCTTCTGTCACACCGACAGCACACCTCACCACTGTCTTACATCTCACATACATGTCCTGCACCACTCTAACATACTTCTCTGTCACTCCAGACTTCCTCATACAATACCACAGTTCTTCTCTCGGCACCCTGTCATATGCTTTCTCCAGATCCACAAAGGCACAATGCAGCTCCTTCTGACCTTCTCTGTATTTCTCTATTAACATCCTCAAAGCAAACACTGCATCTGTGGTGCTCTTTCTTGGCATGAAACCAAACTGTTGTTCACAAATGCTGAACTCTGCCCTTAGTCTTGCTTCCACTATTCTTTCCCATAGCTTCATTGTATGGCTCATCAACTTTATCCCTCTGTAGTTGCCATAACTCTGTACATCTCCCTTGTTCTTAAAAATGGGCACAAGCACACTTCTCCTCCATTCCTCTGGCATCTGCTCACTTTCTAAGACCTTGTTGAATATTCATGTCAGAAAATCTACTGCTACCTCCCCTAGACACTTCCATATCTCAACTGGTATGTCATCAGGGCCAACTGCCTTTACACTCTTCATCCTCTTCAATGCCCTCCTCACTTCTCCCTTACTAATCTTTGCTACTTCCTGCTCCTCAAAGGTCACCCCTTCTACTCTTTTTTCTCTCATTTTCCTCATTCATCAGCTCTTCAAAGTACTCTTTCCATCTTCCCAGCACACTTCTGTCATCAGTCAATACATTTCCCTCTCTGTCCTTTATCACTCTAACTTGCTGCACGTCTTTCCCATCTCTATTTCTCTGCTGTGCTAACCTGTATAAATCATTTTCTCCCTCCTTACTGTTCAACCTATCATAAAAGTCATCATACGCCCTCTGTTTGGCCTTTGACACTGCTACCTTCGCCTTACGCTGTGTCTCCCTGTACTCCTGTTTACTCTCTTCGGTCCTCTCAATGTCCCACTTCTTCTTGGCTAACCTCTTCTTTTGTAAACACTCCTGCACTTACTCATTCCACCACCAAGTTTCCTTATCTACTTTTCTTCCAGAGGACACACCAAGTACTCTCCTACCGGTCTCCCTGATCACATTGGCTGTGGTTGTCCAGTCATCTGGAAGCACTTCCTGACTACCCAACGCCTGTTTCAACTCCTCCTTGAAGAAAACACGACACTCTTCCTTTTTCAGCTTCCACCACTTTGTCTTCTGCTCTGCCTTTGCCTTTTTCACCTTTCTCACCATCAGTGTCATCCTGCACACCACCATCCTATGCTGTTTGGCAACACTCTCACCCACAACTACTTTGCAGTCACTGACTTCCTTCAAATTACATCGCCTACACAAGATGTAGTCTACCTGTGTGCTCTTACCTCCACTTTCATAAGTCACCCTATGCTCCTGTTTCTTCTTGAAGAAAGTATTCACCACAGCCATTTCCATCCTTTTTGCAAAATCGATCAACATCTGTCCTTCCGTGTTCCTGACCTGGATACCAAACCTGCCCATCACTTCCTCGTCCCCTCTGTTGCCTGCACCAACATGTCCATTGAAGTCTGCTCCAATGACCACTCTTTCACCTCTGGGGGTACTCTGCATCACTTCATCTAACTCACTCCAGAATATCTCCTTCTCTTCTAGCTTACATCCTGCCTGTGGGGCATAAGCACTAACAACATTGACCATCACGCCTTCAATTTCTAACTTGAGACTCATCACTCTGTCTGACACTCTTTTCACTTCTAGAACATTCCTGACAAACCCCTCCTTCAAGATGACTCCTACTCCATTTCTCTTCCCATCAACACCATTATAAAACAGCTTAAACCCTGCTCCTAAGCTTCTAGCCTTGCTACCTTTCCACCTGGTCTCCTGAACACACAGTATGTCCACCTTCCTCCTCTGCATCATGTCAGCCAGCTCTCTACCTTTTCCTTGCATAGTTCCAACATTCAAAGTCCCTACTCTCAGTCCTAGGCTCACGCATTTCCTATTCTCTCTCTGCCTACGGACACGCCTCCCGCCTCTCCTTCTTCGACGTCTTCGACCAACAGTAGTCCAATTTCCATCAGCACCCTGTTGGTTGACAGCACTGATGGCGGTCGTTGTTAACCCGGGCCTCGACCAATCCGGTATGAATTTTCTTTGGATCATTTGCATTTTTTAAATGTGGCAGAAGTTTTATGCCGGATGCCCTTCCTGTCGCAACCCTCTGCATTTATCCGGGCTTGGGACCGGCATAAGGGGGAGAGACACTATGTAAGTCTGAAATCAGAAGTTGCTAATATCTCTATAAACAGGTACAGAATGAATCGTGTCAGTGCGTGATATGTACATTGTTATTAATATGATAAACAGTAGAATGTAATTATATAACATTGGATGTTTTTGCTATATGGAGGGATTTGTACAGTTTAATGGCTGCATTTAGGACTGGGGGGGACAGTGACAACCTGATGAGTGGGGCTTCGACCCCCAACCTTGGGATGAGGAGTATATATATTCTGATTTTTCTTTTTTTTAGTGCAACAAAGCAAAACATTTATTGGGCAAATGTTTGAAAACCAGTCTCACTCCTCTATGTTCTCGGCCTGCGTCTGAAATCACTCATTAATCACTATATAGTGTGTTACCCAATGCAAAAGACTATTAAGTGAGCTTAACAGTGTTAAAACATTTTTTTGGACATGATGCTGTCACTCTGTTAATTATGTAATGTTGTTGCACCATTAAAGCATAACCGGTCAGTGTCAAGTATGCTGGTGGTTTGCAGCTGCCTTTTCTTAAATCATATTTTAAGCATACAATCCAATATGGCACTGAAAGTTTGAGTTTCATATTTTCATGCTTTTTTTTTTATTATTATTGACTCCTTAGATGCATTTTGTATAATGTGTTATATACTTTGGCTTAATGCTTTAAAAAAAGCCTGCCTTGTGGAGGAGCAAACTCTTCCCCACAGAGGGATCCCTCACTTTCAGTGATTAATGGTGTGAGCATCTGAGTGTGAGTGCGCACGTTTGTATGTGTATATAATATCAATAAATACATATTCAACGCTATAAATGCTTATAATAACAATTAAACATTCAAGAATAATGCATAAGATGTAAATAAAATATAAATACCCACACATTCAAACGTGCACACTCACACTCAGATGCACACCTCACATAAAAATGTGAATAGTTTTGTTGAGGGTTTTTGGTTGTTTTTTGTTTTTGTTTGTTTTTGGGGGGGTTGCATAATTGACCTTGTTTTGCAGCATTTTCCTTAACTTTTTTTTTTATTATTTCCTTATTTTTCGATGAATATTTTTGGAAAACCCATGATGCACTGAAGCCACACAAACTGAAGCACGAAGTGAGAGGGATCACTGTACTTGTCAATTATACTCTTATATATGTGTGTGTGTGTGTGTGTGTGTGTGTGTGCAGTTCTTTCTAGACTACCCCAAGAGGTTGCCAGTTGTACAAGTTGTAGTTAAACTAAAAGTGGTAGGTCTGTATATTCATACTTAACAGAAACTTACTTATGATTTCATGCCAAATTGTTTAAACCTGCTGGTGTCTGTCTCAACTGTCACTGGGAAAAGGCAGAGTACACCCTGAACAGCTTGCCAGATTATCGCAGGTCAATACACACAAATTCACACTTACACCTAGGGTCGATTTATAACAGCCAGTTAGAATTATGTGCATGTCTGAACTCTGTGAGGACTCTGGAGTACCCAGTGGAAACTTGGAAACTCACCCAAGCACTGGAAGAATATGCAATCTCCACACAGATTTGCCAAAGACCATGAATCAAACCCAAGCCCTTCTTGCAGTGAAGCAGACGTGCTCATCACAATGTGACTGTACCGCCCACATTAATATGTAACTTCTGAATCCTGGGGCAGTGGTGGTCTAGTGGTATAGGGCGCTGGATTGCTGATCCAAAGGTTGGGGGTTCGAGTCCCACTCTCCACAAGGTTGTCACTGTCCCCCCAGTGCAGCTAACTGGGTTATCAAAGGCCGGCCAGGCATGTAAAAGAACCATTGCTGACTTTGGACAAGAGTAGGCTGCAAAAGCCGTCGGCGTCTTTCCGCCCTGCGATGGCCTGGCGAGCTGTCCAGGGTGTACTCTGCCCTCGCCCGGAGTTGGCTGGGATGGGCGCAACCCTAATTAGGATAAAGCGGTTACAGAAAATGAACTGAACTTCTGAATCCTCTAGAACAGGGGTCGGCAACACGCGGCTCCGGAGCCGCATGCGGCTCTTTCACCTTTCTGGTGCGGCTCCATGGCTTTTCAAAATAATGTTGTATTTTACGATGGCCGACGGGTGCACCACAAGGTGCTTATTTACTCACACGGCAAAGGGCTGGTGTGGGTGCAGGTTTTCACTTCAACCAAACCATAGCCACACCTTCCACCTGTTTACACCAATCACTGATCATCAAAAGAAAAGAAAACAAATCTAGATTGGACATTACTGGTTCAATTCTGAAGTGGAGCCATCTTGGTGAGATCACATTACTGTTTAAGACTTAAAGCAAGGTGATCTCACCAAGATGGCTCCACTTCAGAATTAAAACAGTAATATCCAATCTAGATTTTTTTAACCTGAGTGATCTGAAAATTAACAGTCACGCGTGTAGGCGGATATTTATTTGGTGTGGGCAGGGTGATTTTGTGTGTGTATCCAGAAGAACACACACAAAATAACCACGCCCACACCAAAGAAATATAAAAGAGCCCTAAAAGAGCTCTTTGCAAACAGCAGCACGGCGAGAGAGAGATTTTTTCTGCCGCCGGGGTTTGTAATCCAGGAACAGAAATCACAGCTGAAGTAAGAGACGTTGGATGAGATTTGTTTATACACGGCAATCTCCGAGTTAAATAACTGTCCTCACAGTGACAAAATAAAAGACTAGGTGTGGTTCAGTCTCCACTCTGTCAGTGCAGCATTAAGCATTAATATTATTTAAAAGAATGTTGAGCAGGCTCCTTCTTAAAATAAATCTTCATATACTTTTCTGTATTGTTGTCATTTTTGTAAATTAAAACTTTGACAAAACAACATTAATATAACGAATAAAGAAAAGAAGATCCCACGAAGGTAGTGATGGTGAGGCAGATACCCAACCCATTAACACATCTGGCTGTTCCTGTCCCATGCTTCATGGGATAGATATTTTTTTTTCTTTATAAAAATACAAGAAGGACTCGAACACATTCATTCATTTTCTGAACCGCTTAATCCCAATTAGGGTCGTGGGGAGGCTGGAGATTTTTTTTTTAATCTAAATGTTTTTGTTGCAAGCAGAATTGTAATTGTAAATCAATGCAACACATTGTTGTTTTATATTAACATGAAGGAAAAAGGGGAAAAAAACATTATATGCAGTTTTATTTGATTTTAAATGTCAAAAAAGGATTTGTGGCTCTCAGTGTTTTCTTTAATGTGGAAAACGGGTCCAAATGGCTCTTTGAATGGCAAAGGTTGCCGACCCCTGCTCTAGAACTTTAAACTGCTTTGGTCAAACTGCACCCTCTCCTGGGCAGACTCAGGAATGACAAAATTTAGGTTTCACTTCACATTCACATCACATACTGTAAATTATCCGAGATTGTGACTGTGACCATGTTATTATTTTTACATCTTTATTTGCAGCAATGCCAATCATCTCTGTATTGTGTACTGAACCACCACATTCCTGTTCCTGTCCTAACAGCCAAAGTGACCTCTGACCAAATGACCATGGCTGGGAGAGTGACCTGGGCTTTCTTAACCTTCTAGTTGTGGTTATGCAACTTAATTTTGTGTCCTTTGTAGAGCATTTGGTATCCCATGTTTCACTGTGAATTATTTAATTCACAGGGTCACGCTCAATAAAATCATGCTCAAAAACTGATGAGCTTGCAACAGTTGGTGTTAGCCTTTGGTGTCTTCAGTTTTTGCCAGGATATTGACGGCATTGATGACTTGATCATGTCAGAATTAGATCCCCAAGTGTAGATGCTCAGTGCTACAGTATTTTACAGGATGTTGTTTTATCAATTTACATGCAAACAGTACGTGAACACTGGTGGTAGTT
Organism: Plotosus lineatus; assembly: GCA_024760905.1. Taxonomy (NCBI): domain Eukaryota; kingdom Metazoa; phylum Chordata; class Actinopteri; order Siluriformes; family Plotosidae; genus Plotosus; species Plotosus lineatus. The sequence continues at coordinate 97,063,394 of CM045728.1, forward strand.
TCTGGGTATATTTATCGAATACCAAGGCTTAGTCCATAATTACAAAATTCTTAAAAATAGCCTTTTGTATCTTAAGACATTTTGCTTAGCTCAGGGCTATATAGTGGATATCTCTGTCATGGCCTATCACATTGATTAGAACTTACAGGGATCCACTTAGAAGTCTAGTTATAACAAGATTCACAGGCACCAATCAAAACACGGTTTTGTCATTAAACGGACATTTGACAGAATGAAGAATTCATATTTTTGTGCACCCTACTTTTGCAGTAAAGATATGTTTTCTCTTATGCCATTATGCACAACTTTTTCCAAACAGATGGAAACACACCTGATCCTGTGGGGGAGGCACTGGGACCATATGATAAAGGCGGACAGCTTGAGCCAGACATGCAGTGTGGGAAACATCTGTGTAGGTGCATTGTTGTTGTTCAGCATCAGACAACCCACTTCTTACATCATGACCATTATGAAGGAAGCATGTTAAAGTCAAAATTCGTTCATGTTTATTCTTGATCATCTGTCATTTCATGTAAACAGTTTCTATTGTTAATGTTAACTATGTAGTGTTGTGCAATATGTGATGTGTAATGTAATGTTATGTTAGTTATTTGGTTAGTTTTTTTGTTGTTGTTTTTTAACCGCAATTGCGGGCTGTACTATCACATTATCTTGACTCCTGCTTTGGCTAACAAAAAAAATTCAGACTTGTCTCCAGCTTCTCTGACTCTGAAACACCCACAGAATTAACAGAGCTTACTAACTAGGGTTGTGGGAAGGCTGGTGGGAAGACCAGTGTCTTTCCCCCTTATGCCGGTCCCAAGCCCGGATAAATGCAGAGGGTTGCGACAGGAAGGGCATCCGGCGTAAAACTTCTGCCACATTTAAAAATGCAAATGATCAATACAGAATTCATACCGGATCGGTCGAGGCCCGGGTTAACAACGACCGCCATCAGTGCTGTCAACCAACAGGGTGCTGATGGAAATTGGACTACTGTTGGTCGAAGACGTCGAAGAAGGAGAGGCGGAGGCGTGTCCGTAGGCAGAGAGAGAAGAGGAAATGCGTGAGCCTAGGACTGAGAGTAGGGACTTTGAATGTTGGAACTATGCAAGGAAAAGATAGGGAGCTGGCTGACATGATGCAGAGGAGGAAGGTGGACATACTGTGTTTTCAGGAGACAAGGTGGAAAGGTAGCAAGGCTAGAAGCTTAGGAGCAGGGTTTAAACTGTTTTATAATGGTGTGGATGGGAAGAGAAATGGAGTAGGAGTCATCTTGAAGGAGGGGTTTGTCAGGAATGTTCTAGAAGTGAAAAGAGTGTCAGACAGAGTGATGAGTCTCAAGTTAGAAATTGAAGGCGTGATGGTCAATGTTGTTAGTGCTTATGCCCCACAGGCAGGATGTAAGCTAGAAGAGAAGGAGAGATTCTGGAGTGAGTTAGATGAAGTGATGCAGAGTACCCCAGAGGTGAAAGAGTGGTCATTGGAGCAGACTTCAATGGACATGTTGGTGCAGGCAACAGAGGGGACGAGGAAGTGATGGGCAGGTTTGGTATCCAGGACAGGAACACAGAAGGACAGATGTTGATCGATTTTGCAAAAAGGATGGAAATGGCTGTGGTGAATACTTTCTTCAAGAAGAAACAGAAGCATAGGGTGACTTATGAAAGCGGAGGTAAGAGCACACAGGTAGACTACATCTTGTGTAGGCGATGTAATTTGAAGGAAGTCAGTGACTGCAAAGTAGTAGTGGGTGGGAGTGTTGCCAAACAGCATAGGATGGTGGTGTGCAGGATGACACTGATGGTGAGAAAGGTGAAAAAGGCAAAGGCAGAGCAGAAGACAAAGTGGTGGAAGCTGAAAAAGGAAGAGTGTCGTGTTGTCTTTAAGGAGGAGTTGAAACAGGCTTTGGGTCGTCAGGAAGTGCTTCCAGAGGACTGGACAACCACAACCAATGTGATCAGGGAGACCGGTAGGAGAGTACTTGGTGTGTCCTCTGGAAGGAAAGTAGATAAGGAAACTTGGTGGTGGAATGAGTAAGTGCAGGAGTGTGTACAAAAGAAGAGGTTAGCCAAGAAGAAGTGGGACATTGAGAGGACCGAAGAGAGTAAACTTGTATGATAGGTTGAACAATAAGGAGAGAGAAAATGATCTATACAGGTTAGCACAGCAGAGAAATAGAGATGGGAAAGACGTGCAGCAAGTTAGAGTGATAAAGGACAGAGAGGGAAATGTATTGACTGATGACAGAAGTGTGCTGGGAAGATGGAAAGAGTACTTTGAAGAGCTGATGAATGAGGAAAATGAGAGAGAAAAAAGAGTAGAAGGGGTGACCGTTGAGGAGCAGGAAGTAGCAAAGATTAGTAAGGGAGAAGTGAGGAGGGCATTGAAGAGGATGAAGAGTGGAAAGGCAGTTGGCACTGATGACATACCAGTTGAGATATGGAAGTGTCTAGGGGAGGTAGCAGGAGATTTTCTGACAAGAATATTCAACAAGATCTTAGAAAGTGAGCAGATGCCAGAGGAATGGAGGAGACATGTGCTTGTGCCCATTTTTAAGAACAAGGGAGATGTACAGAGTTGTGGCAACTACAGAGGGATAAAGTTGATGAGCCATACAAAGCTATGGGAAAGAATCGTGGAAGCAAGACTAAGGGCAGAGGTCAGCATTTGTGAACAACAGTTTGGTTTCATGCCAAGAAAGAGCACCACAGATGCAGTGTTTGCTTTGAGGATGTTAATAGAGAAGTACAGAGAAGGTCAGAAGGAGCTGCATTGTGCCTTTGTGGATCTGGAGAAAGCATATGACAGGGTGCCGAGAGAAGAACTGTGGTATTGTATGAGGAAGTCTGGAGTGACAGAGAAGTATGTTAGAGTGGTGTAGGACATGTATGAGAGATGTAAGACAGTGGTGAGGTGTGCTGTCGGTGTGACAGAAGAGTTCAAGGTGGAGGTGGGACTGCATCAAGGGTCAGCTCTCAGCCCCTTCTTGTTTGCTATGGTGATGGACAGGCTGACAGACGAGGTTAGACAAGAATCTCCATGGACTATGATGTTTGCAGATGACATCGTGATCTGTAGTGAGAGCAGAGAACAAGTGGAGGAAAATCTTGAGAGGTGGAGGTATGCCCTGGAAAGGAGGGGATTGAAGGTTAGTCTTAGTAAGACAGAATACTTGTGTGTGAACGACAAGGACCCAAGAGGAACTTTGAGGTTACAGGGGGCAGAGATAAAGAAGGTGGAGGATTTTAAGTACTTAGGCTCAATCTAGAGCAATGGAGAGTGTGGAAAAGAGGTGAAAAAGCGTGTGCAGGCAGGTTGGAATGGATGGAGAAAAGTGTCTGGTGTGATGTGTGATAGGAGAGTATCGGCAAGAATGAAGGGAAAAGTGTACAAGATGGTGATGAGGCCAGCAATGTTGTATGGTTTAGAGACAGTGGCCCTGGGGAAAAGACAGGAGTCAGAGTTGGAGGTAGCAGAGATGAAAATGTTGAGGTTCTCTTTGGGAGTAACGAGGATGGATAGGATCAGGAATGAGTACATCAGAGGGACAGCACATATTAGATGTTTTGGAGACAAAGTCAGAGAGGCTAGATTGAGATGGTTTGGACATGTACAGAGGAGGGATAGTGAGTATATTGGTCGTAGGATGCTGAGGTTGGAACTACCAGGCAAAAGGCCCAGAGGAAGACCAAAGAGAAGATTTATGGATGCTGTGAAGGCGGACATGAAGGTCGTTGGAGTAAGAGTAGAAGATGCAGAGGATAGGGAGAGCTGGAGGCAGATCATGTGCTGTGGCGACCCCTGAAGGGAACAGCCGAAAGGAAAAGAAGAAGACTAACTAGCCAGAAATAATACAACCTAGACAGCAGAAACATGAAGTCTAGCTGGTTAGTTTATAACTATAATGGTAATTGTAGTCCTAAATCGTTTTAGTAAACGACTTGATATCACCAGCACTGAGTGTAGGACCAGGAGTGAGGTGCTTCCAAGATGAAAACCTCAACCTCTGTTAAATTCATTCTATGCTTCGTCTGGCCTACCTTCTTGTGCCTTCAAATAATGTTTTGGATTGATGATATGGGTAGTGGTGGTCTAGTGGCATAGAGCTTTTGATCGAAAGGTTGGGGGTTCGAGTCCCACTCTCCACAAGGTTGTCATTGTCCCCCCCAGTGCAGCGAACTGGGTTATCAAAGGCCGGTTATGTCTCTCACTGTCTATGGTGTGAGGCATGTAAAAGAACCATTGCTGACTTTCGACAAGAGTAGGCTGCAAAGCCGTTGGCCTGTTTCCGCCTTGTGATCGCCTGGCGAGCTGTCCAGGGTGTACGCTGCCCTCGCCCGGAGTTGGCTGGGATGGGCACCAGCCTTCCCACAACCCTAATTAGGATTAAGCAGTTACAGAAAATGATGATGATGATGATGATGATGATGATGATGATGATTCATGATATCAATTTTCCTCCCTGTCCTAAGTTCAATGGCGACTTAGTGAGTAAAGAAATGGGTTGCTAATCTGAAGGTCAGTGGTTCACAACCCACTATCACCACTGTTGGGCCCTTGTGCAAGGCCCTTGACTGTCAGTTGTCCAAAAAAAAAGTCATAAGTGTGAGACTCTTAGAACACAAGAAAATCTGTCATGAAAGCGATAAACTTAAATTATCTGAATTTTGGGTCTTTCTCAAATCCCTCATGGTTTATTATTGTTCTGTTGTACGTTTGAGTGGATTTAGGTTATAGACAATGAAAATTTTGGAATTATGTCAGATGAGGCAGTATCATAGTCTGCCATTATGGTCAGGGCTCAAATTCTAAACAGCCATCATCACTCATTTAATGGCGTAAAAACAACAAATCCCTCCCATTGTACTTTGACATTGTTTGGACTTCTTTACTCAGATTACATGCCCTTGATAACAAGAAGGAAATGAAAAAAAAAGAAATTTGACTATGAATTATTAACTTTCCATATTTAATTTGTTTAAGTAGTCAAGTAGTGTCAATCTCTTTTGTTCATCAGTTCATTTTCTGTATCCGCTTAATCCTAATTTGGGTCGCGGGGAGGCTGGTGTCCATCCCAGCCAACTTCGGGCAAGGGCAGAGTACACCCTGGACAGCTCGCCAGGCCATCGCAGGGCGGAAATACGCCGACGGCTTTGCGGCCTACTCTTTACGAAAGTCAGCAATGGTTCTTTTACATGCCTTTCACCATAGACAGTGGGAGACATGGCTGGCCTTTGATAACCTATTTAGCTGCACTGGGTGTGGGGGGGGGGGGGGGGGGGCAGTGACAACCTTGTGGAGAGTGGGACTCGAACCCCCAACCTTTGAATCAGTGATCCAGCGCCCTATACCACTAAGGCCACCACTGCCCAATCTCTTTTGTACAAAGGTAATTATCCCTTTCATGATATAAAACAAATTAAACAGAAGCAAAGGGCCTTCACTCAGGTGAGTAAGTCCCCAGCGCATCACTGATTTTCCACTTGCACCCTTCATATGTACAGTGCCATAACAATGTTAAACCCATTAGAAAATCAAATAAATGTTGCAATGTTGTAATTTGCTTTGTAGCTATAAGTTGTTAAGTTCTCAGCATTTATTGAATATATGTTTTTCATTAAAAAATGTATTCACAATAAAAAAATAAATTTTTAAAATTTTTATTCTTAGCATTTGGAATATGTTCATATCCAGGGTGAGTCTCATAATTACTTTGAAGTGCTTTGATTTTTTTTTTTTTTTCATATTTTTTCTAAGTCTTATAACAATAAAAGCAACTCATCCATGACCGCATTTTTTCTTCCATCTCCAGGGGGGTCAAATATGGGGTCACAGCACTGCAGTTTGGTTGGCCTTGGCTCATCTGATCATTACCCTGATCCTGAGAGGCAGCAGGTGAAACGAGAATTCTCTCCTCAGGCGAAGGTAATAAGGCACAGAGGTGAAATTGATGGCTTACCACCTATCACCTCATCCATAAGTGAGAACCACTTCCATGTTCAAGCAGTTCTGCTTCCTGTTGATGGCTTTCTGTCCTCCTATACATTTTACAATGTATATCTTTTCTGCACAATTCACATATAGTTCATTTCAAATGTTGAACATAGCTACACTTTTTTTTAAGAAAACAGTAATTTCAATGCAATCAGTGCTTTTACTTTATAAACACAAAGAATTAATCTAAACTTGGTATGTCTTTTTAAATTTACCCACTGCTAAGCCACTTATAGCAAATATATACAAGCATATTAAAAATACAGTAGTCACTAGTTGTAATACTAGTCATGTCATGATGGCATAATTTAACACAAACTGGTAAAGTAAATTTGCAATTTATTCCATTTCAAAGAAAATAAACTTCATATCATCAAAAGGTAAATGCAAATTTACTTTGTATGACTGGCTGTTTCCTACAACAGGCCTTGTCTCATTTCATTTAATAATTGGGTCTCCCCCCAACAGCCCAAACCCAATCTATGACATATTCTTAGTTAGAGGTCATTGCTTGGACACCACTTTTTTATTTATGTATTCATTCATTCATTTTTATTTTATGTTTTACTTTTACTCAATGGAATACATTGAGTGGACTATATACTCGCTTACTCCCTAAAAGCCTTACCAAAACTCTTAAATCTACGAGGCTCGCAGAGACACTCACACCTTGGGGCAATTTGGAGCAGCCAATTAGCCTTATGCATGCCTTTGGACTGTGGATGAAAATAGGAGTACCTGAGGCTTACCCAAGCAACGAGGAGAGAACAATGCAAACGCCACACAGAAATGCCCAAGGTGGGATTCAAACCCAGGACTTTCTGCTGTGAGTCTGACATGCTACCCGCTATGTCACCAGTGCACTATGTAGTATATAATTCTTACAATACATTTGAGCACTACTATGTAATGGCATACTTACAATATGGTGCACTATATAGGGAGTAGTGAGTGATTTCGTACATAGAGTGGACTTTATGTGGAGCTAGGCTGCAGCATGACACTGAAACTTCTGTTTAATTGCCAAAAAAAATGTTTTTGTCAAAAGCACCAAAGTTTTTCAAGTTTAGTTGGACATAGATTTTAAATGCTTGTCTGTTTTTGCAAGCAATATACTTTACTGTATACATAACCTACTGTAAATGAAAAAAATACATATAGTGTGTACTCCACGGCCTTTGAACACCTTGGACCAGCAACTCGCAAACACCAGAATTGGTTTGATGATAACGACGAGGAGATGCAGGCACTCCTGTCCGAGAAACACCAACTGTTCACATTACACCAGAATGACCCCTCGTCACGAGCAAGGAGAGACGTCTTCTCTGGCGCAAAAAGTAAGGTACTAAAGAAATTCTGTCATATGCAGGACTCATGGTACAGCAAGAAGGCCGAAGAAATACGGGGCTATGCGGACAGTCATGACACCAAGCATTTCTATGACACCTTGAAAACTGTGCACAGACCTCAGTCCACCGGCCCTTCCCCCCCCCTCACTGCAGACGTGACACAGCTGCTGACCAAGAAGAAGCAGATTCTGGAAAGGTGGCCTGAACACTTCAACCAGGTCCTGAACCACCCTTCCATGATCAATGACAAGGCCATCACCCGCCTACCTCAAATGGAGACCAATAGGGACTTCAATAATCTTCCCACAGAAGAAGTCAGAAAGGCCGTCAAGCAACTTTCCTGTGGCAAAGCACCAGGATCAGACGCAATCCCTGTGGAGCTATACAAAGCAGGAGGACCAGTCTTGATGGAGAAACTGACAGAGCTCTTCCAGTCCATGTGGAGTGAAGGGAAGGCCCCACAACAGCTGAAGGATGCCACCATGGTCCACATCTAAAAAAGGAAAGGAAACCGCCAGTCTTGCAACAATCATCGAGGGATCTCTCTCCTGTCCATAGCTGGGAAGATACTGCCCCGTGTCCTGCTCAATCGTCTCCTCAAGCATCTCGAGCAGGCTCTCCGCCCAGAAAGTCAGTGTGCCAAGAGCTGCTCAGCGACCTCTTCATGACTTTTGTGGATCTGACAAAGGCTTTCGAAACAGCAAGGATGCCTTATGAAAGATAATGAAGAAGTTTGGCTGCCCAAACAAGTTCATCACGATTGTCCGGCAGTTCCATGACAGCATGATGGTGAAATTATTGGATGACTGAGACGAATCAGAGGCTTTCCCAGTGACAAACGGGGTGAAACAAGGTTGTGTTCTTACCCCAACGTTCTTCAGCATGGTCTTTTCAGCCATGCTGACAGACGCTTTCCACAATTGCCAGGAAGGGATGCACATCAGGTACAGGACTGATGGGGGGGGATTGTTCAACCTCAGGCGACTGCAGGCTGTTACCAAGGTGAAGGAAACGGTCATCAGAGACTTCTTGTTCGCTGACGACTGTGCCTTCAACGCCGACACAGAGCAGAAGATCCAGCACAAAATGGACTGCTTCTCAAGAGCCTGTGACAACTTTGGCCTCACCATATGCACCAAAAAGACTGAAGTAATGTACCAGCCTGCAGCAGGATAACCCTACCAGGAACCACACATCACTGTGAAGGGACAAGAATTCCAGGCTATTGACAGCATTACCTATCTGGGTAGCACACTTTCAAGAGAGTTGAACATTGATGCAGAAGTCAACATAAGGATTGCCAAGGCCAGTTCTACCTTTGGAAGACTTCATGAGAATGTGTAGATGCGGAGAAGACTGAGCCTTACCACCAAGCTGAAGGTCTACCATGCAGTGGTGCTCACCACCCTCCTGTAAGCCTGTTTACAGCAGACATGCCAAACAGCTCAACCACTTTCACTTGAGCTTCCCCTGCAAACTCCTCCACATCAAGCAGCAGGACAAAATCCCTGACATGGAAGTCCTGGAACAAGCCAGCATTCCCAGCATCCACGCCGTCCTTCAGAAAGAGCAGGTCAGATGGGCAGGCCATGTTGTCAGAATGACGGACAGTTGACTGCCAAAACAGCTACTGTATGGAAAGCTTTATGAAAGCAAACATTCAGTTGGGGGACAGAAGAAAAGCTTCAAAGACAGCCTTAAAGTGTCCCTCAAGGACATGAACATAAACATCAGCACTTGAGAGTAGCTTGCTACCAACTGTTCAGCTTGGCGAAGCAAAGTCTTCACAGGTACCCATGCAGCAGAGGAGCGACGAACTGTAGAGACACAGCTCAAGCTGCCTCCACTTCCATCGCAGCACTCACCCACAAATGTCCTGTATGTGGACGAGCATTTTGGGCTCAGATTGGCCTCATTAGCCATCTTTGGACCCACAGCCAAGGATCACAGATCTGTATGAAGTTATGGTTATCTTCAAACTCGAAGGATGAACAACATTGCCGATGTGAATGATATCATCTTTCTTTTTCACAGTGACATTTAAAAAAATAGAGAAAATATTAAAATGATTAACAAAATCATCCGTTTTCTGATTCATTCATTTGATTCATACATTAAACTGCAGATGAAATTAAAATGTGAGATTTTTTTGTTATTTCTTTCAACCAGAAGGTAAAGCTCTGACTTTCTCTAGACATTGTAATATGAATGTGTGCTCATTATTCATGTGAAGTTTAGAGGCCAATGCTCCTTTTTGTGGAATTATGGAGGAGTAACTGGGGTGTATGCATTGGACCCAGAGATCCAGGAGACCAAAAGAAGGTTCAAACGATTTATTAAGCACTAGGAACTGTAAATCACGGGAATACTTATTCAAGGGAACTGGTCGAGCACGAAGCAAGAACCAGGGGTCAAAGAGAAAGCCGAGGAACAGAATCACGGGGAAAAAAAATCTTCTGACAGCGGAGGGGAGCGTGCCGCTCCCATTTATAGTTGGCTGCTTGCTGATTGCAGATTGGGACCAGGTGCGCTCTGCTGGAACTCGCCTGCCGGCAACCACCTCACCTCTCGCCAGCGCTTGCAGTAACTAGAGAAGAGAATTAATGCCGTCAGCCGGCACAGACCATAACAGTAACCCCATGATCCTGGACCCTATGTTGTCAGAGACATCAGATACTGGTAGGGCCTCCTAGGCAAATTGTTCTCATAGAAGGTGTCAAAAAGAATGATTTAAAGACCTTGATGAAGCGGCACAAATGTTTGATGACAACTTTGCTCAGAAAATGAAACCTGAGCACCTCACGAGAGCCAGGTCTGGGGAAGCTTGCCAGTAAGCATGTGGGGAAGAACTTGGCCAGACTATGCTTGAAGAAACAGCATAAAGCCGCCACCATGTAGGCCAACAACCAGTGAGGAAGAACAAGGTCGAGAGTGTAATGGAAGCAGGGCATTAGTAAAGGCACATGGGTTTACCTGGGTCCGGGCAGTTTAACAAGTCCGTAACAGACTTTTCAGGGCCCTTCTTGTCCTTTAGTTGTTTGACTTTTCCTTCAGTCTTTGGTGCAATATATGGTGATGCTTCTTCAATTCTTGTACATGTAGTGCATTGTAAGTTGCAAAACTTGAATCCAAATTGATATTTTTGTGCTTATGTGTGAAATGCAGCCAATAACAAATTTCTTCTCAAGTAAATGATTCGTCAATCTTTGTGCAACTTAATACTATGTATCCGCACAGCTATTTAGTTTACTTGTGGGCAGCATAAAAATAAATAAATAAATAATAAATAAATAAAAAATTCCCATCCCCTGTAATCAATATTTGTTTCTGAGATAAAATTACATTAACAAAACTGTGAAATTTCATAAAACTTGTCAGACTACTATTTTATTTTATTTTCTATCCTGACTCAATTATCTAATATCCCAACCAATTGTCACATACTACTAACAATTTTCTTTATTGTTACAGAAATGTTTCCTCGTGTTATGCTCTACAATTATCATATATGTTACTGTAGATAGTATAGCATTCCCATAGTGACACAAAGGCCCTATGAGAATAGCAGCTACTATATTTCTCCAAATTGATCTATACAGGAGGTATTATCTAACATTCTTGCATGGTGTCCAGATTTCTTTAAATTCTCAAACCATATCAGAAAATACAACTGGAGAGCCAGATCTACACTAATTTCTTTCTTATGAGTATTTTGTAAAATTTTGGCAGTAACAGTTCCAGTGCATGGCATCATAACCTTGGTTCAGAGACATGGCATATTTCCTCACATGAATAATAAAAGTGAAATACAAAAAAATACAAAAATTTAAATCTTCAGAGCTTTTTCTGTTAGTTTAAATTTTATATGCATTTTGGTTATGGGTAACAGCAACAGTTCACACTATGGATGGTGCGCAGGCTACTTCTCTAAACTTTGAGCAATCCACTTAAGGCATAGTAGTTGTGCCAGCCTGGCCAATTACCTATTATAAACCGGTCCCAGTCCAGCCTTGGTTAGAGCAGTGGCCTCTCTATCCTATTCCATTGAGACGGTCCACAAATACTAGTATTAGGACAGTACGCACATTACGAACTAACATCTAGAAGGAGCATTTCTCTCCACGACCACCAGATGGCACTGTTGATTGCCTTAATTATACTGTATCTGGCTGGATAGATACTACCTATTCTGCATTTTCCTGCAAAATCATAAGATTATTGAACTGTGTTTTTTTCTCAGGCTATTTATTTCACATTCACTGTGGATTAACTAAAAGGAAAGGCTAAAAAAACAAATATGGGCGTCGGGATAGAAAGGATCACAAAATGTAAACGCGATAAAGGTCACAGACGAGATTACCAGCTGGAGAGACGCAGAGAGGGAGAGAGAGAGAGAGAGAGAGAGAGACGTGTATATGTGTCATCATCGGTTTTGCCACAGAACAGCCACGGCACTGAGAGAAGCGGTATTTAGAGAAGTCTATATAAACCGTGGGGTCTCTGCTTGGTCACTGGTAAACTCTGACGATGACGAGCTGGGGATATGGAGCGAATAACGGTAAGTCTATCCGCTTTTTACACCATGTGTACTGTATTTACTACTAGAACTGGAGTTGAAGTATGTGTGAGGAAACGAATGAATGGAGATTCCTGAGCACTGACAGCAAGCACATCACGATTATATGACCTTGTTCATGCAGAGAGAAAAACTCCATGATGCAGTCAGTTATACAAAGAGTACTGAATACACTGCACTACTGAATACAGTCCTGTATTATTGACTACACTCCTGCACTACTGAATACAGTCCTGTACAGTATTACTGAATACAGTCATGTAGTACTGAATATATTCCTGCAGTGTTGAACACAGTCCTGCAGTACTGAATACAGTCCTGTACAGTATTACTGAATATAGTCATGTAGTACTGAATACAGTCCTGCAGTACTGAATACAGTCCTGTACAGTATTACTGAATATAGTCATGTAGTACTGAATACAGTCCTGCAGTACTGAATACATTCCTGTACAGTTTTACTGAATATAGTCATGTAGTACTGAATACAGTCCTGCAGTACTGAATACATTCCTGTACAGTATTACTGAATACAGTCATGTAGTACTGAATATATTCCTGCAGTGTTGAACACAGCCCTGCAGTACTGAATACAGTCCTGTACAGTATTACTGAATATAGTCATGTAGTACTGAATACAGTCCTGCAGTGTTGAATGCAGTTCTGCAGTACTGAAACAGGTCCTGTATTACTGAACACAGTCATGCAGTACTGAATTCTCCTGCAGTATTGAACACAGTCCTGTAGTACTGAATACAGTCCTGCAGTACTGAATACAGTCCTGTACAGTATTACTGAATATAGTCATGTAGTACTGAATACAGTCCTGCAGTGTTGAATGCAGTTCTGCAGTACTGAATACAGGTCCTGTATTACTGAACACAGTCGTGCAGTACTGAATTCTCCTGCAGTATTGAACACAGTCCTGTAGTACTGAATACAGTCCTGCAGTACTGAATAACAGTCATGTACAGTATTACTGAATACAGTCCTGCAGTACTGAATACATTCCTGCAGTGTTGAATGCAGTTTACAGTACTGAATACAGGTCCTGTATTACTGAACACAGTCATGCAGTACTGAATTCTCCTGCAGTATTGAATACAGTCCTGTAGTACTGAATACAGTCCTGCAGTACTGAATACAGTCCTGTACAGTATTACTGAATACAGTCATGTAGTACTGAATACAGTCCTGCAGTACTGAATACATTCCTCCAGTGTTGAATGCAGTTCTGCAGTACTGAATACAGGTCCTGTATTACTGAACACAGTCATGCAGTACTGAATTCTCCTGCAGTACTGAACACAGTCCTGCAATACTGAATATGTTCCTGCAGCACAGTACTGAATAGTCCTGCAATGTTGAACACAGTCACGTAGTACTGAATACAGTCCTGCAGTACTGAATATGTTCCTGCAGTACTGAACACAGTCATGCAGTACTGAATTCAGTCCTGCAGTATTGAATACAATCCTGCAGTATTGAATACAGGTCCTGTATTACTGAATACAGTCATTCAGTACTGAATATGCTCCTGCAGTATTGAATATGTTCCTGCAGTACTGAATACACAATTACACTTTTCTGAAATAGCTTCACAAGGATCACTATGTTCAAACTTGTGATTTAAATGACACTCAGCAAGTTCTTTATATTCCCTCATTTTTCACTGCAGGACCGGATACGTGGCAAAAGGAGTTTCCGATAGCTAATGGACCACGGCAGTCTCCCATTGAAATTGTGACTGGCGAGGCTCAGTATGACCCTGAGCTCAAGCCTCTC
>CM045728.1:97079600-97217100 GCA_024760905.1 Plotosus lineatus
AAAGAAAAGAAAATGCAATAGTTGTGCCTTGTCAAAAACTGACAACAAAATCAAAACTAATAAACAAACTAGATTATCATATAGATAGATTATAGATATTATATAGATATTATAGATATCATGATAAACTGGTTGCTGGCACCCTAATGCAGCTAACTGGTTTATCAGAGGCCAACCATGTCTCACTGTCTATGGTGTGAGGCTGTAAAAGAACCATTTCTGATTTTCATAAAGAATAGGCTGCATAGCCGTCAGCGTATTTGCCCCGCGATAGCCTGGTGAGCTGCCAAAGGTGTACTCTGCCCTTGCTCAGAGTTGGCTGAGATGGGCACCAGCCTCCCTGTGACACTAATTCGGATTAAGTGGTTCATAAAACGAATGAATGATTGCTGGCAGAGAAAAGCTTTCTGATCCATACAGCATCACAAATAACAGGATGCGTAAAGAGCCAGACTTACACACATGAAAGCCTGCAAATCATGAATGGATATAATTATTATTGCTTCAGCTCCATTTCAGAGGTTTTATATCATATATACAGGTATACCTCGGCTTAAGTCGTTTCGAGTTAAGTCGTTCTTGATTATACGTCGGTTTTCAAAAAAGTATCTATATCTAGTGCCTGAATCGTAGGATGACCATTGGCGACCTGCCATGAAGGATAACACTCTGGATATCATCTTCATGGACGTTTTCTTGGTAGGATTAGTGCAGTGGTTTGCCATTGCCTTCTGCACGATGCAAACCTACGGGCAATTTAGAATGGCCAAGTAACCTACTGAGCATGTCTTTGGACTGTGGGAGGAAACCGGAGCATCCAGAGGAAACCCAAGCAAGCACAGGGAGAACATGCAAACTCCACACAGAAACGTCCAGGCCAGGAATTGAACCCAGGCCTTCTTGCTGTGAGGCAGATGTGCTAGCAAGCGCTGACGAGGGGCGTGGCTGCTACCTGCAGGGCGAGGTCCAGAGAGCACACCTGCTTCCATTCAGCAATCAGCAATCAGCGAGCTATAAATAATATAAATTATTTCCAGTGATTTAGATTTTCCAAAGTGCAAAATAAAATCTTCTTACATGGTCTCCTGCATCTTTGGTTTCAGACGCATATGCTCCATCGCAACATTATTAACCATATTTAAAATTGCATTCATGAATAAAGTACAGAACTAGGAATGGTTATTTTCTGTTTAGTCTAGACAAGTAAATTTGGCGTAGCCTAGGCTAGCATAGAGACAACCTAATTCGACTTAAGTCATTTTTCGACTTAAGTCGTCTCTCCTGGAACCAATTAACGACGTTGGGTGAGGTATACCTGTATATTGTTAAAAAATGTTAACAGCGCATGCAGTTACCGGCTCATCTAATCACCAGAATTGGAAAATACAGTTTTGTTTAAGAAATTAAGAGGTTTCAATCTCTGAAAAACTACCATTGGTAAAGTTTTCCAGGTTTTGTTATGGATATTGTAAAGGCACGGGTTAGTATGTCATGACTTTTAAGGCTCATTCAGGTCTGGGTGTTTGAGAATCCTCTGCTAGTTTAATTTTGTGCTGCTTTGTTTGAGAAATTGTTCAGAACAAATCCTGAACCTTTAACAACATAAAGATGTTTTGATCACTTTAAAATCACAAATAATATAGTTTACATCCACACGTGAACTCAGCACAGTAACTCCTCTGACTGACTTTCCACGCAAAAATTCAATGGTGATTATATAGCACTTAAGTGTTATATCTCCATTTTCATGTTTACTTTTAGAAACAGTAATCCATACCAAGAGTTAGAATGCATTGTGTGCGTTGGTGGTACTAAAAATTTGTTTTGTTTTTTTATACCGTACAGCTTCATCTAGTTCACTGGAATACTGCATACCCCAACTTTGGAGAAGCTGTGAGCAAATCTGATGGACTTGCTGTGGTTGGGGTCTTCTTGGAGGTCAACACATGAAAATGTTTTGCTTTATACGTGTGCTAAAATATAGTAACATAAAGAACATCTCTCGTGTTTTAAAGTTTTATTCCTGTATTTTGCATTTAACAGATTGGTGATGAAAATTCCCAACTGCAGAAGTTTCTTGATGCACTGGATGCCATTAAAACAAAGGCAAGTTCTCTTAAAATTCTCTAGGACTTTTATTAAGGAATAATTTTGTGGATTAATCGTGAGCTCGGTGAACTAATAATGTTACTCTAACTTTCCTTCCAGGGAACTCAGGATTCGTTTAAAGACTTTGACCCCACAACATTGCTGCCTAGCACTCTGGATTACTGGACATATGATGGCTCCCTGACCACACCCCCACTCTATGAGAGTGTCACATGGATTGTTTGCAAGAAGTCAATCAGTGTTAGCCCTGCACAGGTCCTGTTCATTAACATATGATCCAGAGGCCCGACTTAATTTCATAGAATAACAGACAATATACATGTTACAGGTAATGGATAGAGGGATGATTGGTATGGTGGTGTCTTGGTTTGCACTGGCATCACATAGCAAGTAGGTTCTGGGCTCATACCCCATATGTGAATTTCTGTGAGGAATTTTGCAAGTTTGTGCAGATTTTCTATGGGCACTCTAGTTCCACACAGTAGAAAACATTCAAATTAGGCCAACTGGCCTTAACTACCCATTCGGTGTGAATATGAGGGTGGTATAGAGGTGTAACTGGATGGATGGACTCCATGTTTGATAATTCTTGACTACATACAGTATTGTGGTGGATGTAGGCTAAGTAATTTGTCTAGGGGCTCAAGTACTTCTTCCAAAATAAACTGAAAGTTTTGAAGGATGTATATATGAACAGTAACAAAGCAATACAGATGCTCCCCGACTTACGTTTTTAATTGGTTCCGGACGGCCGAACATAAGTTGTTACAGTGACGTATGACGTATGACATGTGACGTATGAGGCTCATACTGTACTATACATCCATAAATACCATTACCGTATCTCATAAAACACCCCTAAATCAATTATAAACATAACATTCTAAAATAATATCAAATATATCAAATAATATCAACATTAATTTCAAATAAGTCACTTAGTTATACCGAGTCACTTTACATGAAGCTTAAAACAGCCAATCAACGCTACAATATAAGGCGCTCAATAACGAAAGTTGTGTACTTACGAAAGTAGTGTACTAGTACTTGCTGTGGGTTGTGCAGACTTCCAGTCTTTCAAGTGCGCAAGGGTGCCATTGAACTCGTTTAGAACACAGCCTGCACTGATGCAGTCTCCCAGCAAAGCGGAGAGTTCTTTCTTTTGTATAAGTAAGTAAACTTTATTCAAGAGACGTATACAAAGAACAAGTACAAATCCTAATGAATATTAATATAAAAATAAGTATACACTCTTAGGATTCTGCGAAAAGATAATAAATATCTGTAATTGTTCTGTAATTTGTGGATTCGGGTTTTCATTCATTTTACAACTCTCTTTGCTTAATTGATTATGCATTAGATAATGCCGATCCGAGCAGATAGTTAATTCATCTCTGTGTATGAGACATGCACCCATGCTAGTAGGCTTACACTTCTGACCAACCAGATTTGCTTAGGGTTACAAAAGTCCGCAAAACTGTAAACACAAAGATCATAGAGACGACGTCCAAACACAAGGGTAACACGCTATATAACTGATAAACTGATATATATATATATATATATACACACACAACTGAACTGGGAAGAAGGAGGGGCACGTTTCGTCCGTAGTTTGTAAACAATGGATGCAGCGTCATTGCGTCATTACGTCTGCGTACTACGTAGGTACGTCTAAACTCAAAATTTGACTTTAAAAAAAAAAAAACGTAAAATCGAAAAAACAAAACGGATGAACAAAAGCCAGGGAGCGTCTTAATTGTTTTTAGTTCCAACATTTTGTTTGTGTTTGTTCATGATTGTAAAGTAGACAAAGATAATTTTAAGATAAATTTATGTTTATGTTGTGCTTACTTTTCCTGCTTCTTCCTTACAACTAATCCAAGTGTATCTTCATTTTTTTTTTACATATTTTATTGTGTCTTTTTCTCTTTAATGGAAAACAGATGGAGAAATTCCGTGGACTGCTGTTTTCTGTAGAGGGGGAGCCTGAGTGCTGTATGGTGGATAACTATCGACCGCCCCAGCCACTGAAAGATCGCAAAGTCCGCACTTCCTCAGAATGAGCTCATCCTGGATAAACCTGTCCTCCACTTTATTTTATTTATTCAGGTTTTTTTTTTTTTTTTTTTTTTTTTTGGTTGCTTGATTTTTTTATTCTTACACTTAATATTTCCCTTCACTTTGTAATATACACACATATATTAAACATACATATATTAAATATAGTATCAAATGAAGATTTATTTCTCCGTACCGTATTCTCTATGCTGAAGGAATTAAAAAAATGAAGTGGGTCATTTGTTATAGTTACTGCCAATAATCTCCTTTCTGTTTGCCTTGGAATTACTGATATCGTTCACACATTTATTTTACAAACTGTTTATACATTCAGTTTCTTGGAGAAATTGATTTGCATTTTAAAAAAGCAACTTTTTGAAATTAAATTAATTTTCTCAATGAGTAGTCAGATACAAAGTAAGACAAAATGTTTATAAAATGAGTTGCCTGTAATATTTGCACAACACTGTATTGTACTGTAATGTATGTTCTGCAAACACACTCATGCATACAGTATCTGTACAACGCAGAGGATAAGTATGATGACTAATGCTTGAGTATGAAATCCTCAAAACAAGTTTATTTTGCATTTGACATCTTGAGCAGTTCAAAATGAACTGATCTTTATGCGAAAGTGTGTTTAGTAGAACTCAGATTTTTGCGAGTGCAAAAGAAACGAATGCATTTGCCCTATTTTTCCACAGACCACAGTAAACACTGAAGTGCTTTTTCATCAAAATATTGTTCTTAAGGTTTCCTTTGCTCATTTTGGTGGAATTGCAGGGTCAGGAAATCAGTGATGATAACTTGAACCAAAAGTGTGAGTTGCAATGACTGTTAGATTTGTAATATTTGTGTCACTACTATTTTGGATATGTTACAACTACATTGTGATGCTAAATGCTAAATTATCAGATGATTTAAATTAAATAAACTATATATTAAATTATATTTTCATGTCTAACCTGAAAAAGAACAGTTTATAACAAAATATCAAACTGTTCAATTTAAAATAACATGTATATGAATTAAAATATTTAAATAAATTGCTGAGCAGCTGATCCTTAATAGTTTATGTGTGTGTGTGTGTTTGGGTGGATATTTGATAACAAAGCAAACAGCCTTCTTTTCGGCTTTCCGTTCAGGGGTCGCCACAGTGAATGATCTGCCTCCATCTCACCCTGTCCTCTGCATCTTCTACTCTTACTCCAACTACCTTCATGTCCACCTTCACATCCATAAATCTTCTCTTTGGTCTTCCTCTCGGCCTTCTGCCTGGTGGTTCCAACCTCAGCATCCTACTACCAATATACTCGCTATCCCTCCTCTGTACATGTCCAAACCATCTCAATTTAGCTTCTCTGACTTTGTCTCCAAAACCTCTAACATGTGCTGTCCCTCTGATGTACTCATTCCTGATCCTATCCATCCTCGTTACTCCCAAAGAGAACCTCAACATTTTCATATCTCTGCTACCTCCAGCTCTGCCTCCTGTCTTTTCCTCAGCGCCACTGTTTCTAAACTATACAACATCGCTGGCCTCGTCACCGTCTTGTACACTTTTCCAAATTGTATTTATTTACAGCCTCAATATAATAGTTAATATATTTTGGGAAAACAAACTTGGCAAATAATTATGATTAAAATGTATGATTTTACACATTTCTGTGTCAATCCTATACATACCCAATTTTGAATCCTGTGGCAACAATGGCATGGAGAAAACTCGAACTTAATGCTCAGAATCAACCACTTATGCAAATGTCATACACTTAACATCAATTAACTGACTTTAACTGCAAATAAACCAATTGTAACCAAGTGAGTTTCTTGACATTCGACCTGTAGAATACTCATGTCATGAGTATTATGAGTATGTGAGAAAGATAAGTACAACTTGGATGTACTATGAGATGATGTCTCAGATAGATCCTATCTGGTCTGTGAGCTCAGTGGCTGTAGCATTATTGTTAGCTTTGGACTGGCATTAATTGCTTGGATTGCAGTTTGAAAAATGATAATTTTGGGTCATAATGAAAAATGGTACACAAAAGACCTTTTGTGTAATTAGTAACCTATTTTTCAAAAATATGTAAGATGCTGCTTAATCCTAATTATGGTTGCGGGGAGGCTGGTACCCATCCCAGCCGACTCCGGTCGAGGGCAGAGTACACCCTGGCCAGCTTGCCAGGCCATCACAGGGCAGAAACATTCTGACATCGATGTAGCCTACTCTAGTCAAAAGTCATGCACAGGATTGTCATATCTCATTACTGAATGGTATTCCTCAGGGATTATTAAACAGGGTGCGTTTTATATATTATAGTTTTGTTTTTTTTTTTCTGTTTTTTATGCTGTGTACTTTTGGGATATGTTAATATGAAGCTATACAGTACATATAAAATCGCTGTCATTATTTTGTGAAATTGCTCTCAATTTATTACATGTAAAATGTCATACTGAACAATTATTTAATAACTGAACCAGAGAATACCAAGAAGACCAAAATTAATCCTTTTGCCTATGCAAATGTAATGTCGAGTCTCGTGAAATGACAGTTTATATCAGTGGTCCCCAACCTTTTTAT
Organism: Plotosus lineatus; assembly: GCA_024760905.1. NCBI lineage: Eukaryota > Metazoa > Chordata > Actinopteri > Siluriformes > Plotosidae > Plotosus > Plotosus lineatus. Next base: position 97,086,358 of record CM045728.1, read on the forward strand.
CATTACGGACCGGTCAACGCTTGTCAATTAGCTTGTTTCTTCTTCTTTTCCTTTCAGCTTGTTCCCTTTCTTGGGAGTCACCACAGCGAATCATTTGATTTGGCAGAGGTTTTTACGTCGGATGCCCTTCCTGTCACAACCCTTTAGCAAGGGACAGAAACACGTTGACGGCTTTGCAGCCTACTCTTTACGAAAGTCAGCAATGGTTCTTTTACAGGCCCTCACCATAGACAGTGAGAGACATGGCCCGCCTTTGATAACCCAATTAACTGCACTGGGGGCACAGTGACAACCCTGTGGGGACTCAAACACCCAACCTTAGGATCAGCGATCCTGCGCCCTATCCACTAGAGCACCATTGCTCCATGGGTAGGTAACTTGTTTATACTGTAAATATAATACCCCGCCCTTGCCCAGAGTCGGCTGAGATGTGCGCCAGCCTCCCCAATCAGAATTAAGCGTTACGTTTTTAATCGAGCTCAAACTCTTCTTCAAAAGAAAAACCCACAAGTGATGGTGCATCAGCTGGGAGAATGAAGGCTCAGGCTCAGTATCACCCGAAATCCCCACTATTGTTTGAAATATATCCAACTCGCCTCTGTTCATGTGCCGTCCCCTTGTGGGTTACATTTTCGTGCTCAAATGACCGACATGTAACCGAGAGAATCCGGTCATTTTCCAAAATAAAAAATTGTTCAAACTTAGATAATAAATAAAACAGAAATAAATTATTATTTCTTGTGCGGCCCGATACCAATCGATCCATGGACCGGTACGGGTCAGCGGCCCGGGGGTTGGGGACCACTGGTTTATATAATGGATTCCAAAAGTAGCCAAAACTTGTTGCCTCTGTCAAGACTTTGGGTCAATGGCAGTATATAGAACAATATGAGGATCAAAACACAACTTTATCTCTAATCTTATAAGACATTGAAGGAAACTAAGTACTGTTATTCTCAAGATCATACTCTGTACTGTAATCACTGACTATATTTTATAATAATGTTACAAATTTTCCAGTTTTATATTTAATTTGCACAGGTAATAGACAAATATAAAATGACATTTCAGGTTCAGCGCTTTCTCTATTTCTCCCTTCTCACTAAGTTCCTTTGTTTGCTGCCTGTCAGTTCTATTACATTCATCCGCAGGCCAGGCCGGTTGACTCCCTGCACTATCCAGTATCCCTCCTCGCTTGAGAATATCCTTGGAATGTCCTTGAAATTCAATAAAAAGCAACTAAGTCTCTTAACTCCTATTCGCTCCTCAGAGATCAGAGCTTTAACAGATCACTTGTCTGGTGCAAATGACATGTCCAAACCAGCAAGGTCTGTTTTTAATTTATCTCAGAACCTATACTTTTGGCATGATCCAACACTTGACAAGCCTGACAAACAAATCCGGTGGTGGGTGTGCTTAGACAGTATCCTAAGGTGTACACCCAGGCTAGAGGAGGGAAGGGGACACTTACTTCTCCATTCTAGCCACTATGCAAAGTGTAGCCACTGACAAATTTTTCCATTTAATGGAGCAGATAATGAATAGCACAAATAATTCCACTGATTTTGTCTTTCAGCATATACCAAATATATAAACAAATAGCTTAAATAGAGTTACAAATTGTGCACATTCAGTCAGCAGCTGCATTATAAAATATCTTCAAGAACTTCATTATATTAGTCAGGCTATCAGCAAATTAAGCAGTGACATTTGACCAGGTACAGTTATATGGTTTCTGATAAAATAGCAAACAATTTCCTCTATTTTTTTATTGGTCATTACTTTAGATATGCACCTAGAATAATCTTTGTTGTGTACACAGTTTGTTCTGACAGTGTACTAGAAAGTAGTAAATAAGCTATCTTGCCTAATTGACTAAAGTATATACAGATCTGGGACTGTTGTGGTTGTAAGTCAAACCAGATCACTTTATTATATTCTTTTATTTTATATTTTATTTTTATCAACATCACCGATAAAGCATTGCATGTTAACCTCATCTGTTAGCATAACCCAGGGGGAGTGAATTTAGCCAGATGGTTATTAGCTTAACAGGAAGCCTGTATTGCTGCAGGAACTAATCCAGATATAAAGTCCCATTCAGCATCTACGGAAAGTCAATTTAATATTAACTAATTGATTGTTGTATTATTATGTTTGTAACATTCCTCAATTAGTTTCAAGCAAAGAGATATGTAGGGAGCATTTTTTTCTTCACTTCTGTCTACAGTAGTTTTTGAATTATATATTTTTAAATACATACAGTATAGATTTTAGGATTAATTTAGAATCAAAATGCAAAAAAAACAACAAAAAAAAACATTTTTTTTTACTGGCAGTGTCCTTCATCTAACTGAGCCAATCCCTATACTACTTAGTTTCCAAGTCCTTTTGGCCAATTTGGGTGTAAGTCCACCCTTACAGCCAAGTGGACTTTGTTATAAGTAACCATGTGATTACTGAATATAAATAAATGGTGTTGTCGCTCTCCTTTCAGACACACACACACACACACACACACACACACACACACACACACACACACAAAATATGGTTGTTATACAGCAGACCACTTTGTGTTCTCCTGTCAGCAAGTAACAGGAGCCTAAGGATTGTTATAGTGGTCACAGACTCTCTCTCTCTCTCTCTCTCTCTCTCTCTCTCTCTCTGTGTGTGTGTGTGTGTGTGTGTGTCTGTGTGTGTGTGTGTGTGTGTGTGTGTGTGTGTGAATGCAGCATTCACAGGGATTAATGGAATCATCATACCATTCATAATGTTTTTGGCACACACTCATTCCCTTAATACCAATTAAGCATTATTTCACTGCCTCAGCCATTTTAAGCATTGCTGCTGACGATATTCATTCTTGTTAGAACCATAATTTATCATTTTAATCTGGGTGCCGAGAGAGTAACTGTGGCATCTGTCCCTATGATGTGTTCATTCCTGATCCTATCCATCCTCGTTACTCCCTAAGAGAACGTCAACATTTTCATCTCTGCTACCTCCAGCTCTGCCTTCTGTCTTTTCCCCAGTGCCAATGTTTCTAAACCATACAACATCGCTGACCTCAACACCGTCTTGTACACTTTTCCTTTCATTCTTGCTGATACCTTCCTATCACACATCACACCGGACACTTTTCTCCAACCATTCCAACCTGCCTGCACACACTTCTTGACCTCTTTTCCACACTCTCCATTGCTCTGGATTGTTGAGCCTAAGTACTTAAAATCCTCCAGCTTCTTTATCTCTGCCCCCTGTAACCTCACCGTTGCTCTTGGGTCCTTGTTCACACACATGTATTCTGTTTTACTCAGGCTAACCTTCATTCCTCTCCTTTCCAGGGCATACCTCCACCTCTCTAGATTTTCCTGCACTTGTTCTCTGCTCTCATTACAGATCACAATGTCATCTGCAAACATCATAGTCCATGGAGATTCTTGTCTAACCTCGTCCGTCAGCCTGTCCATCACCATAGCAAACAAGAAGGGGCTCAGAGCTGACCCTTGATGCAGTCCCACCTCCACCTTAAATTCGTCAGTCACACCGACAGCACACCTCACCACTGTCTTACATCTCTCATACATGTCCTGCACCACTCTAACATACTTCTCTGCCACTCCAGACTTCCTCATGCAATACCACAGTTCTTCTCTTGGCACCCTGTCATATGCTTTTTCCAGATCCACAAAGGCACAATGTAGTTCCCTCTGACCTTCTCTGTACTTCTCTATTAACATCCTCAAAGCAAACATTGCATCTGTGGTGCTCTTTCTTGGCATGAAACCAAACTGTTGTTCACAAATGCTGACCTCGGCCCTTAGTCTAGCTTCCACTATTCTTTCCCATAACTTCATCGTATGGCTCATCAACTTTGTCCCTCTGTAGTTGCCGCAACTCTGCATATCTCCCTTGTTCTTAAAAATGGGCACCAGTACACTTCTCCTCCACTCCTCCAGCATCTGCCCACCCTCTAGGACCTTGTTGAATGTTTTTGTCAGAAAATCTACTGCTACCTCTCCTAGACACTTCCATACCTCCACAGGTATATCATCAGGACCAACTGCCTTTCCATTCTTCATCCTCTTTAATGCCCTTTTCACTTCACCCTTACTGATCCTTGCTACATCCTGCTCCTCAATGGTCACCTCTTCTACTCTTTTTTCTCTCTCATTGTCCTCATTCATCAGCTCTTCAAAGTACTCTTTCCATCTTCCCAGCACACTTCTGTCATCAGTCAATACATTTCCCTCTCTGTCCTTTATCAATCTAACTTTCTGCACGTCCTTTCCATCTCTATTTCTCTGCTGTGCCAACCTGTATGGATCATTTTCTCCCTCTTTACTGTCCAACGTATCATACAAGTCATTATACGCCCTCTGTTTGGCCTTAGCCACTGCTACCTTCGCCTTTCGCTGTGTCTCCCTGTACTCCTGTTTACTCTCTTCGGTCCTCTGTGTCCCACTTTTTCTTAGCTAACCTCTTCATTTGTACTCACTCCTGCACTTCCTCATTCCACCACCAAGTCTCCTTATCTACTTTCCTTCCAGAGGACACACCAAGTACTCTCCTACCTGTGTCCCTGATCACATTTGCTGTGGTTGTCCAGTCATTTGGAAGCACTTCCTGGCCACCCAAAGCCTGTTTCAACTCCTCTTTGAAGACAACACGACACTCTTCCTTTTTCAACTTCCACCACTTTGTCTTCTGCTCTGCCTTTGCCTTCTTCACCTTCCTCACCATCAGTGTCATCCTGCATACCACCATCCTATGCTGTTTGGCAACACTCTCACCCTCTACTACTTTGCAGTCACTGACTTCCTTCAAATTACATCGTCTACACAAGATGTAGTCTACCTGTGTGCTCCTACCTCCGCTTTTATAAGTCACCCTATGCTCCTGTTTCTTCTGGAAGAAAGTATTCACCACAGCCATTTCCATCCTTTTTGCAAAATCTATCAACATCTGTCCTTCTGCATTCCTGTCCTGGATACCAAACCTGCCCATCACTTCCTCGTCCCCTCTGTTGCCTGCACCAACATGTCCATTGAAGTCTGCACCAATGACCACTCTTTCACCTCTGGGGGTACTCTGCATCACTTCATCTAAGTCACTCCAGAATCTCTCCTTCTCTTCTAGCTCACATCCTGCCTGTGGGGCATAAGCACTAACAACATTGACCATCACACCTTCAATTTCTAACTTGAGACTCATCACTCTGTCTGACACTCTTTTCACTCCTAGAACATTCCTGACAAACTCCTCCTTCAAGATGACTCTGACTCCATTTCTCTTCCCATCCACACCACGGAAAAAACAGCTTAAACCCTGATCCTAAGCTTTTAGCTTTGCTACCTTTCCATCTGGTCTCCTGAACACACAGTATGTCCACCTTCCTCCTCTGCATCATGTCAGCCAGCTCTCTACCTTTTCTTTGCATAGTTCCAACATTCAAAGTCCCTACTCTCAGTCCTAGACTCATGCCTTTCCTCTTCTCTCTCTGCCTACGGACACGCCTCCCACCTCTCCTTCTTCGACGTCTTCGACCAACAGTAGTCCAATTTCCATCAGCACCCTGTTGATTGACAGCACTGATGGCGGTCGTTGTTAACCCGAGCTTCGATCGATCCGGTATGGGGGTAATACTTCTGATTTGCATCATAAAAGTTTGGCATTGGTTTTACGTCGGATGCCCTTCCTGACACAACCCTCTGCATTTCTCCGGGCTTGGGACCGGCATGAGGGGGAGAGACACTGGTTAGTGCCCCCCCACCTCATGGCTGCATTAGTGTGAGATAATTTGGGAAGGTTAAAAACAAGCCGTGTAGCTGCATTACATAATGTGATGTAATGATGTTATCTTGTATCATAGTGTCAATGGAATGTTTCTAAGATCTTACAAAGTCTATGCAATGAAGAAATAGTTTGTTCTGAGAGCTATTCTAGTTGTACGATTAAAAACAACACAGTATTAAAAAAAATCACAATCTCATTACATTACCTTTCATCAAACACCTTCCTCTTACCTATTTCTTAATTGTCAAAGTTTTCTTCCACACTGTTCATTGTTCTCAAGACATTCAAGCCAACAAAGACAGAGAAGCTTGGTTCATCTTTTTCATGTGTAGCTGAATGAGTGAAACAGTGAAATTTCTTAGAAAATGTCATGGTATTTACTGCACTGCTTTATGCCATTAGCCTAATGTCTTTGGACTGTTTGAGGAAACTGGAGAACCTACAAAAATCTGACACACACATGGGAGAACATGCAAACTCTACAAAAACACTCTTGATGGGAATGGGGATCAAACCTTGGACTTTTTGCTTTTAAGAGGAAGTGCTACACACTAAACCGTGCCATGCTCTTAAGTATTGCGTGGTTATAATTTCCTCACAAATGCTATCTACACATACAGACCATACCCCTGCAAGAAAATATGACTGAAACAAGCTATTATTATTTTACAAACTATTTCATAATACAAAAACATTAGTTTAAAATCAAGGTGAAAGAAATACTGAACTCTACCCATTTACAAAGCTTAAAATTAAATCAATTAAAAGTTCTGGAAATACATATGCAAAAGTTCAAAAAACAATGCCCCACTTCAGTTTCCAATAAGATCAAGTAAACACTTTTACTTTTTCTTTCTCTTCTTTTGGTTTCTGTGAACACCTGAAAAATAATATTAAAAACCCTGGAGCTGTCAACTCCGTGTATACTCAGACTCAGTAGGTTGATCTTGAACTGCAGAGGATACTTATTTCTGATTTACAGCTTCAAGTCCCACTTACCACCATGTTGCCTCTTTTGGGCCCTTCAGCAAGGTCCTTAACCCTCAACTACTGTTTTATAAATGAGATAAAAACTGTGGGTCGCTCTGGATAAGGGTGTCTTCCAAATGCTTACTATATGTATACGAAAAGCTCAGAGACAGTGAGCTATGGCTCATAAAAAAAAAAAATTGCAAACTGATTTGTTTCACAGGCTGACGAAAGAGAACAATGATGCGCCTCTTAGACAAAACAAAGAGATACACTGCTATAGCATGTTACATAAGAGGAGTGCACACACTATTCATCCGATTAATCTGGATCTGCTGAAAGGTGGTCAATAATCCTACACAAGCTTATCTTTCTTATTAACTGGGAGTCACATTCAGGGGCAGTGCTTCACTGTACCAGCTTACATACACAAATATATTTCCGGCAACTGTGTGCATTATACATTCGATCCATATGAAATAGAGAAGAGTTTTGAATAATACAAGGGACCAGCTAACATTATGCATTTTCAGATGAACATAGCATGTCACTTTGGGAATGCAATGTTTACAGTCCACTGCTTGAGGTCATGCTGAAGGCCGCAGAACTAGTTACAGTACAGAAAGACTGCAGATACCAGGATTTATTTCTGTATACACATGAGGGTAAGTCAGGAAACACAGTTTAATACTTATATGTGCAACTGAAGTTACAACTGAAGTCCTTGACTACGAAAGTACAAATACTTAATCTGCTGAACTGTTGGTTCTTTAAACAATATTGGCACGCCATACCTGTGGTTTACAGAGCTGTGTGTGTGTGTGTGTGTGTGTGTGTGTGTGTGTGTGTGTGTGTGTGTGTGTGTGTGTGTGTGTGTGTGTGTGTGTGTGGGTGTTTGTGTGGGTGAAATGTCAGTGATGTTCCCAAATTATGTCAAAATCATTTCCCTATACAGTTTCACAGACTTTTGTGATGAGCACAAAATTTAGAATGCTCAGTGCATAGTTGCCCCAATGGACTTTGTTATGTTCCATCGAACTAATAATAATTTAACCTTAGATATGAAGGTACAATGAAGTCATATGTTCCCTTATCATTAAAAAGCCAGATAAGGCATTAATTGGATAAAACTTTTGTCCTTTACTCATACAGCTTGCAAGGCGAATACAGTGCAAGTAAATACTGTATCGTGGGGCCGGTGGTGTAGTGGTTAGGGTGCTGCGCTCATGATCGGGAGGTTGTTGTGAGTTCGAATCCCACTGAGACCCTCACTGTGCTAAGACCCCTGAGCAAGGTCTCAACCACAAGTGTGCCTCTGTTCACCCAGTAGTATAAATGGGTACCAGTAAAAATATACTGGGAAGGTAACCTGTGGTGGACTAGCATCCCATCCAGGAGGAGTTGAACTCCTGGTTGCTTCACGCTACAAAAACCGGGGGTAAGCACCGGCCTGATGAGCCACTTGGCTCGGGTATAAAAACCCAACAGACTTAACCTAAAAAAAAATACTGTATTAGTATATACAGTAGCTCCTTACTTCAATACAGTAAAACCTCCGCTGACGAACGCTTAAGCTCACGAACTTTTCGCCTCAAGAACATTAAATTTGCGAGCATATAGTCTCTGCTGACAAACTAGTTTTCGGCGGACGAATCAAACCACACGGTCGAACAGCGCCACGGTGGCGGCCACGAGAAGCTGACGCACGCTCATGGCGTCACAATTCGTCACCCCCTTTTCTTTGAGTGCGGAAGTGGTTTGTGTTTGATAGACATTTTGGACCGTATTGAGTGTACTTTTGCTATTATGGGACCGAAAAAGACCCCACCACAGGCGGAGATCATTGAAAAACATGAACGAGGTGTGCATTTATTTGTGTGACTTAGCGTCCCAGTACCAGTACGCTAAGTCTACCATTGCTCCCATCCTTAAGAACAAGGAAGCTATTAAGGGTGCGTGTGTGGCTAAGGGTGTTTCCAAACAGTAGGCGTTTCCAAACACTCCTGCCAAACAGTAAGTCCCTCCCTCCCTCCTCCTCCCACTCCATTCCATCAAGCCATCAACTACCATCACAAAGGTAAATAAAACCACTTTATTATACAGTACAGTTTATTTCTTTAATTACAATACAATAGCACATTTATTATACATAAAATAAGGTATATTTTTGTGTAGTTTTAAGGCTTATTTAGTAGAAAATTATGTTTTATGGGGACCTGGGAATGGATTATTCTCATTTTAATGGTTTCTTATGGGAAATAAATGTTCGGAAGACGAACTTTTCGCCTTACACACACTTTCTGGGAACCAATTATATTCGTGAGCTGAGGTATCACTGTATTACAGTATGAATACATATAAACATTTGGCATAAGTCTAAAATACTTCTTCTTCCTCTTCTTTTCCTTTCGGCTGTTCCTAAAATGCTATATTATATGATTGTTAGTAATTTTGCTGGCTCATCCAATTGGAACCCTTTCAATAATCCATCTTTTCCTGCGAGCGATTTCCACTCATGGTTATAATTATTAACTTGCATAATCAATGTAAGTCTAAGTTAAACATTACGACTAGCCCAATTTTGGTGGAAAAAAGGATATTTGTGTCAAACATCCGTTTAAATATCACATATTAACTCCTGAGTATTCAAACAACGATTTACTCAGGACCCGAAGGCATCTATTGAATTTGAGAGGGGCTAGAGAAAACTGAGCACACAGTATAGTATACCATTAAAAAGCTGTGCCTTAAAGAGGTGCTGTCGTGGTTGCTTAAAGAAATTTGGATAAATAATATCAATAGGGACAGGGGGCAGTGGTGGCCTAGAGGTATAGGTGCTGGATCGCTGATTCTAAGGTTGGGGGTTCAAGCCCCACTCACCACAGGTTGTCACTGTACCACCCAGTGCAGCTAACTGGGTTATCAAAGGCTGGTCATGTGTCTCACTGTCTATGGTGTGAGGTTAACCATTGCTGACTTTCGACAAGAGTAGCTGAAAAAGCGTCAGCATGTTTCCGCCCTGCGATGGCCTGGCGAGCTGTCCAGGGTGTACTCTGCCCTCGCTCGGAGTCAGATGGCCAGCCTCCCCGTGACCCTAATTAGGATTAAGCGGTTACAGAAAATGAAGTGATAAATTGAACACCAGTAGGAGTTTCAAAAAAGACATGATCATTTATACAGGTAGAGATTTGGTTTAGAATATGAATTTGATTTGTACAGAAAATTAGCTAGGTGTTTCCAAAGGAATTTAAATTTTTGAAAAGTATTTGGCCTGACAAGATTTCTTCCTTGTCAGTTTTGAAAACTTTAAATTCCTTATTTATTTATTTATTTATTTTAAGTTGAGGGGAAATTTAACAAATACTGTACCAACTGCATTTATTATTCATTGCATATTTGACAACCTTTTGGCAACTGAATTTGTGGAAAATCTCCTTTAATCTCAAACCGAAAAGCATTCTTTAAAATAATGTATGAGATTGTAGGATTGCCCTTTTTTACCCTTGTGATTGGTGAGATGATTTGTTGCCGCATCACTTGACAGGCCATAATATTCCACACACATAATCCCACTAGATCATGCTGCAAATAGGTCACTCTGCTTATCTCTGCAGTTATTCAAAGGGAAAGCTTAAGTAAGGGCTCACAAACACATAACAAGGATTACACCAGCAAAAAACATGCTTTGTTGAACATTACATAATGCATGCATGGCAGCTACCCATCTCGTTCCAATGAGCTCACCCTTTTCTTGATCTTTTTTTTCTCACCAGTAAACTTGAAAGCTCCGAATGATAGGACTCAGCTCACATGCCATGGACAGCAGCTGGCATTTTCAAGTGGGTTAAGGTTTCCCTTTTCTCTGATCACATTTCCAAGCACTCAAAATGTCCTGCGGAGGGGAACTGAGTCATTCACTGTATACTAAAAGGTAAAGCAGTCCATTGCGACAAAGGTTACTGATTAAATGAATATTACTCTTACAAAGATATAAAAAAGGTTGCACTGTACAGTGGCTCAGTTGGGAGCATTCTCTCTCCACAGCCCAGCAGTCCTGGGTTTCCCCTGCATGAAGGTGGTGTTTCCATGGACGTTTAAGTGTTCTAGTGGGCTTACTCTGAATTTCGTTTATATCTTTTTTTTTTTTTTACATTTGTCCACAGGCAGGCAGAAAGGCGGTCTGGCTACAAAAGTTTGTTCCAAGATGTGAAAAAAAGCTGCATTTGTGTGAAAATGATGTTGCTGGAAATTTTGCTGGCTTCACATATGGGTTAAAGTCATTATAGCAGTGTTTTTACGCTGTAGTTCCATTAACACCCTGCAGGTTTTTTAGTTAATAACTTTAAAACCCAAAATACAAAAAATCTGCATTTTCCAAATAAAGCGAAGGAGAAGCAGTGATTGACTGGCATCATCATCATCATCATGCGTTTTAGAGTCCTTTCTTCCCTAGCAAGGGGGTTGGACAGTCAGCTAGTAGCCCGCACTTGCTGTCACCATTCATCCCTGTCCTTGGCCATGTCGACTGTAAGGTTACAGGAATGTAGGTGCTCAAGGTGGACTAGGTCTAGCTAGGTGTACAGTGTGGCTTTATCCACATGTGCCTGGGTGTTGACTGCATATTCACCTAATAATCATAGCCCTCTCATTCCGAAGCAGCATAGAGCACTCCTCGTTTCTTATCACCCAGCACTCGCTGGCATACAACATAACGCTGCGGACACATGAGGCATAAATTCTTCTTCTAATGAGCAGACTTAGGGTGCAACAGGTGAGAATAGGCAACCGCTCTCTGAATTTGCCCCACGCAGCTCTACAGCGTTTTGTAATGCTGGACAGGCTTCCACCTTCAGTGCTGCAGTTAGTTCATAATTTTTTTTGCGGGTTGTAGCTTTCACTGCGCACAAATAGCATTGTCTGTGTATGGCTTGTAGCTAAGAAAACCCTATTTTTGAGAAGGAATATGAAAAATCTTTTGCCACTGCCTGCATCTCACATTTTATCGTCCAAACCTGAGGGAGTTGAAGATATGGTAAAGCATATTGTATTTTTTAGCAGAAAATTATCAACTGGAGCTGGTTTCCTATGAGATACAGGAGAGAAATCAATTTCAACACACTTGAATCTGTTGACTACTGTCAACAGCAAATGATTGAAAAGTCATACATATGAGAAGGATCATTTGGAAAGACCTAATTTTATCTAATTAATGTGACATTGTGAACATGATCATGGATTATACTGTTTGGGGAAGTTTCCCAGACAGGGTTAAATTACACCAGAAGTAAGCATGATCCAAGAATTGTGAAAAAGAAGTACTTCTGTAACTCATTTTAAGTAACTACCAGACCATCCAGAACTATGGTTTGGCTTTTAGACCAAACCAAAATAACAATTACAGCCTATTCAAAAGGCCTGTTTTATTAACTGGATCTGGTCCATACATTCAGCAATCCATCCATTTATCCAGCAATACATCCAATAATCTGTCCATCAAGCCATCCTTCTATCCATACATACATTCATCTATCCATCTATCCAGCCAGCCAGACAGACAGACATCCTCCCAGTCATCATCTATATTTGTTAGTGTCACAGAGGAAATTAAGCCCTGGGCAGATTTCAGGTCAAAGTTTTTGATGATGTCATCAGTGATGCGTAGGTCCGTGTCAGCAATCTTGTGTGACAAACAGTGTACACAAAGAGCGGAAATAGCCTGAAGTCATGGTACACGCATGGATGGTGTGGGGTTGAAAAAACCATATACAGTCAGCCTTTTTCGTAACCTGGAGTTTTCGTAAGTAGAGGTGCATCTTACATGTAAAACGTGTGATTCGTTCCAAGGTTCCCAAGACTACCCCATAAACCCTTTAAAAATTATAAAAGTACACCGATTTTGTATGAAATATGTATGAAATATGTCTTAAAAGAAAAAGATAATTATTTACTGTTTTTTAAATCTCTCGAACCACCCATGCGACACTTTAAAGTCCGGAGGTTATTGGTCTGAAGAACCCAAACCCCCACCCTCCTTCACGAGGTCCTTAAATATGGCGGTTGCTTTTTCAGAAAGAATCGCCTCCGTCACTGTATCTCTGCTTTTAATGCCTCCTTCTGCTTCAATAATGCCCCCGATTGAGGGGTTTCAGCCATACTCCTTTGCAATTTCGCTCAACCGCATCCCACTTTTGCAATTTCGCTCAACCGCATCCCACTTTCGTATTTTTGCATTATCTCCTGCTTTACGTCGATTGATAACGGATCCCGCTTCTTCTTTTCGGTGTCACCAGGATTCACTTTCTTGGGGTCCATGATGGATGACAAAATATAACGCTGCAATGATCACTCTCAAAAAAACTCACGAGCCAACAATTCTGTTCAACTCTCCTTCACGTGTGTGACAAACAGGAAGTATGGGTACAGGAATGGGTACAGGTCAGCTCCCTCCTGAGCAATGGGATGTCAGCGGGGCGGGATGGTAGGAGACAGCCAATGGGAGAACAACTCATGCATTGTTTGAATGTTTGAATGGCGCATTTGAATGTTTGAATGGCGCGTTTGAATGTTTGAATGGCGCATTTGAATTTTTAAAAGGCGTGTTTGATGCTTTTTACAAGAAGAGGTTGTTTCGTATACAGAGGATGAAAATTTAGAAAAATGTTTTTCGTAACCTGGATTTTTTGTATTCAGAGGTTTTCATAAATAGAGGGGCAACTGTATAATTTAACAATTATAACAAATGGCGAAATCTCTGCCAAAAGAAAACCAACAGGGAAGGCTTCAAGCTTGACCTGGGAAAAAATTATATAGTATTTTCTGACCATTATATCAAAATCAAAGTCCTATATTAAGTCATATATTAAATAGATTAAATTATTAATCAAAGTTCTGTATTAAAGGTACCTGGGGTCACTGATATCCTTCAATTACTCCCAATGGCTTTCTTTACAGTTGCAATCTAACATGGTTGAATTGGGAGCTGTTCCACCCTCGATCATTTTGTTGGGCTGTAAGACCGTTGTTGACAAATCGATAAAAATATAAAATGGATGAAAGGATAGTTTGCAGAATTCTTTGCTTTTCAGTTTTATTCATCTTTAGTAACACAGGTTTAGCTGATTAAATTCATGGATTCAGAGTTGTTTTCTAGCAGAATTGTTTCAGAAGCTCAATTTTAAATCCTCCATTAATTACTCTTAAGACATGTTTCCTTTTTATTTGTCTGTTTTAAGCTCTATTATCCAAACTTTGCACTGGCAGAATTTAGCGAAATCAAATGTAATGCAGTTAGCTTTTGTAGTGTGATGCATGCAAGCAAGCAAACAAACAAATAAAATTATTTATTTTTTCAGTGATATAAAGTATAATCTGATTTTATAATAATAGAGTTAATGGAGGCTCTGTTTGACTTCAGCACTGCTACCAGAACTTGTATCTGTTTGGTAACAGTTCCTTAAGTTTCTTTGCACGTTCCAACTCAGACACAGCTTGCTGATTATTCCATTGTCCCATGAAGGCTTCAGAGCTTTTTCTCAGACCGTTTCCATGGTTGGCTTTCTCTTCCTTCTGTTATGTTGATTTACATTTATTTAGTTGGCAGAAGCTTCTATCCAAAGATACTTATAAGTGTGGTGGCATTCCATGTAAGCAAAGTTGTGCTAAATAAGCCAGTGTGTGCTCCTTCAAAGACTTAATCCAAAAAATATTGCATTTGCTGTACTGTTTGTTGCATCATCTGTCTGTGTTGCAGTTTACATATGCGGTTTGCATTCACTCAGTCTTAGTTCATTACACTACGTGAGTTGGCTCTGCTGCATAATGACAGCTTTCCAGCATAATGGATGCAGAGTGCTTTTGAAGTAGACAATGTTTGAATACACAGTAGTTTTATTTTAAAAACCCAGATCTTTTTTTGTTCCATTTTGATGATTATCTATCTTGTTTTGCTCTTTTACTGTTTTGAATGCTTCTAGATTTCGCTGCATGTAAACAATGATATGATATAATAAGACACCATGAGCTCAGCTAATTGCAGCTTTTATTCTCTGGATTTTACTCACCAGGTCAATTTGGCACGTGTTGTATTTGTGAAGTTTTAAAAGTTTGAAGATGGTGGTGAGGACTTCTCATATGTGTATCTTTGGAAAATTATAAATGCATGAGATTGCCTTCCTCTGTAAAGTCTGGGATGCAAACACTGGTTGACTGTAGCCTTTGGCAATTTTCTTCTATGGCAGTTACTGTAACCTATTTTCCGTGTTTCATAGTTTATAATATTATTACTATGTATTGCTGTTATTTTAAGGATTAGTCAAGTGTGTTAAGCACAACATGGTATAGGCAGGAAGGCATCTCGGAGTTTTAACCATGCATGTAGCATGTGCAATAAGTACATCATTTGTAAACAGATAATTACACTGAAATATTACAATAAGCAATAAAGAAAGAAAAAGCAACATTACTTAATAATCTGCAGAGGAGTAATTTATACTAATGACAGCACTCCAAAGGTAGACTTGTTCATTATCATAATCATTATTGTTGTTATTATCATTATTATAATCATCATCATCATCAACAATAACACTACTACTACTACTACTACTACTACTAATAATAATAATAATAATAATAATGAGAGATTTCCTTTCGACGTTTCCCTTTTTCAGGGGTCGCCACAGCGAATGATTCGCACGTTTGATTTAGCATAGGTTTTTACGTCAGATGCCCTTCCTGACACAACCCTTGTAGCAAGGGACAGTAACACGCTGATGGCTTTGCAGCTACTCTTTACGAAAGTCAGCAATGGTTCTTTTACATGAACCTCTCACCATAGACAGTCAGAGACATGGCCTGCCTTTGATAACCCAGTTAGCCGCACTGGGGGGGGACAGTGACAACCGTGTGGGGACTCGAACCCCCAACCTTAGGATTTGCAATCCAGCGCCCTATACCACTAGACCACCACTGCCCCAATAATAATAATAATAATAATAATAATAATAATAATAGTAATATAGTAGGTGCGGTCACAATTAAAAGAGTTTTTCCACATCATAAGGCATCACAATCATGGACTCTAGACAAAAACGTATTGTGATATTAACAGAAGCAGTAAGTTGAATTCAGTGGTATGGATTGGCCCTGGTTCCTTGCTGCTCTTCTATGTGTGTAAATGGAAAGCCTAAAGAGGGGTGAGGGGAAGAAAGATCCATCCCCCAGGGGTACAAAACGGAACCATGACATGATTTAGTGAGACACAGTGTGCAAGGAGGAGCTGGGGTGGAGGCAGTGGCAAAATAGCTTGCTTGCAACAAAAGCAAAAAAAATTAGGCAAGCTAGCAGCTGCAATAGGTACACTAAACCAACTGGCCAATTGCATATGGACTGAAGCTGAACCACTCAACCAGATGATCTAGGTGTGCCTGAGCTTGATTTCCTGTCCTGCTTGAACTAACATTGTGCATTATCTGTGTTAAAGGGCAGTGGGTTTGATTTGATTAGCCCAGTTTTGTTAGATGCAGTCAAGTATTTTCTTTTATTGCTTTGTTATTGTCACACCATCTTTTGGTAGTTGTTGTTCTCAAAATGTCGTAATAATGTGGTAATTAAATGTTGGTGGATGAGCATAGATAGGCTCATTTACACTTCTTATAAAGTAGTTGTCTTATGGACTGAAAAAATAACTGGTTTGAAAGAGGAGTACAGGGTTCATCTATGGCACTCTAAAATTAATTTTGATCATAATATGCAACACTACCCAAAAGTACTGTGTTGGCCTGTTTACTCTGGCAGTTTTACTGTCAAAATCAGACCATGCTGCTAAGTTTATAATATGATGTCAAAGGTGAAACACAGTGTGAGTACATCACATTTAATCAAGATCTGACATTCACTTCACTTCACTTATCCCTTAACATCCGAGGATGTCGTTGGGGCGCCTTCATGGCGAGACTTGGGCTGATTTGGCCTGGCGGAGCCCATCCCTCTCCAGGTCGTAGAAACATGCTGACAGCTTTGCAGCTATTCTTTACAAAAGTCAGCAATGGTTCTTTTACATGCCTCTCACCATAGACAGTGAGAGACAAGGCCTGCTTTTGATAACCCAGTTAGCTGCACTGGGGGGACAGTGACAACCCTGGGGGGACTCGAACCCCCAACCTTAGGATGAGCAATTCTGCGCCCTAACCACTAGAGCACTACTGCCCCCTAAGCTCTGACATTAGAGTATTAATTTAACATTGAAAAAAGCATATATCCCTGGGAAAATGTAAACAAATTTTCACTGTTGGCCAACTCCTTGTGTATTAAACATAAGGCGACACCCATCTATTCATGATGAATATGTAAAATCTCTCTAAGGCTGAAAGAGCAATCACTACCTGATTTAAATGGGCACTAGAGAGACAACTGTAATAAAATTATGGAACTGCATTCCAGTTGTACCAAGATTTTCTCATGAAGACTTTCACATTGACAACAAACCTTAAAATCCTTAGAAGACTATATTTAGCGTTCTCCCTCATGCACATGTTTCACATATAAACATGTTGTGTTTTTATCTGGTGAAGTTTTGGTGTAAAGCTTTTTGTCCATGGGGCATGACACCATAAGTACACTATACAGTCCAACATCACTCATTCTCAAAAATTCAGTTCATTAAAAGTGTTGAAAATGAAGAGTTAATGGAGATTGGATCTACTTATTTAAATTTTGTATTATATTTAATATATAATATTAAGTAAATATTATAGAGAAGTAAACAGCTTCATAAGCTCCATAAGCTAAGATTCTCTGTACTGCATCTATTACATCAGAAGCTTTCACTGTCACATTTCATAACAGATCATATTTTTTGATTACAGTAATGAAACTAAAGTACAACTAACTGTAATACAACTAAAATATTTTTGCAGTATTTTTTCACTACATGCGATGCTATACTGAGATATTGTGATACGATGTTGACACGAAATTGAGATACCTTTCACCTCATCTCATTTTTAAATAGCTTTATCAATTATTATGGTCAGGAGAGGTTGGAAAAATGGGCAAAAATGGGGTACACCCTGAACAGCTCACTAGCCAATCGCATCCCAACAAACATACAACTATTCACACTTACACTGAAACCAAGGCTCAATCCAGACCATGCAATTTGCTTCGTATGCATGTCTTTGGACTGTGAGAGGAAACTGGAATGCCCAGAAGAAACCCACACAATGGACTTGACCACATGATTTTTGTGCTGTGAGGAAGCTGTGATAGCTACAGTATAACACTCTGTCTGTATTCCTTTCGGCTTTTTCCCTTATAATCGGGAGTCGCCACAGAGAATCATCTGATTCGCACGTTTTTGATTTGGCAGAGGTTTTTTACGTCGGATGCTCTTCCTGTCACAACCCTTTTTTAGCAAGGGACAGAAACACGCTGACGACTTTGCGGCCTACTCATTACGAAAGTCAGCAATGGTTCTTTTACATGCCTCACACCATAGACAGTGACAGACATGGCCCGCCTTTGATAACCCAGTTAGCTGCACTGGGGGGGGACAGTTACAACCTTGTGGAGAGTGGGACTCGAACCCCCAACATTTGGATCAGCGATCCAGCGCCCTATACCACTAGACCACCACTGCCCCGAGCTACAGTATAACACTTGCCTTAAATATTTTAATAGGTTTTATAATTAATTATATTAAATTATTTTTATTTGATCTGTAAAGAGCACATTACTCCAAAAGATTTGTTTTTTTGCCTTTAGTTGTTAGCACACTGTGGTCTTGTGGTACATTTTTTTTAAATGTCGACACATTTATTGTAATTAACACTTGATATTGGCACTTTCAGCATGGTGGTATAGTGGTTAACATGTCCACCTCACAGCAAGAAGACCTGGGT
Organism: Plotosus lineatus; assembly: GCA_024760905.1. Taxonomy (NCBI): domain Eukaryota; kingdom Metazoa; phylum Chordata; class Actinopteri; order Siluriformes; family Plotosidae; genus Plotosus; species Plotosus lineatus. The sequence goes on from CM045728.1 coordinate 97,105,026, forward strand.
TCCATTCCCAGATGTGAGTATGACTGTGAATGGTTGTGTGAGTGTTGGCTCTGCGTTGGCCTGCTGAGCTGTGCAGGGTGGACCCAGCCCTCGCCTAGAGTTATCTAAGGTGGGCTCCAGCCTCTCTATGACCCTAAATAGGATTAAGCGGCTTAGAAAATGAATGAATGAATGAATGAACATATGCACTTTTCCCACCAAACAGTGAGTGCACGTACACTTGGAACAGTGGGTTACTACAAACTGCAGTGCCCAGAGAGCAGCTGGGGGTTATGTGCCTTGCTCAAGGGCACTTCAGACATGAAGGTGGAGGAAAGGAAGGTGCAGTTCACTTCCCCACCACCACACATTTTTCCTGTTGGTTTAGGAATCAAATTAGCATTAGGGAACAATTTAGGTCCCAGAGCACCTTCTCTGAGCATTAGGCCACAGCTGTGGCAAAACATTTTTGAATGTTAGACAGTTCTTTTTCTTTTAGCATGAAACAGTATGTACTTGGCTGAAATACTGGGGTGGCCAGTTGGGGACTAATTGGCAATGTTTTGAACTCTATGCAACTTATGGATGGTTTATTTTCCAGGAGAAATATTTATTCTCCATCTGTGTATTAACAGGATGACACAACACACTTCAGTATTAAAGAGGACACCGAACGTTAGCCTAGATGTCATATTTAAATACCATAGTTTCCATCTGAAGGATGTTCTAATCAATGGCACCTAACTGGAACACTTGATTCTAATTTTATGGATGTAAAGGTGTGATAAATGTAAGTGTGTAATTTTGTTTACCATGTGACCGAACATTTTGCATTGCTGACTGTTTTGTTCATTTTGATTATTTTGTTATTGACTACAGAATGTAATTATATTTTCATATGACTACACATCATTTATATAAGATCACCATTTATATCTTCACAGTTCATGCTGTAGCAGTGAGGGTGTGATTGAGCGTGGTAGAACATGTAACATGTTGATGAGTAGCACCTGTGTTGAATTATGTATGTATGCATGTGTATGTGTATGTGTGTTGGGGGGGGGGGCTGAATATCATTGATAAGTGTGAGAATAAGGAAGAGTGGAAAAGTGTGCTGAGTGAAAATGAAAATTGAATAAACAAATTCATGCATCCCACTGTCTCAATCCCTTTGCAATCCTGAACTCATGAACTGTCATACATACATTACGGAGATCAATAATTTCACTTCCACTTTAGTATTGTGGCAGTGTGTTGCACACAGTGACTCATTCTTATAGAGATAAGATAATGTTAGCGGACGTACACACCCAAAACAAGTCAATTAGAGAGGCATTATACTGATAATGTCTAGTTAAAAAAGTACTTAGCTCCAGTCATTGCAGCCTCTTGTTATTTGTGGTTTATGGTTTTTCCAACTACTATGACAACTGAATAATTGATCAGATAATTAAGAAGCTCTTAATGAGCAATGCCATGTATGTGCATGGTTGGGGTGCAAGAAATGGCGTGCTAGTATCCAGTATCATTTCGCCATTACAGATTAATGACATTGATTTTCATCAATATTTCATGTGACAGGTGTCAAGTGCCCTGTTTGACACTGGGTTGATAGAAGAAAGTGAAAAGAACCATTTTTTTTAGTTTTTCTCCTAAAATAATAGGTCTTCTTCTTTTCCTTTCGGCTTTTCCCTTCAGGGGTCGCCACAGCGAATCATCTGCCTCCATCTCACCCTATCCTCTGCATCTTCTTCTCTTACACTAACTGCCTTCATGTCCTCCTTCACCACGTCCATGAATCGTCTCTTTGGTCTTCCTCTAGACCTTCTGCCTGGTAGTTCCAACCTCAGCATCTTACTACCAATATACTCACTATCCCTCATCTGTACATGACCAAACCATCTCAATCTAGCCTCTCTGACTTTGTCTCCAAAACATCTTACATGTGCTGTCCCTCTGATGGACTCATTCCTGATCCTATCCATCCTCGTTACTCCCAAAGAGAACCTCAACATTTTCATCTCTGCTACCTCCAGCTCTGCCTCCTGTCTTTTCCCCATTGCCACTCTTTCTAAACCATACAACATCACTGGCCTCAACACCATCTTGTACACTTTTCCTTTCATTCTTGCTGATACTCTCCTATCACACATCACACCGGACACTTTTCTCCAACCATCCCAACCTGCCTGCACACGCTTCTTCACCTCTTTTCTAAACTCTCCATTGATCTGGATTGTTGAGCCTAAGTACTTAAAATCCTCCACCTTCTTTATCTCTGCTTCCTGTAACCTCACCGTTCCTCTTTGGTCCTTGTCATTCACACACATGTACTAGTATTCTGTCTTACTGAGGCTCACCTTCATTCCTCTCCTTTTCAGGGCATACCTCCACCTCTCTAGATATTCCTGCACTTGTTCTCTGCTCTCACTACAGATCACAATGTCATCTGCAAACATCATAGTCCATGGAGATTCTTGTCTAACCTCGTCTGTCAACCGGTCCATCACCAGAGCAAACAAGAAGGGGCTCAGAGCTGACCCTTGATGCAGTCAAACATTCAACATGAACTCTTCTGTCACACCAACAGCACACCTCACCACTGTCTTACATCTCTCATACATGTCCTGCACCACTCATACTTCATACTACAACATACTTCTCGGCCACTCCAGACTTCCTCATGCAATACCACAGTTCCTCTCTCGGCACCCTGTCATATGCTTTCTCTAGATCTACAAAGGCACAAGGCAGCTCCCTCTGACCTTCTCTGTACTTCTCTATTAACATCCTCAAAGCAAACATTGCATCTGTAGTGCTCTTTCTTTGCATGAAACCAAACTGTTGTTCACAAATGCTGACCTCTGCCCTTAGTCTAGCTTCCACTATTCTTTCCCATAACTTCATCGTATGGCTCATCAACTTTATCCCTCTGTAGTTGCCACAACTCGGCACGTTCTTAAAAATGGGCACAAGCACACTTTTCCTCCATTCCTCTGGCATCCTTTCACTCTCTAAGACCTTGTTGAATGTTCACTCGCTTCAGTCATAAGAGGGCACAAAGTTTCTTCTGATCACTTCCACCAATGGGGTTCTGGTTTCCCCCACAGGTTGTGGGAGTGTTTTACATGCAGAATTTATGCCAATATTTTCACATTTGGCCTGGCCCCCTTAACAATACCAGAGACGCATTATGATTACTTTTTTAGTCTGGCCATGCAATCAAGACTAATACACATCTAGAACATAACATTCTATTCCACCCTTCTGCCGTCTGTGCCCCTATCTGAACAGCACCACCCCCACCCCACCCCCCCAGAAACAAAAACCCTAGACTCTCCCTTTCCAAATAGAACGGAATAATGGTGAAAAGGTTGTGGAAGAAAAAAATTCGCTGACTTTTTTCTGTGAAGGTTCCAGAAAGGGTTACTAATATTTGGTTATGCTTGGCTTACTGGAAAACAATAAAAGTTTACGTTTAGGCAGCTCTGCAATCTTCACACTTTTTCTGTTACAAACTGATCTTGGCCCCCATCAGAGAAGGGAAAAGTTATGTGGCCTTCGCAAGAAAAAGTTTGGGGAACCCTGATATACAATTTAGATTTCATATTTGAGGGTTAACAGCAGTAAATTTGAAAGGCAAGTGTCACACATGAAATTAACTAGAGTGTTTATCTGCTTTCACTGGTAAGTGAAATAAAGACAATAACATATACATATGGAATAGCTGAAGGTCCTGAGTGTGATCCATTTATCGATGAGAACATCTCTATATGTTCTTCGTGTGATTGCATGGGTTTCCTCTGGGTGTTTGGTTTCCTCCTACTGTCCAAAGACACACACATTAGGTCAACTGGCTAGTCTAAATTGCTCATTCCTTTCTATTATGCTACAGAATTTTCGGATAGTATCATTTGCCCTGACACAGCCCCATGTCAAGAAATATTTGAAAACAAATGAAAACTCTCAGTATTTTCTACTGTCTGCCTTAAGCCTCTATGCTGTTCTCATTACTGGCACAAAAAGACACCTTTCTTCCAAGGCTCCCATCCATGAAGTCCTATGCCAGCTGCATATTTGAGGCCCAGTGGGGTTCATGCCAAAAATAATTCCTGAGTGCAGGGTCCATACAGGGCTCTGTGAGCATGGAAACAGCCCCAACTACACAACGTCCCTTACTGCAAAAATCCCGCTCTGGGACTAATAAGCATGGATGCAAAACACACCTGACTTTCCGTTCTACTTTACATAATTCACTTATGGGCAAACTTATAGCTCTGTATTTTTAGCACCTGGTTTGCACATAAGAAGTCTTACAAGGGTCAGTTTAATATTAGTATTTTATTTCTATTTTTTAACTATTTTTCTTATATTTTTTTCAAAGGAAAATTTAGAAATTCGGGAAAAATGAGCACTCACTCACCTAATCAGTGAGAGTGTACACAGGAGTAGTGGATAACCACATTGCAGAAGGGTTTAGGCACTTTGATACTTTGCAATGCATTTGCAACTATCACATAATTTATTCATTATTATTGCAGTATTGTACAAAGTACTTCAGCCAAAGTGTCAGTGTTGAATTATAAATATATTCATCTAGGAGTTGTTTCTAGAGTCTAGAGAAGGCAGACAAAGATTCAAAACTGAAATATTTAATAACACAAAACAGTACAGGCTGGGCAGGAAAATAAATTCAAAACAGGACAAAGAAACCCAAAAACTGTAAAGTCGATCATTCACTAGTAAAGAGCCAAAGTGCTTTATTTTCTATTATCAGTTCAGATAAAATACAAAAATCTCCTGTAGAAACAGCCCCAGCTCAAAGGCTTAGTATCTATTATTCACCTGCTTTATGTGTTTTTGTTTACAATAAAGACAAGATCGTATGACCGAAGGTGCAGCCTTGCACTTTAAAACCTTGTAAAACTATTTTTTTTATCAAGATCATAAACAAGGATTCTGTAAAGACAATTTTGTCTCTTCAAATAAAATTGAGTTTTTTTTTTTTTTAATTCCAGAATACTAATTTAACTGGAAGAACGTTTCTATGATTCTGGTTTGCATTTAGAGAGTGAGAGGATGCCGGAGGAATGGAGGAGAAGTGTGCTTGTGCCCATTTTTAAGAACAATGGAGATGTGCAGAGTTGTGGCAACGACAGAGGGATAAAGTTGATGAGCCATACGATGAAGTTATGGGAAAGAATAGTGGAAGCTAGACTAAGGGCAGAGGTCAGCATTTGTGAACAACAGTTTGGTTTCATGCAAAGAAAGAGCACCACACATGCAGTGTTTGCTTTGAGGATGTTAATAGAGAAGTACAGAGGTCAGAAGGAGCTGCATTGTGCCTTTGTAGATCTGGAGAAAGCATATGACAGGGTGCCGAGAGAGGAACTGTGATATTGCATGAGGAAGTCTGGAGTGGCCGAGAAGTATGTTAGAGTAATGCAGAACATGTATGAGAGATGTAAGACAGTGGCGAGGTGTGCTGTCGGTGTCTCAGAAGAGTTCAAGGTGGAGGTGGGACTGCATCAAGGGTCAGCTCTGAGCCCCTTCTTGTTTGCTATGGTGATGGACAGGCTGACAGACGAGGTTAGACAAGATTCCCCATGGACTATGATGTTTGCAGATGACATTGTGATCTGTAATGAGAGCAGAGAACAAGTGCAGGAAAATCTAGAGAGGTGGAGGTATGCCCTGTAAAGGAGAGGAATGAAGGTTAGCCTCAGTAAGACAGAATACATGTGTGTGAACGACAAGGACCAAAGAGCAACGGTGAGGTTACAGGGAGCAGAGATAAGGAAGGTGGAGGATTTTAAGTACTTAGGCTCAACAGTCCAGAGCAGTGGAGAGTGTGGAAAAGAGGTGAAGAAGCGCGTGCAGGCAGGTTGGAATGGTTGGAGAAAAGTATCCGGTGTGATGTGTGATAGGAAGGTATCGGCAAGAATCAAAGGAAAAGTGTACAAGACGGTGTTGTGGCCAGCGATGTTGTATGGTTTAGAAACAGTGGCCCTGGGGAAAAGACAGGAGGCAGAGCTGGAGGTAGCAGAGATGAAAATGTTGAGATTCTCTTTGGGAGTAACGATGATGGATAGGATCAGGAATGAGTACATCAAAGGGACAGCACATGTAAGAGGTTTTGGAGACAAAATCAGAGAGGCTATATTGAGATGGTTTGGACATGTACAGAGGAGAGATAGTGAGTATATTGGTAGTAGGATGCTTAGGTTGGAACTACCAGGCAGAAGGCCGAGAGGAAGACCAAAGAGAAGATTTATGGATGTGGTGAAGGAGGACATGAAGGTAGTTTGAGTAAGAGTAGAAGATACAGAGGATAGGGTGAGATGGAGGTGGATGGTTTGCTGTGGCGACCCCTGAAGGGAAAAGCCGAAAGGAAAAGAAGAAGAATAGAAGAATGTTTCTATGATTCTACTTACACAGCAGCTGATGTGATGTTGCAGCCCATTTACCACATAAACCACTCCGTACAGGCTACATGAAAAGAATGCATTTATTCATATGAACATAATTAAATAATAAATAAATAAGCAAAGTGGAATGCTGAGATAATCAGACAATAAATTCTTGTGCTTTAATTAGAAGGGAATTACACTGTGATAAGATGTACTTTGCTTGTAACTGCAGTCTGTAGTTACTCCATTATGAAATAATATGACTAGCACTAACTGCATTAGCTCTTGTTTTGACACATCAAACAGTATGATTGCTTAATAACCATAAATATATTACAAGAATCAATAGATGGTGAAATCTGCTGTACCTTGCCAGTTGTCAAAGCTCATTTGAGACAAAAAAAAAAACCCAGGGCCGTCTTGCTGTGAGGTGGACATGGTAACCACTATGTCATCATTTAACTGCCAAGTAAAAAGCAACGAAATCAGAATAAAAGGAAAACTGTCAGAAATGTATTAACAAGCAGGATAACCATGTGATGACTATGTAAAACTATTTCACAGTACATAAACAATGCTACAACTGCTATTATTCATGATCATCAGAAAACAGTGGCGGTTGGGTTTTTTTTTTTGTTTGTTTGTTTGTTTTTTGCAATGAATGAATGAATATTTGTTTGCTTGCTTGTTTTTCTTCCCTAATAATTTCTAAAACAGTTATGAAACACCATGACTTTGGATTGTTGTTATTCAAAACCACATTTAAAATGTTGTCCCACACCCAATACCAGCAAGTGCCCCATCCTGCTAAATTAGGGACAGATTGATTCCTCTCCAGGGGAAAGAAATATAATCAATGGAATAGCCCAGTTTGCTGAAGGTTAAAATTAAACCTATAAGCTGGGATGTCATGTGTCTCCCATGGTTCTAAGCTTTTATATGTCTCATCGCTTAAAAAAAAAAAAAAAAGATGTTTTCAGTAAAACGCTTCCAGACAATGACAAGAAACCGATTGTTCAATCTACATCCGTATCCTGTCTTACTAAGGTTTTAAATTAAACTATTTTGTCCCGCTGGGTATTATATTTGGAATCCAGACTGGACAGGAGCCCCTGAGCACAGGAAGGTCTCAGGAGAAGAATCATGTTTATTTGTTCTTTCAGGCAGGAAATACAGTCTTATCTACACAGTGCATCTCTTGCCATTTGGCTTCGGTCAGTAGTCTCTGACTAAAGGAACAAAAGCTACATTATTCGTAATCAATCTGCATATACTAGTTTCCATAACATGGGTTCATCCAACCTTATTTGCAAATAAATATAATGTGAAAACAATATTTCAAACAGTTGTGAATTCTGAATTTATACTTTCTGAGGTATGAAGGACTATGACAACATTCTCAGAATTTTGATCAAAGTATTGTTGGTGGGGGTGGGGTGGGGCAGTCTGCTATAATTTTCTACAATTCCAACTGCAGCCAAGAGGTAGTGGCAGATCTGGCTGGAATTTAAAGGCAGGAGCAATTGCAGCAAGAATCTTTTCCAATTAGAAAGCAGCCATTTTAACGAAACAAGGTAATTAGGCTCCATGCTAGGGTCTGTTGGATTTCATATTGTTTGAATTCCAGCGTATAAGGGACAAACCTCTGCATCTTATTTTATTTTTCCTTTTTGTAGTTGTTTTCATTGAGCTTTTACCTCTACCATGGAGTTTAGTTCCTGCCTGTAGTTTGTGTGTTTGTTTGCATAATAACATCAACATTTCATGTGGATTTTCATGAAATTTCTCCCAGAGGTTGTACTTTGAACAATTAAAATTCCATTAGATTTTAAAGATGATTTGTTTTAAATTTTAAATACCTGAATTTGTAAAGGATTCCTTAGCACCGTGAGATTTTTAACATATTAGTGTATGTATGTGTATATATATATAAAATATGTGTATATATGTATATATATATATATATATATATATATATATATATATATATATATATATATATATACATATATAAAACCGATTACTGAGCTTGGTGGAGGTTCGTGTTCTCCAAGTGGTCTTGTGACAAATCATATAGATATTTAAGATTTTAATGTTTTATTTCAGCTTTATACTTATTAAATGCTATCTCGCATATAAATTTCATTCAGGTCTTATATTCTAGATTATGTTTAGTTTAAATATGAAATGAATTTCTGAACCCTTCCTTAGGGTGCAGAGGATCTGCAGAACACTGGAGATGAAGCAATGCTAACCTTGCCAGACTCCTGTCATTCCACAGTCCCCTCATTTGTCTCTATCTCTAGCTTTTCTCTTGCCTCCTTCATATTTCTCTGCCCTTATGCAGTTTTTACAATCAAAGAAGTGAATCACTCTCAATACCTGTGATTCCACTTTCAAGCCAAAGCCAGTACAGCTAGTTCAAGCCATGGTCATTACTGTATTCAATGCTTATTCCAGTGAGTGCACATGCCTCCCCTAGCCTACTTTGAGGATAGGCATCTGGGGAATTTGCAACGATGATTACTCATGGTCTAGACTAGGCCAATTGGGGCTTCGGGCAATCTCAAGGAGGAAGACGGTGTTAACACTATTTTAGTCTATGAGTTTTTGTAAAAAATAATTTATTGTCCAAATCCTACAGTGAAAATGGTTCAGCTAAATGTTAGAAAAAGCTAAACTGTTTTAACCAGACCTAGCTTTAGCTGCCTTATTACAGCGCATTCACATAATGTAAGAAAAGAAAATACACAAAAATGTACAGTATTTGCAGAAAATCGTCTTTTGCCTCCATTTAAGATGCAATCTTTAGATCATAACTCCATAATGCTGTGGTTAGTATACTCTGATTTAGGTGGTAAATGCTGGGCTATATTAAGAGTAATAGAAATGCAAACAAGCTTACGGCTTTTAGCTTACAGGCTTAGGCTACAAGCCGCAAGAAGCCTTGAGGTAGCCTTGGCTCAGCTTAGCACAATTTATTTATATACTTATTTATTTTGTATGGCACTTTTAGCAACTGACATTGTCACAAAGTGACTTTATACAGGAAAAACAAATTTGATAAAGGATATAAATATATCTTCTACAAACCCTGAATATCACTAATGAGCAAGCCTGTGATGAGAATGGCAATGAAAAAGTCCTCCAGTCAACACAAGGAAGAAAGCTTGAGAGGAACCAGATTTAAAAGGGAAACCCATCATCATATAACTGTAATGGTAATTGAGGTCATTAATCATTTCAATAAAAGAGTTCCTGTCACCAGCAATAAAAAGTCATCTTCACAGTAGGTCCATATGAATTATCATCAGCAAGAGTGGCTTCTAATATGAGAACTACAACCAGTTGTTGCATTTCTTTTCTTTCGGCTTTTTCCCGTTTTCGAGAGTCGCCACAGCGAATCATCTGATTCGCACATTTGATTTGGCATGGGTTTTTAAGTCGGATGCCCATCCTGTCACAACCCTTTTAGAAGGGGACAGAAACACCCTGACGGCTTTGCAGCCTACTCTTTACAAAAGTCAGCAATGGTTCCTTTACATGCCGCTCACCATAGACAGTGAGCGACATGGCCGCCTTTGATAACCCAGTTAGCTGCACTGGGGGGACAGTAACAACCCTGTGGGGACTCGCACCCCCAACCTTAGGATCAGCGATCCTGCGCCCTATCCACTAGACCACCACTGCCCCACAACCAGTTGTTGCACATCAGGTAAAATTGCAGGATTCAGAAAGCAGGATGAGGATCACTGCCTCTCAAAAGTAGGATACAAAATCATTGTATCTCAGAAGTAGCATGTGTACCTCAGCAAAAACACAGAGAGCAAGATATGGGGGTAATGATTGACTATCACAGCATAACTAAAATGAGAAGAACCAGGAGGACAGACGTGAGGGCACCCTGTAACATGAGGCAATTATCCAATCCACTAGACACAATTTTGGGATAATGGCTAATTTTCTGATGGGTGCCAACCACCCTGCAACTCTTACTATGGTTAAGCTGCTTCGAAAATGAATGAACGAAAGAATAAATGAATGAATGAATGAAATATTGAGAAAAGATACATTACCCGTTCTTAAAATGTAAAAATAATTTTCACAACCGTGGTGAAGCCAATTGTTTTTATAAATTCAAAACACATGGCAGTTGCTGTAACTGAACATCTATTAAATCTTCATAAAATGACAGAAGGGTGTGTGCACACACAAGCATTCAGAAACACAAAAGCACTGAAATCTAAGAGCTGGAAAGATTTTACTGCTTTGAAGTAAAAAAAAAAAAACTGCTGTATGACATCAATTAAGCATGAGGTATATTCAGTAGTTGAATAGTGGATATAAAGCCATAGTTCAGAGTGAAGCCTGAACATTTGGTCTTTCTGGGTTGAAACGTCAGGTATGTGCAGTATTGGTGTTGCACAACTCCATGAGAAAAGCTTTTTGGAGTCAAGACCTTAAAAGATGTTCATCAGGCAGGTTTTGTAACGACAGTTGACATTGTCACAAGTCAGCAATGGTTCTTTTACCAAAATCTCACCACAGACAATGAGAGACATGGCCGGCATTTGATAGTCCAATTAGCTGCACTATTGTGACATCAGTGATAACCAGTGACAGTGGAGCTTGAACCCTGAACCTCGGGATCATTAATCCAGCACCTTACCACCGAACCACCACTGCCCAGCAGTTTTACATAGTAAAACTAATTTTAAAAGGAATTTAAGCATTGAAACATTTTTCTGCAAACCCTACATATCATTAATGAGCAAGCCCGTGACAAGAGTGGCAAGAAAAAACTCCCAGTTGACACAAGGGAAAAACCTGGCGAGGAACCAAATTAAAAAGGAACCCATCCTCATTTGGATGAACTCAAAATAAATACACAAAACATAAAAGAGAAACTTTATTACAGTCCAACATGTAATCCAATCTTCATGGACCTGTCTATTGTGACTGGGCTACTTAAAAATGCATCAAATTGTTCATATTGCACTTGACCTAAAATAGCATCACAACCACATGTACCTGCAGCTACTCACCACTGCCCTACAAAACTAACATCTTAAGATTGCCAGATATAAGTAGGTTATTGTGTAAAAAATGTAAAAAATAAGCATTTTCTGTGGTTTTGTCCACATGTATATATTCTTTTCATGAAACACTACCATCTGAAATACTTTCCCATAGGTATCTGCAGATATTAATATCATAGGTGTCAGTGCTCCCAGTAATACATAACATATAATGTATAATCGATCAGTGCTGTTAGAAGCAGGTTTGCTGAATGAGCAGGTGAGTGAAGTAATCAGGAAGCTGCTCCCATTCCTCCTCGAGCCTAGACACTCAATACTCAGACAAGACATACACACAGCGGAGAGGAAAACACGGAACACATCAGGAAGAGAGGGAGGAGGAAAGGATTGGATCCAAACAACAGTTATATGAAAAAAGCCATTTCAAGAGTCTTGCCATTTAGAGTCCCTAAAAAGCTGGCCCATATCTGTCATATGGAAAATGATGCAGGGCAAAAGCAGATTCTTTTTGACAGACAAATTTCAAATAGGCTTTGAAGAAAAGCAGAAGACCTCCTTCCAGTAGATCAGCTACAAGCAAGTCAGGTAAGGATAGACAAATAACGTACATGCATACAAGCAATGCTGTATCTCAGGGTTACCATTTGGTTTCTCACTGAAACATATAACTTCTATTTTTGTTAATATATCACAGTGATTCTCAGGGTGTAATATCTCTGTATTCTCTTTCACCCGAATGCTGGAAGGGTTGTTCTAATTTTTCTACTTGAATCACTTGCCTAGTTCTCACCAGTATGGATCTAAATCTTTTCGTGAGTCTGAATTCTTCTTAATGCTTAGCATAGTAATTAGCAGGTTCGCCTCGCTGCAAGAAGGTCCTGGGTTCAATTCTGAGATTCTGACATTTCTGGGTAGAGTTTGCATCCAGTTCCTGTATCATCAACAAAATGAAGCCAGTCAAAATCACAAACAGTGAAACCTGTTCAAGCCAGTTGATTAGGTACCTGTAAAGTGCATAACAGGTTTGAGGTTTTTGTTAAGTTGTTATACTGTTTAACCCCACAAGGGAATTATTGCCTCTGCATTTAACCCATCCAAAGTGAGCACATACACACTTGGTGCACTAGACTGTGATACACATTTGAGGTGCCCTGAGAGCAGTTGAGAGTTAGGTACCTTGTTCAAGGGTTTTGCTTCTCTAACCATCATGCTATGGCTGTCCCTGTTGCAAGAAAAAAGGTCAGTGGGTTCCCATTTCTTTATTCCTACAACTGCAAGTTTGACCTTCTCTCGGGTTCCACACCACCCAAGGGTATGATCAACGCTGTGAACAGAAAACAATGGAGGAATACATAAAAAGGCCTGGAAGCAGAGCTACATCCATCCCCACCTTTCATCTTTTGGTGTGTATGTGGGAGTGGGGGGGTCTCAGGCACTGCAAGGACTAAACGAAGTGAATTACCAGTACCTTGACCCAGCAACCCTCCAACAGCTCTGCCAAGACATGGTATTAACAAAACTTGGCCTATGCAGTGCACATAACCGTATCCACATCTGTGAGGAGACTGAGTAAAAGATGGCATTCAGTTGAATCAGGGAGGACTATGAACTATGTTCACTCAGGCCCTCTCTGTGATCAGGTGCTTCATTATTGAAGCGCTCATGGACCTATTTTTGAAATAAATTATTGCTTTCCCTGACAATATCTTCATATATTTGCCTTCAGTGGAAACACAAATCAACAAGTTGTTGTGGAAGTTCTCTGACATCTCTTGGACAAACTGCCCTATGTCAAGGTAGAGATGTGAAGGTCTTATAAGTAGTCTTAATGGATTTCATCTAGGGCTGCAACTAAGGATTGTTTTAATAATCGATGCATTGGTCGATTATTTTTTTTGATTAATCGGAAATTGCACAAACATTTTTAATTTCCATTTCTATATTCAAAAATACACCATTTGTATTCAACAGCCTTAACATTTCAAATAGTTTAATGAATTTTCGCAATCATACAACATTTCAGCCCACACATTCCGGTAAAGGTTAAACAACCTCGCTAGGAACATGACAGCTGGCATCTTGACCTGCCGGTCCTACTTTAGATCACGTGACAAACAAACATGCTTGTGTAGTACAGACGCTCCCCAACTTACATTCATCCGTTTTACGTTTTTTCGATTTTACGTTGTTTTTTTTTGTTCCAAAAAAAAAAGTAAAATTTGAGTTTAGATGTACCTACGTAATACGCTGACGTAATGACGCAATGACGCTTCATTCATCCTTTACAAACCACAGACTGAGTGTGTGTATATATATATATATATATATATATATATATATATATATATATATATATATATATATATATACATCTGTTGTATAGCGTGTTACCCTTGTGTTAAGATGTCGTCTCTGTGATCTTTGTGTTTACACTGTTTTGCGATTTGAGTTTAGACGTACCTACGTAATATGCTTCTTCTAAAAGAACCCTAAGAGTGTATACTTATTTTTATATTAATATTCATTAGGATTTGTACTTGTTCTTTGTATGCATCTCTTGAATAAAGTTTACTTACTTATACAAAAGAAAGAACTCACCGCTTTGCTGTGATTTACATCAGTGCAGGCTGTGTTCTAAACGAGTTCAACGGCACCCTTGTGCACTTGAAAGACCGGAAGTCTGTATAACCCACAGCAAGTACACCAAAAAAACCCTAAACCAACACAAAACAAAAAACAACCCAAAATCTTCAATCAAAACTAGTTACATTATTGCATCTGTGTGAGCACACACATCTGTGGGCATGTGCGTGCGCGTGTATGTATGTGTGTCGTCTTCTCATGCAATACCATCTGTATGTGTGTGTATTTATATTTTATTTACATCTCATGTTATTTTTTTAATGTTTAATTTTTATTATAAGCATTTATAGCATTGAATATGTATTTATTGATATTATATACACATATACATGTACATATTCGTTAGTCGGAGGGGTTGGGGGGATGATCCTACTTCACGGATTTCGATGGTCGCGTGGGGCTCTCAGTCCTAATTAACCGAGTAAAGTGAGGGATCCTTGTAATCTGTTCCAACCCCCTCCCAAACTCATATAACCTGCCAAAATCATGCATATTTGACCTAATATAGTAAAAATAAACATGTAAAAACAAGCAATATTTAATAATAATAAATATATAATAATAATAAAACAAGAATAAACGTGGTCAACTTCTGATCATTGACCACGGCTGTCACATGGGCAGGCATCTGTCAAGAAGTCACGTTGACAGGCATGAGGTGGTGTGTAACAGAGGAAGAGGAAAATTTTTGTGTGTATGCACGCTATGAAGGCTAGCAAGGAAAGGCTCGTGGTAAGCTCCGACAAGGCCAGCGCTTCTCAAATAGTGAGGCCGCGGTGTGATGCCAGTGGTGCCATGTATGACCCTGGGGAACATGCTTTTTTGCCTTATAGTACTAGAATTAAATGTAATTGCGCATTACACTAAGTGATAGTAGCACTCTGTATTCCCTATGGTGTAGGAGGAAAGCAGTGAGCAAACAATATGAAGTGCAGTAAAGACTAGTTATAGTCACGTGCAGGGCGCTGGGGGAAGCATGAAATGTTTTTTTTTTCTTTTTATAGGGAACATCACAGAAAACAATTGAGAAGCACTGCACAAGGCGATCTAGGAGCATGGAGGAATACACACGGAAGAATATAAATCTAATCAGCCTGGAAAGCCATTTCTAAAGCCATTTCTAAAGCCATTTCCCCAGCAGCGCTCATAAATCAAAATTTTGCTTGTTGGATGGGGCAGGTTTTTGGTGGGGATCGAAGCACATATCATGGAAAATTCATTATAAAAGATACCTATAAGTCAAGGTACCACTATCTATATATATATATATATATATATATATATATATATATATATATAGAGAGAGAGAGAGAGAGAGAGAGAGAGAGAGAGAGGATTTTCTGAGTAGATCCTTCCGTAGGAGAGTGCTCAATACTTTTTGGTAGAGCAAATAACAAAAAACAAAAATAAAAGGACAGGACAAAGACTTTCTATCGAAACTCCATTTATCACTACAGATCTGTTTCGAGGGGTGGTGAAACCATCCTCTCTCTTCAGGTGATTATAGAAGAATATATAAGAATATATATATATATTATATTCTATAATCACCTGAAGAGAGAGGATGGTTTCACCACCCCTCGAAGCAGATCTGTAGTGATAAATGGAGTTTCAATAGAAAGTCTTTGTCCTGTCCTTTTATTTTTGTTTTTTGGTTTTTATATATATATATATATATATATATATATATATATATATATATATATATATCCTCATCAAAACAGAATAAATTTAGGATTCTGTAGTCACCCTGCTGATGGGCCTCCTCATCAAATACATGTTTTCTTTTAAGATGCTCCCACGCCACTGGAGCTCCCATTCCAAGCCATCTTACTTTTACAAAGCCTGCATTCAACACACTTTAGGGGATTATGTAGATTAAAATGTTACCAAACTTTTGAATATTTCAGCCCAAACACTTTTTTCCATCCCAGAGCCACTGGTAGTCGACTGAGTCATGTTTTGTAATGTTTATGAAGATGAAAAAATGCGAGGTGCATGTATAACACGTCCATTCAACTCCGTACTGGGTAACACTCATCTGTAGTGGCTGACTTACACAATAATTACAAGACTCCTCAATAACAATATTTGTTTCCAACACTTTTAATAATCGCTTTTTATTGATTCATTGTTGCAGCACTAGTTTCATCATCAGATGTGAAGAGGTCTCCATGGACTAGTAGAAGGTTTAAGCCATCCTTGTCATTCAAAAAGCTCAAGAAGGTGTTCACTATGTCTCCCATCCTCAGGCCTCTGAAGTCCTAAAGGCCTTTTTTTGTAGAGACTCACACTTCAGACACTGGGTTTGGATCATTTTGTCTCAGAAAATGAGGATCAGAAATTGCCTCCCTACCAGAGGTTGACAGAAGCTGAGAGAAATTATGATGAGCAAATGTAGAGCTTCCTACAATTAAGCTGACACTGGAAGAGTGTCAACACCTGCTGGAAGGGACAAAACATGTCTTCATTTTATAAAAAATCAGGAGAATCTGGAGTACAGACACTCCGCACTTTACGTTCATTTGTTTTACGTATTTTTCGATTTTATGGGTTTTTTTTGCTTTTTTAATTATGTCAAATTTTAAGTTTAGCATGCTCTCTAATACGAGACGTACCTACGTAGTATGCTGACGTAATATGCTACTTACGCATGATGCTGCGTCCATTTTTTATAACCGACAGACTGAACGTGCCCTCCTTCTTCCCAGTTCACCGCGTGTTACCCTTGTGTTAAGACATCGTCTCTGTTATCTTTGTGTTTACACTGTTTTGAGTACTTTTGTAACCCTAAGATATATTTTGATATTATTTCACAATGTTATATTTATAATACGGTAATTGATTTAGGGGTGTTTTATGAGATACGGTAATGATATTTATGGATGAATAGGACAGTATGAGGGTCATACGTCACTGGAGCATACAGTAACAACTTACTTTTTTTTCATCTTACGTTCGGCCGTCCGGAACCTAACTAAAACGTAAGTCGGGGAGCGTCTGTACTGTCCAAACTGCGAAGAGACTGAACTCCTGGCAAGCTGTGTAATGCACTTCTTCAGGTTCAACCTCGCAGTATTTCATTTCACTCTGGATCCAACAATGACCCTGGTCCTAACTCAACATGGACTTTCTGATGGATCTTCCTGAGTCACAGAGGTTCATCACTATTTTGGATATCTATTTCATCAAATGTTTCTCTGTCTGGTCCCTCTTCTAGGGCTGCTCACCACATTCAACAAGGTTGAACAACTATTCAACCATATATTTTGCCGAGCAGAGGACATCATAAACAACCAATTCAATTTACAGCTAAAGTCAGGAAACTTTCATAGACAAACAAGAGTTAACATCAGTCCCACATCAGGCTAAAATCCAGAAGCGAATTGGAGGTAGATTTTTAAAACCAGAAGGTTTGGGGATTCTTCAGTGTGTGGTACTCTTAAGCCCAGAACAATTGATCATGATTCATCACTTGGGCCAAGTAATTGAAAACTGAAGGATATCATTTAATACACAGCCTTGGTAGCATTCAAAAAGATGACCTCAATGACACATCACTGGTATCAGGAAAAGGCATCAGAAATTATTTCAATGGCAATCATATTGCTATGGCCATGTACAGTATATGCAGCCACATCATTTTAGATATATGACTACATTAGGGAGAACATTGGAGAAAAATTCCCCAAAAAAGGTTTGGGGTCTCATAAATTTACTTGTTTAAAAATAATAATTATCAAATTCAGTTTTACTTGTATAGTGCTTTTTTTTACAACAGACATTGTCACAAAGCAGCTTTATGCAGTAAAAGCAAATTTGATAAAAAATTTAAACATTTCTCTACAAAACTTGCATATCCCAAATGAGCAAGTCTGTTGCAACGATAACAAGGAAAGTCTCCTTCAGACAATATGGAGACGAAATCTTGAAAGAACTTCACTATAGTTTACCATGAACGCTGGTTGCTTATCTTTTAACTGTAATTGCAGCCTGAAATCATTTCATAAAGAGTTTCTATGACCAGCAGTGAAATGTGCTATAGACAGATGAATATAAATTAAAGATGATCGGGTTACAAAGGAGAACATTTGTAAGACCTACGTCTCACAATATAATTTATACACTGGAAACACTGGACAAAATGCTGGAGGGGTGCTTGACTCCATCATTTAAGCATGGTGGGAAGAATGTAATTGTCTGGGACAGCTTGGTAG
The DNA here is from genome assembly GCA_024760905.1 of Plotosus lineatus. NCBI lineage: Eukaryota > Metazoa > Chordata > Actinopteri > Siluriformes > Plotosidae > Plotosus > Plotosus lineatus. Next base: position 97,123,314 of record CM045728.1, read on the forward strand.
TGGAAAAGTGGAAGAGTTGACAGGGTAAAAGGCATCTTGAACAAGGAAGGCTATCACTGCATTTCACAACACCATACAATTTCTTGTGGACAGAACGAAAACACTCCAAACACTGCAAGAACTACTTAGAGGACAGCAGTTGGCGGGTATTCTTTCAGTAGTGGGACAGAGGAAATGCCAAACAAGTCAGTCCAACTTGTGGGAGGTGCTTCAAAAGGTCTGGAGTAACGTTTCTTCATTTTACGTCAACAAATTAACAGCTAGAATGACAAAGGTCTACAAGGATGTAGACAAGGATGTACAGGGATCCCTCACTTTCGGCTGTTAATTGGGACCGAGATCCCCCCGCGATAACTGAAATTCGCAAAGTAGGATCAACCAGGGGGGTTGACTGACGTATACGTCCATGTATATGAGTATATAAAGTCAATAAATACATATTCAATGCGATAAATGCTTATCTTCTTTCATCTTATTCTTCTTTTCCTTTTGGCTGTTCCCTTCAGGGGTTGCCACAGTGAATCATCTGCCTCCATCTCACCCTATCCGCTGCATCTTCTACTCTTACTCCAACTACCTTCATGTCCTCCTTCACCACATCCATAAATCTTATCTTTGGTCTTCCTCTAGGCCTTCTACCTGGTAGTTCCAACCTCAGCATCCTACTACCAATATACTCACTATCCCTCCTCGGTACATGTCCAAACCATCTCAATCTAGCCTCTCTGAGTTTGTCTCCAAAACCTCTTACATGTGCTGTCCCTCTGATGTACTCTCCTGATCTTATCCACCCTCGTTACTCCCAAAGAGAACCTCAACATTTTCATCTCTGCTACCTCCAGCTCTGCCTCCTGTCTTTCCCCAGTGACACTGTTTCTAAACCATATAACATTGCTGGCTTCAAGACCGTCTTGTACACTTTTCCTTTCATTCTTGATTATACTTTCCTATCACACATCACATCGGATACTTTTCTCCAACCATTCCAACCTGCCTGCACATGCTTCTTCACCTCTCTTACACACTCTCCATTGCTCTGGATTGTTGAGCCTAAGTATTTAAAATCCTCCACCTTCCTTATCTCTTCTCCCTGTAACCTCACCGTTCCTCTTAAGTCCTTGTCATTCACACACATGTATTCTGTTTTACTGAGGCTAACCTTCATTCCTCTCCTTTACAGGGCATACCTCCACCTCTCTATATTTTCCTGCACTTGTTCTCTGCTCTCACAACAGATCACAATGTCATCTGCAAACATCATAGTCCACGGAGATTCTTGTCTAATCTCATCTGTCAGCCTATCCATCACCATAGCAAACAAGAAGGGGCTCAGGGTTGACCCTTGATGCAGTCGCACCTCCATCTTGAACTCTTCTGTCACATTGACAGCACATCTCATCACTGTCTTACATCTCTCATACATGTCCTGCTCCACTCTAACATACTTCCCTGCCACTCCAGACTTCCTCATGCAAGACCACAGTTCCTCTCTCGGCACCCCGCCAAATGATTTCTTCAGATCCACAAAGGCACAATGCAGCTCCCTCCGACCTTCTCTGTACTTCTCTATTATCATCCTCAAAGCAAACACTGCATCTGAGATGCTCTTTCTTGGCATGAAACCAAACTATTGTTCATAAATGCTGACGTCTGCCATAAGTCGAGCTTCCACTATTCTTTCCCATAACATCATTGTATGGCTCATCAACTTTATCCCTCTATAGCTGCCATAACTCTGCATGTCTCCCATGTTCTGAAAATTGGGCACCAGCACACTTCTCCATTCCTCCGGCATCTTCTCACTCTAAGATCCTGTTGAATGTTCTTTGTCAGAAAATCTACTGCTACCTCACCAAGACACTTCCATACCTCCATAGATATATAATCAGGATAAACTGCCTTTCCACTCTTCATCCTCTTCAATGCCCTCCTCACTTCACCCTTACTAATCTTTGCTACTTCCTAGTCCTCAACGGTCAGCTCTACTTTTTTTCTCTCTCATTTTCTTCATTCATCAGCTCTTCAAAGTACTCTTTCCATCTTCCCAGCACACTTCTGTCATTAGTCAATACGTTTCCCATTCTGTTCTTATTCTCTCTAACTTGCTGCACATCCTTCCCATCTCTATTTCTCTGCTGTGCCAACCTGTATAAATCATTTTCTCCCTCCTTAATGTCCAACCTAGCATACAAGTCATCATACGCCCTCTGTTTGGCCTTTGACACTGCTACCTTCACCTTACACTGTGTGTCCCTGTACTCCTGTTTGCTCTCTTCGGTCCTCTCTATGTCCCACTTCTTCTTAACTAACCTCTTCCTTTTTACACACTCCTGCACTTCCTCATTCCACCAAGTCTCCTTATCTACTGTTCTTCCAGAGGACACACCAAGAACTCTCCTATCTGTCTCCCTGATCACATTAGCAGTAGTTGTCTCGTCATCTGAAAGCACTTCCTGACCACCCAAAACCTGTTTCAACTCCTCCTTGAAGGCAGCATAACACTTCCTTTTTCAGCTTCCAACACTTTGTCTTCTGCTCTGCCTTTGCCTTCTTCACCTTTCTCACCATCAACATCATCCTGCACACCGCCATCCTATGCTGTTTGGCAACACTCACCAGCTACTCTTTTCAGTCACTGACTTCCTTCAAATTACATCGTCTGCACAAGATGTAGTCTACCTATGTGCTCCTGCCTCCACTTTTATAAGTCACCATGTGAGCCTGTTTCTTCTTGAAGAAAGTATTTACCACAGCCATTTCCATTCTTTTTGCAAAATTTATTAACATATGTCCTTCTGTGTTCCTGTCCTGGATACCAAACCTGCTTATCACTTCCTCGTCCCCTCTGTTGCCTGCACCAACATATCCACTGAAGTCTGCACCAATGACCACTCTTTCACCTCTGGGGGTACTCTGCATCACTTCATCTAATTCACTCCAGAATCTCTCCTTCTCTTCTAGCTCACATCCTGCCTGTGGGGCATAAGCACTAACAGCATTGAACATCACACCTTCAATTTCTAACTTGAGAATCATCACTCTGTCTGACACTCTTTTCACTTCTAGAACATTCCTGACAAACCCCTCCTTCAAGATCAATCATACTCCATTTCTCTTCCTATCCACACCATGATAAAACAGTTTAAACCCTGCTCCTAAGCTTCTAGCCTTGCTACCGTTCCACCTGGTCTCCTGAACACACAGTATGTCCACCTTCCTCCGCTGCATTATGTCAGCCAGCTCTCTACCTTTTCCTGTCATAGTCCCAACATTCAAATTCCCTACTCTCAGTCCTAGACTCATGCTTTTCCTCTTCTCTCTCTGCCTACGGACACGCCTCTCGCCTCTCCGACCTCTCTTTCTTCGACCAACAGTAGTCCAATTTCCACCAGCACCCTGTTGGTTGACAGCACTGATGGCGATCGTTGTTAACCCGGGCCTCGACCGATCCGGTATGAAATTCGTATTGACGGTTTGCATTCTGCATTCTGGCAAAAGTTTTATGCCGGATGCCCTTCCTGTCGCAACCCTCTGCATTTATCAGGGCTTGGGACCAGCGTGAGAACGGACACTCGTTTGTGCCCCCCTCCCCCCACGGCTGCATTGCTATAAATGCATTGCTATAACTGCTTAGAATAACAATTAAACATTAAAAAAAATGCACAAGATGTAAATAAAATATAAATACCCACACATAAAGACGCACACACGCAGATGCGCACCTCACAAAAATGTAGTTTTGATGGGAGATTTTGGGTTGTTTTTTGTTTTGTTTTTGTTTAGGGTTTTTTTTTTTTCGCATAATTGGCCTTGTTTTTGTGTCATTTTCCTGAACCTTTCCCCTTTTCTTCCTTCATTTCCTTATTTTTTATTTCGATGAATATTTTTTTAAAAACGCGATGCACTGAAGCCACATAAATTGAAGCGTGAAGTAGTGAGGGATCCCTGTATTAGCTTCAAATGGAGGATTTTAGACAAAAGCAAAGGCTTAGGTATTTCTGTGTGGAGTTTTTCATGTTCTCCTCATGCTTGCGTGGGTTTTCTCTGGGTACTCTGGTTTTGTCCCACAGTCCAAAAACATGCACAGTAGGGTAGGTGGCTGCTCAAAATTGCCCCTAGGTGTGAGTGTGAATAGTGTTATGCCTGTTGGCCCTGCAATGGACTGGCAAGCTGTTCGGGGTGTACCCTGCCCTTGCCCAGAGTCAGCTGAGATGGGCACCAGCTTTCCCTTGACCCTAATTAGGAGTAAATGGCTTAGAAAATGAATAAATGAATGCAAAAAAACAAAGGACAAAATTATTAATGCAAGCAAAAATTGAATCAATTATTATTAAAATAAATATACATGATGTAATAAAAATATTATTTGTAACCTTCTCTGCTATGACTATATTTAATGTTTATTTTGCAACTCACTTTATGGATGCGAGTATGTGTTTTTATGAAAAATGTGATATTTTTTGGTGACCCCAAACTTTCGAATGATAGTGTACCTTATCCCTACTATCACAGACAACCTTTTTCTGGATAAAGGGATAGACAAATGTATTTGAAAAGCATCTCTTCCCCAACTCAGAACATGAGTCTGAGAGAGTTTTTCCTTGCCAAACTTCCTGTGGGAATGCTCATAGAGGACGTGCAGGGTTTACAGAGAAATATTAAAATTTTGTGAAATGCTTAAATTTTTAACCAAATTTATTTTTACTATGTAAAGTTGTTTTGTGACAATATCAGCTGAAAAAGTGCTATACACATAAAATTGAATTGAATTAAATAACCCAAGGACAGACAAATCCCAAGCTGACAGAGAGGATCACGATGTCAGTGCACAATACCTGTTATCAGTAGGTTGCGATACGGTAGTGAGCTACCTATGCTTGGCAGAAATAAACGTTAAATATTTTTCTTACAAAGTGCATGTTGAACATCTTAGACATGCCTTGGCAGGACAAAGTTCCCAACACTGAGGTCTTGTCCCACACCAGTTCCCAGCAGGCCTATCCTCTTTAGACTCTTCTGGCTGAACCGCATATGCTGAATCGTGATGGTTGCATCCTGGCAGACTTTCTTTATGGTATACGTATATCTGCTTCAAATGTGTGTGTAAGAGAGACCTCAGGACATGCGAAATTTCTCAACTGACAGCTCATAGTGGAATACAATCAAAGCGGCATCTGGATGAAGGAGGGATTAGGTGGGTGGTGAAGAGCATAGTGCAGACTGTGAGTGTGGGAGTATGCTGTAGTTAAGAGTGAAGGTAAATTAGAGGTATTTCACTTGAACACACTTTCATTATTTATAGATGCACTTAGCTCTTTATTTATGCCAAAGTTTTAGGTCTTATCCTCACTATATTTAATACAGTCGGCCCCCAACTTACGAAATTAATCTGTTCCAGAGCCCTTTCATATAGCGAGGATTTCGTTAGTAGTGATCGTATCTTACATGTTAAACGCCTAATTCGTTCCAAGGCTCCAGTCTTTGGACTGGATAAACCCCATAAACCCTTTAAAAACGATAAAAGTACACCAATTTTGCATGGAATATGGGTTAAAAGTAAAAGAAAATTATTTATTAAACCATTTAAACATTTTATTAACATATTAAACCATTTTCTTAACATATTTACCAATTAAACCATTATTAAACATTTTTATTAACTAACACACACACACACACACACACACCTGTCTCTCTCTCTCTCTCTCTCTCTCTCTCTCTATCTCTCTCTCTCTCACGCGTGCACGCTGCGGGCCACACCCACAAGACATGGAATTCAAAGCACATTCCCTGCTTGACAAACTCAACTTTAATTTGATTCCTTGAGGGATCGGAATTCCAGATAAGCTCAAATGCACCACATTTATTAAACATTTACTGAATTAAACAACTTAAAATACTAAACTAAAAACTAAAGAGTGAGGCTTCCTTCTGTCCCTATCTGGTAGGCCAGCGGGACGGGATGTTGAGAGACAGCCAATGAGAGAGCAACTCATGGCGTCGTGTGAAATTTTGATTGGCGCGTTTGAATTTTGAATTTCTTTTCGTAAGAGGGGGATGTTTTGTATCTCGGGGACGGAAACTTGGGAAAATGGTTTTCGTAACCCAGGGATTTCGTACACAGGGGTCTTTATAAGTTGGGAGCCGACTGTATTAAGGTTTAGTCTTCAACGCATCATTTACTTGAATGTTTTTTCTGTAATGCCTGTTGTAATTTGCAATTTCATATGATATCTTTTCTTAATATACTATTTTGATTGTTTTTGTTTTTATATCTCAGAGTCTCTGTCTTTTTTTGTTTTTTACATTTTTCTGGTATGATAAAAAAGCAAGCTGCCTTGTGGCTTAAAAGGTGCTAATAGAGGTGCTAGTAATAATTAAAGCACACAATTAGAAATATTTGATGCTGACAGTTTGTTCAGGTTGTTCACAAAAATTGCCTCATAAAACACTATGTGCAATTACTTTTCTTCTTCAATTTAATCACGTGTTTTCAAACTCCTTGCTTCAAAAAAACTAAGAAAACACACTCTTAACTCATATTGGTTATTTATTAGCAAGTGATGCTATGGCAAAAGCCTTTATCAGGGATTAGTTGCTAATAAATCACTAAAAAGAGTGAAGTACTGTATGTTCTCTTCTTTATTTCTACATCTCTATGCAGCCATTCTTTATTTCTGAAAATTGCCTGTCAAGTACCTCTATTTAGATGTGCATTCCTTAATTTTTTTATTATTTCAGAACCTACATGAAGGACTGTTTGCTGGGGCAGTGCTGTCATCCCTTGTTTTATTTGTAATAAATCGCCAAAGTTTCACAAAGTCACAGATCACAGACAGAAATACTGCAGCACAACAAACGTGTCAAGTGGATTTAAAGCCCCTTTATGAAGTAATACATTGTTCCCACAACTGATGTAATCATTTATCAAATAAAAAAAAACTGTGCAGTGGTGGCCTGGTGGTAAAAGTGCTGGATTTATGATCCTAAGGTTGGGGGTTCGAGTCCCACTCTCCATGGGTTGTCACTGTCCGCCCCAGTGCAGCTAACTGGGTTATCAAAGGCCAGCCATGTCTCTCACTGTCTATGGTGTGAGGCATGTAAAAGAAACATTGCTGACTTTTGACAAGAGTAGGCTGCAAAGCAGTCAGCGTGTTTCCGCCCTGCGATGGCCTGGCAAGCCGTTCAGGGTGTACTCTGCCCTCACCCAGAGTCGGCTTGGATGGGCACCAGCTTCCCCGCGACCCTAATTAGGATTAAGCGGTTACAGAAAATGAACGATGAAATAAAAAAAATAAATGCTTTGAAAGAAATAATCAACATACTTATGGACATGCTGATAACAAAATGACATTCTATATATTAAAATCAATGTCTGTCACCATAAATGTGCAATACAAATAAAGAAGGAACCAGTAAAATATGTATGGGAATGTGACACATTTTCTCACAGGAACATAATGAGTGTAGTTCTAGAACTTACAGCCTTCTCTTTGTGACTGTCTTTCTCAAAAATAAAGGGAAGGAAATGTCCACTATGCTAAATCATCTGATGGATGACAACACACTTCCTGTTTCAGAAATGCCTGTGAACCAGTGACTTGAAACTTACCACTTCAATTCTAATCATCATGATCAGTGCTGGCTGAGAATATTTATGTAAGAAGAGAGCATGCCTTCAGCACAGTACTATATGATTGGTAATCTTTAATTAATTAGGAGAAAAGAAATGTTGCCCTTGGCCTCCTTGACATTGGTCAATGGCAATGTTGCCCCCTGCTGATCATGTGTTTTCTCTGCAAAAAATCACTGTGTGATTGCTAAAACAAATCAATATTGTTTTCTGTTCTAGAAGCTACTGCAAATGCAGCAGTATTTTTTTTCAGTAGTGTAGTTCAGCTTGGGCGGTGTGGTGGCAAACTGGTTAGCACAGACACCTCATGGCAAGAAGTTCCTAGGTCCAAGTCCCTGACTTTGACGTTTCTGGAAGGAGCCTACATATTCTCCCTGCAAAGACTTGTTTGTGTGTGTGTGTGTGTATGTGTGTGTGTGTGTGTGTGTGTGTGTGTATGTGTGTGTATGTGTGTGTATGTGTGTGTGTGTGTGTGTGTGTGTTGCCTTCCAATGATCTGCCGGGCTGGTCAGGGTATATCCCACGTTTGCGTGAGGCTGACTGAAATAGGCTCAGCCTTTCCACGACCCTAGTAGTTGGAGACACCACAAGGCTGCAGAACGGCTTCAGTGCATCTTGGCATAGACTGTACATTTTTATAAAGTGTTACAGACTTTAGTCTACAAATTTGAAAAAAGGATTTAAAAAATTATTAAAAGTAAAATATAAAAGTGATATAAAAAATAAAACATTAAAAAAAACATGGCCTTAGATCCAGGCAAAAATGTCATTTAACATAAACATGCATACAGCTACTGACCTCTTGTGGTAATCAACCTACTGTACCTATCTGATACTGTATTACCAAACCAACAAAATACCTACTGATTATCATTATTATTATTAACCATCCTATAATATACCCACCTATTGTTAGCCAAACTATAAACACCTGCCTATCATCAACTAACAATTGCTGGGTCAAAACACATGACCATTCTCATTGACAGTAAGGGGAAATTTGGACTGTGGGAGGAAACTGGCATACTCGGGGGTTACCACAGGCCAACAGAATGACTTCAGTGTATCTTGATATAGACATATACTGCACATTTTTATAACTTGTTACAGACTTTATCCTCAAAAAATGTAAAAATGCAGGGCCAAACAACCAACCATTCACATTTGGGACAATTTGGCCAATTCGCCTAATTTATATAGCATGGTGAATCTTGGCAAAGAAAACTTACCATTGTCCGAGTTCCACACAAGCAGGTCATGCTTCACCTTTTCTGTGTTTTTTTATTTTTATAATTATAGTTAATCAGTCATTTGGGGCAGTGGTGGTCTAGTTGATAGGGCGCAGGATTGCTGCGCAACCCCTGAGGTTGGGGGTTCGAGTCCCCACAAGGTTGTCACTGTCCCCCTAGTGCAGCTAACTGGGTTATCAAAGGCGGGCCATGTCTCTCACTGTCTATGGTGTGAGGCATGTAAAAGAACCATTGCTGACTTTCCTAAAGAGTAGCTGCAAAGCTGTTGGCATGTTTCTGTTCCTTGCTAAAGTTTTGTGACAGGAAAGGCATCCGACGTAAAAACCTATGCCAAATCAAACGTGCGAATCAGGTGATTCGCTGTGGCGACTCCCGAGAAAGGGAAAAAGCCGAAAGAGAAGAAGAAGAAGATTTTTTAATAACCAACCTACAAATACCTACCAATTAGTAACAAACCTAGTAAATACCTACCTCTTAATGAGTTGTTAATCAAACTCAAAATACCTACCTATTTTTAACCTAAATACAAATACCTACCTACTGGTTAGAAACCTACAGATACTGTACAGCATCTCCCTATTATTAACGAACCTGCAAATACTAACCTATTATTAATAACCAACCACCCTGCAACTATTTACACTGTAAAAAAAAAAAAAAAAAACTGTTGTCCTTACAGTAACATACTGGCAGCAAGGCAGCACAGTGGTGTAGTGGTTAGCAAGTTAGCCTCACAGGAAGAAGGTCTGATTTCGATTCCCAGACTGGGTGTTTCTTTGTGGAGTTTGCATGTTCTCCCTGTGTTTGCATGAGTTTCCTCCGGATACTCCGGTTTCCTCCCACAGTCCAAAAAACATGCACAGTCGGTTACTTGATTGTTCCAAATCTCCCCTAGGTGTGAGTATGAATGGTTGCATGAGTGCTGGCCCTGTAATAGCATGGCCAGCTGTCCAAGGTGTACCCTGCCCTTGACCAGAGTTGGCTGAGATGGGTTTAAGCCTCTCCATGACCCTAATTAGGATTAACTGGTTCAGAAATTGAATACTGGCAGCTGTGGTTCCTAGAACTTCACCATTAAAATTACGGTAAGACTTTTTTTTATGATTACAGTAAATGAGTACGTATTGGTATTACTCATTCTACAGTTAAGAATGGCATTTCGGCTCATATTTACAATTTACAATCATTTGTATTCAAATGAGCAACTGAGAGTTAAAGGCCTTGCTCAAGGGTCCAACAATGGTGACAGTGGGGATTGAACCACTGCACTTCAGAGCAGTAACCCTTTATTTTAACCACTAAAACCACTACTTCACCTCTTGCTACTTGTAAAGTATTCTTTAAATACAAAGTAATAAAAGAGTTGCATTACTGGCCATCCAGAACCTTAATGTATATTTCCATAATCCCTAAAAATATATTTACATTTACAAGTTATAAACTGTATCATGTGTTAGAATAAAATGCAAAATTGTATGTGTCGGCTGCACAGAAGGTCACAGTTTCCATTATTGCTATAATAGTATGTACATTCATTAGTTACAAACTGTGTTCTTTACAAGAATTAAATGTGAAAAGTATATGTTGTGCATGAAAAGTTACAATATATTTTTGTTAAAAGCTCTACAAAAATGTTATTGTGGCTGGTCAATGTATATTTTCTGGAAAACAAGTAAACAAGTAAAAATTTTTCCCTGATTAACTTGTTTAAGTGATTCCATGTTTTAAAAAATGCTTAAAACTTATTTACAGTATTTTTTTTACAGACATCGTTTACATTTTTGACTGTAAAACCCACTGATATTTTTTACAGTACTTATACTATACTTAGTTTTAACTTAACTAGAAATGCCTAGCTATTTGTAACAAACCTACAGATACTGTACAGCATCTCGCTATTATTAACCAACCAACAAATACTGGGCTATTATTAAACAACCTTACACTTATTATTAACCAACCAACTACCAAGTACTTCAAATTATTCGCCAACCTACAATCGATGGACTTTCCTGTCAATTACAGCGGATGACAGCTTGGCAGCAATGAAGTCTAATTCTGCGAAGGGTTTTTCCATTGATGGCTCCTGAGACGCGACAGCCATCCAGGCCAGGAACTGCATACGTACTCACTGACAAAAGTTGTAGACATTGTTAGGGGGGAACCTGTTTGTAACCTCTTTTCTTTTTTTTTTCTTTTTTCCTTACAGCTGTCTTAACATGGGCCATTTTGACTCTTTTGTCTACAAACACAGATACAGCTTTATGGCAAGTTCTGTTGGCTACTTATTGTGCTAAGGTGTCGTGATCAATATTATATGCTTTTAGATTGGCTTTCAAAACATCCTTGTGCTTTATGAATGGTCTATCTGTAGACCAACGCATTATTAACCAAATTATAAATACCTCCCTGCTATTAACCAACCTACAAATGTTTACATTTTATTAACCAACATTTAAATACCTGTAAATGTCCTCAAACCAGACATTATATCCTGTGCTCAGCTCCAAACAAATTATTTCGGAAAGAAATGTTACATTTTCTACATTGCTTGAACTTTCTCTTAAACAGATTTATTCCAAATAAATATATAATAACTAATAGTCAAATTAAAGGAATCTGCTGATTTTATTTGACAATAAGCAGACAGAATCCTCGGACCCACATTGCACATAAAATACTCTTAACGCTAAGTAATATGGTTTAAAATGAGCAACTAAATGTCTTTAGCGAAAGATATTTTTAACATGTGCAAATGGTATTGTCAGCCTTCAGCTGTGGGTCTTTACTCAGTAAATTTTATTCCCATAATGCCATTTTACTTTATACTCAGTAGACTGGTACACTTTTTCAACAGATGGATTGTTATTCAACAGAAGGACTAAGGTAGACATGGGCAAACTACGGCCCATTAGGCTTTTTAAAACGGCCTGTCGAATTTGTTCAATTTTTAAAAATTCAAAATCATACATCAATCAATCAATCATTCACCAAAGAGAAGATTTTTGGATGTGGTGAAGGCAGACATGAAGGTAGTTGGAGTAAGAGTAGAAGATGCAGAAGATAGGGTGAGATGGAGGCAGATCATTTGCTGTGGCGACCCCTGAAGGGAACATTCGAAAGGAAAAGAAGAAGACATCAATCAATCATTCGTTTCATCTTGTCCCTGCAATGCCTGCGTTTCTCCAATAGATGGCGCACCGACCATTGGTGGAACTTTGTTGAAGAGTCGTACAGTACTGCAGTGCAGCTAACTGGGTTATCAAAGGCAGGCCATGTCTCTCACTGTCTGTGGTGAGAGGCATGTAAAAGAACCATTGCTGACTTTCATAAAGAGTAGCTGCAAAGTCGTCAGCGTGTTTCTGTCCCTTGCTAAAAAAGGTTGTGATAGGAAGGGCATCCGACGTAAAAACCTCTGCCAAATCAAACGTGCGAATCAGATGATTCGCAGTGGTGACTCCCGAGTAAAAGGGAAAAAGCCGAAAGGAAGACAGACAGTGGACAGTAGGCCCGTGACTATTCGCGGTTCTGCACTCACAAGTATTCGCAGACTGCCAAGTAACTGACACGTCATTCAAATTCAGCCAATGGCTGTCCTCCTTCCTGCTGATTGGTTGAGATGATGTAATGTCCCTTTTTCCTCATTCGCGCACAAGTTGTTAATGAGCCTCTTTTTTTGTGTGTTTTAATTACCAGTTACGCTCTATGATGCCACTCAAGCCCTGTGCATCTTCTCTGGCTAGAAAATGCTGGATGTCTCTTCTGAAGAAATAAGACTTTCTCCTGAAGAAACGCCAGTTTCCTCTGAACTGCTGTATTAAAGTATTTTTCCATTATTATTACAGTACAGTATCTAAGTTAATGTTGAGAATGTTTGTGCGTGAGATTTTATGTTCTATAGCATGTTTAACAAACGATACCAAAAGCATAAATTTTACTACGCTTCATGTCCTTTTGCATTGAACGTGACGTCTCCAAGATGGCGCTGCCTAGAGGGCAACATCGTGGAGTTCTCAGAGTCAAATTGTTTCTTTGTTCGTTTTAATTTTTTTATTTGTTGTTTTGTTTGTTCATGTTTTGCACTATATATATATATATATATATATATATATATATATATATATATATATATATATATATATATATATATACTAGTCCTTCTCAAAAAATTAGCATATCGTGATAAAGTTCATTATTTTCTGTAATGTACTGATAAAAATTAAACTTTCATATATTTTAGATTCATTTCACACCAAGTGAAATATTTCAGGTCTTTTATTGTTTTAATACTGATGATTTTGGCATACAGCTCATGAAAACCCTAAATTACTATCTCAAAAAATTTGCATATCATGCATGAAAAGGTAGTCTAAACGAGCTATTAACCTAATCATCTGAATCAACCAATTAACTCTAAACACCTGCAAAAGATTCCTGAGGCTTTTAAAAACTCCCAGCCTGGTTCATTACTCAAAACCGCAATCATGGGTAAGACTGCCGAACTGACTGCTGTCCAGAAGGCCATCATTGACACCCTCAAGCAAGAGGGTAAGACACAGAAAGAAATCTCTGAGCGAATAGGCTGTTCCCAGAGTGCTGTATCAAGGCACCTCAGTGGGACGTCTGTGAGAAGGAAAAAGTGTGGCAGAAAACGCTGCACGACCAGAAGAGGTGACCGGACCCTGAGGAAGATTGTGGAGAAGGGCCGATTCCAGACCTTGGGGTTCTGTTGAAGCAGTGGACTGAGCTTCAGGTGCCGCATTCCCCAGGTCAAGCCACTTTTGAACCAGAAACAATGGCAGAAGTGCCTGACCTGGGCTACAGAGAAGCAGCACTGGACTGTTGCTCAGTGGTCCAAAGTACTTTTTTCGGCTGAAAGCTAATTTTGCATGTCATTCGGAAATCAAGGTGCCAGAGTCTGGAGGAAGACTGGGGAGAAGGAAATGCCAAAATGCCTGAAGTCCAGTGTCAAGTACCCACAGTCAGTGATGGTCTGGGGTGACATGTCAGCTGCTGGTGTTGGTCCATTGTGTTTTATCAAGGGCAGGGTCAATGCAGCTCGCTATCAGGAGATTTTGGAGCACTTCATGCTTCCATCTGCTGAAAAGCTTTATGGAAATGAAGATTTCATCTTTCCGCACGACCTGGCACCTGCTCACAGTGCCAAAACCACTGGTAAATGGTTTACTGACCATGGTATTACTGTGCTCAATTGGCCTGCCAACTCTCCTGACCTGAACCCCATAGAGAATCTGTGGGATATTGTGAAGAGAAAGTTGAGAGACACCAGACCCAACACTGTGGATGAGCTTAAGGCCGCTGGGCCTCCGTAACACCTCAGCAGTGCCACAGGCTGATTACCTCCATGCCACGCGATTCCCGACCAAGTATTGAGTGCATAACTGAACATAATTATTTGAAGGTTGACTTTTCTTGTATTAAAAGCACTTTTTTTATTGGTCTGATGAAATATGCTAATTTTTTGAGATAGGAATTTTGGGTTTTCATGAGATGTGTGCAAAAATGATCAGTATTAAAACAACAAAAGACCTGAAATATTTCAATTGGTGTGTAATGAATCTAAAATATATGAAAGTTTAATTTTTATCAGTACATTACAGAAAATAATGAACTTTATCACAATATGCTAATTTTTTTAGGACTAGTGTGTGTGTGTGTATATATATACACAAGTATATTAATATAAGTAATAAGGGTATTAATGCGAGTCATTATTGTGGCATACTGAGTTAATTTTTGTTTGTTGAAGTGGTGGAAAATGGTTTCCATTCATCAGCTTAATTTCCCCCTGAGCAGTGTAATATGGAATAACCGCAGAATAGTGTACAGTTCTGTAATGAAGTTCTGTAATGGGGCAGTGATGGTCTAGTGGTATAGGGTGCTGGATCGCTGATCCAAAGGTTGGGGGTTCGAGTCCCCCCACCCCACCCCCAGTGCAGCTAACTGGGTTATCAAAGGCGGGCCATGTCTCTCACTGTCTATGGTGCGAGGCATGTAAAAGAACCATTGCTGACTTTCGTAAAGAGTAGACTGCAAAGTCGTCAGCGTGTTTCTGTCCCTTGCTTAAAAAGGGTTGTGACAGGAAGGGCATCCGATGTAAAAACCTCTGCCAAATCAAACGTGCGAATCAGATGATTCTTGATGACGCTGTGGTGACATAGGGAAAAAACCGAAAGGAAGCCAGACAGTGTACAGTTCTGTAATACCCTTGAAATGGACGTAAAGGCAGTGAATGGATGAAAGTTACATCGCTTCCTGACTCCTGTTGTCACCTCTTACCGCTGAAGGATTTCAACAGGGAACCAATCCCTTTACAGATACAGGATATTTCAACCAATAATCTTGCAGATGTAGTATGCTTTAACCAATCTCTTTGACATGAACAATGTAGGCGGGCCAAGACGTTGGCTCCTGTAGGTTGTCCCATATATTCTACCGGCGCTTCATAGCCGTGTAATTGGACTGCATTGCACAACGTGAGTAGAACAAGAGGCTGAAGGAAGTAGTTAAATAAATTGGTTTAGGGGTAATGTTGTGTTTAAGCGTTGTAAATGGTATTGTAGGTGAGGTCAGGGGGGCTTAGTGCTTAGTGGTGTATTTTTCTTCCACGATTAAAGTAAGTGTAGGTACTACCAAATGTTAGCATGTTGGCTATCCAACGTTAGCAATTTAGCTCACCTGCTGTCCTCACATGTGGAACATGTTCCAACCCTCTTCTGTATCATTCAATATCAAGTTTGTTTTTTTTTGTTCTCTGTTTGGTGTGTATTAAAGTAGAATGTTTATAAACTAAATTGCCTGCTGTGTGTTAGTGCTGTGGTGGTTTGTCTTGATATTTCAAAACTAGCAACAGACCTTACCTAGGTCAAGGGCCAAGCTACAAATGGATACAAGTACACTACATAGTTCACTACATAGGGTATAAAAGCCCTGTGCTTTCTATCTCATGTTGTGCACTTGTATAGGGCACAAAGCTCATGAAGGATTTATTATACCATAAACAGAATACTTTACGAAAAAAGCATTAGATTTAATACTGCCATAAGCATAATTCCGAACTAGTTCATAAAAAAATTAGTATTTAAGTGAAGTTGTTTATTTTAAAAATCAGATTGTATCTGATGAATAAAATTTGTGTCTATAGTTCTCATGTTACAGCTGAATAATAATTATTATTGTTATTGTTACTGTTTCTTCAGCATGGGCAGTGTGTTGGCTGCTGCTTCCCCGAACCCCCCTTCTTTAAGCAGCAGTAGTAGTCAGGGAGGTTCAGGCCTAACGGTGCCTCCTGGCTTCACCATGCCATCGCCTCTGGGCATCGGCCCACAGGCTGCTCCAGACACAAAGCCCACTCTTCCCAACCCAGGCACATTTGAGGAGTGCCACCGGAAATGCAAAGGTTCTAAGGATTTTGTTAAGGATTTGGGGTGGGGGGGGGTGTTTGTTTGTTTTTACATCAATCCCAGCAGTGCTAAAATTATAGATAAAACATTAAATCCCAAGGCACACCAATGCATGAATAATAGATAGTGCCCATTCCTCACTGTGTCCTTTTCCCTCATCTTCAGAGGTCTTCCCAGTGCAGCTGGAAGGTGTGCGGCTGGTGGTTAACAAAGGGTTAAGTAATCATTTCCAGGTCAGTGATAATACTGTACTTTGAATCTATTGACTTCATTTGATTCTCCTGTGATGATTGTTCATTAATAGTTGCTTACAAGTTTCTCAGCTAGGTGGACTATACAAGTACCAGCCAAATTAGAAATCTAATGGAGTGTTTTAGATGAGAGATGGCTGTTTGCTGTGCGAGTATTACTTCTAGTTTTTGTGCCACAATGTTTTGTTTTACACTCGGTTTAATCAGAGTTTTCTCATATTCCTGATTTTATAAAATTGGTTCTACCATCCAATTGACTATATTTTCTATTCTTCTCATTCTTCACTTATCCCTTAACATCCTAGGATGTCGTTGGGGTGCCTTCATGGTGAGACTTGGGCTGATTTGGCCTGGCGGAGCCCATCCCTCTCCAGGTCCTAGAAACAGGCTGACGGCTTTGCAGCCTACTCTTTACGAAAGTCAGCACTGGTTCTTTTACATGAACCTCTCACCATAGACAGTGAGAGACATGGCCTGCCTTTGATAACCTAGTTAGCTGCACTGGGGGACATTGTCTATTACAGCTGTTTAATGTTGACAAAATTCATTGCCGTTTTTTTTAACAATATTGAGATCACGATGTTTTAAGTTACTCAAAACATTCTGCAATTATTGAACTTAAACAAAAACCTAGTCACAAATTCTTATTGTTATATTGGTGATAAAATGTATGAACAGCCTCATAAACCTGTTGGTATTCGTATATGGTGTGTAACTTGAAATTTTTTATTTGATGCTGTTACATTACAGTAAGTTAATAGATTTCTCTGTGTACAGATTGGTAATTGAATTTTAAAATTAATATTTTTGTTTTTGTACAAATTCTTAGTAGATTGTTATTGGCACTTTAAATGGACACATCATGATTTCATCTTTATTTTAATCATAACTACACAGTATCTTTGATTGTAATTTGATATCTGATCATATCTCAAATTAGAAGCTAGTGGTAGTCTAAATGCTGCCCATCACAATGTATTTAAACAGCCCCCCAAGTCCCCATTCACCCTTTTTTCATCTAAACTGTCATCTACAGTATCCAATTTGAGCAGTTAGTTTTCCCTGTTATCTTTAGTAATTTTCCTTCAGATTTAAATGCATTATTTTCCCATAAAATTAAAATCATTGGTTGCACTTGACTGACGGATTCAGAAGAGGCTTCAGCTCTCTGTGTCCATTTATTTATACAATCGTGTTTGCTCTTTTTAAATCATAATGACAACAGAAACCATTCAACTAACTCTTATCAAATGTTTTCATACCCTGAAGGTTTTGGCCTGATATCATGTACATGTTTAGAAACACAGGGTTTTTAATGGTTACTACTCAAATCCATCCTCACATGTGACCTGTTTCTTTGTAATCAGTGTTTATATAAAAAGTCAGTGAGTTTCTGGGCTCCTGACAATACCCCTGTATATTTCAGCGAGATAATTGCTAGATTCCATGGCTTGGAATATCAAAGGATCTGTGGGACAAGGGTAGTTGAACTTTTATAAAACAGAAAAAGGATAAGCCACTGAATTGAGACGATAGGAATCAGCATTGTTCAGACTCTAATGAGGAAGTTTAAAAAAAGGGATTCTGTTGAAACCAAGCTACGATCAGATCGACCAACAAAACCTTCAACTACAAGTGCAAGGAAAAATATTTGAGATGTAAAGAAAACACACAAATAACTTCATCTGACATACACGACCCTCTAAAGAATATTGGTGTGGCTATTTCAAGGTGCACAATAAGGAGATACAGTGGTACCTCACCTTACGAAATGAATCCGTTCCAGAGCTTTTATCGTAACCTGCATTTTTTTGTAAGTTGAACCGCACTTTACATGTAAAACACGTGATTCATTCCAAGGCTCCCAATACTACCCCCTAAACCCTTTAAAAATTATAAAAGCATACCTTTTAAGACCTCCTTCTGCTTCAGTATCGTACCGATGGTAGACGGGTTTGGCCATATTCCTTTGTGATATCACTCGAGCCCGTTTCTTCTCACTCGCACCGGAAATCACAGGTGTGTGTGTGTGTGTGTGTGTGTGTGTGTGTGTGTGTGTGTGTGCGTTGACCATGTCTTCTTAGCAGAGTAATGATCTTACAAATGTTTATGGAAGATTAAACGCTGGGTCAAGAAATAAAGCATAAAACAGCAGTAACTCTGTCCTTTACACGAAAAGCATCATGGTGGATTCAGCTCTATAATCGGCACTGGGCGGTAGATGCGTCATTCCTCCTAGGCAATGGGATCCCTGTCCAAGATGGCGCTTGAGTGAAGGCGACATGAACGACAGCTCAGTTGTTAGCCAGTGGGAAGCCAGCAGGGCGGGATGTTTGAACGTCATTGATGGGAGAGCAGCTTGTGCATTGTTTGAATGTTTGAATGGCGCGTTTGAATTTTTAAGATGGTTAAGGTGGTGCTTTCGTAACGTGAACTTGTTTCGTATCCTGAGACAAACATTTTAGGAAAATGCTTTTTGTAACGTGAATTTTTCATTTGAGACTTTCGTAAGGTGAAGTACCAATGTACTGGGAAAAATGGGCTGAATGATCAAGTTGCCAGAGGAAAGCTGTTACTACACCAATGCCACAAAGCAGCCTACTTCCATTATGCCATACAGCACAGAGACGAGCCTTAAAAGTTCTGGATCAAACTTACTTGGAGTGATGAGACCAAAATTGAACCTTATGGCTGCAAGCATAAACACTACATTTGGAAAGGAGTCAGCAAGGCCTACGATAAAGTCCACTATTCCTACTGTGAAACACTGAGGTGGATCACTGCTCTTTTGAGGATGTAAGTTACAACAGCACGGGGAACTTGGTCATAATTGTTGGTAAGATGAATTCCACGTTATCAGAAAATACTGGAATAATATTTACATTCAGTGGCTCAGAAGCCATGGATATGATGTACCTGGACATTCAAACATGGAAATGAGTGTAAACACAAGACCAAGTCAACCTGTCATTGGGTACAGCAGAACAAGATAAAGGTTCTGGAGTGGCTGCCTGAGTCTCCTGACCTCATTATCATTGAGTCAAAGATTGCCCAAAGATTTAGAGGAACTGGAGGCTTTTTGCCAAGAGGAATGTGCAGCTTTACCATCTAAGAAGATAAAATATCTCATCCACAGATTACATGAAAGACTTCAAACTGTTATTGATAATAAAGGGAGCAATACACAGTATTAAGAACATGGGGTATGTAAAGCTTTGATCGAGGTGAATTGGTTAGTTTCTGTAGTCATTATGATTTAAAAGAGAGAAGGTTATTGTTTGATAAATGGCTTCATGCAATGCTTCATGCAACCACTAACTACCAGTGAAAAAGGTTTTGTTTCATCATTTGTATTCTTTAAAAATAAAATTGAAACAAAAAAAAAATCACATTCTGCCAGGGTATGTAAACTTTTTATTTTATAAATAATAAGTTTTCGACTTAATCTACATTCGTGATGGTTTATTCTGGATTAGACATGTCTAGCAAAATTGCAATATATCTACTGCATATGATTGAGCCCGAGAAAGTTTGACAAATGTCAGACAAAAATGGTTCATTTCTATCTAATGGGATTTGGTGACAGTAAAAGGATCCCTCACTTGTCACGGTCAACTGGGATCGAGATCCCCCCACGACTGCCAAATTCCACGAAGTAGGATCAACCCCACCCAACTGACGCATAGGTATATGTGTATATAATATCAATAAATACATATTCAACGCTGTAAATGCTTATAATAACAATTAAACATTCAAAAATAATGCATAAAAATAAATATAATATTAATACAAACACTCCCCGACTTACGTTTTTAAATGGTTCCGGAAGGCCGAACATAAGTTGAAAGTGATTGTAAGTTGTAACAGTGACGTATGACGTGTGACGTATGACGCTCATACTGTACTATACATCCATAAATACCATTACCATATTTCATAAAACACCCCTAAATCAATCATTGTAAACATAATATTGTCAAATAATATCAACATTAATTTCAAATAAGTCACTTGTTTATACCGAGTCACTTTACATGAAGCTTAAAACAGCCAATCAACGCTTACGATATGTGAGGCACTCAATACCGAAAGTAGTGCACTTGTGAAAGTAGTGTACTTGCTGTGGATTATACGGACTTCCGGTCTTTCAAGTGCGCAAGGGTGCTGTTGAACGCGTTTAGAACACAGCCTGCACTGATGTGAATCACCAACCATATATGCTTAGGGTTACAAAGTCCGCAAAACAGTGTAAACACAAAGATCACAGAGACGACATCTTAACACAAGGGTAACACGCTATATAACTGATATATAGATATATAAAATGACATATATAACTGAACTGGGAAGAAGGAGGGGCACGTTCAGTCTGCCGTTTGTAAACAATGGACGCAGCATCATTACGTCAGCGTACTACGTAGGTACGTCTAAACTCAAAATTTGACTTTTTGACGCACTCAGATGCGCACCTCACATAAAAATGTAAGTAGTTTTGTTGGGGGTTTTTTCTTTTTTTTTTTTTTCTTTCTTTTTTTGCATAATTTGGCCTTGTTTTGTGGCATTTTTCCTTAACTTTTTCCCTATTTTTCCTTATTTTTTTAATTTTTAGATTAATATTTTTGAAAAACCCGTGATGCACTGAAGCTGCAGAAACTGAAGCATGAAGTCACGAGGAATCACTGTACATACTACATGGAAACATAAGCAAACTAAAACTTAGATTTTATTTTTAAAATAGTTTCACCAGGAGGATAATGATGATGCTTTCTCGAAATGACCATGACAGAGTACCATCTGTTGATTTATCCACTCTGGATAAGATCAATTAGCCCCCATATGGACAACCAATAAATCACACCTCTCTTGTGCAGTAAATACTATATAATAAGTAAATGACATATGTAAAAATAGATTATTAATAAAAATGTTTTTTGTCTTAGTCAGGTCACAGGTCCCCAGGACTAGGGAAGAGTAGTGTGGGCCACCACGTTCACAACATTCTGACTGATTTGAATACCCTGGGCCTGAGCACTGTGTTTTCGAGTGTTTTTTTAATTATTATTCTGGTTGGTAAGGGCAGAGATAATGTTCAAAACTTATACATTCATCCAGTGATTAATTTTCTCAACCAAATAATCCTAATTAGGGTCACGGGGAGGCTGATGCCCACCTCAACCAACTGTGGATGAGGGCGGGGTACAATCTAGACAGCTTACGAGGGCATCAAAGGAGAAAACTTTTACATTTAAGAGCTTTTATCAGTTGGAGTAAAAACTGGCACATTTTTGGATTTTCAGTGCGACCTATGGATGGTGACCTAGAAGAGTGAATAGTGACTGGGATGTTTAACTTGATCAGTATGCCAATACTGGGCAGAAATGATGTTATCAGGAGAGCGTTCTCCCTTGAACTATTTAAGCCTGATCATTTCTCAAGATGTCTGAGAAAAGGAAACACATGTCTATGTATTGTTACAGGTCAGTCATACAGTTACACTGAATACCATCGAAGAATCCGGCTATAGCTTTTCAGCCACGTATGTTGGGAGCAAGCAGACAGGACCTGCTGAGGTGAGTATTTTTCCTGGCATATGTAATGCTGTACTTATGGCATATAATTATTTTTTATATATATATATATATATATATATATAGCTGATTTGGATAGTTGTTTAAGCAGTATTTCTTTAATAGCATTTTAAGTGCTGATCCATATCACTGTTATGCTTAGTTTTATTTGAGGAAACTATCATTTTTGTCCATAGTACGATCAACTGTACAGCATTATAGATTTTAAGCTGGCACTTTGTTAAAGTTAGCTTGCTTATAAGGTGGATACAGAACTGTGGTGTAAAGCTCATGTATATCATTCTTTCTTTTTGCTAGTCGTTTCCAGTATTGATTGGTGATATGGATAACATGGGCAGTCTAAATGCACAGATCATCCACCAGCTCACCACACATGTACGCTCCAAAATGGCTCTGCAAGTGAGTACTGCAAACCAGAGGAATGCCACTGTCAACACAAATGCAAATGTCATGTAGGCACGGAGTTTTATTTCCTCCAGAATAGTCAAATGGAGTACGTAATTAGATTTTTACATTTGTGAATGTAAAAAGTGTTTGTAGTCAAAGGCAGCGTGTCAGGTAAAGAATCAAGAAACATTTGTGTAAAGACATACAGGAGCTTTCCCCTTATATTCTCATCATTGCATTTATTTTTAGAGTATCAGACACTAATGTACAAAAAGTGCAGCAAAGTAATTATGGCATGCTTAAAATTGGGTATATTTTAAATACAGTGATAGCTTGACTTGCGAATTTAATCCGTTCTGAGGGCAAGCTCGTAAGTCAAAATTTTCTTTAGATAAAACAAAAATTCCCATAGAAAATAATAGAAAACCAATTAAGCCGTTCCAACCCCATCCCAAACTCATGTAACCTGACACAAACATGTATATTTGACCTAATATATTAAAGATAAACATGTAAAAACAATAAATATTTCATCATAATACATGTAAATTAACATTAATAATAAATAACAATAAAACAAGAATACATGATAAGTCAACCCTTCTGATCATGGACTGCAGCAAGGATGTCACGTGGGCAGGCATGAGGTGGTGCGTAACAGAGGAGAATTTTGTGCGTGTGCATGCTATGAATGCCAGCGAGGAAAGGCTCGTGGTGAGCTCCCACAAGCCCAGTGCTTCTCAAATAGTGGGGCGCGGTGTGATGCCGGGGGGGGGGGTATGACCCTGGGGAACATGCTTTTTTGCCATACTGTACCAGAGTTAAGTGTAATTGCACATCATCTACAGTAGGTGGCAGTGGCACTCTGTGTGTTCCCTATGGTGTAGGAAAAAAGCACAAAGGAAAAAAATATGAAGTGCAGTAACAACTATTAGTCACGTGCTGGAGGGCATGAAATTTCTTCTTTTTTTTCTTCCTATAGTGGGTATTACAGAAAATAATTGAGAAGCAGTGCACAAGGCATTCTCATAGCACGGAGGAATACACGCGGAACAATACAAGAAAAGCCATTTCTCCAGAAGAGCTCGTAAATCAAAATTTTGCTCATTGGATGTGGCAGATTTTTGGTGGGATTGAAGCTCGTATCATGGAAGATTGGTTATAAAAGACACTCGTAAGTCAAGGTACCACTGTATTAGAATTCAATGCTGCTTTAAGGAGCCCAGAAGCACTCGGTTTTAGAGAAGACTCAGTTGGAAGTCCAGGAAGTATTTCTGATAGGCAAGAAAGACAAAAACTAAAATAGACGATCAAATACTTTACTGGCTTTTTTGTTGACTGAACATCATAGTTGTGTTAACTGATTACTTTGAAAAATTTCAATGCGAATGCTTCCTCTGAAGAGGGAGCTGAACCACAAGGCAAAGCTATCAATTTAGCAGTTGATCTATATTCCAACCCTCACCTATGGTCATGACTGTGACTAGTGACTGAAAAAACAAGATCATGGATACAAGTGGCTGAAATGAGCTGCTTTCACAGGGTGGCGGGGCTCTCCCTTAGAAATAGAGTGAGAAGCTCAGCCATCCAGGAGGAGCTCGGAGTAGAAACACTGCTCCTTCGCATTGAGAGGAGCCAGTCAAGGTGGCTCGGGCATCTGGTTAGAATGCCTCCCAAATGTCTCCCTGGTGTGGGGATTCAGGCATGTCCAACCAGGAAGACACCCCGGGGTCGATCTAGAACATGCTGGAGGGATTATGTCTCTCGGCTGCTCTAGGAGCGTCTCGGTGTGCTCCCAAAGAGCTGGAGGAAGTGGCCAGGGGAGAGGGACATCTGGACCTCATTGCTTAGGCTGTTGCCCCCGTGACCTGACCCTGGATTAAGCGGAAGATGATGATGCTCACCTCTGCTGCAGCAGCTGAATTAATAATTAAAAGGATGATTTAGTTGTCATTTCAAATGTGGGGGGAATTCCCAATACCCCTGTTTCTTGGACATTGTAATTGATCAGTGGTCCCCAATCTTTTTTGCACCACGGACCAGTTTCGTGTAAAACAATTATTTCACAGGCCGGTATAGAGACAACTAAAAACAAAGTGTGTAAATATACAACTCGCCATCCCACTGAATTAGTGGGATGCTCTCCAAAGATGTTTGTTTTTTTACACATTTTTTTGATGAATAAAAATACATGGTTTGTAACTGGTGCTTGAATGCCTTGAAAAAAAATTTTTTTTTCAACGGCTCTGGTTTTCTTAGTTCTTCCTTGAATAGTACTTGATTTTTGGCTTCGGGTCAATCTGCGCAATAAATGTAGAACATTTTATTAGAAATCTCTGATTTTTGTATCTTTTCTACAATAAAGTCACAGAAAATTGATGTTTGATAAGCGTTGTTGGTGAACACATCTTGCTGAAAGTTCCACTTTATGACAAAATTATAGAAGCTTCTCAATCTGTTTTACGACATACAGATCCCATTTCAACGGTTTGGTAATGACGTCGAAGGCGACCGTTGCACTGGTTACGAGTGAATAAATATTTATAAAAAAGCTTAAGAGGACTGTATTTTATGAACAGCCATAGTGCCAGGCGGCCAGTCTATATTTAAAGCAGAATGGCAGGTGAAGAAAGATTACAATGATTGGATAGACGTCGGCATCATGCGTTTTGCAAGGCATGTGAAAAAAAACATCACAGATGGTGCTTTGGGGGAAGTCACACATAAGATCAAATGTCGCCCACACAAAAAACATGCAAAGACTTAAGAACATGGCATGATGGGACTCTGATAACGGACTATTGCAGAGGAAATGCAGTCGAAACAACTACCACAAACACTAAGGTTAGCGTTACCATTATTACGCCTATTCGATCCGCAACCAGTACAGGTGTTGACCCAAAGCCAAAAGTGAAGAAAGTGTTTACATTTCTATTTACACATACATTTAAAGTGTGTGGTGGTGGTGTTGCAGTTTATTAAAAATATTGCTTATTTTCCAGCAAAATGATAAATTATTAAAATTTTTATTACGTTGAAGATGTAGATGACATTTTAAGAATGTTTGAATTTTTATATACATTAATTTACAGTGTTTTAAAATTATTGTATTTCACTCTTTTCTGACTCAAAGTCAGAAACAGTCTTTCTTGTTGTATTTTACTCTTTTAATCAGGACTTGAAAATGAAAATTTGTTCCTTAAACTGTTTGAATGACATTTCACCCAGTGTGTGGGAACCATGAAAAAAATGTTAATTATCTGAGTCTGAAAGATACCTTTCAAAATTAGATATTTCAGACTACAATAATTAATAAAGCATATTTTATTCAGCATTTGTGAGGGCCCAGTACCAAATGACTCCCAGACTGGTAACGGTCTCTGCGGCCTGATAGTTCAGGACCTCTGTAACAGATGATTTATTTACATACATATATATATATATATATATATATATATATATATATATATATATATATATATATATACACAGTAATCCCTTTTATTTCGCGGTTAATGGGAGTCCCACCCCCCCACCCACCCCAAAAAAAAAAAACACCACGAAATGACTTCTGCCACTTCTTAAGGACACCCACCCACCCATTTATATATTATATAAAATTTATATAGAGTTAATTTAAAGTGTTATGCATGTTAATGTCATACAGGCGACGTGTATTAAAATATAAATAAGTACTACATCTTATAATGAAAAAAATATATAAATACTGTATAACAAACCTTATAAATAACAAATCCACGGCCACTTCGAGGAGAATCACTGGTGGCACTGGTGTTTGGTTGGGGCTTGTCAGCGCCTCCAGGGCCTTTGCTTTAGTACGTATCATGTTAATGTCCAAACTCACGTTATTTTTATGGCAGTCCGTAATCCACATTTTAAGGCATTTTCCATTTTCACAACGGCCTTATTGCGCTTTGTTACTGTTATGGTCTGTGCTAGTTGGCGGCATTTAACTCTCTTTCTCTCTCTCCCCATACACCGCATGCGCTGGTGAGAGGCGTGGCTGTTACCCGCAGGCAAAATCAAGAGAGCGCACCTAAATTCACTCAGCCATCAGCACGCTATTAAAGAGGAGCTCTGTGCTTGACCAGTTTCCATGTTGATACTCTCTCAGTGATTTTGGTTTTTGTGTTTTTCCCTCACCACTATGGTGAACACGATTTTTCCCGCACCCCAGTGCTTCCTCTGAGCTCAATAAAAGTCATTGATTCATAAGGGAGGAAAGGTGTGTTGGATGCTGGGAAATATAATCTCGACCAATCAGCTTACTGGATTCACTGCCTGAGCCAATCCGAGAACACTCAAGTAGGAGAACAGAGCATGTTGGGTAGCGTAGTGAATGTACATATAGTGCTGTAGTGCACGTGACTTTTTCTTTCTTTCTTTTTTTTTTTAATTTCCCGATGGAAAATCCCACGAAGTGGTGGGTGATTACAGTGTATGTGTGTGTGTATATGTGTATATATGTATATATATATATATATATAAAGTAAGCTGACCGCCTAGTGTAGTCCATAGCCTGGTTTATTTTGAGGAATAAACAGATTATTGGCATTATCTTGCACCGCTAAGAGGTGGTTAAACATTATTAATATGCAAATGCATGCAGAAAGCTGTAAAGACCAAAGAAATACATCAGCAGTCATGGCTTATTACATCTCCTGGCAAAAATTATGGAATCACCAATCTCGGAGGATGTTCATTCAATTCTTTCTTTTTGCAGAAAAATATGAGTCAATGTTTGTGACCGAACTGTCAGAAACCGCTGAAAGGAAATGGGATTTACAAACAGAAAAGCTAAACAAAAGCCATCATTAACACCTAAACAGAAAAAAACAAGATTACAACAGGCTAACAATAATAAAAGCAATCATGGACAGTGGATGACTGGATGCAAGTGAGGGATGGATATATATATATATATATATATGTATATGTATGTATATATATATATATATATATATATATATATATATATATATATAAAATGTATGTATGTATATATGTATATATACATATATACATATATATGTATGTATGTGTGTGTGTATATATATATATATATATATATCTCTCTTATCTCTTCCTTTCGACTTTTTCCCTTTCTCAGGAGTCGCCACAGCGAATCATCTGATTCGCACATTTGATTTGGCATAGGTTTTTACGTCGGATGCCCTTCTTGTCACAACCCTTTAGCAAGGGGCAGAAACATGCCGACAGCTTAGCAGCCTACTCTTTACGAAAGTCAACAATGGTTCTTTTACATGCCTCTCACCATAGGCAGTCACAAAACGCAATCACCTTATAAAAGACCCAACAAACGAAAAATCCAGGTTACGAAACGCATTTACCTAAAATTTCCATCTCTGGATACGAAAAAGAAAATTTCACGTTACAAAACGCGCCATCTCAAAAATTCAAACAATGCGTGAGTTGCTCTCCCATTGGCTTTCTCCCAACATTCCCCCCTGCTGGCCTCCCATTGGCTGTTTCCCCATCATCCTGCCCCGCTGGCCTCCCATTGTCCAGGAGGGAACTGCATCTCCATAATACCCATGACGCAACTCCCTCTATTGGCTATTATGGAGCTGTATTTTACTCACTGTGACTTACGACTGGTTGGTTGGAACCGTTCTAAGTCGTAACTTGGATAGTGATTGCGTGTGTACATGGTTTTGCCCATTCAGTCCTCACTAATAGACTAGAATCAGCTCAGCTGATGATATTTACACACTTGATACCCAAGTATATAAGCTATTTATTCGTTTTTTTTTTTTAAGTCATGGGTGGTTGTAAAGTTGAACAGTCGCAAGTCAGACACCACATATATGCACACACAATTGATCAATTGAAGGTTTAAGAGCCTTCCTCAAGGGCCTGACAGTGGGGATTGAACCGCTGACCTTCAGATCGGGAGAAGTCAAATAACGAGAATGACTTGTGTTTATAGGTCTACACAATTGCTAATTACAGTCTGCCATTTTATTTTTGAGTTGGCTGTAGTATATTTACTGATTTTATACGATCCTCCTTCAAAATTTGCTCCCAAGCTAGTTTCCTCCAGCTGTTCCTAATTTTCATTGCACTGAAGCATGGTCTTGTGTTTCAGACACAGCGACAAAAGTTTGTCAACTGGCAGTTGGTGACCGAGTACCGTGGAGATGACTTCACTGCTGCTTTAACAATGGGCAATCCTGACATTCTTCTTGGATCTGGTAATGTATCCTTTTAGATTCCTGTGAAATAAAACTGATCATAACAAATGTAGCAAGAGAAAAAATTCTCGAATGTGCTGCAAGGGGTAGCATTCACGCTTCACAGCTCCAGAATCTTAGGTGTGATCCTGAGCTCTGGTTATTGTCTGAGTGGAGTTTGTGTGTATCTTCTCCCCATATTCACACGCGTTTCCTCCCAAAAACTTGCAGGGACACATACTGTACTGAAATTTCCATTTGTCCCACCTTGCCTATATATTCCCACTTTACCTTTAGTGTTGATAAAGCAGGCTCCAGTTCCACTGCCACTAACCAGTATAAAGAACTTGCTGGTGATAAATGATTAGATATATGATGATTTAGACAATACCATATATTTTTTGGAAGTTCTGTCACATGTGCATACTGATCAGAACTAACGCCCTTATGACAGATTGCCAATTTTGCCAGCATATGTTGATGGATGGATGTGAAATTTAGTGAATACGCTGATGTAGATTGAATAAGTTATGGGTAAGGTTTGCATAAGTTAACAGTACACTGGTGTTTGTTGTAGTACGGCAAAGTTGTTGAAAACTCTTGTTTATGTACAAAATTTTCTATATATGTTAGCGTATGGCTCACACGTTATGCTGGCCGTAAGTTGCAGGCAAGTTCTGCGATTGGTCACACAGTTTGTGTAAGTTAGTCATAAGGATATAATGTCTAGTGTACTT
The DNA here is from genome assembly GCA_024760905.1 of Plotosus lineatus. NCBI lineage: Eukaryota > Metazoa > Chordata > Actinopteri > Siluriformes > Plotosidae > Plotosus > Plotosus lineatus. The sequence continues at coordinate 97,152,802 of CM045728.1, forward strand.
TATACCTGACTTATAACTTACACCAGTGAATGCCTTGCATGTTGGCAGCGTTTACAACTTAACCAGGATACTATAAGCAGTGTATCCTGTCGATCAATCATAACGTGGCCTATGAAAGGCTGCCGCTCATTGATTTGAATCAAATTTGCAATAGACATTGCAGTGTCAACATCACCGCCGACATGCTGAAGAAATCGGCTTTATGTAGTGGATTTCCACAGCTGAGCAGCTTCATCCAGGCCACAGATCGCAAAGTGTCAGATACAGTATTGTAAATCACACCACCATTGGACTCTAGAGCAGTAGAGACATGATCTCTGAATCATGCTTCTCCATCTGGCAATCTGATAGTCTGGGTATGGCGATTGCTAGTAGAAAGGTACTTGTCTGACTGCATTGTGCCAATTATAATATTTAGTGGAGGGAGGGGGGTTATGGTGTAGGGTTGTTTTTCATGAGCTGGGCTTGGCCTGTTGGTTCCAGTGAAAGGAACTCTGAATGCTTCAGCATACCAAGAGATTTTGGACAATTTCATGCTCTCAACTTTGTGGGAACAGTTTGAAATGGCCCCTTCGTGTTCTAACATGAGTGCGCACCAGTGCACAAAGCAAGGTCCTTTAAGACATGGATGCGCGAGTTTGGTGTGGAAGAACTTGACCTCAACCCAAGAGAACACCTTTGGGATGCGGAAGACTGCAAGGGAGGCGTACTGGGCCAACATTATTGGCCCACCTGACAAATGCACTTCTGGAGGAATGGTTAAAAATTCTCATAAATGCACTCCTATAGCTTGCGGAAAGCTCGCTAAGAGGAGGAGAAGTTGTTATTGCTGCAAAGTGTCAGCCGGCATCATATTAAACCTTTTGGATTAAGAATGAGATGTCACTGAAGTTCATGCGTGCGAAGGTAGATGAGAGAATGATTTTGGCAATGTAGTGTATGTCAATATACATTCGAGATAAGTTCAATTTAAGCTAGCTATTAGTTTTCTATAGGTTCTGGATAAGTTACTAATAAATTATTTATATGCTCAAAACTGGAATAACATCAATATTAAACAACAATGGTTCAGTGTATGCCAGCGTTTTAGAGAAATTTGTCATGGGTCAGCATAAGTTCTGCAAATCGTTAATATGTGACTGGGCTTAATATAGATATTCGTAGCACTAGATTTTCTTTTGAAAATATGACTTCCATACTTTTTTTTTTTTTTCAGTAAAGAGGAGGGTGACAATAATTCAGGATTTACCTTTGTGGTACAATTTCAGCATATCTCTAAACAACATGGTGTTTTTTATATTGTTGTGTCCAGTTTTATGTGAAAAATAAGTGACTAAGTTAAATTCCTACTTTTGGTATTGAATTAGCACGGAATGTAGATTTTAAAGAAATATTACACATGTATAATAAATAACAGGCCTATGCTTTTTCCATGTGGGAACAGAATGAAGGAAAATAGCGAGTGGATGTAACAGCGTCTCCATGGTTTGCCTCTTAGGGATTTTAGTGGCTCATTATCTTCAGTCTCTCTCGCCTGCCTTGACGTTGGGAGGTGAGCTGGTGTACCACAGGAGGTCTGGAGAAGAGGGCACGGTCACCTCGTTCATGGGCAGATACACAGGTACAAAACAGATGATCCAATTGGTAATCTCATTTATCAGCAAAACACTTTAAGACATACTATCACCGAAAAATAAATGTTTCAATGGTTGGTTGGTGATGCTTTCTAATAACAGCGTTGTGATTGGTCAGTTGCAGCATTGAGTGGTCTGTTATAACACATTGTTAAATGGAGTCATGGACAGTCTGGTCACACAGAGGCAAGCATGTATAAAAGCCCATATCCTACCAACCCTTTAACTGATTTTAACAAACTATGACTTAAAATAACCCTCTGATGCTACTGAACTAGCAGCAGTATTGGAAAGGAATTTCTTTACAGCTTCTTAAATATAAACATATCCAGCACAGACAAAGGCTTTTAAAAAAGACTATTTTTCTGTAAGAAATTTAATCTTTAAATTATCAAATGGTCTTGTTTATAACCAAGTATATAATATTGTGACAAATATAACCTCGTATTGAAAAATCAAAAGCACCACTCAAGGTCAGTAGTGTCTGTGTACACATTGCCATGATCGTATCAGACTCCCAGGTGTTTTTCATGATGAATAATCATCATATGAAATGAATGACATTTTCAAGACGGTAAAATTATTAATAATACAAATTTCTAAGTGGCACTAAAATTCTTAAGGTTTAAGGACCTTGTCAATTTTTAACACACACGAGTGCAGCTTATTCATGAAGTGGTCATAAAACAGTCTATCATCAACCCTACGGTGAGAAATCTGATCCACCTGTGGGTTTGAAATATAATAGGCAGCACTAATCTGTTGATATTTGCGTTTGGTAATGTTTCCACCCATCTGACACAGCTTTGTGATACCTCTGTACTGGAGGTGAGCTTTAACCATGATTTTTCACATTCATACCTGACTGGCTGTTCGATGAACTCTGGGTCCAGCAATTTTCTAGATGGTCAGGAACAACATTGGTGGTATAGCAATATGATTGTAAATTGCTAATTCATCTCAAATACAATTTTTTCCTCCATGATTCTTCTAAGAACAGTTTCTACATGTTCAGACCTTGATAAGCACATCATGGTGTTCTAGCCATGTCTTTTACAGGGCCAGCATGGTGTATGGTGACCAATGCCAGAAATTGTTATACCACCTATCTTGTCAAGTCAGCAGTGGTTCTTTTACAGCCTCGCACCATAGACAATGAGAGACATGGAAGGCCTTTGATAACCCAGTTAGGTGCACTGGGGGGGACAGTGATAACCCATGGAGAGTGGGGCTTGAACCCCGAGGGGCAGTGGTGGTCTAGTGGTATAGGGCGCTGGATCGCTGATGCAAAGGTTGGGGGTTCGAGTCCCACTCTCCACAAGGTTGTCACTGTCCCCCCCAGTGCGGCTAACTGGGTTATCAAAGGCGGGCCATGTCTCTCACTGTCTATGGTGAGAGGCATGTAAAAGAACCATTGCTGACATTCGTAAAGAGTAGGCTGCAAAGTCGTCAGCGTGTTTCTGTCCCTTGCTAAAAGGGTTGTGACAGGAAGGGCATCCGACGTAAAAACCTCTGCCAAATCAAACGTGCGAATCAAGATGATTCGCTGTGGCGACTCCCAAGTAAAAGGGAAAAAGCCGAAAGGAAGACAGACAGACAGTGGGGCTTGAACCCCAACTTTGGGATCAGTGATCCAGCACCTTTACCACCAGGCCACCACTGCCCCATTTGGAAAAAATTTTTAAAAATGTAATGAGATTTTTAGTCAAAGCTGGCCTTAACAGATCTACTAGTCATGTTCAGGTAGTCTATTAACCTAATCATCTGAATCAACCAATTAACTCTAAACACCTGCAAAAGATTTCTGAGGCTTTTAAAAACTCCCAGCCTGGTTCATTACTCAAAACTGCAATCATGGGTAAGACTGCAGACCTGACTGCTGTCCAGAAGGCCATCATTGACACCCTCAAGCAAGAGGGTAAGACACAGAAAGAAATCTCTGAGCGAATAGGCTGTTCTCAGAGTGCTGTATCAAGGCACCTCAGTGGGACGTCTGTGGGAAGGAAAAAGTGTGGCAGAAAACGCTGCACGACCAGAAGAGGTGACCGGACCCTGAGGAAGATTGTGGAGAAGGGCCGATTCCAGACCTTGGGGGACCTGTGGAAGCAGTGGACTGCGCTACAGGTGCCGCATTCCCCAGGTCAAGCCACTTTTGAACCAGAAACAGCGGCAGAAGCGCCTGACCTGGGCTACAGAGAAGCAGCACTGAACTGTTGCTCAGTGGTCCAAAGTACTTCTTTCGGCTGAAAGCAAATTTTGCATGTCATTCGGAAATCAAGGTGCCAGAGTCTGGAGGAAGACTGGGGAGAAGGAAATGCCAAAATGCCTGAAGTCCAGTGTCAAGTACCCACAGTCAGTGATGGTCTGGGGTGCCATGTCAGCTGCTGGTGTTGGTCCACTGTGTTTTATCAAGGGCAGGGTCAATGCAGCTAGCTATCAGGAGATTTTGGAGCACTTCATGCTTCCATCTGCTGAAAAGCTTTATGGAGATGAAGATTTCATTCTTCAGCACGACCTGGCACCTGCTCACACTGCCAAAACCACTGGTAAATGGTTTACTGACCATGGTATTACTGTGCTCAATTGGCCTGCCAACTCTCCTGACCTGAACCCCATAGAGAATCTGTGGGATATTGTGAAGAGAAAGTTGAGAGACACCAGACCCAACACTGTGGATGAGCTTAATGCCGCTATCGAAGCATCCTGGGCCTCCATAACACCTCAGCAGTGCCACAGGCTGATTGCCTCCATGCCACGCCGCATTGAAGCAGTCATTTCTGCAAAAGGATTCCCGACCAAGTATTGAGTGCATAACTGAACATAATGATTTGAAGGTTGACTTTTTTTGTATTAAAAACACTTTTTTTATTGGTTGGATGAAATATGCTAATTTTTTGAGATAGGAATTTTGGGTTTTTATGAGCTGTATGCCAAAATGATCAGTATTAAGACAACAAAAGACCTAAAATATTTCAGTTGGGGTGCAATGAATCTAAAATATATGAAAGTTTAATTTTTATCAGTACATTACAGAAAATAATGAACTTTATCACAATTTGCTTATTTTTTGAGAAGGACTAGTATTTATCTAGAATGTTTTTAAAGTACATGACAGAAGAGACCTTTCTCAAGTCAATTTATGTACTAATAATTTCAATCAGTTCTGTTTTTACATGCAGCGTTTTGAGGTACAGTATAAATATTCAGTGTTGTACCAGGTAATGCTGAATAGAACTAGTAGAGCTACATGTACAGAAGCTGTTAATATGAGTATTGTCGCTGTTGTAATGGTGTTGGCTGCAGAAAACTAGTGTGAACTCGTACACTCCATTTTTATACGTATATGATTCCACAATCCAGTTATTGAAATGCATTTAAATTACAATTACATGTAACACAAATGATACTCAAGGCAATTAAATAATTATTTAAATTGGTGGAAGTTTCTGGGCAAGGGTTTGCTTACTCTGTTTTTAAACTTAATGAGTCAAACATGGGCTCACCAGCTAAGTCATGGCGGTGAAAAACCGAGTTTTTGGGTGAAAATATGTCAATCATTTGGTGAGAGTGATGAATATTTTGCGATAATTGTAGTATCTAATAATATTAATTTTGCTATATTTAAATATAAAAAGTGTCACAATTATCTGCAGTTATGTCATTGTGTACTCTGCAATGTGTGAAGTTTGAAAAAAAAATCTTGAATTTTTAAATTGCGACATGTTACTGTTAGTGTTTAATAAATTATATTTCTATATTTAATATTTATTGCATGAAAACTAAAAAAAGACAATATTCTAATCTATTTCACATTGTAAATTGCCACATTTGGTTCTAATTTTAATTAAATACTGGGCTTGGAGTTTATTATTTTTGGCAAAACAGCTTCAGAAAATGCCACCAGGTTTAATCTATACTCTTTAAAAAAAAAATCAGTCTCGGAAGGGGATTCCATCGCTTCACGGGCTCTTGCCTCTGGCATCATTCCTGCCTCTTTCATCTACTTTTGTATTCACCGGTTTCTGATTGTTGGTTGTGTACAGCCCATACGGCTCCTCACCGCAGCGCAACCCAGCCTCCACCTTCCATGTTGCCCAGAGATGCTGCTCAGGTGAAGGAGGTGGCGTTATGATGTGCACTAGACTAACAATAGTGACATTTTTGAGCCTTTATATAGACTTTACAAAGCACGCCTCAAATTGTGCAGGTATGCGTTGTTTTTTGCTCAAACTGCACTTAGTTCACTTTTGCAAAGTGACCTACACATGTACAATGAAGCGTGACAAAGTAACACTTCATTTTGTCAAGTGCCCCAGTACCATCTTCAATAAGGCCACAGGGTCTATACAGATGCTCCCCGACTTACGTTTTAGTTCAGTTCCGGACGGCCAAACGTCAGGTGAAAAAAAACGTAAATTATTACTGTATGTTCCAGTAACGTATGACGTTCATACTGTACTATACATTCATAAATACAATTACTATATCTCATAAAACACCCCTAAATCAATTATTATAAACATAACATTGTAAAATAATATCAATAGATAAAATATCAACATTAATTTCAAACAGATAAATTTTAATCAAATTCACTGATCAAATATCAAATACAGTATCAAATATAACCTTTAACATTCTCTATGATGCGATCTTTCTGCTTGTAAACGGTTCCGATGGTCGGCGGAGCCATTTGGAAGAAACATGCAACAGTCGCATGTGTTTCACCAGCATCAATTTTCAATTAATAGCCATCTTCGTTTCTAACAAGATGTCTTGCCGCTTTTTCTGATTACCACTATCATTAGTAGGCTTACGCTTCTGACCAAACATATTTGTTTAGGGTTACAAAAGTCCGTAAAACAGTGTAAACACAAAGATCACAGAGACGACGTCTTAACACTAGGGTAACACGCTGTGAACTGGGAAGGAGGGCACGTTCAGTCTGTCGTTTGTAAACAATAGATGCAGCGTCATGTGTATTACATCAGCGTACTGCGTAGGTATGTCTCGTACTACAGAGAGCACACGAATCTCAAAATTTGACATAAAATCGAAAAATACGTAAAACGAATGAACGTAAAGCGGGGAGTGTCTGTACGCCCAACCTCCCTACACATACAAATATACAGAAACTTTTCTCTAGGCTTTTAATGACTGTCAGTGTACTCTGCTCCAAGATTTGATGTTACATGATTGCGGCAAGACTTGTTTTACAGCCTTAATGGATTTGCACTCTTCCCCCCTCGTCTCAGGCACTAATTACGTGGCCACGCTGACTGTTGGAGGAGCGGGTGCTCATGCTTCATACTACCACAAAGCCAACGATCAGGTAGCCTGTGATTTTTATCCCTGCTTAATTTCTACAAACCATCCCTCATTTTAATCCAATGTAGCGTTTTCCCTGAAACTTGTTAATGTTTCTGCAGTTACAAGTTGGGGTGGAGTTTGAGGCGAGCACACGCACGCAAGAAACAAGTGTGACGTTTGGCTATCAGGTGGATCTCCCCAAATCTAATCTTCAGTTTAAAGGTATTAATACACAGTGGAACTTCCTGTGAAAATCCAGTTGCGTAGGAATTGTACTACAATTTTTGTAAATAATTTTACTTTAGACTTTTTTGTATTTGCACAAGCTGATGTTCTAAGTCTCTTGAAATTTGGCAGGTTCTTTAGACAGTAACTGGATGGTGGGTGCCACGCTGGAGAAGAAACTGCTGCCACTCCCCTTGTCTCTGGGTTTATGCGCCTTTCTGAACCATCGCAAAAACAAGTTTCAGTGTGGATTTGGAGGTACTATTGGATAGAATATTCCACCGGGAATAATGACACGCAGCAGATCTGCATTTCAAGCAGACTTGGACTGGTGCAAAGAGTCAGGGGGACATGGACCAACAACTAAACGGACTCCGATTCTCCCATTAGCACTGCGGCTAAACCTCACATGGACACGTGAGGATTACAAATAAATAATGCAGAAGTGACCTACTTCACACTAAAAGAAACCGATCATGATCAAACATTAAATTATTTATAAAAACAAGAGTTTCATGTTTACTACTGATAAACAGTGCGCATAGATTTCATGGAGATGCAATTTTCTTGTTTGTCACTGATAATTTCTAAAGTTTGTAAAGCCGCTTTCACACAGGAAGTGACAAGCGGCCACGGAGAGTCATGGTGCTCAACGACAGGCAAAAGGGAACATTTAAGTGACGTGTGCACTGGTACAGCATTTAAATTGGCTGAAGTTTCATGCAACACGAGTTAAGTGATTATCAATCAGAGTTCAAAGTTACTGTTAGTTGTCAGATGATTCCAAACACAACATTTCCATGTAGAAACCGTAAACACGAGTTTAAGTGTCCCACTCGTATCAACAGGGAAGAGCAGCTTATTATAGTCGTGTGTAAATATCCAGTGTTTTATTATTGTATTCAGAAATTTTATAAGGATAATAACCTGAACCGTGATGCCTGGGTTTCTGAAACGGTCGGCATTTCCTGCAAGTTTATATTTATACGGACATTTATTTAGAGCTACATGAAATGTACATGATGTGGGTTGGGTAGTAATTCGCGCACATGGTTTTGCTAACATCTTTTCTTACGGAATTGTGTTAGCTGAATTTGAAGAAAAATAAATAAATCAGTAGTTTAAAACCTGTGTGCATTTCAGAATAAAGTACTGCTGAAAGTGTACTCCGTTTAAATCGAGCTCTCAAACAAGTCGCTGATTCTGCTCGTGATGATACCGGGTTTGTATCATTGGGGGAGCCCAGCAGGAGCGGTGATGTCATGGTGCTTTTTTCCTCATGTAGAGAGTGGAGATGTTGAGGAGAGCGAACTACAAGAGTCTCAGTTCTATACTCACTGTGTGATGATGATCTATATATAATGAAAGCTCTCAAGCGCAGTGGTGCTCAGTTTCACTGTTCACAGATTTCAAAGTAAGAAACATGCAAGAACTTTAGTTCTGCAGCAAGATCGAAAGGTTGAAGTGATTGGCCTCTCTCACCAGATGTCATGTGTCGCTCAGTGGTGAGCTTTCTGTTGCTTTATTTCACTTGTCGCTTTCTGTGTGATCACAGCTTTAAGCTCGACATGTGAAAAGAGAGCTTTTTTTAGGGGGGGGGGGGTTGGAATCAAGATTTTGTCCATACATCCCTGTATTTCAATAAAATGAAATCCAACTTCACATCACTTTACATTGCGCTTAAAACAGCCAATCAACGCTTACAATATGTGAGGCGCTCCACCGAAAGTAGTTCACTTGCTTGTGCTTGAGACAAAGTGCGGGTTTTCCGGTCTTTCAAGTGAGCATGGGTGCCGTTGAATACTTGTTTTGTACTCAGCCTGCACTGATGTGAATCACCAGCAGAGCAGAGAGTTCTTTCTTTTCTGGATTCGGGTTTTCATTCATTTTACAACTCTCTTTGCTTAACTGAGTATGCATGGTGGATTGTGCCGATCTGAGCAGATAGTTAATTCAGTCTTGGGAAAACCGGAAATTCCGGCATATGTCAGAAAACTTGCACCCATGCTAGTAGGCTTACGTTTCTGACCAACCATATTTGCTTAGGGTTACAAAAGACTGCAAAATAGTGTAAACACAAAGATCATAGAGACGACTTCTTAACACAAGGGTGACACGCACTGAACTGGGAAGGAGGGGCACGTTCAGTCTGTCGTTTGTAAACAGTGGACGTTAGCGTACTACGTCTCGTACTACAGAGAGCATGCTAAACCCAAAATTTGACTTTTTTTTTTTTTGGGAAAAAACGTAAAACGAATGAACGTAAGTCGGGGAGCCTCTGTACTGGGATCACACCCAAAAATTTTCAATATAAGTTCCATATCAGGAATTCCTTTCAAAGTTGAAAGTCACAAGCTGAAATTACTGTAAATTTTTCTTAAATGGGGTTTTGCTCGTTAGAGATTTGGTTCAGTTTTAAAACCATCCTGCAAATCTAACTTTTCTTAAAGGTGTCTATCTGTGAGCCCAGAACCTCCATGTTTTCTCTTCTGGTATCAGTTCATTTTCAATGAGTACAAGAATTTCCCCGAAAAACCACATGATTCACTTGTTTTACATCTTATTTTGGTTGTCATTTTGCAGTAATCAGGCGGTGTGATTGGACGAAATCTTGCACTTGTGTCAGCATGTAAGTTGCAATACTGATTCATATGAGACAGAAAAGTCTCACGTAGTAATTAGAAATGGAAGAATGGATATGATGCAAGAAAGAAAACAAAGGTAGTGCATTTTACTCTCCCTCTTTCTCACGCATCACACAAAGATTACATGTGACAAGGTACTTTCCAATTTTTCACCGCTTGCATCATCTGTGTGTTGGTCGCCATCTTTGTCGATGCTAGTCAACATGGGACTGTCACGAGATGGTGGCACGCTATGTTTGTTTTTCAGATCATTGTTCGCAGCAGAGGTCATTAAAACTTGCGTACAGGTGAGAGACAATAGTTTTAGAAAGACACTCTTCTGTTTTATTTTCAAGAGATCACACTGTAGTTCATGTTTATTTAATATAGCTGGGAAGGGAATGGATCCCTTTCTGGCCCTCTTGTTTCCTACAGGAGGCATGGAGAAGGAAAAGGTCTTTCCACAACATTTGAGTCACCCCCCCCAACTTTACACACACACACACAAATCATTGTGTGCTAAGATAAAGCACTACAGTGGAATCTCAGAAAATGTTTCCTGTGATAGTCTGAATAATTGTAAGAAAGTGTGAAAATGTAGGTGGGCACAGACAACCAGTAAGACGTACACTGGACCAGTATGAAGTGTACAGAAGTATAGCGAGTCCCTTATGGTGCACTTCATCCAGGCTGCTGTGCTTCAGATCGGTTTGCATGGAGTGTCTGATTAATCCTGTACTGTTGACATTCTTATGCAGTAATGTGCTGATTTTGTGATGGGGAAAGAAACTTCATGGCTGGTGTATCGGTTACGTTTATATAGAATTAAAATCTGGCTGTGGGTTGAATTCTGTTAATGTGCAACATATGCTGTTCAAATTTGAAATAAATAAAACAAAAGTTGAAGATTGCTGAAATTATATAGAATAATAATTACACAATCCAATTTGCTTTTTAAAATACAGAATTCTTGATTTAATTTTTAAAAGTTTTTTATCCAATAGATATGCGTGTGTGTGTGTATATATATATATATATATATATATATATATATATATATTATAAAAACTAAGTATACTATACGAATGCACTCGAGTCCATTTCAGCTCTTTGCACTCTGTCTCTTGTGGTTCTGTATCGTCCTCCTCATGACCAGGTCTAATTCCAGATCCGATGCCTTGACGTCAGAGTTTCCGCAGCCAACCACAGGACAGCTGGCAAAATCCAAGGAAAGGGAACGTTTGGGTTGCTTTTAGTAAATTGCAGAAACATTTCCATGTGTTACTGCCCACTGCAGAGTTTTGATTTTTTTAAACTCCTTGCAATGAAATCCTTTGCATTGTTTTTAAGCCAAAGTGCAGGAAGTGAGTTGTAGAACTTTAAAGTTTCAGCTTACCGACATTTTTTCTTATTGCTTTGCCGAGTCTTAATGAAGGACAGGATGGCTTCATGATCATAGTAATGCTGACACTTCTTATTCTTCACTGGATTCACCATTTCAATCTAACAATGACGTAAACAAAATTCATCTTTAGCTTCTATTCAGTACAAAATTCAACACTTTAATAGAACAAGCACGTACAAAAGGATCTACATTTTCTGAGCTCAGTCCTAGGAAACAAGCATTAAGGCACAGCCTTAGAGCAGATATGAAAATGTTTGCATGTGGAAGTTTACAACAAACTGCATTTATACAAAGAGAATAAGTTCAGAAATGCAAGCACGCTTCGCATAGACAATGAAAAAATATATTACTCCTGCCATTGTCTCCATTTCTTGGTCACCTGTGTGGGCTCATGATATTTGCATAATTATTCAGCTGTGGAGTGCAGCTTTTAAAAATGGTGTATTACAGACATTGCTTAGGACGTACTCAGAGTAACATGGTTATGTTTCAAATGTTTGCAAATAACAATGAGTGTAATTTTAGTGCACTCCTGCTGATTTCTTATCCATGTTGCTGTAAAATAACAATGGTTTTTACCATCAGCGCTATTAATAATTCAGCTGGAAAACAGCAATTCCAGGGTCCAGGCATTGAAATACAGGGATCCCTCTCTACGTTGCGCTTCGAATCATACAGCTTCAGTGCATCGCGGTTTTTTGAAAAATAATTCATCCGATTAAAAATAAGGAAATTAAAGAAGAATAGAGGAACAATTAAGGAAAATGCTGCAAAAACAAGGCCAATTATGAAAAAAAAAAACCCATCAAAACTACTTACATTTTTATGTGAGGTGCGCATCCGCACGCACGTATTTCTGTATATTTATATTTTATTTACATCTTATGCATTATTTTTGAATGTTTGTTATTATAAGCATTTATAGCATTGAATATGTATTTGATATTATATACACATATACATGTACGTATACGTTGGGGGGGGGGGGGGGGTCCTACTTCGTGGAATTTGACAGTCAAGGGGGACTCTGTCCCAATTGACTGCGGAAACTGAGGGATCCCTGGAATATAGAAGGCAGTGGAAGAAATTTATATAGCAAGTTTATGTTGACATGGCCAGCAGTTCAAAAGCACATGAGAAATGAATCTCCAAAAAAGCCATTGTATCACCACTATAATTTGATTGACACATTATTGTGATGTTCTGTGATAAAACAACTTTTTTCACAATTTATTTGAAGCAAAACCCAAAGAGGGGCAGTGGTGGTCTAGTGGATAGGGTGCAGGATCGCTGATCCTAAGGTTGGAGGTTCGAGTCCCCACAGGGTTGTCACTGTCCCCCCAGTGCCGCTAACTGGGTTATCAAAGGCAGGCCATGTCTCTCACCGTCTATGGTGAGAGGTTCATGTAAAAGAACCATTGCTGACTTTCGTAAAGAGTAGGCTGTAAAGCAGACAGCGTGTTTCTACGACTTGGAGAGGGATGGGCTCCGCCAGGCCAAATCAGCCCAAGTCTCGCCATGAAGGCACCCCACCGACATCCTTGGATGTTAAGGGATAAGTGAAGTGAAAACCCAAAGACCCCAAATATGGACTTTTGTATTAGTTGAAATTATAGCTCATAAGACGATGTTTTTAGATGGACATATTTAAATATTCTGCCAATACAACCGTGTCATTTTCCCCAAGAAATTTCAGAACGATTGATATAGTAATGACTGATCTTGGTTCAACTGCATAATATTTAAGAAAATGTTACCTATGTAATGGCTCGTGGAGGCTATACTTTTAACATCTTTAACTTTCTAATTTAAGTTTGGAATAGGTTCAATATGACGATTTAAATTTCGTGCAACTCATCACGGCCAATCAAACGATGATGTCATTTCTGCTAAAATCATATGGATATTGGCTCAAAATTCAATATGGCAGACTTGAAAGGTCCGGAAGGCAAAATTGTTTGTTGTGAGAAGTGGTACCTGTATACCAACTTTCATGAGTTTCTGTCAAATTATTCTGATGTCCAGTTAACTACACAGTGCATCACATTCTTCTCTTACTTCAGCCTTGATGATATTAAAGGGGAGAGCTGCCTTTTTTATACTTTTTATGATCAGTAAATGTTGTTAACATGTAGAATGGCTCTGTTAGGCAACAGCCGTGTCAAAAAACGACATTAGCACATGTTAAGTTTATACTCTTGGCTTTGAACTGGGCTGAAACACAAGGTCACATGGCCATGCACAGTGGTATCCTGATCCCTCCTCATCATGCTTCTTGAAAAGTGAGCAATCAGAGCAGAAAGACTATAAACGAGAGAGGCCTTCATTGTTTCACCTAATCAAAACCAGCATGTCATGGAGAGATGGGACGCAGCTTCCTTCTAAACTATGGAATGTTTTGTATGAGGAATCGTACGTTGGTTCTGCACTGGAGTTCAAAATGAAAATGGGTATGTTTTCTGATCTTTAAAGATTAAGACCATATAAAATGCCCACTGTTCCAGTTCGACTGCACGCCGTCCTTTATGGGTGTGCTGATGTACCTGTGTAAGAGGGCAGGTGAAGTTCATCTGACTCTGGGTTACAGCAATGTCTTCATCCAGCTCCTCTTCCACACTGCCACTTGCTGTCTGATTTACTACACACAGATTTGCTACATGTCAATATAACCTACACCTATAAAAGTCTATAAATAATGAATTATTGTTTCAGATTACAAGAAGCCAATGCATGTAATCTCACTTTCAGACAAAAGGTTTTCTCATCCATTGACTCAAACATACTGTTTGGTTCTGTTCAGTTGTGTTCTGTCACCAGAATTAAGTTTACAAATTCAAATATTACATTGTCACTGCATTGTTTAACTTCCTGTCCGTGCATTTGAAATCTCTTCACCATCAGAGTTGTCTATACTGCGCTATTAGGGGAGTGACTATGTGATGATATGTGTTAATGTACTGTATCACGCAGACAGAAAAATATAATTTTCAACTTTATAGTTTTCTGCTGGTACAGATACAGTCACTTGCAGAACTACTGGTACCCTTGAGAAAGACGGGCTTTCAACATACAGCGGTACCTCACCTTATGATAGTCTCAGCAAACGAAAAACCCAGGTTACAAAAAACATTTTCCGCAATTTTTTGTCTCTGTATACGAAACAAGTTCTCCTTACGAAACGTGCCATTCAAACAATGATGCAGCTACCTCCCATTGCCTCCCATCTCCCAACATCCCGCTCCGCTGGCCTCCCATTGGCTAGGAGGGATGACGCAGCTCCCTCCCAGTCGCTATTATGAAGCTGCATCTCCCATAATGCTTTTCATGTAAAGGACAGAGTTACTGTTGTTTTATGCTTTATTTCTTGAATCAGGCTTTTGGCCTTCCATAAACATTTGTAAGATTTATAGCTCTGCTAAGAAGACATGGTCAACACACGCACGCGCACACACACGTGTGATTTCCAGTGCAAGTGAGAAGAAGAGACGGGCTCGAGTGATATCGCAAAGGAATATGGCCAAACCCGTCTACCATCGGTACGATATTAAAGCAGAAGGAGGTCTTAAAAGGTATGTTTTTATAATTTTTAAAGGGTTTAGGTGGTAGTATTGGGAGCCTTGGAACGAATCACGCGTTTTACATGTAAAATGCGGTTCAACTTGTGAAAAATCCAGGTTTAGAAAAAGGCTCTGAAACAGATTAATTTCGTAAGGTGAGGTACCACTGTACTTTGACAAAATCTCAACATTTTTCCAAGCACATAGTCCACGACTTCCTGCTTCATTGGGGTACAAATATGAAATGATACAGACTCAAATACCCTCAGTCCATCATCAGTATGTAGATTATTGTTTTTTAATTAAAACAATAAGTGTGATTCTGACGTTCAGCTTAAATCTACACTTGACCATAAAAACATGTGTATTGACAGTTCTGTCAATTGTACACATACTGAAGGTGCGTTTCATTATTTAAAGGGGGGGGGGGGCGCGGATCATCCACAGGAAATAGATAATACCCGCATCAGCACTGCATTTAAGTTATCTGTGAAGTTTTGTATCTGAAGGTACCAGGAACTTGGTTCCGTAGGATCCCTTATACTTGCATGAATGATGAGCATTACCTTGTTGCAGGGATTTCCTGATGCTGTCCCTGAAGGCGACCACTTTACAGTGTCCTTCAACATCAGCATCTGAGACTGCAGCAGAGAGTTCAGTGAAATTCTCTTTCACCGAGTTTTTCAAATGGAACATGGCATGCGGAGGCTCATGTCTCACCTGCAAGCACTGGGAGGTCAGGGAGAAAATTGGATGACAGTAGTGTGATGTCATGTTGAGTAAATATACAAACCTGTACAATTATCTCTTCAACAGATTCCACAAAGCAGGTGATCTCTCGATCTAATCTGGCACAATCCAGCATCATCTGCTCCAGTTTCTTCAGACCCGGACTGTCATCAGTAGCTGCAATGAAACATATTGCACGACTGATAGATAAAACATTCATTTATTAATTCACATTCAAACAGCCAATTAAGCTTTAAAAATTGTGTATTCATGAATAACCATTCCATCTATCATTCAGGGGTTACTGTCAAATCCCAGCTGTCTTGAGACCTTCAACACCCTGAACAGGCCCTCAACCTATTTGCAGGGTTAACACAGACATTCATAACATTCACATTCACACCTTTTAGCCAGAGATAGGCTGAGATAGAGACAGGGGTCATTCCATGCCAAATCAACCAGTGGCTCTCAGGTGAATGTCTCCTATTTACCTAAAATGTTTTTCTTCAATTACCTCGATATGTCTCATGAACACTTGCAAAACAGTTGTGTTTAATTCCTAATAGTGTCACAGAAATGCATTTTTTAAATACCGAACCCTCAATCACAATTTTATACCGGTGAGCCAAATTTGAGCTTTTTTACATTTCAGAAGGCAATATATTGAAATTAAAGACATATAGGGACCTAAACTTTAGTATGGACAATATTTGGAAACACACAAAAAATTGCATCATTTACATATTTTCACCATCACAAATATGGCCATTTGTTCATTTGCAAATTCTCTTTTGAAAAAGTACACACACCGGCCCATATTATAGATTTCATATATACATGTAACTGACTTACAGTGAGGAAAAAATCATGTTTGTTCTCAATATGGAACAAAAAAAAGTGCAAACTTCATTTACATAGGAATCAGACAATGTTGACACATGCTCAGCAACTTCAATGTTTGAAGATACATTGTTTATATGCCAACATTGTGTGATTTTTTTTTTCTCTGCCTCAAACGCCTTTATGGTCTGTTCAGCTGCACTGTATAGGAATTTGATATACCTGGCTGATATGCAAAAAAAATTAACCAAGTTAACTGTTTACAGTATATGCAAAAATGATAGAAGTACAAATGTTTGTAGGCATATGGAGGTACTTTGAAAAAAAATAATCAAAACCAGAGCTGGTCACCTGGGAGGACTTTGAATATTCGGTTGGTTTGGCACATTAGGATGAAGTGACCTGATGTGCATGCATGCCCCTGTAAATTAGTATGTTTTCATAACATTACAAAAAATCTTATTGTGCATTTTTTGATGCAATGTATATTTTTACCCAAGTGGGCTGCAAGCCCTCTGTAGATCTTATTGTCAACATCCATTCGCACTCACCTAGGGGCAATTTAAAACAATAAATTAGCCTCATGTGCATGTATTTGGACTGTTTGAGGAAACCAGAGTACCCAGAGGAAACCCATGGAAGCACAGGGAGGACATGCAAACTCCACACAGAAACACCTTTAAAGGCCTCAAACCCAGAACCTTCTTGAGCCCAGACCAGGACGTGGTACGCAGAAAATGTATTCCTATATTCTATGTTACTGAGGTTCACCTTGGGCTTCGACCAGATCCAGAGCCACTTCTGATACGATGTCCATTCCTGTGCTGATGTCGCTTTGACATGTCTTCAGAGAGGACAGCTGGGGCTGAATGGAGTTCAGGGACATATCTGTGTAAACAAGTTCATTAGAAACGCAAACACACTACAGTTCCCGTATACTGCAAGTAAAGTAGTATTTTAGCATGTGGTGTGAAACAGTGTATACGTTCACAAGCATCCTCTCAATTAAGTTTGTTTTCAGTTTAGCAGAGTTAAGCTAGCCTAAGTGGTTGTAAATTACTACTGCACAGTTTAAAAACTCAATAACACCAATGTCGATAATACTGCTTTTAAGACATCACCAAAGACACCTAGAATTAGAACTTTCATAGCGATTGTTTACCTCTGCAAAGTAACGCGCCAAAGAAAAGCTTCCGGGTTTATGTGAATCACGTGACGACAAAATAAAAGTCTTCAAAGCTGTATCGCCCAATGACGTTGGTATCGCCGCAAGTTCGCATTACGACTGCGCATGCGCGCAGAATGTGACCTGATATCTGATTCAAAGGCCACAGCTACCAAACTTTCGCGTAGCCTCTTGCTTTTGTATGTAAACAACACTGTCACACCTGAAAAACTTCCATTAAAGTCTGCTTTAAGCCTTAAATTGTCATAATGCCAGGTGCTCATTGTGCCATATTGAAGTGTGGGAATGGCCTGTACCATCTTGAGCGATGGAAAAAGCAAATTTGCAGCAAACATGCATGTAACTATGGGACAAGTAGGTGTACATGCTCACCACCATTTATGTTATATACTTTCCCAACCGAGCGGAAGGATCCAGAGGGACGCAATCGGTGGATTAAAGCAGTAAGTTTACAATTAAATTATATAAAATAATATTTTAGTTATTGTAGAGTCCACAATTAATTGTGCCTTCCAATTGAGCAGATAATCAGCAATAGGGAGGCCCAGACATTAGCCTGATTAGGCCTACTATAGTATACATCGATGGACTAGTAAAACTGAAGTTTGCATTGAAAAGTTCTTGAAAAAATTTAATTTAAATTGTTTGTGATGATGTGGGCGTACTTGATAGTGGTATAAAAGAGTTTGATTGTACAATATCTGATCATAGAGGTACGTACATCCACATAGGTACGCATATTAATACAAAAATATCATACACCAGAGAAGTATGGTGTTATAATCAAGGTGACTTTGAGAAGTTAAATGATTTAATAAGTATGACCGATTGGCCAGAGCTATTTGATTATTGCTCGAATATAAATGCAATTTGTGATGTGTTTTAGGATAAGATGAATCAACTAACCAAAGAATGTATCCTCAAACGAGTTGTCCCTATCAGACCCAATGATAAGCTGTGGTTCGATTCTAAATTAAGAAGGGAATGCAGAACAAGAGACAGGCTGCACAAAAAAGCAAAACGTACGAAATGGGAAAGCGACTTATCTATATATAAAAAAAACAACGTAATAAAGTAAATAATATGAAATACTATGTGAAAGAACATTTCTATTCAAATATAGATGCATTTTTGTCTGAACTTGATTCAGCAAACAAACCATCATCTTGGAAACTTTTACGTTCTGTGATAAAACAGGCAGACTCATCATCGTGCATTCCCCCTCTTAAAAAGCATGATTCGGATGATCATCCTACACTCTTTACAGATTTAGATAAGGCTGATAAATTAAATTAATATTTTGAATCGATATCTACTATAACTGACGATAATGATCCCTTGCCATATTTCGAACAGCAGACAAGTAATTCCCTAGAAAATATATTTGTTACTAAAGAAGAAATATCTGATATTATTAAATGTCTCAGTGATAATAAGGCATCTGGGCCAGACAGAATTAGTTATAAAGTTCTCAAGAACATAGGCGAATCTATTAGTGATGTTTTATGTATAATATTCAACTATTCACTTAAGACATGCACGTATCCAGCAGAGTGGAAACGAGTGCATGTTATGCCATTTTTTAAAGAAAGGTGATCACTCTAATGCATCGAATTATCGACCTATAGCACTAATAAGCTGTGTTGGTAAAATATTTGAGAGAGTAGTGTATAAGCACTTATATAATTATTTCTATAGTAACGACTTACTGTACAAATATCAAGCAGGCTTTCAAAAAGGTCACTCAACTGTCCATCAACTAATTGAACTATATAACCAGATTTGTTTATCTTTAGATAATCGTGAACAATATTGTCTTGTATTTTGTGATGTATCCAAGGCATTTAATCGAGTCTGGCATAAAGGTTTATTGTACAAATTACAAAAGTATGGTCTCAATGGAAATATTTTGAAATGGTTGTCCAGTTACATAAGCAATCATAGTCATTCAGTCTTTATCAATGGAGCTTTATCCAAGCTCAGAAATCTCACAGCTGGCATCCCTCAGGGGTCAGTCCGAGGTCCATTTCTATTCATTGTTTATATGAATGATGTAGCAGATGAACTAGATTGCATAACTAGACTCTTTGCCGATGATACATCTCTTGGCTACTCATCATCAGAAAGCAAACTAAACAAAACAACTTTAAATTCTAATTTATATAAGCTTAGTTTGTGGGCAAAAACATGGCTCATTAAACATAATCCAGACAAAAGGAAAGCCGTAATATTTTAATTTAAAAAAGATGTCGTAGGTATACATTTATATATTTTGATGGATGTGAAATTAAAAATGTAGAAACACAAACATTTGGGTGTTACTTTTTCTGCACACGGTAAATGGTCTTGTCATGTTGAAAATTTAGCTCATACACTTGCAAAGCTGTTATGTACTATGAGGAAATTAAAGTTTCTGCTGAATAGAAATACTTTGAACAAAATATATCGGCCACACTTTGAATACACCTGTGAATTATGGGATGGATGTAACTTTGAGCAATCAAATGCATTTAGAACAATTACAGCTTGAAGCAGCCCATATTGTTACTCGCCTTCCCAAATATACTCAACATGAATACTTGTCTCTTGAAACAGGATGGGAAACCTTATCTGAAAGGAGAAAAATAAGAAAACTCGTTTTATATTATAAAATGAAACATGATTTGGTTCCGGGGTATCTAAGGGATATATGACCCCCAACTGACGTAATGCTCCCATCTTCACGTCGAAAATCTTTAACATATTTTATTCCATCGACCACGAGGTTATGGAATAGTATTCCACCAGAATATCGAAATTTGACACCAATTACTAAATTTAAATCAGTACTCTGCCGGACAATTATGTGCAACCCATCATATTTCGTATATATATATATATATATATATATATATATATATATATATATATATTTTTTTTTTTTTTCTTGATTTTTTCCTGTCATGTATATTCTCCTGTTTTTATTAGTTTTTGTGTTGTAATTTGTAATGTATCATCATTTGTAAATATCATGGAGAAGGTTCTCTAAGTTGGATAACTTGTTCCCAATCTATTTTATCAGTGAATAAAATATGTTTAAAACAAAAAAATAAATTCTTTCCAAGGGCCTGGGTTTTCTTACTCCATCCTTGAAGAGTACTTAATTTTTAGCTTTGTCTCTATTTGCGAAAAAAATGGACAACGTTTTATTAGAAACCTCTGTTTTTGTATCTTTTCTCCAAGAAACTCATAGAAAAATCGTCGTCTGTGAACACGTCTTCCCGGAAGTTCCGCTTTCCGACACAAATTTGTAGAAGCTTCTAGATCTGTTTTACGACATACAGATCATATTTTCGGCAGTTTCGTAATGGCGTCGTGGGCGACCTTTGCGCTGTCAAGAGTGAATAAATATTTATAAAAAAAAACCAAGCTTCAAGAGGACTGTGTTGTACGAACAGCCACAATGCCAGCAGGTCAGTGTATATTTAAAGCCGAATGGCAGGAGAAGAAAGACTACAGTGATTGGATAGACGTCGGCAAAAGCCGGCATCATGCGTTTTGCAAGGCATGTGAAAAAAACATTGCAGTTGGTGCTATGGGGGAAAGTGCACTAAAATCGCACATAAGATCAAATGCTACCCACTCAAAAAACATGCAAAGACTTTTAAGAACCAAGGAGTATGAGAGGAATCTGATAACGGACTATTGGAAAGGAAATGCAGTCGGAACAACCACCACAAGCACCAACGTGAGCGTTACCATGACTACGCCTAGTGGATCAGCAACCAGTAAGGGTGTTGACCCGAAGCCAAAGGTGAAGAAAGTGTTTACATGTACATTTTATTTACATAGACATTTAGGAAAGTATGTGGTGTTCTGATTACAGTATTTTCGAGCAAAATGATGATCTAAATGACTTTTATTTAATTGTTACATTGAAAATATAGTAGTTGACGTTTTAAGAATGTTTGTTTGTATTCTTATGTATATTAATTTACAGTATATTAAAATTATTGTATTTCACTCTTTGAAAGTCACAACAAGAAATAATGTTTCTATTTTACTCTTTTAATCAGGACTTTATAACGAAAATTTGTTCCTTTAAAGTCCTTAAAAAGTGTTTGAATGGCCTTTGACCCAATGTGTGGGAACCGTTCTTAGAGTGAGAAAAACAATGCCAGGTCATGATCAAACATTTAATGGAACTAATAATGATCCAGGTCTATTGTAGAGTTGTTAAAATGTAATTTAGGCCTATGACAATGTATTGAAAATTACATTTGAGTTGCTTGTATTATATATAAAATTTGACATCTAGATCTTAGGGAGGTTTTTGGTCAGTTTTGTTTTACAAGTGCCTGTGTTTATATTATAGGCCTATACTGGTATGAAAAGATCCATAGGCCTATGATTTGTCTTACACATTACATCAAGTGTTCTGATATGAAATCCAAGTACATCATTTGGTAGGCTATTTATCATATTATATATATGTACAGGTAAAGTCTGTTGGGCTTTTACACCCAAGCCATGGTGGCTCATTGGGCTGGTGCTTATCCCCAGTTTCCATAGCGTGAAGCAACTAGGAGTTCAACTCCTCATGGATGGGATGCTAGTCCATCGCAGGTTACCTTCCCAGTACAGTGGTACCTCACCTTACGAAATTAATCTGTTCCAGAGCCTTTTTTGTAACCTGGATTTTTCGTAAGTAGACCTGCATTTTGCATGTAAAATGCATGATTCATTCCAAGGCCCCCAACACTACCCTTTAAAAATGATAAAAGCATACCTTTTAAGGTACTTACTTCTTATTGACCATGTCTTCTTAGCAGAGTTATAATCTTACAAATGTTTATGCAAGGTTAAAAGCCTGAGCCAAAAAAGAAAGTTGCAATGAGCACACTCATGAAACAAGCTACTGCCCAAGGGAGCTGCGTTATCCCTCCTAGCCAATGGGAGGCCAGCGGGGAGGGATGTTGGGAGATAGTCAAGAGAGACCAACTTGTGCATTGTTTGAATGGCACATTTCGTAAGGAGAACTTGTTTCATATACAGAGACAAAAAATTTTAGAAAATGTTTTTCGTAACTTGGATTTTTCATTTTCTGGGACTATCGTAAGGTGAAGTACCACTGTATATTTTTACTGGTACCCATTTATACTGCTGGGTGAACAGAGGCACACTTGTGTTTAAGACCTAGCCCACGGGTCTGGGATTTGAAGACACAACTTCCCGATCATGAGCGCAGTGCCCAAACCATTACACCCCCCCTCTTCTCTCTCTCTCTCTCTCTCTCTCTCTCTCTCTCTCTCTCTCATATAGATATATATGGGCCTACATAGACATAGGGGCCAACATGTGTATACTCATGCAGTTTCTTCAAATATCTTTTTTTTTCTGATAGGTGAATCGAAAGTATGCAAAGTCTGGCAAGCGTTGGGAGCCAACAAGGAACACCAGAGTTTGTTCTGTACATTTCATTGGAGGCAAACCTTCGAAAGAATATCCAGATCCTTGTTTGAAATTAGGTATGGTAAGTTTAATGTCCTTGGCTGTGTGTGTGTTGGTTATTATTATATTCTTTTATTTCAGCAGTACATCCACAGTTGATAAAGAAGGAAAATGAACATAACATAAAAATATAAATATACATGTTAAAATGTCTGTCTTCCTTTCGGCATTTTTCCCTTTTACTCAGGAGTCGCCACAGCGTATATATATATATACGGGGCAGTGGTGGTCTAGTGGTATAGGGTGCTGGATCGCTGATCCAAAGGTTGGGTGTTCGAGTCCCACTCTCCACAGGGTTGTCACTGTCCCCCCCAGTGCAGCTAACTGGGTTATCAAAGGCGGGCCATGTCTCTCACTGTCTATGGTGAGAGGCATGGAAAAGAACCATTGCTGACTTCCGTAAAGAGTAGGCTGCAAAGCCGTCAGCGCGTTTCTGTCCCTTGCTAAAAAGGGTTGTGACAGGAAGGGCATCCGACGTAAAAACCTCTGCCAAATCAAAGCATGCGAATCAGATGATTTGCTGTGGCGACTCCCGAGTAAAAAGGGAAAAAGCCGAAAGGAAGACATATATATATATATATATATATATATATATATATACACACACACACACACACAGTGATCCCTCGCTACTTCGTGCTTCAGTTTCTGCGGCTTCAGTGCATTGCGAGTTTTTAAAAAAATCTTCTTCTTTAGTCAGTCCAACTTGTGGGAGGTGCTTCAAAAGGTCTGGAGTAAAGTTTCTTCAACAAATTAACAGTTAGAATGACAAAGGTCTACAAGAATGTATAGGTATCCCTCACTTTCTGCTGTTAATTGGGACCGAGATCCCCCGCGATAACTGAAATTCGCAAAGTAGGATCAACCCCCCCGACTGACACATACGTACATGTATATGTGTATATAATATCAATAAATACATATTCAATGCTATAAATGCTTATCTTCTTTCTTCTTTTCCTTTCGGCTTTTCCCTTCAAGGGGTCACCACAGCAAACCATCCGCCTCCATTTCACCCTATCCTCTGCATCTTCGACTCTGACTCCAACTACCTTCATGTCCTCCTTCACCACATCCATAAATCTTCTCTTTGGTCTTCCTCTAGGTCTTCTGCCTGGAAGTTCCAACCTCAGCATCCTACGACCAATATACTCACTATCTCTCCTCTGTACATATCCAAACCATCTCAATCTAGCCTCTCTGACTTTGTCTCCAAAACATCTTACATGTGCTGCCCCTCTGATGTACTCATTCCTGATCCTATCCATCCTCGTTACTCCCAAAGAGAACCTCAACATTTTCATCTCTGCTACCTCCAGCTCTGCCTCCTGTCTTTTCCACAGGGCCACTGTTTCTAAACCATACAACATCGCTGGCCTCATGACCATCTTATACACATTTCCTTTCATTCTCGCCGATACCGTCCGATCACACATCACACCAGATACTTTTCTCCAACCATTCCAACCTGCCTGCAAACGCTTCTTTACCTCTTTTCCACACTCTCCTTTGCTCTGGATTGTTGAGCCTAAGTACTTAAAACCCTTCACCTTCCTAATTTCTGCTCTCTGTAACCTCACCGTTGCTTTTGGGTCCTTGTTGTTCACACACATGTATTCTGTTTTACTGAGGCTAACCTTCATTCTTCTCCTTTTCAGGGCATACCTCCACCTCTCTTGATTTTCCTGCACTTGTTCTCTGCTGTCACTACAGATTACAATGTCATCTGCAAACATCATAGTCCATGGATATTCTTGTCTAACCTCGTCTGTCAGCCTGTCCATCACCATAGCAAACAAGAAGGGGCTGAGAGCTGACCCTTGATGCAGTCCCACCTCCACCTTGAACTCTTGTGTCACACCGATAGCACACCTCACCACCGTCTTACATCTCTCATACATGTCCTGCTCCACTCTAACATACTTCTATGCCACTCCAGACTTCCTCATGCAATACCACAGTTCCTCTCTCAGCACCCTGTCATATGCTTTTCAAAGGGGGGGTCTCGGTCCCCATTAACCGTGGAAAGTGAGTGACCCCTGTGTGTGTGTGTGTGTGTGTGTATACAATGTGTCCTTCTCAAAAAATTAGCATATTGTGATGTTCATTATTTTCTGTAATGTACTGATAAACATTAGACTTTCATGTATTTTAGATTCATTACACACAACTGAAGTAGTTCAAGCCTTTTATTGTTTTAATATTGATAATTTTGCCAAAAAAGTAAAGAAAAACCAAAAACCCCTATCTCAAAAAAATAGCATGTTTCATCCGACCAATAAAAAAAAGTGCTTTTTATACAAAAAAAGTCAACCTTCAAATAATTATGTTCAGTTATGCACTCAATACTTGGTTGGGAATCCTTTTGCAGAAATGACTGCTTGAATGCGGCGTGGCATGGAGGCAATCAGCCTGTGGCAGTGCTGAGGGGTTACGGAGGCCCAGGATGCTTCGATAGTGGCCTTAAGCTCATCCACAGTGATGGGTCTGGTGTCTCTCAACTTTCTCTTCACAATATCCCACAGATTCTCCATGGGGTTCAGGTCAGGAGAGTTGACAGGCCAATTGAGCACAGTAATACCATGGTCAGTAAACCATTTAGCAGTGGTTTTGGCACTGTGAGCAGGTGCCAGGTCGTGCTGAAAAATGAAAATCTTCATCTCCATAAAGCTTTTCAGCAGATGGCAGCATGAAATGCTATAAAATCTCCTGATAGCTAGCTGCATTGACCCTGCCCTTGATAAAACACAGTGGACCAACACCAGCAGCTGACATGGCACCCCAGACCATCACTGACTGTGGGTACTTGAGACTGGACTTCAGACGTTTTGTCATTTCCTTCTCCACAATCTTCCTCCAGACCCTGGCACCTTGATTTCCGAATGACATGCAAAATTTGCTTTCATCCGAAAAAAGTACTTTCTTCTGCTGCTGTTTCTGGTTCAAAAGTGGCTTGACCTGGGGAATGCGGCACCTGGAGCCCATTTCCTGCTCACGCCTGTGCACGGTGGATCTGGATGTTTCTACTCCAGACTCAGTCCGCTGCCTCCACAGGTCCCCCAAGGTCTGGAATCGGCCCTTCTCCACAATCTTCCTCAGGGTCCGGTCACCTCTTCTGGTTGTGCAGTGTTTTCTGCCACACTTTTTCCTCCCCACAGATGTCCCACTGAGGTGCCTTGATGCAGCATTCTGGGAACAGCCTATTCTCTCAGAGATTTCTTTCTGTGTCTTACCCTCTTGCTTGAGGGTGTCAATGATAGCCTTCTGGACAGCAGTTCGGTCGGCAGTCTTACCCATGATTGCAGTTTTGAGTAATGAGTCAGGCTTGGAGTTTTAAAAAGCCTCGGGAATCTTTTGCAGGTGTTTAGAGTTAATTGGTTGATTCAGATGATTAGGTTAATAGCTCGTTTAGAGTACCTTTTCATGATATGCTAATTTTTCATGAGCTGTATGCCAAAATCATCAGTATTCAAACAATAAAAGACCTGAAATATTTCAGTTGGTGTGCAATGAATCTCAAATATATTAAAGTTTTATTTTTATCAGTACATTCCATAAAATAATGAACTTTATCACAATATGCTAATTTTTTTCAGAAGGACAAGTGTGTGTGTGTGTGTGTGTGTGTGTGTGTATGTGTGTATATATATATATATATATATATACACATATTACAGTCACTGTCCGAGATACGACATAGTTGAGTTATGACCACGTCGAAAAGATGCCTATTATGAGTTCGCTGTGTATGTCTGGCAGCGCAGCGTGTAAGAGAGTTGTGGCAGCGCAGCATCCCAGCATCTCACACTCACAGCATTCTACCACTACACTCAGTGACTAGATACCGTTGCAGTAACATCTCTTTTGCAGTACAATTTTACGTTCATTAACTGTACACCGTTACCATGGCCCCCAAGAGGAAGTCCGATTCATCACATGTCAATTCTACAGGGAAGGCAAGGAAGGCACTGTTGTTGGAGACGAAAATGAAAGTGATAAAGCAGTATGAAGGAGGAAAAAAAATTAAATTCCTTCGCTCGAGATCTCCATCTCTCCCACTCCACGGTGTCTACTATTTTGAAGGACAAGGACCGCGTTAAGGAAAGCAGCAGCCCCAATTAAAACAACTATCATCACAAAACAGCGTGAAGGACTGATTGCAGAGATGGAAAAGTTGCTATACATATGGTTGGAATATAATAGGCAAAGAAATTTGAAAGTGATGTTGCGAGCAGTGCAAAGTGAGACTACAAGTTTATTTCGCATGTTGAAAGAACGTGCAGGTGAAGAATACACTTCACATGAATTCATAGCAAGTGACGGGTGGTTTCGGTTTCGTTGTGTTAAATAGCCGACTTATGACCAATCTGACTTACGACTGGTTGGTCGGAACCAATCGATGTCGTAACTCGGATAGTGAGTGTGTGTATGTACATATATACCGGGATCCCTCGCCACTTGACGCTTATTTGCGGCTTCAATGCATTGCGTTTTTTTTTTTGTTTGTTTGTTTGTTTGTTTGTTTTTTATAAATATTCATCAAATTAAAAAATAACAAAATTAAGGAAGAATAGGTGAAGGTGATAAAGTTAAGGAAAATGCTGCAAAACAAGGCTAATTATGCAAAAAAAAAACAAAAAAACAAAAGGAACAACCAAAAAACCCCCATAAAACCATAAAAACTACTTAAATTTTTATTTGAGGTGTGCATTTTCATTTAAATATAGATATATATATTTAAAATTCATACAAATTTGAGCCATTCAATATATTTGGAGGCCGAGTAACCCTACATTGTAATATTATATGAAAATTACATTTGGCCGACATGAAAGCCTGTAGATTGCATTATGATGAATTGTTTTCGTAGGCATCCTAATGCGTTTAATTATTGCTGGAACTTGCAGATTCCATAATAGTTCATAGTCGATTAAATTTAATGTTTCATGAACAGACAATTTGCCTTCGAACATGTATCTACATGATCATGCATTTCTTCACGAGGAGAAAAAATTCATTTGTCATATAATTCTTCTTGCAGGAGATAAGCACTCGGATTTCAATACAAAGAAGCGGAAAGAGCCAATGATAGGATCAGCTGTGCCAGCGTCAAAAAAGAAAATTCTGTCAAGTACCGGTTGGTTTAACGTTTTTGCTTTCTGATTCTGCTGTATTTGATTTTTAAAAAAATGAAAACATGGCTGTATCTAATTTAATATAATATTGAATTAAATTCTTATATTAACTAATATAGCACTATACGGTTATTTGAGGCATGTGTGTGTATGTATATGTGAAACTACATATATATATATATATATATATATATATATATACACACACATACACATATACACACAGTAGGCCCTCGACATTCGCAGGGGTTCGGTTCCGAGCACTCCCGCGAATCGAGATCATCCGCGAGTTCTGTACCCAGAAGTAAAACTCCATGTAACATGTCACATGCGCGAATGAGCAGCTGGAAGTAAAATACTATGCATCTATTACATGCGTTAAAATATGCTTTTTAAACACATTCTATAGACAGTCTTACTCATTAATACAGTATTAATGTAGTAAAATATAGAAATGATGAAGAAAACCTTTTTACATTTTTACTCTTATTTTTATTGATGATAAAATATTATACAGCATATACTGTTGTAAAAGCACTTCTTTGAAAGTCTTTTTCAATTATTATTCCATTTCAGTACCTAAGTTAATTTTGAGAATGTTTGTGCGTGAGATTTTATGTTCTGTAGCATGTTTAACAAATGATACAAAAAGGATAAACTTTATTACGCTTCATGTCCTTTTCCATTGAACTTGGAGTGACAGCTTCAAGATGGCGCTGCCCAGAGGGTGATGTGAATGAGGAAGTGCAAGAGTGTGTACAAAGGAAGATGTTAGCTAAGAAGAAGTGGGACTTTGAGAGGATCGAAGAGAGTAAACAGGAGTACAGGGAGACACAGCGTAAGGCAAAGGTAGCAGTGTCAAAGGCCAAACAGAGTGCGTATGATGACTTGTATGCTAGGTTGGACAGTAAGGAGAGAGAAAATGATTTAGACAGGTTGGCACAGAAGAGAAATAGAGATGGAAATGACGTGCAATAAGTGAGAGTGATTAAGGACAGAGTGGGAAACGTAGTGACTGATGACAGAAGTATGCTGGGAAGATGGAAAGAGTACTTTGAAGAGCTGATAAATGAGGAAAATGAGAGAGAAAAAGAGTAGAAGAGGTGACAGTTGAGGACCAGGAAGTAGCAAAGATTAGTAAGGGTGAAGTGAGGAGGGCATTGAAGAGGATGAAGAATGGAAAGGCAGTTGGTCCTGATGACATACCAGTTGAGGTATGGAAGTGTCTAGGAGAGGTAGCAGTAGATTTTCTGACCAGAACATTCAACAAGGTCTTGGAGAGTGAGAGGATGTTGGAGGAATGGAGGAGAAGTGTGCTGGTGCCCATTTTTAAGAACAAGGGAAACGTGCAGAGTTGTGGCAACTACAGCGGGATAAAGCTGATGAGCCATACGATGAAGTTTTGGGAAAGAATAGTGGAAGCGAGGCTAAGGGCAGAGGTCAGCATTTGTGAACAACAGTTTGGTTTCATGCCAAGAAAGAGCACCACAGATGCAGTGTTTGCTTTGAGGATGTTAATAGAGAAGTACAGAGAAGGCCAGAGGGAGTGAGCTTGTGCCTTTGAGGATCTGAAGAAAGCATATGACAGGGTGCCGAGAGAAGAACTGTGGTATTGCATGAGGAAGTCTGGAATGGCAGAGAAGTATGTTAGAGTGGTGCAGGACATGTATGAGAGATGTAAGACGGTGGTGAGGTGTGCTGTCGGTGTGACAGAAGAGTTCAAGGTGGAGGTAGGACTGCATCAAGGGTCACCTCTGAGCCCCTTCTTGTTTGCTATGGTGATGGACAGGCTGACAGACGAGGTAAGACAAGATTCCCCATGGACTATGATATTTGCAGATGGCATTGTGATCTGTAGTGAGAGCAGAGAACAAGTGCAGGAAAATCTAGAGAGGTGGAGGTATGCCCTGGAAAAAAGGGGAATGAAGGTTAGCCTCAGTAAGACAGAATACATGTTTAAACGACAAGTAACCAAGAGGAACGGTGAGGTTCCAGGGAGCAGAGATAAGGAAGGTGGAGGATTTTAAGTACTTAGGCTCAACAATCCAGAGCAAAGGAGAGTGTGGAAAAGAGGTAAAGAAGCGTTTGCAGGCAGGTTGGAATGGTTGGAGAAAAGTATCCGGTCTGATGTGTGATAGGAGGGTATCGGCAAGAATGAAAGGAAATGTGTACAAGACGGTGTTGTAGCCAGCGATGTTGTATGGTTTAGAAACAGTGGCCCTGGGGAAAAGACAGGAGGCAGAGCTGGAGGTAGCAGAGATAAAAATGTTGAGGTTCTCTTTGGGAGTAATGAGAATGGATAGGATCAGGAATGAGCACATCAGAGGGGCAGCACATGTAAGATGTTTTGGAGACAAAGTCAGAGAGGCTAGATTGAGATGGTTTGGATATGTACAAAGAAGGGATAGTGAGTATATTGGTAATAAGATGCTGAGGTTGGAACTACCAGGCAGTAGGCCCAGAGGAAGACCAAAGAGACGATTTATGGATGTGGTGAAGGAGGACATGAAGGCAGTTGGTGTAAAAGAAGATGGCAGAGGATCGGGTGAGATGGAGGCAGATGATTCGCTGTAGCGACCCCAGAAGGGAACAGCCAAAAGTAAAAAGAAGAAATGTGTGTATATATATATATATATATATATATATATATATACACACACACACACACACATACTAGTCATTCTCAAAAAATTAGCATATTGTGATAAAGTTCATTATTTTCTTTCATGTACTAATAAAAATCAAACTTTCATATATTTTAGATCCATTGCACACCAACTGAAATATTTCAGGTCTTTTATTGTTTTAATACTGATGATTTTGGCATATAGCTCATGAAAACCCAAAATTCCTATCTCAAAAAATTAGCATATTTCACCCGACCAATAAAAAAAGTGTTTTTAATTAAAAAAAAAGTCACCTTCAAACAAATATGTTCAGTTATGCACTCAATACTTGGTCGGGAATCCTTTTGCAGAAATGACTGCTTCAATGCGGCGTGGCATGGAGGCAATCAGCCTGTGGCACTGCTGAGGTGTTATGGAGGCCCAGGATGCTTCGATAGTGGCCTTAAGCTCATTCATCCACAGTGTTGGGTCTTGTGTCTCTCAACTTTCTCTTCACAATATCCCACAGATTATTCTATAGGGTTCAGGTCAGGAGAGTTGGCAGGCCAATTGAGCACAGTAATACCATGGTCAGTAAACCATTTACCAGTGGTTTTGGCACTGTGAGCAGGTGCCAGGTCGTGCTGATAAATGAAAATCTTCATCTCCATAAAGCTTTAACAGATGGAAGCATGAAGTGCTCCAAAATCTCCTGATAGCTAGCTGCATTGACCCTGCCCTTGATAAAACACAGTGGACCAACACCAGCAGCTGACATGGCACCCCAAACCATCACTGACTGTGGGTACTTGACACTGGACTTCAAGCATTTTGGCATTTCCTTCTCCCCAGTCTTCCTCCAGACTCTGGCACCTTGATTTCCGAATGACATGCAAAATTTGCTTTCATACGAAAAAAGTACTTTGGACCACTGAGCAACAGTCCAGTGCTGCTTCTCTGTAGCCCAGGTCAGGTGCTCTGCCGCTGTTTCTGGTTCAAAAGTGGCTTGACCTGGGGAATGCGGCACCTGTAGCCCAGTCCACTGCTTCCACAGGTCTCCCAAGGTCTGGAATCGGCCCTTCTCCACAATCTTCCTCAGGGTTCGGTCACCTCTTCTGGTTGTGCAGCATTTTCTGCCACACTTTTTCCTTCTCACAGACGTCCCACTGAGGTGCCTTGATACAGCTCTCTGGGAACAGCCTATTCGCTCAGAGATTTCTTTCTGTGTCTTACTCTCTTTCTTGAGGGTGTCAATGATGGCCTTCTGGACAGCAGTCAGGTCGGCAGTCTTACCCATGACTGCGGTTTTGTGTAATGAACCAGGCTGGGAGTTTTTAAAAGCCTCAGGAATCTTTTGCAGGTGTTTAGAGTTAATTGGTTGATTCAGATGATTAGGTTAATAGCTCGTTTAGAGTACCTTTTCATGATATACAAATTTTTTGAGATAGGAATTTTGGGTTTTCATGAGCTGCATGCCAAAATCGAAATATTTCAGTTGGTGTGCAACTAATCTCAAATATATGAAAGTTCAATTTTTATCAGTACATTCCAGAAAATAATGAACATTATCACAATATGCTAATTTTTTTAGAAGGACTAGTACACAAACCAGTGTCTCTCCCTCACGCCGGTCCCAAGCCCGGATAAATGCAGAGGGTTGCGTCAGGAAGGGCATCCGGCGTAAAACAAATGCCAAATAAACTATGCGAATCACAAGAAAGAATGACATACCGGATCGGTCGAGGGCCGGGTTAACAACGACCGCCATCAGTGCCGTCAACCAACAGGGTGCTGATGGAAATTGGACTACTGTTGGTCGAAGACGTCGAAGAAGGAGAGGCGGGAGGCATGTCCGTTGCCAGAAAGAGAAGAGGAAAGGCATGAGTCTAGGATTGAAAGTAGGGACTTTGAACGTTGGAACTATGGCAGGAAAAGGTAGAGAGCTGGCTGACATGATGCAGAGGAGGAAGGTGGACATACTGTGTGTTCAGGAGACCAGGTGGAAAGGTAGCAAGGCGAGAAGCATAGGAGCAGGGTTTAAGCTGTTTTATCATGGTGTGGATGGGAAGAGAAATGGAGTTGGAGTTATCTTGAAGGAGGGGTTTGTCAGGAATGTTCTAGAAGTGAAAAGAGTGTCAGACAGAGTGATGAGTCTCAAGTTAGAAATTGAAGGTGTGATGTTCAATGTTGTTCGTGCTTATGCCCCACAGACAGGATATGAGCTAAAAGAGAAGGGGAGATTCTGGAGTGAGTTAGATGAATTGATGCAGAGTACCCCCAGAGGTGAAAGAGTGGTCATTGGGGCAGACTTCAATGGACATGTTGGTGCAGGAAACAGAGGGGACGAGGAAGTGATGGGTAGGTTTGGTATCCAGGACAGGAACGCAGAAGGACAGATGTTAGTAGATTTTGCAAAAAGGATGGAAATGGCTGTGTTGAATACTTTCTTCCAGAAGAGAGAGGAGTATAGGGTGACTTATAAAAGCGGAGGTAGGAGCACACAGGTAGACTACATCTTGTGCAGGCGATGTAATTTAAAGGAAGTCAGTGACTGCAAAGTAGTAGCGGGTGAGAGTGTTGCCAAACAGCATAGGATGGTGGTGTGCAGGATGATGCTGATGGTGAGGAAGGTGAAGAAGGCAAAGGCAGAGCAGAAGACAAAGTGGTGGAAGTTGAAAAAGGAAGAGTGTTGGGTTGTCTTCAAGGAGGAGTTGAAACAGGCTTTGGGTGGTCAGGAAGTGCTTCCAGATGACTGGACAACTACAGCTAATGTGATCAGGGAGACAGGTAGGAGAATACTTGGTGTGTCATCTGGAAGGAAAGTAGATAAGGAGACTTGATGGTGGAATGAGGAAGTGCAGGAGTGTGTACAAAGGAAGAGGTGAGCTAAGAAGAAGTGGGACATTGAGAAAACCGAAGAGAGTAAACAGGAGTACAGGGAGACACAGCGTAAGGCAAAGGTAGCAGTGTCAAAGGCCAAACAGCGCGTTTGATGACTTGTATGCTCGGTTGGAAAGAGAGGAGGGAGAAAATGATTTATTCAGGTTGGCACAACAGAGAAATAGAGATGGGAAGGACGTGCAGCAAGTTAGATTGATAAAGGACAGAGGGAAAGGTATTGACTGATGACAGAAGTGTGCTGGGAAGATGGAAAGAATACTTTGAAGAGCTGATGAATTAGGAAAATGAGAGAGGAAAAAAAGAGTAGAAGAGGTGACTGTTGAGGACCAGGAAGTAGCAAAGATTAGTAAGGGTGACGTGAGGAGGGCATTGAAGAGGATAAAGAATGGAAAGGCAGTTGGTCCTGATGACATACCGGTGGGGTATGGAAGTGTCTAGGAGAGGTAGCAGTATATTTTCTGACAAGAACCTTCAACAAGGTCTTTGAGAGTGAGAGGATGCCAAAGGAATGGAGGAGAAGTGTGCTGGTGCCCATTTTTAAGAACAAGGGAGACGTGCAGAGTTGTGGCAACGACAGAGTGATAAAGTTGATCAGCCATACGATGAAGTGTTTGCCTTGAGGATGTTAATGGAGAAGTACAGAGAAGGTCAGAGAAGGTCAGAGGGAGCTGCATTGTGCCTTTGTGGATCTGGAGAAAGCATATGACAGGGTGCCGAGAGAAGAACTGTGGTATTGCATGAGGAAGTCTGGAGTGGCAGAGAAGTATGTTAGAGTGGTGCAGGACATGTATGAGAGATATAGGACAGTGGTGAGGTGTGCTGTCGGTGTGACACAAGAGTTCAAGGTGGAAGTGGGACTGCATCAAGGGTCAGCTCTCAGCCCCTTCTTGTTTGCTATGGTGATGGACAGGCTGACAGACGAGGTTAGACAAGATTCCCCATGGCCTATGATGTTTGCAGATGACATTGTGATCTGTAGTGAGAGCAGAGAACAAGTGTAGGAAAATCTAGAGAGGTGGAGGTATGCCCTGGAAAGGAGAGGAATGAAGATTCGCCTCAGTAAGAGAGAATACATGTGCATGAATGACAAAGACCCAAGAGGAACGGTGAGATTACAGGGAGCAGAGATAAGAAAGGTGGAGGATTTTAAGTACTTAGGCTCAACAATCCAGAGCAATGGAGAGTGTGGAAAAGAGGTCAAGAAGCGTGTGCAGGCAGGTTGGAATGGTTGGAGAAAAGTGTCCGATGTGATATGTGATAGGAGGGGATCGGCAAGAATGAAAGGAAAAGTGTACAAGATGGTGTTGAGGCCAACGATGTTTTATGGGTTAGAAACAGTGGTCCTGTGGAAAAGACAGGAGGCAGAGCTGGAGGTATCAGAGATGAAAATGTTGAGGTTCTCTTTGGGAGTAATGAGGATGGATAGGATTAGGAATGAGCACATCAGAGGGACTGCACATGTAAGACGTTTTGGAGACAAAGTCAGAGAGGCTAGATTGAGATGGTTTGGACATGTACAGAGGAGGGATAGTGAGTATATTGGTAATAGGATGCTGAGGCTGGAACTACCAGGCAAAAGGCCTAGAGGAAGACCAAAGAGACGATTCATGGATGTGGTGAAGGAGGACATGAAGGTCGTTGGTGTAAGAGAAGATGCAAAGGATTGGGTGAGATGGAGGCAGATGATTCGCTGTGGCGACCCTTGAAGGGAACAGCCGAAAGGAAAAGAAAGATCTTCTTTTCCTTTCGGCTGCTCCCTTCAGGGGTCGCCACAGCAAATCATCCGTGCCCATCTCACCCTTTCCTCTGCATCTTCTTTTTTGACTCCAACGACCTTCATGTCTTCCTTCACCTCATCCATAAAGCTCTTCTTTGGTCTTCCTCTAGGCCTTCTGCCTGGTAGTTCCAACCTCAGCATCCTACTGCCAATATACTCACTATCCCTCCTCTGTACATGTCCAAACCATCTCAATCTAGCCTCTCTGACTTTGTCTTCAAAACATTTTACATGGGCTTGTCCCTCTGATTGACTAATTTCTGATCCTATCCGTCCTTGTTACTCCCAGAGAGAACCTCAACATTTTCCTCTCCGCTACCTCCAGCTCTGCCTCCTGCCTTTTCTTCAGCGCCACTGTTTCTAAGCTATACAACATCGCTGGCCTCACCACCGTCTTGTACACTTTTCCTTTCATTCTTGCTGACACTCTCCTATCGCACATCACACCGGATACTTTTCTCCAACCATTCCAGCCTGCCTGCACACGCTTCTTCACCTCTTTTCCACACTCTCCATTGCTCTGGATTGTTGAGCCTAAGTATTTAAAATCCTCCACCTTCGTTATCTCTGTTCCCTGGAACATCACCGTTCCTTCTTGGTCCTTCTCATTCACACACATGTATTCTGATTTTCTGAGGCGAACCTTCATTCCCCTCCTTTCCAGGGCATACCTCCACCTCTCTAGATTTTCCTGCACTTGTTCTCTGCTCTCACTACAGATCACAATGTCATCTGCAAATATCATAGTCAATGGAGATTCTTGTCTCACCTCATCTTTCAGCCTGTCCATCACCATAGCAAACAAGAAGGGGCTCAGAGCTGACCCTTGATGCAGTCCCACCTCCACCTTTAATTCTTCGGTCACGCCGACAGCACACCTCACCACTGTCTTACATCTCTCATACATGTCCTGCTCCACCCTAACATACTTCTCTGCCACTCCAGACTTCCTCATGCTATACCTCAGTTCTTCTCTTGGCACACTGTCATATGCTTTTTCCAGATCCTCAACGGCACAATGCAGTTCACTCTGACCTTCTCTGTACTTCTGTCTTAACATCCTCAAAGCAAACATTGCATCTGTGGTGCTCTTTCTTGGCATGAAACCAAACTGTTGTTCACAAATGCTGACCTCTGCTCTAAGTCTCGCTTCCACTATTCTTTCCCATAACTCCATCGTATGGCTCATCAACTTTATCCCTCTGTAGTTGCCGCAACTCTGCACGTCTCCCTTATTCTTAAAAATGGGCACCAGCACACTTCTCCTTTGGCATCTGCTCACTCTCTAGGACCTTGTTGAATGTTCTTGTCAGAAAATTTTCTGCTACCTCTCCTAGACACTTCCATACCTCCACAGGCATATCATCAGGACCAGCTGCCTATCCATTCTTCATCGTCTTCATTGCCCTCCTCACTTCACCCTTACTGATCTTTGCTACATCCTGCTCCTCAATGGTCACCTCTTCTACTCTTTTTTTTTTTTTTTCTCTCTCTCTCATTTTCCTAATTCATCAGCTCTTCAAAGTATTCTTTCCATCTTCCCAGCACACTTCTGTCATCAGTCAATACATTTCCCTGTCTGTCCTTTATCAATCTAACTTGCTGCACATCCTTCCCATCTCTATCTCTTTGCTGTTCCAACCTGTATAGATTATTTTCTCCCTCCTTACTGTCCAACCTATCATACAAGTCATCATACGCCCTCTGTTTGGCCTTAGCCACTGCTACTTTCGCCTTACGCTGTGTCTCCCTGTACTCCTGTTTACTCTCTTCGGTCCTCTCAATGTCCCACTTCTTCTTAGCTAACCTCTTCCTTTTTACACACTCCTGCACTTCCTCATTCCACCACAAATTCTCCTTATCTACTTTCCTTCCAGAGGACACACCAAGTACTCTCCTACCTGTGTTCCTGATCACATTTGCTGTGGTTGTCCAGTCATTTGGAAGCACTTCCTGGCCACCCAAAGCCTGTTTCAATTCCTCTTTGAAGACAACACGACACTCTTCCTTTTTCAGCTTCCACCACTTTGTCTTCTGCTCTGCCTTTGCCTTCTTGACCTTCCTCACCATCAGCGTCATCCTGCACACCACCATCCTATGCTGTTTGGCAACACTCTCACCTGCTACTACTTTGCAGTCACTGACTTCCTTCAAATTACATCGCCTACACAAGATGTAGTCTACCTGTGTGCTCTTACCTCCGCTTTTATAAGTCACCCTATGCTCCTGTTTCTTCTGGAAGAAAGTATTTCCCACAGCCATTTCCATTCTTTTTGCAAAATCGATCAACATCTGTCCTTCTGTGTTCCTGTCATGGATACCAAACCTGCCCATCACTTCCTCGTCCCCTCTGTTGCCTGCACCAACATGTCCATTGAAGTCTGCCCCAATGACCACTCTTTCACCTCTGGGGGTACTCTGCATCACTTCATCTAAGTCACTCCAGAATTTCTCCTCTTTTAGCTCACATCCTTTCTGTGGGGCATAAGCACTAACAACATTGAACATCACACCTTCAATTTCTAACTTGAGACTCATCACTCTGTCTGACACTCTTCATTTCTAGAACATTCCTGACAAACCCCTCCTTCAAGATAACTCCAACTCCATTTCTCTTCCCATCCACACCATGATAAAACAGCTTAAACCCTGATCCTAAGCTTTTAGCTTTGCTACCTTTCCACCTGGTCTCCTGAACACACAGTATGTCCACCTTCCTCCTCTGCATCATGTCAGCCAGCTCTCTACCTTTTCTTTGCATAGTTCCAACATTCAAAGTCCCTACTCTCAGTCCTAGACTCATGCCTTTCCTCTTCTCTCTCTGCCTACGGACATGCCTCCCACCTCTCCTTCTTCGACCAACAGTCGTCCAATTTCCATCAGCACCCTGTTGATTGACAGCACTGATGGTGGTCCTTGTTAACCTGGGCCTCGACCGATCCGGTATGGGAGTAATACTTCTGATTTGCATCATAAATGTTTGGCATTGGTTTTACGTCGGATGCCCTTCCT
Source organism: Plotosus lineatus (assembly GCA_024760905.1). Lineage (NCBI taxonomy): Eukaryota > Metazoa > Chordata > Actinopteri > Siluriformes > Plotosidae > Plotosus > Plotosus lineatus. The sequence continues at coordinate 97,191,233 of CM045728.1, forward strand.
GACACAACCCTCGGCATTTCTCCGGGCTTTGGACCGGCATAAGGGGGAGAGACACTTGTTAGTGCCCACCTCCCGCCTCATGGCTGCATTATATTTTTATATATATATATACACTCGTCCTTCTCAAAAAAATTAGCATATTGTGATAAAGTTCATTTATTTTCTGTAATGTACTGATAAACATCAGACTTTCATATATTTTAGATTCATTACACACAACTGAAGTAGTTCAAGCCTTTTATTGTTTTAATATTGATAATTTTTGCAAAAAAAAGTAAAGAAAAACCAAAAATCCCTATCTCAAAAAATTAGCATATTTCATCCGACCGGTAAAAATAAAGTTTTTTTTAATACATGCCTTTCCTCTTCTCTCTCTGCCTATGGACGCGCCTCCCGCCTCTCCTTCGTCGACCTCTCCTTCTTCGACCAACAGTAGTCCAATTTCCACCGGCACCCTGTTGGCTAACAGCACTGATGGCGGTCGTTGTTAACCCAGTACTCGACCAATCCTGTATGTATTTTGTATTTTGGAAACAGTTTTACGCTGGATGCCCTTCTTGTCGCAACCCTCTGTATTTATCCGGGCTTGGGACCGGCGTGAGGGTGGACACTTGTTTGTGCCCCCCAAGCTGCATTCTATATATGCTTTATCAATACTCTAAAATATGCTTCTTAAACACATTCTTTAGACAGTCTTACTCATTCATTCAGTATTAATGTCATAAAATTTAGTAATGATTAAGAAAAACTTATTTTTTTTACCGTGATATTTATTGATAATAAATTATAAAAATTGTACAGCATACATATAAAAACCTCTTTACATGCTTTCTCTTTGAAAAAAGTACAGCACTGTAGTTTTCAAAAATGCCCACTAGAGGAAGGTATTGCATTAAGTATGAGACGACTTAATTCAGGTATAACTGCATTTCGTCCAAGCAGCTAAGCAACGCCCCTCAGACGGTCCGAGTACGAAACAAAGTTTTAGAGTGAGAGAGTTTGAGAGTGTTACAAACCTAAGAACATGTGATATGAGTTAATCCTCTGGCACAGAGGTGAGCGTGCTTTTTTTTTATAGCAAAGTTAGAGGCACAGCGCAAAAAATCAAAGTCTCCCAAAACACAGACCATAACAAAAAGGACATAAAAGAACAAGAAATGTAATAAATTGGATAAACAAAACAAAATGAGAAACATGCTACACCACAGTAAATAAAATACAATACACAAACATTCTAAACATCACCTTAGGTCAAGTACTGAAATAATAATTGAAAAAGACTTTAATATTGAAGTGTTTTACAACAGTTCAAATGATTATTCCTCTTCAGGCACGTCAGAGGAAACTGTCGTTTCTTCCAGAGAAAGTCTTATTTCTTTCGAAGAGACATCCAACGTCATTACTTTTTTCTGGACCTTACCAGGCGTTTGAGTGACATCATAGAACCTAACTGGTAATTTAAACACACAAAAAAAAGGCTCATTGACAACTTGTGTGCGAATGAGGAAAAAAGGGGCGTTAGATCATCTCAACCAATCAACAGGAAGGAAGACAGCCATTGGCTGAATTGGAATGACGTGACAGTTGCTCGGCAGTATGCGAATACTCAAACCGTGAGTGCAAAACTGAGAATAGTCAAGGGCCTACTGTGTATGTGTGTGTGTGTGTGTGTGTGTGTGTGTGTGTGTGTGTGTATATATATATATATATATATATATATATATATATATATATATATATATATATATATATATATATACTGTTCATATTAACTAACATACATTAATGACTAGTTTTCTGTTCTTTGTTGCAGATAACAGTGCTTTGCCAATGGACATGAATGACATAAACATTGTTGCGGAGAATCCAGTAGCATCTTCAGACCACACATACAGCTATGAGTATGATTGCTCCACCAATTGTGAGTGTTAAATGTAGGCTAGTATAAAATCTTTTGCATATGTAATTATTCATTTTTTTTCAATAATATGTTGTTTGAACTTCAATTGAAAGTCATTGAAAATGTGTATTGTATAGACCTATACAAGAAAGCCATGCCTTGTAATGAAAGGGAGTAACTGCATCAAAATGACAAAACCAAAATTGAGCTGTCAAAAGCATTCAATGACAGCTGTCAAACTTACCTTCTGTGTAGTTGTTTCTGAGTCACGCAAGTAAGGGTGCTTGGTCTTTTGACAACAAGAAATCTGCTCTGTCAGTGTACGTACAAGGATGCCACTTTTACATGGTGTCGACTTCTGTTTCCAAGCCTTCCTTAAGTCCCAAGGGATCGAGAATTGTTAGCATTTCACTGTCCACTTCAAACATTAACAGGCTGACATAGTCATGCTGGATCTTCTTGGATTCCTCAGCTTTTGACAGGATTATCGGCAAATTCTATAATGTGGCAGCAAATGCAAGTGCAACTAATTCATTCTTACATTTGCAGGAACGACCGGGAAGACCCCTACGCATACAATATGCCCGTAGATCAGGAACTTTCCATAAATTAAACGTATCGATAGCACACTAAACTCTGCGACTTTGGTAGTTTGTTTGGTAGACGCGATCCCATAATGCTTTGTGCCAATTGAGATGCGCAATTGGCTTATTCTTCATCTCCGTGATTTACAGTAATCACAAGGGATCTCGTACTTGCATTGAATTCCGACTGAAAATGACGTACATGAGGTCCCTTGTGATTCCCGTAAACCCTAGAGATGAAGAATAAGTCAATTGTGCATCTTGATTGGCGCAACGCATTATGGGATCTCGGCTTCCAAACAAACTACCAAAAAACCTGCCCTATTTAAAGATGCGGATCATATTTAAATGATCTCTGCACCAAGGATTCCCCTCTGCAGGATCAGAGTAAGAGCATCAGTAATACAGGGAAAAAGCAAAGTTTCACAGAAGGTGAATTGGAGATGCTCCTCTCTGAAGTGGAGGAGCACAAAAATATACTGTTTGGCATGCTGTCCTCCGGCATCAAAGCCAAATGCAAGAGGTGGCTGTTCAGCGAAAGCAGCTGCCCACCGCCAAAGTTTGGCCCAAACAGGCGGTCGGGCAGGAGAGGGGGACTTCACCCCATTTGATCAGAGGGTTGTCACCATCGTAGGTGACGTAGGAGCGCATGTAATTCCGATTGCCCCAAGAAAAGTCTGTCGTCACACAGGTGAACAACCTGCTCACAGCCCTGTAAGATAGAGGTTCATGTGTTAGTGTGTGCATGCTATTTGGTTTGACAAATCTTGAATATATCTTGAATATATCTTGAATATAATCTTGAATGTAAAGGATATCCAAGACTTTGAGTCATGTTAATACAAGTCATTGTTTTAAAATAGACAATGAGATGGAGAACATGCAGTTCCAGCCACATGCCACAGAGTCGGGGGATTCCGCCAGCGTCTCCATCGTCAGTGTGCCCCAACCACCAGCTGCCGCCCTCCTGAGTGGCCTTGTCGTTACAGATGCTGTGCTGGAGCCACAAGAGGAAATGGTAACAGCAATCAGTGGAATAAATGATCGCTTGGATCGACTGATAGATGTCCTCAGAAATATCAGTGACACAATAAATGTATTGGTGAATAAGTGAATTTTGTGTCTTTACCTTTTTTATACCATTGAAATCAAATGCTGTCAAGCCAGAATGGCCTCCCAGGTAGGATGTGCGTTCATGAACCTCTGGTTTGTCTGTTGGGGGGGGGGGGGGGGTATGGTGCTCTGGCCATGGTGTGGTGTGCCACATTGTGGAGGATGCCAGTACAAATGCAGGCATACGGCATACCTCAATTCCTGTCCAGGCAGTCCCTTCAGCAGGCCGATGAAAATCATTGTACCTCTGCTCTTGGCCAGGCTAAGTGTTGATGAAAGGGGTCATCGGCTAGGTTTACGGTGGCAATACCGTTATGTTAGCTACTGCATATCATGTAGTACTATATACTATTCCTTCTCAAAAAATTAGCGAATTGTGATAAAGTTCATTATTTTCTGTAATGTACTGATAAAAATTAAACTTTCATATATTTTAGATTCATTGCACCCCAACTGAAATATTAAAGGTCTTTTATTGATGATTTTGGCATACAGCTCATGAAAACCAAAAATCCCTATCTAAAAAAATTAGCATATTTCATCCAACCAATAAAAAAAATGTTTTTAATCCAAAAAAGTCAACCTTCAAATAATTATGTTCAGTTATGCACTCAATACTTGGTCGGAAATCCTTGTGCAGAAATGACTGCTTCAATGCAGCGTGGCATGGAGGGAATCAGCCTGTGGCACTGCTGAGGTGTTACGGAGGCCCAGGATGCTTCGATAGCGGCCTTAAGCTCATCCACAGTGTTGGGTCTGGTGTCTCTCAACTTTCTCTTCACAATATCCCACAGATTCTCTATGGGGTTCAGGTCAGGAGAGTTGGCAGGCCAATTGAGCACAGTAATACCATGGTCAGTAAACCATTTAGCAGTGGTTTTGGCACTGTGAGCAGGTGCCAGGTCGTGCTGATAAATGAAAATCTTCATCTCCATAAAGCTTTTCAACAGATGAAGTGCTCCAAAATCTGATAGCTAGCCGCATTGACAAAACACTGCCCTTGATAAAACACAGTGGACCAACACCAGCAGCTGACATGGCACCCCAGACCATCACTGACTGTGGGTACTTTACACTTGACTTCAGGCATTTTGGCATTTCCTTCTCCCCAGTCTTCCTCCAGACTCTGGCACCTTGATTTCCGAATTCTGTCTTCCTTTCGGCTTTTTTCCCTTTTACTCAGGAGTCGCCACAGCGAATCATCTGATTTGCACGTTTGATTTGGCAGAGGTTTTTACGTCGGATGCCCTTCCTGTCACAACCCTTTTAAGCAAGGGACAGAAACACGCTGACGGCTTTGCAGCCTACTCTTTACAAAAGTCAGCAATGGTTCTTTTACATGCCTCTTACCATAGACAGTGAGAGACATGGCCCGCCTTTGATAACCCAGTTAGCCGCACTGGGGGGGACAGTGACAACCTTGTGGAGAGTGGGACTTGAACCCCCAACCTTTGGATCAGCGATCCAGCACCCTATACCACTAGACCACCACTGCCCCTTGGCACCTTGATTTCTGAATGACATGCAAAATTTGCTTTCATCCGAAAAAGAAGTACTTTGGACCACTGAGCAACAGTCCAGTGCTGCTTCTCTGTAGCCCAGGTCAGGCGCTTCTGCCACTGTTTCTGGTTCAAAAGTGGCTTGACCTGGGTTTTTTTTTTTTTTTTTTACGTCGGATACCCTTCCTGAAACAACCTTTTAGCAAGGGACAAAAACACGCTGACGGCTTTGCAGCCTTCTCTTTACGAAAGTCAACAATGGTTCTTTTACATGAACCTCTCACCATAGACAGTGAGAGACATGGCCCGTCTTTGATAACCCAGTTCGCTGCACTGCACTGTATATGTTTTTATTGTTTCCCCAGCGCAATATAATGGTTGTAGGTAATATAAGGGAATGTGGGCTGTTCTTCTTCTTCTTTTCCTTTCGGCTGGCTGTTCTACAATATGAATAGCATACAGTATTAAAATTATCAGGGATTTCAGGCGTTTAGTGTGATTCCACTATTTTTAACTCGCCAAAGCGATAATTACTTGGGCGATGTCGGTTGTTTCCGTTGACATCCGGGAACATTCGGAGGTAAAGTATCGCGAGATTGTACGCGAAATAATGAGAAAACATGTATGGCGGCTTCCTTGCCGGATTTCCGTGTGTGTATGAGTTTCGCTGTCGAAAACGCGTCACGTTCGCCTTTTAATCTTGTGTTTCATGTGTACGTATGAGTAAAGCGGAGATTTGTTGTGGATTTTGTATATCGTTGATTTTGAAATCATACGTGCGTGTTACATGTCTACCCCCCGGCTTATGAGTGCTCGGTTTCAACATGTGGAAGAGAGATATTCTCCATCAGAAAGATAGCGGAACGGTATCGGGGTTGGATGCTGGGATCAAAAATTCATGGAAATGGTCGTGGCTGGAAAAAATAGTCGACGGATGCCCGCTGTCGGAATTCATTTACAAACATAAAGATACCGGAAAAGCACTTTGCGGTCTGTGCGATGGGAAAGTGATCAATTATGGAGGTAAAGGCTGGTTGGCATTGAAACAGCATTGTCAGGGAAGCAAACATACCCAAAAGAAAACAATGAGAAAACAAAACTACAAACTGCCTGGTGAGTCATTTTTATAAATGTATGCAAGAAGTACAGTGTTAGACTGTTTACTAGTGCAGAGTCAATGCTGTGACATTTTGAATTATAGGGTTATTAACATACTAACGTACAGCAGCTATGTTCACTAGTTGAACACAAATGTTTGTTGTGATAGTGTACCTCATGTGGTATGTCTTCATTCTACAAATTAGTTCATAATTATATTACACATGAATGACTGGCCATAGGACTGTGCTACTTGAAATATGTGTATTTATCTGCACAGAAATAGCCTTTTCAGGCTTTTTTTATACATTATTTAAGCTGTTTTTTGTACAGAAATTCTGTATTAGAAGTTTCTTCCTAAGCACTTTGAAATGGTAAATTGTCTCACGCTTCAGGGACCATTTCCCCTGACCCCTAATAGAGACTCTGCCTCTGTCTCTCACTGTTTATGGTGAGAGGTTCATGGAAAAGAACCATTGTTGATTTTCGTAAATAGTAGCTGCAAATCCGTCAGCGTGTTTCTGTCCCTTGCTAAAGGGTTGTGTCAGGAAGGGCATCTGTCGTAAAAACCTATGCCAAATCAAACCTGCGAATCGTTCGCTGTGGCGACCCCTGAGAAACGGGTGTGTGTGTGTGTGTGTGTGTATATATATATATATATATATATATATATATATATATATAGTAAAACCTCCGCTGAGGAACGCTTAAAGCTCACCAACGTTTCGCCTCAATAACATTAAATTCGCGAGCATATAGTCTCTGCTGACGAACTAGTTTTTGGCGGACGAACCAAACCACGCGGTCGAACAGCGCCACGCTGGCGGCCACGAGAAGCTGACGCACGCTCACGGCGTCCCAGTTCGTCACCCCCTTTCTTTGAATGCGGACGTGGTTTGTGTTTGATAGACATTTTGGACCATATTTTGCTATTATGGGACCGAAAAAGACCCCACCACAGGCTAGTGTTAAGCCTAAGAAGACATTAAAGAAAATTACGATCGAGCAGAAGAAGGAGATCATTGAAAAACACGAACGAGGTGTGCGTTTGTGTGACTTAGCGTCCCAGTACCAGTATGCTAAGTCTACCATTGCTACCATCCTTAAGAACAAGGAAGCTATTAAGGGTGCGTGTGTGGCTAAGGGTGTTTCTGTGTTGTCTAAGCAACGGTCTCAGGCAATAGAAGAGGTTGAAAAACTTCTGTTGATTTGGATTAATGAAAAGCAGCTAGCAGGGGACAGTGTGAGTGAGGGTATTATCGCCGAGAAAGCACGGCAACTTCACCTGGATATCATCAAGAGGCAACCTGGAAGTTCGTCATCCATTGATGGTTTCAAGGCTAGCCACGGATGGTTCGAGAAGTTTAAGCGTCGTACAGGGATTCATAGTGTCATTCGTCATGGTGAGGCAGCCAGTTCTGAAGCTTACAAGGAATCATTCCTCAAGATTACAATACAATAGCACATTTATTATACATAAAATAAGGTATATTTTTGTGTAGTTTTAAGGCTTATTTAGTAGAAAATTATGTTTTATGGGGACCTGGGAATGGATTATTCTCATTTTAATGGTTTCTTATGGGAAATAAATGTTCGGAAGACGAACTTTTCGCCTTACACACACTTTCTGGGAACCAATTATGTTCGTGAGCTGAGGTATCACTGTATATATGTGTGTATATATATATATATATATATATATATATATATATATAAATTATACAAACCTGAGGCATTCAATACATTTGGGGGCCTAGTAACCCTACACTGTAATATTTTATCAAAATTATATTTGGTTGACATGAAAGCCTATATATTGCATTATGATAAATTGTTTCTGTGGGCATGCTAATGCTTTTCATTATTATTAGAACTTGCAACAAATACACTAGATTTAATATTTCATGAACAGACAATTTGCCACCAAACATGTATGTGCATGATCATGCATTTCTTCAATGAGGATAAAAAAAATAATTTGTCATATAATTCTTCTTGCAGGACATAAGCATTTGGATTCTATTACAAAGAAGCCTAAAGAGCCAATGATAAGATCAGCTGTGCCAGCGTCAAAAAAGAAAATTCTGTTAAGTACCGGTTGGTTTAACGTTTTTGCTTTATTATTCTGCTGTATTTGATTTTTTTTTTTAAATGAAAACGTATCTGAATCTAATTTAATATGATGTTTAATAAAATTCTTATGTTAACTAATAGAGAAACATAAGGTTATTTGTATATACACACACACATATACAGTGTTGTGCAGATGTTTGTCACCGTCATCCATTTCAGATCAAGCAAACCTAAATACGTACAGGGATCCCTTGCTACTTCGTGCCTCAATAAATAAATAAATATTCATCAAATTATGCCAAAAAAACAAACAAAACACAACCCAAAACCTTCCATACAAACTGGATACATTGTTACATCTGTGTATGCTTCTCTGCGCAGCCACGCCACCCTCTGCTGGAGCCCAGTATTAAATGTACCTCAGGATAATGTTTAACCATATTTCATACTTACATTTATGATCTATCTTTCTGTAGATTTTATTCCATTTCTATTTCTACTTGTTCTTCAATTTCATTTCACTTTCCACCTTGGACAGCTTTGTTGGTATCTCCGGATGTTTGCAAAACGAGTGTTCCTAAGTTGGACAGCGTCTGTATTTGTATTTTATTTAAATCTTGTGTTATTTATTCAATGTTTAATTGTTATTATAAGCATTTATAGCATTTGATATGTATTTATTGATCTTATATACACATACATGTACGTGGACATCAGTCGGGGGTGGGGGGTGTGATCCTAATTTACGGATTTCGATGGTCAAGTGGGGATCTAGGCTCCAATTAACCGCGGAAAGTGAGGGATCCCTGTATTATACAAAGATAAAACACAAGTAAACAAAAATTCAGTGCCAGTTGCATTTATTAAGGGGAAAAACCCATCTGAACCTACAAGGGCCTGTGTGAATAAATAATTTCCCTCCTGAACCTAACCACCTTTTGTAGTAACAGGGATCCCAGATCTCTGCTATTTAATGGAATTCCGCTATTTTTTTACTCACCCTTTTAGCGTAATTCCGCTATTTTTATATATTTATGCAATAAGTACAGTGTAAGACTGTTTACTAGTACAGAGTAAATGTTGTGACACGTTGAATTTTAGTGTTATACTGGTGAGCTGTCCAGGGTGTACTCTGCCCTTGCCCGGAGTCTGCTGGGGTGGACGCCGACCTCCCCGCGACCCTAATTAGGATTAAGCGGTTACAGAAAATGAACTGAACTATTAACAGACTAACTTGTAAGCAGGTATATATGTAAGCAAACACAAATGTTTGTTGTGATAATGTCATGTGTTATGTGATCATTCTACAAATTATTTCATAATTATTTTACACATGAATGATGAGCCATAGGGCTATGCTACTTGAATTATGTGTGTTTACATTGAAATAACCTTTGTGGGTTTTTTTTAACATTATTTAAGCTGTTTTGTTTAGTGGTTATGCATGTTACAAGACAATGATTAACTTGTTTGCATGTATTTTTTACATGACATGCTCTGCTCCTGTACCCTGCAAGGGGCCCTGCAGGCTTCCCTTGACTCCCAGCTGAAATATTTCATTTCCTCTATTTCTAAACCCATTTCCTCTATTTTATCTAAACCTCATTGGGATCCCTGCAGCAATAACTGCAGTCAAGTGCTTGCGATAAGAGCCGATGAGTCTTTCACATCACTGTGATGGGATTTTGACCCACTCCTCTCTGCAGAACAGTTTAAGATCAACCAGATTGGATGGTTTTCGGTCATGAACAACCTTTTTAAGGTCATGCCACATCATCTCAATCGGGTTCAGGTAGGGACATTGACTAGGCTACTCTAAAACCCTCACTTTGTTCTTTTTTAGCCATTCAGAAGTGGACTTGCTGGTGTGCCTTGGATCATTGTCTTGCTGCAGAACCCAGGTACGCTTTAGCTTGAGGTCTCGAACTGATGGACGAATATTCTTCGTCAGGATTTCTTGGTAGCAAGCAGAATTCATGGTTCCCTCAATCACGACACGTCACCCAGGTCCTGAACCAGCAAAGCAGGCCCAGATCATCACACTTCCACCACCATGTTTCACTGTTGGCACAATGCTCTTTTTATCAAATGCAGTGTTCCTTTTGCTCCAGATGTAACGGGATGCATTTCTCTCAAAAATGTTCAACTTTAGTTTTGTCAGTCCAGAGGACATTTTCCCAAAAGCTTTGGGGATGATCAAGATGATTCTTGGCAAAAGTGAGTCATGACTCGATATTCTTTTTTTTGTCAACGGTGGCTTTTACCTCGGAACCCTTCCATGGATGCCTTTTTTTTTTCTTGGTGTCTTTCTGATGGTGGAGTCATGAACATTGACCTTAACTGAGGCAAGTGAAGCTTGTAGTTGTTTAGAAGTGGTTTTTAGATCCTTTGTGACTTCTCCGGTTAGTTTGCACCGTGCTCTTGGAGTAATTTCGGTAGGTCGGCCACTCATGGGAAGGGTCATCACTGTGCCATGCCTTCTCCATTTATGGATAATGTCTTTGACAGTGGTTTGTTGGAGTCCTTTCCCAGAATGAGACATCTCGATAACCTTCTTTCTTGTTTGCTCTCGGAGCTCATTGGATCGTGGCATGATGTGTGTTCAGTGTGGCCCACCTCACCTTGTCAAACAGGTTTTCTGTTAGGGATCTCCTGATTGGAAATGTCTGGCAGCAATCAGGCCTGGGTGTGGCCATGAAATTGAACTCAGTTTTCCCCAATAATAGGATTAATCACAATTTCCTCACCTTTTAACAAGGGAGGCAATTACTTTTTCACAAAGGTTCATGTAGGTTCGGATAGGATTTTTCTCTTAACAAATAAAATCACAACAGGAAAACTGCATTTTTTTAAATACTTGGGTTATCTTTGTGTAATGTTTACATTTGTTCAATGATCTGAAAAAGTTAAGTGTGACGAAGGGGCAAAAAAAAAAAAAACCGGTAACGGGGCAAAAACTTTTGCACAGCACTGTGTGTGTGTGTGTGTGTGATATACAGGGATCCCTCGCTTTCATTGGTTAATTTGGACCGAGATCCCCATGCGGCCATCGAAATCCACAAAATGGGATCACACCCCCACCCCCACATGACATATACGTACATGTATGTGTATATAATATCAAAAAGTACATATCCAATTCTATAAATGCTTATAATAACAATTAAACATTGAAAAAAATAACACAAGATGTAAATAAAATATAAATACAGACGCTGTCCATCTTAGCAACCTTCGTTTTGCAAACATCCGGAGATACCAACAAACCTGTTTAAGGTCGAAAGTGAAATGAAATTGAAGAACAAGTATAAATAGAAATGGAATAAAATCTACATCAAGATAGATCATAAATATAAGTATGGAATATGATTAAACATTATCCTCATTGTCTTGGGAGATTTCAACGCCAATGTGGGTAACGGTAGTGTGACCTGGAAGGGTGTGATCGGTAGGTACGTCCTCTCCAGTCTGAACCCCAATGGTGTTTCATTGTTGGACTTCTGTGCTCGTCACAGTTTGTCTATCACGAACACCATATTCGAACATAAGTGTGCTCATAAGTGCACTTGGCACCAGGACACCCTAGGTCGCAATTCGATGATTGACTTTGTAGTCGTGTCATCGGACTTGCGGCCATATGTTCGGTAGACAGCTCAGCTTCACCCGAGTGTCCAGATCACTACCTGGTGGTGAGTTGGTTTTGGTGGTGGGGATGGCTGCCTTCCAGACCTGTCAGGCCCAAGCATGTAATCAGGGTCTGCTGGGAATGTTTGGCTGAGTCCCCTGTCCGAGAGGCCTTTAACTCCCACCTCCGGCAGAGCTACAACCACGTCCCGGAAGAGATGGGGGACATGGAAATGGGCCATGTTTCGTGCCTCCATTGCGATGGCCATAAGGTCGTTGGTGTTTGTCGTGGCGGTAACCCCCGAACCCGGTGGTGGACACCTGTGGTGAAGGGGGCCGTCCAGCTGAAGAAGGAGGCCTATCGGGTTTTATTAGCCTGTGGGACTCCTGAGGCAGCAAACAGGTACCAGCAGGCCAAACATGCTGCAGCCGAGGCTGTCGCAGATGCAAAATCTCAGGCATGGGAGGAGTTTGGTGAGGGCCTGGAGAGTGATTATCGGCTGGCCTAAAAATGGTTCTGGACCGCCATCCGACGCATCAGGAGGGGGAAGCAGTTCTCCACAAACACAGTTTACAGTGGCGGTGGGAGCTGCTTACCTCGACTGGGGATGTTGTTGAGATATGAAGGGAATACTTTGAGGACCTCTTCAATCCCACCAACACGCCCTCCGTGGAAGAGGAAGACCCTGGAGGTTTGGGTGGGGATCCGCCCAAAACTGGAGTGGAGGTCACTGAAGTTGTCAAAAAACTCCTCGGTGGTCGAGCTCCGGGGTTGGACGAGATTCGCCCGGAATATCTCGGGGTTCTAAATGCTGTAGGACTGTCTTGGTTGACACGTCTCTGCAACATCGCGTGGTCATCGGGGGCTGTACCTCTGGATTGGCAAAGGGGGGTGGTGGTCCCGAATTTTAAGAAGTGTGATCCAATTATCGGGGAATTACACTACTCAGCCTACCTGGGGAAAGTCTATGCAGGGGTACTAGAGAGGAGGATCCGACCGATAGTCGAACCTGGGATTCAGGATGAACAATGTGGTTTTCGTCCTGGCTGTAACACTCTTGACCAACTCTATACGCGCTACAGGATTCTGGAGGGAGCATGGGAGTTTGCCCAATCTGTCCACATGTGCTTTGTGTATTTGGAGAAGGCTTTCGACCGTGTCCTTCAAACAATCTTGTGGGCCGTGCTCCGAGAGTACAGCCTTCCGGACCCGTTGCTACGGGCCATTTGGTTGCTGTATCACCGGAGCCAGAGTTTGGTCCGTATTGGCAATAACAGGTCGAATTCGTTTCCGGTGGGAGTTGGAGTCCGCCAAGGCTGTCCTTTGCCACCAATTCTGTTCATAATTTTTATGGACAAAATTTCTAGGCGCAGTCTCGGTGTTGATGGGTTCTGGTTTGGTGGCCATCGAATCTCGTCTCTGCTTTTGCGGATGATGTTGTCGATTTAGCTTCATCAAGTCGGGACCTCTAGCTCTCATTGGAGCGATTCGCAGCCAAGTGCGAAGCAGCCGGGATGAGGATGAGTACCTCCAAGTCTGAGGCCATGGTTCTCAGTCAAACAAAGGTCCCTCCGGGTCGGTAATGAGGTCCTTCCCCAAGTGGAGGAGTTTAAGTATCTTGGGGTCTTGTTCACAAATGAGGGAAGGATGGCGCGGGAGATCGACAAATGGATTGCTGCAGCCTCTGCTGTTAAGCGGAGCCTGTACCGGTCCGTCGTGGTGAAGAAGGAGCTGAGCCACAAGGCGAAGCTCTCATTATACCAGTTGATCTACGTTCTAACCCTCACCTATGAGAGCTTTGGGTAGTGACTGAAAGAACAAGATTGTGGATACAAGCGGCTAAAATGAGCTTCCTTTGCCGGGAGGTGGGGTTCTCCCTTAGTGATAAGGTATGAAGCTCTACCATCCGTGGAGAGCTTGGAGTAGATCCGCTGCTCGTCTGCATCGAGAGGGCCCAGTTGAGGTGGCTCGGGCATCTGGTCAGAATGCCTCCTGGACGCCTCCCTGGTGTGGTGTTTTGGGCATGTCCAAACGGAAAGAGACCTCGGGGTCAACCTAGAACACGCTGGAGGGACTATGTCTCTCGGCTTGTCTGGGACCATCTTGGTGTCCCCCCAGGAGAGTTGGAGGAAGTGGCTGGGGAGAGGGACGTATGGACCTTTTTTGCTTAGGTTGCTGCCCCCACGACCTGATCCTGGACTTAGCGGATGATGATGATGATGATGATGATGATTATCCTGAGGTACATTTAATACTAGCTGCGCATATGCGCCCACACACAGATGCAACAATGTATCCAGTTTTGATGGGAGATTTTGGGTTAGTTTGGGGTTTTGTGGGGTTTTTTTGCGCATAATTGGCCTTGTTTTTGTGACATTTTCCTTAACTTTTCCACCTATTCTTCCACAATTTCCTTATTTTTTTAATTTGATTTGATGAATATTTATTCAAAAAAAAATTTTTAACCGCGATGCACTGAAGCCGCATTAATCGAAGCGCGAAGTAGCGAGGGATCCCTGTGTGTGTGTGTGTGTGTGTGTGTACAGATGCTCCCCGACTTACGTTCATCCGTTTTACGATTTTTTTATTTAATGTTGTTTTTTTTTAAGTCAAATTTTGAGTTTAGCTGTACCTATGTACTTCGCTGACTTTCATGTATGACGTTGCATTCATTGTTTACAAACGACAGACTGAGTGCATATATTTATATATATTTAATATCTCAGTTATATAGCATGTTACCCTTGTGTTAAGACGTCGTCTGTGATCTTTGTGTTTATATCGTTTTGCGGACTTTTGTAACCCTAAGCAAATATGGTTGGTCAGAAGTGTAAGCCTACTAGCATGAGTGCAATTCTCATACACAGAGATGAATTAACTATTTGCTAAGATCGGCACAATTTTTATTATATTTTAGCAGAATCCTAAGAGTGTTTACTTATTTTTATATTAATATTCATTAGGATTTGTACTTGTTCTTTGTATGCATCTCTTGAATAAAGTTTACTTACTTACTTACACAAAAGAAAGAACTCTCCACTTTGCTGGGAGACTGAATCAGTGCAGGCTGTGTTCTAAACGACTTCAAAGGCACCCTTGTGCACTTGAAAGACCGGAAGTCCGTATAACCCACAGAAATTACACTACTTTCGGTATTGAGGGCTTCACATATTGTAAGCGTTGACTGACTGTTTTAAGCTTCTTGTAAAGTGACTCGGTATAAATGAGTGACTTATTTGAAATTAATGTTGATATTATTTGATATATTTGATATTATTTTACAATGTTATGTTCATAATAATTGATTTAGGGGTGTTTTATGAGATACGGTAATAGTATTTATGGATGTATAGTACAGTATGAGCGTCATACATCACTGTAACAACTTGCGTTCACTTTCAACTTGCGTTCGGTCATCCGGAACCAATTAAAAACGTAAGTCGGTGAGCATCTGTATACACACACACACACCGGGATCCTTTCCTTTCCGTGGTTAATTGGGACTGAGATACCCCAGCGACCAAATTCAAAAATAATGCCTAAGATGTAAATAAAATATAAATACACACTCATACAGATGCACATGCACAGATGCACACTTCATAAAATGTAAATAGTTTTGATGGGGGGAGTTTGGATTGTTTCTTTGTTTTTATTTTATTTGGGGTTTTTTTTTTGCATAATTGGCCTTGTTTTGCAGCATTTTCCTTAACTTCTCCCCCTGTTCTTCCTTAGTTTCCATATGTTTTAATTCGATGAATATTTTTTAAAAAATACCGTGATGCACTGAATCTGCATGAATTGAAGCGCAAAGTAGAGAGCGATCACTATATTTCTAGACTGTTCATTCTAACTGACATACATTAATAACTAGTTTTCTGTTCTTTGTTGCAGATAACAGTGCTTTGCCAATGGACATGAATGATATAAACATTGTTGCAGAGAATCCAGCAGCATCTTCAGACCACACCTACAGATATGAGTATGATTGCTTCACCAACTGTGAGTGTTAAATGTAGGCTAGTATAAACACTTTTGCATATGTAATTATTCATTTCTTTGTCATTAATATGTTGTCTAAACTTAAATTGCAAGTTATTGAAAATATGTGTTGTATAGACCTATATAAGGAAACTATGCCTTGTAATGAAAGCAAGTAACTTTGCATCACAATTGTCTGTCTTCCTTTCGGCTTTTTCCCTTTTACTCGGGAGTCGCCACAGCGAATCATTTTGATTCGCACGTTTAATTTGGCAGAGGTTTTTACGTCGGATGCCCTTTCATGTCACAACCCTTTTAGCAAGGGATAGAAACACGCTGACGACTTTGCAGCCTACTCTTTACGAAAGTCAGCAATGGTTCTTTTACATGCCTCACACCATAGACAGTGAGAGACATGGCCCGCCTTTGATAACCCAGTTAGCCGCACTGGGGGGACAGTGACAACCTTGTGGAGAGTGGGACTCGAACCCCCAACCTTTGGATCAGCGATCCAGCGCCCTATACCACTAGACCACCACTGCCCTAACTTTGCATCACAATGACAAAGCCAAAATTGAGCTGTCAAAAGCATTCAATGACAGCTGTCAAACTTACTTTCTTTGTAGTCGTTTCTGAGATGCTCAAGTAAGGGTGCTTGGTTTTTTGACAACAAGAAATCTGCTCTATCAGCGTACGTACAAGGATGCCACTTTTACTTGGTGTCGACTCCTGTTTCCAAGCCTTCCTTAAGTCCCAAGGGATCGAGAACTGTCAGCATTTCACTGTACACTTCAAACGTTAACAGGCTGGCATCTGCTTGGATTCCTCATCTTTTGACAGGATTATCGGCAAATTCTGTAATGTGGCAGCAAATGCAAGTGCAATTAATTCATCCTTACATTTGCAGGAACGACTGGGAAGACCCCTACCCATACAATATGCCCGTAGATCGGGAACTTTCCATAAATTAAATGTATCGATAGCGCACCTGTTCATTGACATTCAGGTTAAACTTCCATTTCGGTAGTTTGTTTGGTAGATGCAATCCCCAAGATTTACAGTAATCACAAAGGATCTCATGTGCTTGTGTTGAATTCTGACTGAAAATGGTGTACATGAGGTTCCTTGTGATTACTGTAAATTCTAGAAATGAAGAATAAGCCAATTGTGCATCTTGATTGGCGCAAAGCATTACGGGATTGCGGCTACCAAACAAACTACCAAAAAAACTGCCCCATTTCAAGATGCGGATCATATTTAAATGAACTGTGCACCAAAGATTCCCCTCTGCACGATCAGGGTAAGAGCGTCAGTAATACAGGGGAAAAAGCAAATTTTCACAGAAGGTGACTTGGAAATGCTCCTCTCTGAAGTGGAGGAGCACAAAAATATACTGTTTGGCACACTGTCCTCCGGCATCAAAACCAAACGCAAGAGGTGGCTGTTAAGTGGAAGGCCCAATGTTTGGCCCAAACAGGAGGTAGGGCAGGAGAGGGGGACTTCACCCCGTTTGATCAGAGGGTCGCCACCATCGTAGGTGACATAGGAGCACACAGCCCTGTAAGATAGAGGTTCATGTGTAAGTGTGTGCATGCTATTTGGTTTGACAAATCTTGAATTAAAGCATGGCAGTACAAGGAGGATGTCCAATACTTTGAGTCATGTTAATACAAGTCATTGTTTTAAAATAGACAATGAGATGGAGAACATGCAGTTCCAGCCACGTGCCACAGAGTCGGGGGATTCCGCCAGCGTCTCCATCGTCAGTGTGCCCCAACCACCAGCTGCCGCCCTCCTGAGTGGCCTTGTCGTTACAGATGCTGTGCTTGAGTCACAAGAGGAAATGGTAACAGCAATCAGTGGAATAAATGATCGCCTGGATCGACTGATAGATGTCCTCAGAAATATCAGTGACACAATAAATGTATTGGTGAATAAGTGAATTTTGTGTCTTTACCTTTTTTATACCATTGAAATCAAATGCTGTCAGGCCAGAATGGCCTCCCAGGTAGGATGTAAACCTCTGGTTTGTCTGTTGGGGGGGGGATGGTGCTCTGGCCATGGTGTGGTGTGCCACATTGTGGAGGATGCCAGTACAAATGCAGGCATACGGCATACCTCAATTCCTGTCCAGGCAGTCCCTTAAGCAGGCCAATGAAAATCATTGTACCTCTGCTCTTGGTCACGCTAAGTGTTGATGAAAGGGGTCATCGGCTAGGTTTACGGTGGTAACTATGGTCGCCTGGGATCAAGTGAAGGCAGATAAATTATGTGAACTGGATTTATGGTTCCATTTATTAATTTTATACAGTACGCCACTTGTACAGATAACGTGGGGCCGGTGGTTAGGGTGCTGCACTCATGATCGGGAGGTTGTGTGTTCAAATCACAGCTAGACTCCACTGTGCCAAGACCCCTGGGCAAGGTCTTAATCACAAGTGTGCCTCTGTTCACCCAGCAGTAAAATGCGTACCAGTAAAAATATACTGGAAAGGTAACCTGCGATGGACCAGCGTCCCATCCAGGAGGAGTTGTACTCCTAGTCGCTTCACACTATGGAAACCGGGGATAAGCACCGGCCTGATGAGCCACTAGGCTCGGGTGTAAAAAGCCCTTATACAGATAACACATTATTGTAAATGAATGCAGAAGTGTGCCAAGGGAAATGGTGAGGCTAATTATGACATTTCACTTCATAGTGGTGGCCCGGTGGTAAGCTGCTGGATAACTGATCCTTAGGTTGGGGGTTCAGGCCTCACTATCAGTGGATTGTCACTGCTGTCCCTCTAGTGCAGCGAACTGTGCTATCAAAGGCTGGTCATGTCTCTCACCGTCTATGGTGAGAGGCTGTAAAACAACCATTGCTGACTTACCAGTATGCTGCATAACTATCAGTGTGTTTCTGCCCTGCAGTGGCTTTGTGAGCTATCTAGAGTGTATTCTGTCCTTGGTCCAGAGTCAGCTGGGATGGGCGCCAGCCTTCTCTCAATCCTAATTAGAATTAAGTGGTTCAGAAAATAAATGAATAATTATAATAATGATGATGATCATAATAAAGAGTTGCTATATCGAGGGTTTAAAGCCAGTATTATCTATGTCCCAACTTAACCAATATGCAGTTCTTGTTTTAGACCCTCAATATACAGAGAAAGGAAATATCAATAACAGACTACTTTATTTATTTATTTTTTTTCAGGGTGAGGGTTATCTTTGTTTTGTGCAGATAATAGAAAGGGGCATGTGACCGAATGACACTGGAACTAACACGTGTTTATTTTTCACCTGATATAAAGAGTAGGCTGAACCGGTCGTCTGTTCGGGAAGCTTTCAGGTTGCTCAACTGATAGCCACCAGTGTTGGGGTTTTTTTTTTTATTATTATTTCCTGATTTTTTTCTGTGAAGGTCCCGGAAAGGGTTAGTAATATCTGGTTGTGTGTGGCTTACTGGAAAACAAATGTTTACGTTTTGGCAGCCCTGCAATACCTATCTTGGATCGAAGATGTCAAACGGGATGTGGAGGTGAAGATCCGGGCTTGACTTGCAAAAGCCAGCCAGGCCTTTGCCTCTCTCAGGAGCACATGGAAGGCAGGGAAGATTCGCCTGAAGACCATGTTAATTTATTTTAAATCAAATGTGATTAGCATCCTCCTTTATGGATCAGAGTCATGGAAGATGACCAAAACCATCAAAAATAAACTTGACGTCTTCCAGAACTGATGCCTAAGACGCATTCTCCGCATTTATTGACCAAATACAATCCCTAATTAAAAGCCACCGAAGAACAGAGACCGGGCCCATCTCCACGTAAGTCAAAACGAAGACGTTGGCGATGGATAGGACATGTGCTCCGCCAGCAGAAAACAGCCCTATACAGAATCGCCCTACGATGGACTCCAGATGGCTGAGGAAAGCGAGGCCACCCAAAGGAGACTTGGAGGAGAACAGTTGACATGGGGCTACCTGGAACGTGTTTCAGCCGACCGACATAAATGGCGGGCTCTAGTTGAGGCCTTATGTGCTACATAAGCGCAAAGAGGATTACTACTACACTACTACATAAAAAAACAGCCCATGTTAAGCTACTTTACACATCAGAGGAGGTGTGCGTATGACTTGAAATGACCTTTATAAATTTATTTCTATTCACATTACTGAATATAATCTCATCTCACTTAACAATGTGTTAGCCAGAAGTGACAACACTTCAACTATATCATTCTATGTTATCTCCTGCATATCATGTACTACTATACTCGTTCTTCTAAAAAAATTAACATATTGTGATAAAGTTCATTATTTTCTGATAAAAATTAAACTTTTAATATACTTTAGATTCATTGCACACCAACTGAAATATTTCAGATCTTTTATTGTTTTAATACTGATGATTTTGGCATACAGCTCATGAAAACCCAAAATTCCTTTATCAAAAAATTAGCATATCATGTTCAGGTAGTTTAAACGAGCTATTAACCTAATCATCTGAATCAACCAATTAACTCTAAACACCTGCAAAAGATTCCTGAGGCTTTTAAAAACTCCCAGCCTGGTTCATTACTCAAAACCGCAATCATGGGTAAGACTGCCGAACTGACTGCTGTCCAGAAGGCCATCATTGACACCCTCAAGCAAGCGGGTAAGACACAGAAAGAAATCTCTGAGCGAATAGGCTGTTCCCAGAGTGCTGTATCAAGGCACCACAGTGGGACGTCTGTGGGAAGGAAAAAGTGTGGCAGAAAACGCTGCACAACCAGAAGAGGTGACCGGACCCTGAGGAAGATTGTGGAGAAGGGCCGATTCCAGACCTTGGGGGACCTGTGGAAGCAGTGGACTGGGCTACAGGTGCCGCATTCCTCAGGTCAAGCCACTTTTGAACCAGAAACAGCGGCAGAAGCGCCTGACCTGGGCTACAGAGAAGCAGCACTGGACTGTTGCTCAGTGGTCCAAAGTACTTTTTTTTTTTTTTTTTTTTTGGATGAAAGCAAATTTTGCATGTCATTCGGAAATCAAGGTGCCAGAGTCTGGAGGAAGACTGGGGAGAAGGAAATGCCAAAATGCCTGAAGTCCAGTGTCAAGTACCCACAGTCAGTGATGGTCTGGGGTGCCATGTCAGCTGCTGGTGTTGGTCCACTGTGTTTTATCAAGGGCAGGGTCAATGCAGCTAGCTATCAGGAGATTTTGGAGCACTTCATGCTTCCATCTGCTGAAAAGCTTTATGGAGATGTAGATTTCATTTTTCAGCACGACCTGGCACCTGCTCACAGTGCCAAAACCACTGGGAAATGGTTCACTGACCATGGTATTACTGTGCTCAATTGGCCTGCCAACTCTCCTGACCTGAACCCCATAGAGAATCTGTGGGATATTGTGAAGAGAAAGTTGAGAGACTACAGATTAAAAGAGTTATTGAAGATTTTCTTTATTGTAAGTGAACTATATTTATTTTGTTTTTAATGTTACTAAAGATACAATGTTATGCAGATGTGTACTAATAACAATTTTATAGACAAATAATGAGCGTGAGCTACTGTGCAGACGCGGTAATCACAAGCTCTAAAAAAAAATGGGCATTTCTTTGGCTCAATATAGAGCCAAAATAGGTACTTTTTTTTTTTTTTTTTTTTTTTTTTGTCAACCTGACACAAGCAAGAGCCGAAATATACATGGAATAAAACTTTCAAAGTGTTATTATTTTTTTTTTTTTTTTGCTGGGATTGCTTTGATGTGCCTGATAACTGCTCTACTTGTCATCTGTGGTGATGTGGAGACCAACCCGGGACCTACCACACGACAGCAGACTAGCTATTGATGAGTTGGGTGCACTCGGCATAAATGTAAGTGAAAAGCAGGATACGGATACCGATATTTTGAAATTACTGCTCGAAATGAAAACTGACATTAAATCAATGAACAAGAACTTTGAAACCCTCAACAATGAAGTTGATAAAATGGCGTCAAATTTCAATGACAAGCTACTACAACTGCAAAATGAAAACAAAGAGTTAATAATAAAACTATCAGCAATGGAAGATAAGATCCAAGATGTTGAATCCAGAAGCCGAAGAGAAAATCTCATCTTTCATGGTATACCGGGTGAGAAAGGCGAGACATGGGAGACATCGGAGGGGGAAGTTCATGAGTTTCTGTCTCAAGACTTGAAAATGCGAAACACAGAATCAGTTGTCATTATAAGGGCTCACCGACTAAATCCAAAGAAGGCAGGCTCCCCAATCATCATTAAAATTTCTTACATCTAAGGACAAGAGTGATATCTACAAGGCTTCACGTGCTGATAGAACGCAAGGATCACAACAGAAGCGTGTCACCGAAGACTTCCCCAGACGGGCGCTCTTCCCCTGGTTTGTCAGGGCCCGAGATGCAGGACACAACCCGAAGATGCGTCAAAACAAGTTGATTGTGAAAGGCCAAGTGTTTGTGTACGATAGAGACTACAAAAGCATTGCAGGAGAAAAAGTATCGCACGTAGAACAGTCATCACTCAACATAAACACACGGAGCGAGTAAACAAACTGGGGACTGAAGGTGTGGCCACGGCCCTACGTTTGACATTTTGACATGGAATATCGGCGGTCTACTTAAACATGACAATGAATTTTCACATGTGAAGTGTTTGAGCTGCAAATTTGATATTGTGTGTTTTTGTGAATCATTCGTGCGAGCTCAGAATGAATTCTTGACATTTATGTCTGGTTTTCGATCACTTAATTCGGTCAGGGATAAAATAAAGCAGCTAGATCGATACAGTGGAGGTGTGACTGTTTTTATAAAAGAGATGTGGATGCAGAATAATATTGTTGTCAGACTGTATGAACATTTTCAAAACACGGTTGGTTGTTCTATTGCTGAGATCTGAATATTTTGACTGGGATAAAGACACCATACTTGTATTTACCTATATTTCACCAGAGGGGTCCCCAGTTTATGACCGCAATGAGAGTGGTGATGATGGTATTGACACCCTAGTACATTATATTAACATTATAGTTGCTGATCACCCAGATAAACAATTGCTCTTAGCTGGTGACCGAAATGCAAGGACTAAAGAATTTCTAGACTTTATTCCTGACGATAATATCGATTTTATCCAAAACGATATTGATGGCTATCCTTTGGATAATTTTGAAATGCCTCGTTCGAGTCAACATAATCTTAACCATAATAATTTTGGGAAAAAGTTAGTAGAATTGTGTTGTACGTTTGGAATCCATATCATGAATGTCAGGTTATTCAGGGATAAAGAGGGCCAGTTTACTTGTGTGACAAATAACGAAGCAAGTTTAGTCGACTATATGATGGCATCAACCTCGTTGTTTCCACGAGTTAAGGATTTTGGAGTTGGCACTTGTGATGTCTCTGACCATTTTCCTACATTGTTCCTTGAATGGATACAGTGTTCCTTGAATATCAAGCAACTTGGTATGAATTGTACTGAACATGATACACCGGAACTATATTTCCCAACACATTCCCAACCTGGTCCCCACCCAACCAGAGAATGGACCAAATATATATGGGACAAAGAGCAATGTGACTTATTTATTTCTAATTTTCATGGACTATACAATCATTTTAGCAGCAAATTGTTTCAGTATATAGACACGAATAACGAAGATTCACTAAAGGTTTTTACAAAACTGTACCACCGGGCTGCCAACCACAACAAAAGGACATTTTCAGGTTACCGTGACATTCATGTGAAATCACAGCCCCCATGGTGGGACCATGAACTGGATCACTTGAAGCATATAAAATATAAAGCACTCCGGGATCACAGAGATAATGGCTTAGATATAACAGTGTATAAATCATTACGTAACTCTTTCAAAACAAACTTCAATTCTAAACGAAGAGACTACTATACTGCACAGAAAGAAAAGCTAGTGTCTACTAGACATAACCCAAAGGAATTCTGGAAAACACTAAAGCAAACTGGCTCTATTCGAATTTGTGACTTCTCTAAAGATATTAGTTGTAAAGACTGGTTTGCTCACTTTTCTCACCTCCTTAGAGAAAATTTTGATAATACATACATACATGATATGAACCCAGAGACTATACAACAGGATGAAGAGCTGGAAACCCTGAATAGTGACTTTACTGAAAATGAAGTTTTGTACCACATTGATAAACTTTCCAATAATAAGTCACCAGGACCAGATGGAATTGCAATTGAATTTATTAAGGCTTCAAAGAATTATGTCAGAAAATATTTAAAACTGCTGTTCAATAAGATTTTTCTATGCAGGCAATTTTCCAGTTTCATGGGGGAAAAGCATTATTTGTCCTCTTTATGAATCAGGTGTTAAAGGTAATCCCAGTAATTATAGAGGCAGATCTCTCATTGATTCAGTTTGTAAGATTTTTACTTCTATTCTCAATATCAGGTTAAAGGTTTGGTGTGAGAATAAGAATATTATTGATGACTCTCAGGCAGGTTTTAGGGTGAACTACTCTACTATCGATCACATATTTTCACTCCAGGCCATGGTGCAGAAATATTCATGTAAGAAGAAAGGGAGGTTTTATTGTCTATTTATAGATTTCTCCAAGGCCTTTGATACGGTGAATCATAACAGTTTATTGTGTTGTTTGCAGAAAGTTGGTATTTGTGGCAGATTTTATAACATTCTCGAATTAATGTATAGTAATCTATCAGCTTGTATTAGAACATCCCATGGTCTCTCTCAATATTTCGATTGTAGCATAGGCACAAGGCAAGGGTGCATCCTTAGTCCCCAATTGTTCATAATTTTTATAAATCAACTCGTAGAGTGTATGGAACAGTTTGGTGGTCGAGGTTTATATATTTCTCCTGATGATAGTAATTTGTATGCTTTAATGTTTGCGGATGATGTGTCATCAGTCTCGGATAGTGCTCTCCAGCTGCAGAAGAAAATTTATGGTTTAGAAAAATTTTGTCAACCCACTGGAATGAAAGTGAATATTGCAAAGACAAAGGTTATGGTTTTTGGGAATAGTGGTCCTCTGAGATATTATGAAAAATGGTTTTTGTGTAGTCAGAGGTTGTTTCTTATTATAGGTATTTGGGAATTGTGTTCACACCTAGGCTAGTTTGGACTAAGGCTCAGACTACTCTAGCCTCTCAAGCTAACAAAGCTCTTATGGCTATCCATAGATATCAAAAGAGAGCAGGGGTTTTGGCTTTTGTAGATCTTTTTAAAATATTCGATGCTATTATCGCGGTTACTATCGCGCTATGCTATTATCTATGCTATGCTATTATCGCGCTACTATCGCGGTTAAACCTATATTATGTTATGGTTCAGAAATTTGGGGTACCACTTATTTAAAATTATTGAGCAAATACAAATAAAAACTTGTAAATATTTCTTGAAAGTTGGCAAAAATAGTTGTAATAATATGGTTTTAGGTGAATGTGGCAGGTTCCCCCTACAAATTACTTATATGACAAGGGCCGTTAAATTTTGGTGTAGACTTTAAGACTTTCAAGTTCTAGATTACCTCACCAGTTCTATTTAATGCTGAAGGTATTAGATGAGTCTGGACACACAACATGGACATCGTATATTAAAAATATTTTGTTTAGACTAGGGTTTGGTTTCACTTGGGTATCACAGGCTATTGGTGATGTTGATATTTTTATTTCAGTTTTTATGCAGAGGTTATCTGATAATCTCTTCCAAAATTGGCATTCATCATTACAGAACATATCTAAGTCCTCTAGTTATTTACTGTTCAAGTCCTTTCTGAATGTTGAAACATACATTAACTCAGATATAGCACCTTATTTGAGAATCTGTTTAGCAAATTTCCGATGTGGTACTTTCAAACTTTGCACTGAGACTGGTAGATATAAAAATGTTCCTTATAATTTAAGATTTTGTCCTTTATGTGAGAAAAGCAATATCTATGAAATTGAAGATGAAATCCATGTAATACTTTATTGCAAAAGGCTACACAGGTATAAGAAATACATTATTAAGTAAATATT
>CM045728.1:97222100-97227100 GCA_024760905.1 Plotosus lineatus
CGGTTTCCTTTTTCTCCCTGCCCTTTCGATTTCGACAAGCTGTGTGGATGTTTTCTTCTGCAGCTGAAAGTTTCATGTCCTGAACCTTTGCATTCGTTTGAAATAGTTGAGTTATGCGATTCTTCTTTCGGATGCTCCCGTTAGGATTTGTTGCAGCAGATCATCATTTTCTCTTTATTGTCTTTGTCCTCTGAATCCCTCTTCGTCACACCAATCACCTGCATGTTTTCCCTCACCACATCCGTAAATCTCTTCTTTGGCCTTCCTCTTCCTTACCAGGCAATTCCAACCTCAATATTCTTCTACCAGCGCACCCTTCATCCATCCTCTACACATGGCCAAACCATCTCAATCCAGCCTCTCACTTTATGCCCAAACACTCCTAACATTCTCGTTTCTGGCAATTACAGCTCCGCCTCCTGTCTCTTTTTTTTGGAACCGCATAACAGGCCTTACTGTGATCTTGTAAACCTTTTCCTTCACTCTTGCAGGTACTTTTCTATCCCAATCAATCCAAACAAACTTTTCCTCCCATTCCACACTGTTTGCGCACTCTTCTTCTCTTCCAATTTATCTTTTACCTTGTATAGCTGGCCAAATAATTTAAAACCAATTACTGCTGAATAATTGTGATACTGTGATACATTAATGCAAATACTTTTCTCTCTTTCTGAATAACATGTATCAGTAGTGATGCAGTCCAAACAGCAAGTGAGGTAAGTGATTTGAGTTCAGAGCTCAAACAGTTCAGCCTCTGACTCTCTCATCATGTTATATACACTGCGTTTTTGAACTATTTACAGTAGACATCTTCAATCATCGAACAATACCAAAGCTTGGCAGAACAACTGTTACAGGACACCAACACCAGCGTGGCACACGGCTATGGATATGCTTGACTGGACTGCACAGTTTAGAGTGAAAAAAGAAACCTAAATCTCAGTTCTGCCTCAATTTATTGTACTTTCTGTAATGTACCTGTGCAGTAAATACATGGACAAACTCGATTAGTCAAGGAAACATGACCTTAAGCACTAAATGTGTTAATAAGGACCAACAATATTTCAACGCATAGATCTGAGGGCACATTGTACTCGGTGTCTGTGAAGAAACTATTTAATTTCTCTCTCTCTCTCTCTCTCTCTCTCTCTCTCTCTCTCTTTTCCCCTCCTCCCTTCCCCTCCTTGTGCTTCAGCCTCAGTCCATGTCCCTCTTGCACTGCAGTCCTGTGTTGTGTTTCCTCAAACTCCCTTTTCTCTGCACTGCAGGCTGCAGTGAGGCGCAGTGAGGCGGTCAAGTGCTCAGTAACCAAATACACCAGTATTACTGCCAGTATCAGTTTCCAATGCAGTATCCAGTATATTGCGTATTGGTTAAATTAAAGTAAACTGCCTTACAATTTTTATAACAGGATTGTTTTAAGCTTTTAACAGTATAAAATTTGGTGATGGCCATGTAAGCAGCATGATGGTGTAGTGCTTAGGCTGTCCAACTCGCTGAAAGAAGGTTCGAGTTCTGGGCTCAGTGAGGTCATTACTCTGTAAAGCTTGTGTGGGTTTCCTCTCGGTACATGGGTTTCCTCCTACATTTCAAAAACGGCTTGTTTCAAGTCACCCCTAAGTGCCCAAAACACCACACCAGGGAGACGGTCAGGAGGCATTCTGACCAGATGCCTGAGCCATTTGAACTGGCTCCTCTCCAAGTGGAGGAGCAGCGGTTCTACTCCAAACTGTCCCTGATGGCTGAGCTTCTCACCTCATGTCGAAGGGAGAGTCCCGCCATGTTGCAATGGAAGCTCATTTTAGCCACTTGGATTTGTGATCTTGTCCTTTTGGTCACTACCCGAAGCTCATGACCATAGGTGAGGGTTGGAACATAAATTGAGAGCTTTGCATTTCAGATCAGCTCCCTCTTCACCACGAAGGTCTGGTACAAGTTCCGCATTACAGAAGAATTTGCACCAATCTGCCAGGCTTGTTTGTTCTTTGACAAATAGGCTGAATTGATTC
Organism: Plotosus lineatus; assembly: GCA_024760905.1. Lineage (NCBI taxonomy): Eukaryota > Metazoa > Chordata > Actinopteri > Siluriformes > Plotosidae > Plotosus > Plotosus lineatus. The sequence goes on from CM045728.1 coordinate 97,224,110, forward strand.
GTTTTATATATATACACACACACACACACACACACACACACACTCACATATATATATATAAGGATCCATCACTTTCCACAGTTAATTGGGACTGAGATCCCCTCGTGACCGCCGAATTCCACGAAGTAGGATCACCGTATTCGTACATGTGTCTATAATATTAATAAATACATAGTAAACACTCTAAATACTTATAATAACAATTAAACATTCAAAAATAATGCATAAGATGTAAATAAAATATAAATACACACGTACAGATGCATGCACAGACACTCAGCTGCACACCTCACAAAAATGTAAGTAGTTTTGATGGGGGGGTGTGTTGGTTTTTGTTTGTTTTTGTTTGGATTATTTATTTATTTATTGCTTAATTGGCCTTGTTTTGCGGCATTTTCCTTAACTTTTCCCCTATTCTTCCTTAATTTCCTTATTTTTTAATTTGATGAATAGTTAAATAAAAACCCGCGATGCACTGAAGGCGAATGAATTGAAGTGCAAAGTAGCGAGGGATCCCTGTATGTGTGTGTGTGTGTGTGTGTGTGTGTATATTTTATATATATATATATATATATATATATATATACAGTAGATACACTGTATTTTGATTTACAAGCTTGCCTCTCAGAAAGGATTAATTTCATAAGTCAAGGTACCACTATGTGTGTGTGTGTGTGTGTGTGTGTGTGTGTGTGTGTGTATGTACTGTATGTATAAAATTTAAGACTACTGTATATTAGTGTGAAATGTTGGTAGGCAAGTGCTCAATCTGTGGATACCACTCTGTTCCAGTCCATTTTATTCAGTAAAATGATCTTTATGTCCACCAGAACAGTGACTATAACGGATTCCGTTTCTCTCTGGAGGAACCAAATCTCATTTCAAGCTTCAAGTTTTTATTTTTCATTCTAATATACTGCAAGCAAAAGTACTTATTCTTGAGATACGGTACCTATTATACTTTCCTCTGAACTGTATCAGCCTACATCCTTTGACCTCTAATTCTTTGCATGAATGATGCCATTCTCACAATATGTTATTTAGCAACAAGAAAGCAGAAAAATTGAGTTTTATTTTGGGGTTATTGTGGACACGAAAAGTATTCCCTGAGTTCCCACTCACATACAGCCATATTAAGCCAAATGTACCTTTTACAGCCTGAGGTCACAGAGAAATGAAATAAAGAACCAGCAGATGTACAGGAAAAAGGATGGGGGAAGTGCGTGATGGTTCCTGACCCAATTTCCATGCCAGGGCTAAAATGACTGACTGTGCACATGAGTTTTGTTCAGTTGGATGTGTGATGTAGTTGTAGCTTCGCAGTCAAGGCTCTCTGTTAGTCATTACAACTTTCTGAATTTATGTTACAGACATCTGAAGTGAATACATGAAGCATTTCCTGTCTTGTTACTCACTTTTCTTGAAGGAAATGGCTCAAATTCTCTTGTTCTATTCCTGGGAAATCAGTGGGGATGGTAACTCAAGTTAATGTTTCATTACACTATGTATGGTGGGCAGGTTGGTGTGAGTATACAGACCAGTAACAGTCTCGTGTTTATTCTGTACCTACCAACTTTCACATGCCCCAATTTAAATAATAAGTATACCTTATACAAGTGTATATATATATATATATATATATATATTTTTTTTTTTTTTTTTTTTTTAAAGTACTTATTTATACTCTCCTGTACTTTGCTAATAGGCCACATGGTAATCATATAATGAGTAATTCGAAGAGGACTCTTACATAACTGCCACTCATAAATAAGGCCATTCAGTGCCACTACACCGAGCAAGCAGTGACTATAGCAGATTATTATTACATCTTATTGGATTATGTAGATGATGTAGCTATATTTACCCTTGTTACATGATCATTTGTGTGTTAAATCATCTCATGGTTCACCGAGCCACTGCCTCTATGCTGATTTGGAAAAGAGAGATCATTAGATCAGATGGGCCCAAGCATTCAGCACGTGTGAATTATAGAGTATGGAATAAAGCCACGAGGTCTGATGATTACACAGGTCACTAATTATTTGCTCTTTCTGCAGATATGGAGACCGATCACATCAACACTCTACTTCCCCGTTGGTCCTGGAACTGGTTTTCTATATATGGTCAATTTGTACTTCTTGTATCAGTACTCATCCAGACTGGAAACAGGTACAACTTAACATAGCCCTCACTATCACAGATTGAAACCATGAAAGTGGTGAAATTCGACCCAGATCAGTGTAGGACAGTGGTTCTTAAATAGTGGGGCGCGGGTGGTGGTGACCACTGGGAACATGTTTTTTTTTTTTCGTATTAGGATAAAGTGTAATTCTACATCCACTACAGCAGGTGGCAGTGACTTCCTCACTCAGCGTGTGCCCAGAGGTAAAATAAGAAGTGAAGTTAATAAATTCACCATGGAAATTTTTAACAGGGATGGAAAGAGAGGTGGAGAGAGACAGTGAGAGAAATGAAAGTCTCCCGGAAGCTAAGTGGAGGAGGAATGATGAAGCGGATGTAGCACTCGGCTTCACTGTGCTGCGGTGAGAAACAAGGAAAGACCACTGTGTTTACTTTGTCCGAAAACATTGGCAGCGGACAGCATGAACCCAAATAAATTCAGGAGTCACTTAAAGACATCACACCATCCCGCTTTGTGAATGCTACTCCAGCAAACTGAGCTCTGTTAGCATCAGATAAGGTGGAGCACCAAACTGCTCAGTGCAGAAACTCCCCGCAGCAGAGCAGAGGAACTGATCCTACCTGCGAAAATAAGCGCAGATCCCAGTTCAGCATTGAGCAGGAGCTGAGAGTTCAGTATCGTGCTTTAAACCCGGCTTCGAAAAGCTGTGCACTGAGAAATGTGCTCATTATAGCCATTAATCTGAACTTAATCATTTTGATAATAATAATAATAATAATAATATTATTAATAATAATAATTTTATTCGTTTTGTTTTGTAGGTTAAAGTGTTTTATATATTGTGCTCC
>CM045728.1:97237100-97239600 GCA_024760905.1 Plotosus lineatus
AGTGTGTGAGAGAGAGAGAGGTGTGTGTGAGGAGAGAGAGTGTGTGTGAGAGAGAGAGTGTGTGTGAGAGAAAGAGAGAGAGTGTAGAGAGTGCAGAGAGAGTGTGTGTGAGAGAGAGCAGTGTGTGAGAGAGAGTGTGTGAGCAGAGAGAGAGTGTAGAGCAAGAGAGGTATGGAGTGTGTGTGAAGAGAAGAGGTAGTGTGTGTGAGGAGAGAGAGTGCATGAGAGAGAGAGAGTGAGTGTGTGAGAGAGAGAGAGTGTGTGAGAGAGAGGAGCAGGTGTGAGAGAGAGAGTGTGTGAGAGAGTGAGTGTGTGAGAGAGAGAGTGTGTGTGAGAGAGAGAGTGTGTGAAGTGAGAGAGAGAAGAGAGAGTGTGAGAGAGAGAGAGTGTGTGTGAGAGAGAGAGTGTGTGAGAGAGAGAGTGTGTGGAGAGAGAAGAGAAATTGTGAAGAAATTGTGTGTGTGAGAGAGAGAGTGTGTGAGAAGAGAGAGTGTGTGTGAGAGAGAAGTGAGGGGAAGTGTGTGAGAGAGAGAAAGTGTGAGAGAGAGAGAGTGTGTGTGAGAGAGAGAGAGTGTGAGAGAGTGAGAGAGAGAGTGTGTGAGAGAGGAGAGGTGTGTGTGTGAGAGAGAGAGTGTGTGAGAGAGAGAGAGTGTGTGAGAGAGGTATGTCGAGAGAGAGTGTGAGAGAGAGAGAGTGTGTGTGAGAGAGAGAGTGTGTGTGTGAGAGAGAGATTGTGCTATTGAGAGAGAGGGGAGTGTGTGAGAGAGAGAGAGAGTGTGTGAGAGAGAGAGAGAGTGTGTGAGAGAGAGAGAGTGTGTGTGAGAGAGAGTATGTGGTAATGAGAGAGAGGAAGTGTGTGTGAGAGAAGTACTAATGAGAGAGGTGTGAGAGAGAGAGAGAGTGTGTGAGAGAGAGAGAGAGTGTGTAGAGAGAGAGAGGGAAGTGTGTGAGAGGAGAGTAGAAGTGTGTGTGAGAGAGAGAGTGTGTGTGAGAGAGAGAGTGTGTGAGAGAGTGAGAGAGATGTGTGAGAGAGAGGGTGTGTGCCAGAGAGAGAGTGTGTGTGAGAGAGAGTGTGTGAGAGAGAGAGAGTGTGTGAGAGAGAGAGAGAGAGTGTGTGTGAGGAGAGAGAGTGTGTGTGAGAGAGAGAGAGAGAGAGAGTGTGTGTGAGAGAGAGAGTGTGTGAGAGAGAGAGAGAGTGTGTGTCTGAGTGTGTGTGTGAGAGAGAGAGTGTGAGAGAGTGTGTGTGAGAGAGTAGAGAGTGTGTGAGCAGAGAAGTGTGAGAGAGAGAGTGTGTGTGAGAGAGAGAGTGTGTGTGGAGAGAGAGAGGTGTGTGTGAGTGGCAGAGAGTGTGTGTGAGAGAGAGTGTGTGTGAGAGAGAGAGTGAGAGAGAGTGTGTGAGAGAGAGAGTGTGTAAAGGAAGAGAGAGTGGTGTGTGTGAGAGAGAGAGTGTGTGTGAGAGAGAGTGTGAGAGAAAGTGTGTGTGAGAGAGAGAGGGGGAGTGGCCAATGGCTGTGAGAGAGAGAGTGTGTGTGAGAGAGAGAGAGGTGTGTGTGAGAGAGAGAGAGAGTGTGTGAGAGATTTAGAGTGTGTAAGAGAGAGAGAGTGTTGAGAGAGAGAAGAGTGTGTGTGAGCAGAGAGTGTGTGTGAGAGATCGTGTGTGTGAGAGAGAGAGAGTGGTTGAGAGAGTGTGTGAGAGAGAGTGTGTGTGAGAGAGAAAGTGTAATGTGAGAGAAAGTTATTCGTGTGAGAGAGAGAGTGTGTGTAGAGAGAGAGAGTGTGAGAGAGAGAGAGAGTGTGTGTGAGAGAGAAGAGTGTGAGAGAGAGCATAGAGAGAGAGTGTGTGTGAGAGAGTGGTGTGTGTGAGAGAGAAGAGTGTGCTGTGAGCATGAGAGAGAGAGTGTGTGTGAGAGAGAGAATTATTGTGAGAGAGGGAGTGTGTGTGAGAGAGTGTGTGTGTGAGTAGAGAGTGTGTGTGAGAGAGAGAGAGTGCTGTGTGAGAGAGAAAGTGTATGTGAGAGAGAGAGTGTGTGAGAGAGAGAGAGTGTGTGAGAGAGAGATGAGAGAGTGTGTGAGAGATTATTCATGAGAAGAAAGTGTGTTGAGAGAGGCCGAGATGAGAGAGTGGCCAGTGTGAGAGAGAGTGTGTGAGCATGAGAGAGAGTGTGTGTGGAGAGAGAGAGTGTGAGAGAGAGAGAGAGAGTGTGTGAGAGAGAGAGAGAGTGTGTGTGAGAGAGAGTGTGTGTGAGAGAGAGAGTGCTGTGAGGAGAGAGAGAGGGAGTGTGTGAGAGGAGAGAGTGTGTGAGAGAGAGAGAGAGAGTGTGTGAGAGAGAGTGGTGTGTGAGAGAGAGAGTGTGTGTGAGGAGAGTGCAGAGAGTGTGTGTCTTGAGAGAGAGTGTGTGAGAAAGAGAGAGAGTGCTGTGCAGAGAAGTTTAGTGTGCAGAGAGAGAGAGGTGAGAGATGTGTGAGAGAGAGAGATTATTATTGTGTGTGAGGAGGAGAG
>CM045728.1:97256814-97316814 GCA_024760905.1 Plotosus lineatus
CGCAACATTTGGGGGTAATTCGGGACCGCCAGTTAGCCTAATATGCATGTGCTTGGACTGTGAGAGGAAACCAGAGTACCTAGAGCAGGGTGTCAAATTCATTGTTCCTGAAGGCCACTACACTAAATTTAAAGGCGATTGAGGGCCAAATTAACTACTGAACATCTGTTTTAAAAATCAACCATGAAACCCATCACAATGTTTAGAATTTGACCAATTTTCCTCGTTACTCACATTTTATGACAGCTTAACAGCAATAAGCAAGCATGCAATCTTTTTTGAGTCATGAATGATTAGCTTTTTACTTGAGAAAGGCTGCTACTGCCACCTAGTGGAATGGATGATGGATGGAAAGGGTGATGAATTAGGTTTCATGGTATAGTTGATTCAAAGAATGTACGATAATTGTAATCTTTGAAAACTCATACGGGCCACATGAAATGAGTTCGTGGGCCGGATTTGGCCCGCGGACCTTGAATTTGACACCTGTGACCCTAGAGGAAACCCATGCAAGCACAGGCAGAAACTCGAACCTAGGATCTTCTCGCTGTGAAGCAAACATGCGATACACAACGCCACCATGCCGCCTTGTCTCCACTCATTATTTAACTTTTCTCCTCTTCATGTCTCTCACATACCTCCCCTTTCAGTGACTGTAGGCGAATAGGGAGTAGGGACGTTCTTTGATGTTTATAACAGAGAAGTCATGCAGATTTTGTGAAGACTATTTCCAAAATAATGCCAGAAGGTTGTTGTGGGGGTTGTTGTTGTTACTTTGGAATTCTGTGTGACTTTTCTTTGTTTGTTCTTTACTTTGATGTGGTTGTTTGCCCACTAAGGTTAGAGTGTATAACTATTTTATGGTTGCCAGTTCTAACTTCACTGGCCATTTCAATTGTTTTGACTGGAATATAAATTGGAGCCAAGTTTTGCTTTTATGTTCTTGTCCTCACACCCCTCTTATAAGACTTGTATTTCGTGTTGAATTCTATAACTGATATTTGTCACTCCACTCTTACTGGTACAGATGGAACGTTTGTATTTTGATTTGTACAGTAGTAATAACACATCCTTGGGTACAGACTTGCACCAGTTTCTCAGGACTTAAATTCTAACCAGTGATAGTTGATCAATCTGAGCACTGTACAGTTAATTTTATCATCTTTCCGCAGTGTTGTGAATGAGCTGATTGGAAATTTAGTTGGGCATCTCTACTTCTTCCTCATGTTCAAATATCCCATGGACCTTGGTGGGAGATCCTTCCTGTCCACTCCACAGACACTGTAAGCACACAGTCTGCATTTTTACAATACCACTATTTTTTATTCACCAAGTTATTATTTAACCAGTGATACGTTAAGTCACGTGGTATGAATGTGATATCAAATATATTTTTGCCTAAGTGGATATTGGTGAATAATTCCTGCGACAGAATGGCAAGGGGATGATTCCATGATATTCAGCAAGGTCTACCAATCCTGGGCTTAATTGTTTAAATATACTCTGTATGGGAACACAGGAAAGAAAACTAAAAATATACCACAAAATCTCATTTTCAAAGTATGATAATTGTTCATCAAAATTAAAACATAATCCTGAGTTTCTGAGGTGGATAATTAAGGTATTTGCTGAAGGTGCGGGAGATGTCACAAAATAGTACTGCTCAGTTCTGAAATCCTTGGAGCCTGAGGTGAATAATTGAAGGGCTCAGTGCCATAATCTGCTAAATCACAATCTGGTGATATTAAGAAAAACAAATAAATAATATAATTAAGTTATTTTTCATCATGTTTGGACTTATCAGGTGATCGCACGGAGCCCTTCAGTTGTTTTAGCATCTTCCATACAGAAACACAAACAAAGGACACGAGAACCTGATTTTATTGGTTGATTTTTAAACTACAACTAATAATTGATGCAGGGAGACTCGAATGCATGCAAGCTGAGGTGCATAAAGGCTGTGAAACCTCTCTTAAAAAAAAAACAACAAAAAACCCACCATTTCATATATAGCAATACTATACTTTACTTCATATTATTTTAACCATGACAGAAGCATGTCATGTGAGCTCTGCATATTCTGAGCAGAGGTAAGTACTGTCTCGTTTTATAGTACTCATTTATTCTAATGGCATCTCTTTTAAACTTCTTCCGTAGTTTTATGATGCACATACCCGGGTAAAAAATAAAACAGGTTTGGGAACGGATTTTCTTATTCGTTTACCTTGTGACATTCAACTGCATTGAACCTGTAGATGACGGCGATTTCTAGTTCTGTTTCGGATCTGGTTCTCAGGCTTGTGATGGGTGGCATCAGCTGTGGAAGTTTGTGAAATAATGAGTAATTTTATTATTATTATTATTGTTGTTGTTGTTGTTGTTGTTGTTATTATAATTAAATTTTAGATAAAACATTTTGTTTTCATTATGTTATCTCTGCATCGTCCCTCACTCGTGAACAAGACCCCAAGATACTTGAACTCCTCCATTTTGGGCAGGACCTCATTCCTGACCCGGAGTGTTCATTCCAACCTTGTCCGACTTAGGACCATGGCCTCAGACTTGGAGGTGCCGATTTTCATCCCAACCGCTTCACACTCGACTGCGAATTGCTCCAATGAGAGCTGGAGATCCTGGCTTGATGAAGCCAAAAGGACAACATCATCCGCAAAAAGCAGAGATGAGATCCGATGGCCACCAAACCAGAGCTCCTCCTCGCCTTGGCTGCGCCTAGAAATTCTGTCCATAAAAACTATTAACAGAATCGGTGACAAAAGATAGTCTTGGCAGACTCCAACCCTCACCAGAAACAAATTCGACCTGTTATTCCCAATACGGACCAAACTCTGGCTCCAGTGATACAGCGATCAATTGGCCCGTGGCAACGGGTCCAGAACGCCATACTCCAGCACTACTCATAAGATAGCCCAAGGGACATGGTCGAAAGCCTTCTCCAAATCCACAAAACGCATGTGGACAGTTTGGGAAAAGTCCCATTCCCCCTCCAAGATCCTGTGGAGCTTATGGAGTTTGTCAAGAGTGCCACGGCCAGGACGAAAATCACATTTTTATTCCTGAATACAAGGTTCAACTATCCTCCTCTCTAGTACACCTGCATAGACTTTCCCAGGTAGGCTGAGGAGTGTGATTCCACGGTAATTGGAACACATCCTCTTGTCCCCCTTTTTAAAAAGGGAGACTACCACCCTGGGTTGCCAATCTAGATGTACGGCCCCCGATGACCACACGATGTTGCAGAGACGTCAACCAAGACAGTCCTACAGCATTCAGAGCCCTGAGATATTCAGGGCGGATCTCATCCACGCCGGAGCCTGACCGATTTGCTTTTTAACCACCTCAGTAGCCTTAGCTTCAGTGATGGGCAGACCCCTGCCCAAACCTCCAGGGTCTTCTTGCACCACGGAGGGCATGTTGGTGGGATTGAGGAGGTCCTCAAAGTATTCTTTCCACCTCCCAACGACATCCCCAGTCAAGGTGAGCAGTTCCCTGCTTCCAGTGCACACAGCATTTGTGGAGAACTGCTTCCCCCTCCTGAGGCATTAGATGGTGGTCCAGAACCTTTGTGAGGCTAAATAATCGCTCTCCAGGCCCACACTGAACTCCTCCCACACCAGAGATTTTGCATTGGCGACAGCTTTGGCTGCAGCACATTTGGCCTGCCAGTATCTGTCTGCTGCCTTGGGAATCCCACAGGCCAATAAGACCCGATAGGCCTCCTTTTTCAGCAGGATGTCCCCCCCTTCACCACAGGTGTCCACCACTGTGTTTGGAGTTACTGCCATGACAAGCACCAACGACCTTCCGGCCATAGCTATGGGCTGCCACCTCAGAAATGGAGGCACAAAACATAGCCAATTTGGATTCCATTTCACCCGCCTCCTTCGGGAGATGGTTGTAGCTCTGCTGGAGGTGGGAGTTAAAGGCCTCTCTGACAGGAGACTCTGCCAAACGTTCCCAGAAGACCCTAAATACACGCCTGTGCCTGTCAGGTTTGGAGGGTGGCCTCCCCCACCATTAGAGCCAGCTCACCACCTAGTGTCTATCACAAACTGTGACGAGCACAGAAGTCCAACAATGAAGCATCATTCGGGTTCAAACTGGAGAGGCCGTATCTACCAATCACACCCTTCCAGGTCACATTGTCATTGCCCACATAGGCGGTAAAGTCTCCCCAGATGAGTGAGTCTCCCGGGGGAGTGTTCTCAAACTAACAACTCCAAGAAGAATGGGTACTCTGAACTGTCATTTGGTGCATAAGCACAAATAACAGTCAGGACCCGTATCCCCCACCTGAAGGCGGAGGGAAGCTACCCTTTCCCTTTTCCAGAATGGAGTAAGGTCTAGCCTCTCTAGAGATGGGTGGGTCCAGAGCCCAAGCTATGTGTTGAGGTGAGTCCGACTATATCTAGTTGGTATCTCTCCACCTCATGCACCAGCTCAGGCTCCTTCCCTGTCAGAGAGATGACAATCCATGTCCCAAAAGTCAGAGTCAGGAGCCAAGGATCGGTCCAACAGAACCCATGCCTTTGGCTGACAACCAATTAACATTGCACCAGACACCTATAGCCCCTCCCACAGGGGGTGGGTCCATGGAAGGGCAGACCCATGTCTCCTTTGTGGGCTGGGCCCAGCCGGGTTCCAGGGGGTGACCCGCGTGTGGGCAAAGTTAGACCCCACTGTGCCAAGACCCCTGGGCAGGGTGTTAACCACAAGTGTGCCTCTGTTCACCAAGCAGTATAAATGGGTACCAGTAAAAATATACTGGGACGGTAACCTGCGATGGACTAGCGTCCCACCCAGGAGGAGTTGTACTCCTAGTCGTTTCACGCTATGGAAACCATGGATAAGCAACGGTCCGTTGAGCCATTAGGCTCGGGTGTAAAAAGCCTAATGAACTTTACCTCTCGGAGGGGATAAGGTGGTGATTTTTTTTTTTATACACACACACACACACACACACACACACACACACACACACACACAGGTGCACATCCGAGTGCGCGTGTGTGTGTGTATGTATGTATGTATGTATGTATGTATATGTATATATATGTATATATACACAGATGCTCCCCCACTTACGAACATCCGGAGATACGAACATCTTGTCCGAGGTTGAGAGTGAAAGTGAAATGAAATTGAAGAACAAGTAGTAATAGAAATGGAATGAAATCTATAGAAAGATGTATCATAAATATAAGTATGAAACATGATTAAACATTATCCTGAGGTACACTTAACAGTAGGCCCCAGCAGTGGGGTGTGGCTGAGACGTGCTTTACACCGGTGGTCCGAGAAGCGAAGCAGAACCGATACGTTTCAGAACTCCTGCCAAAGGTTTTAAAGAAGAAACAAATTGACTCCAGTATTATAATGAATTGGATAAGAGAGAAACTCTCTGTAAATCTGATCAGATCCTCTGTGCTGTGCTTGAGAGGAACCAGGCGTTTAAACACGGGACATAATGATATTGATCATGTGATGATTAGAGAGAGAGAGAGAAATTAAAAGTTTTTTAAGTGTTTAATTTCATGTCCCCCACTAGTGTGAACTTTTCACCTGTGAGCTGGTAATGTGCACGCGCTGCTCTCAGAGGTCAGCACGTCTTGCATCGTTCCAGCGACACGCAGCCTGAAGTGCATGCACGGCCACCGCGCACCTCCAGATCCTACACAGATAACTTCATTATCTGGGACGGGAACCGGGACCGGTGGGTTAAATGGTGTGCCTTGGCGATGCTGAGGGGTTCTGATGTGCAGGATGATGTTTACTGCGGTGTCACGGGAGGAATGGTGTCCTTAACAGTGATTTGTGATGGTCACCAAAAAGACTTTAAAGCTTCAGGTGCGTGGGCAGCAGGTTGAGTCAAGTCTGTTCAACGTGGGGCTGAGTGAGACACAAACCATGAATCATATTGGGAAATGATTCACAAATAATTCACCAATCAAACAGAATTATCTAGGAAGCATTACACACACTTCGGGTAAATAAATAATAAATCAGATTACCTTCATGTCGAAGTTCAATTATAGTTCTCCAGTGCTCCTTCCAAGGGCAACCGGAAGCTGATCAGTTCAATTGTCCAGTTGTAGTGTCGAGTGAGGGAGGGAGGGAGGGAAGGAAGGAAGACTGGGCTCAAGAGCATCATTACACCGCGCGGTCAGTTATGTAATGACTTCGAGAGAGAGAGTGATTGTATACAGTACAAACTAATATAGGTTACTTATACAAGGTTTAAACATATGTTCCCCTCTAAAAAAATGCCCTGTAACAACTTAGGAACAAATTAATCTAACGAACAGCCGCCTGGAAACTAACTCGTTCGTGAGCTGGGGAGCGTCTGTATATATGTGTGTGTGTGTGTGTGTGTGTGTGTAAAAACAATAAAAATATGTCACTCTGGGTGAGCGCATCTAACGAATGCTGTAAAGGTAAATTTATGTATAGTGACTGAATTTCCCCATTTCAAATCCCACCCCCAAACTTCACTACAGCAGTGAGCAACTTGTAGCACAGACCTCATGAGTACTCGCTGTCTGTTGTTAGCTCCATTAAAAGCTTATTTATTTATTTGCTTGATTTCCCTTTTTAAAATGTGGGGCCGGTAGCCAGGTGGTTAGAGTGCTGGACTCATGATCAGGAGGTTGTGAGTTCAAATCCCAGGAAGACTCTCAATGTGCTAGGAGCCCTAGGCAAGGTCTTAACCACAAGTGTCTCTCTGTTCACCCAGCAGTATAAATGGGTACCAGTAAAAATATACTGGGAAGGTAACCTGCGGTGGACTAGCATCCCACCCAGGAGGAGTTGAACTCCTAGTTGCTTCACGCTACAGAAGCCAGGGATAAGCACCGGCCTGATGAGCCACTATGGCTCGGGTGTAAAAAGCCCACAGACTTTACCTACCTACCTTCCCTTTGTAAAACTTGATAATGCCAGGGTGTACCTTGCCCTCACCCAGAGTCGGCTGAGATGGCACCAGGCTTCCTGCGACCCTAATTACATGGTTCATACAGGTGTTTGAATGCCTTAAAAAGTAACCTGAAATAAATAAATCATTTTCAAAGGTCCTGGAATGGCTAGGCCACCCCTTGAAAACCAATAGTTTGTTTTACTCCATCCATGAAGAGTACTTCATTTTTAGCTTTGGGTCAATCTGTGCAGTAAATGTATAATATTTTATTGGAAACCTGATTTTTGTGTCTTTTCTACAATAAAGTCACAGAAAAAATGTTTGTCAAGCGTTGTCTGTGAACACATCTTCACAGAAGTTCCGCTTTACGACACAAAATTGTAGAAGCTTCTAGATCTGTTTTATGACATACAGATCACATTTTCGGCAGTTTGGTAATGGTGTCTGGGCGACCTTTACGCTGATCTCGAGTGAATAAACATTTATAAAAAGCTTAAGAGGACTGTATTGTATGAACAGCCACAATGCCAGCAGGTCAGTGTATATTTAAAGCCGAATGGCAGGAGAAGAAAGACTACAGTGATTGGATAGACGTCGGCAAAAACCGGCATCATGCGTTTTGCAAGTTGCAAGGCATGTGAAAAAAACATTGCAGTTGATGCTATGGGGGAAAGTGCACTGAAATCGCACATAAGATCAAATGCTACCCACTCAAAAAACATGCAAAGACTTTTAAGAACTAAGGAGTATGAGAGGAATCTGATAACGGAATATTGGAAAGGAAATGCAGTCGAAACAACCACAACAAGCACCAACGTTAGCGTTACCATGACTACGCCTAGTGGATCCGCAACCAGTAAGGGTGTTGACCCGAAGCCAAAGGTGAAGAAAGTGTTTACATATACATTTTATTTACATGTACATATAAGAAGGTATATGGTGTTCTTATTACAGTTCATTAAAATTAATTGCATATTTTCCAGCAAAATGATGAATTAAATGACTTTTATTTAATTGTTACATTGAAAATATAGTGGTGTGTGTGTGTGTGTGTGTATATATATATATATATATATATATATATATATATATATACATACACAAAAATCTTATCCTTTCGGCTTTTTCCCTTTTTTCAGTGGTTGCCACAGTGAATTTGATTTGTCAGAGGTTTTTACGTCGGATGCCATTCCTCACACAACCCCTTAGCAAGGGACAGAAACATGCTAACGACTTTGCAGCTACTCTTTACGAAAGTCAGCAATGGTTCTTTTAAATGAACCTCCACCATAGACAGTGAGAGACATGGCCCGCCTTTGATAACCCAGTTATCTACACTGGAGGGGACAGTGACAACCTTGTGGAGAGTAGGACTCGAACCCCCAACCCTAAGATCAGTGATCCAGCGCCCTATACCACTAGGCCACCACTGCCTATATAATATAAATATATATATATATATATATATATATATATATATATATATATATATATATATATATATATATATATATATATATATATATATATATATATTTTACTGTATGTATCCACTATATGTAAATATATATATATATTTCTTTTGGCTTTTTCCCTTTTCTCAGAAGTCACCACAGCAAATCATCTGATTCGCACATTTGATTTGGCATAGTTTTTTACGTCGGATGCCCTTCCTGTCACAATCCTTTGAGCAAGGAACAGAAATACGCTGACGAATTTGCAGCTACTCTTGTTGAAAGTCAGCAATGGTTCTTTTACATGCCTCTCACCATAGACAGTGAGAGACATGGCCCGCCTTTGATAACCCAGTTAGCTGCATTGGGGGGACAGTGACAATCTTGTGGGGACTCGAACCCCCAACATTAGGATCAGCAATCCTGCGCCCTATCCACTAGACCACCACTGCCCCTGTGTGTGTATATATATATATATATGTATATATATATATATATATGTATATATATATATGTGTATATATATATATATGTATATGTATATATATATATATATATATATATCAATCATTCATTTCCAGTGTATCACAATTATTGTATTTCACTCTTTGAAAGTCAGAAGTAGTATTTCTTGTTGTATTTTACTCTTAATCAGGACTTGAAAATGTAAATTTGTTCCTTGAAATTCCCTAAAAAGTGTTTGAATGACATTTGGCCCAATGTGTAATATTGTAATGATTGTAATTATAACCATGTAATTGAAAGGATTAAGTAGTTAAAAAATGAATGGATGAAGGACGTTTGCTTGCAACAAATTTTGAGTGTGTTTTGGTTTGAACTGATAACGGGCCAATCAGATTGCATTGTTTCCATGTCGCGTATATATTAATGTCTGTTATCTCAATATATCATGAACCAATTAGATCTCACCGATTTTGTACTTAAACCTGTAGATGTGCACAGAATATTCTTATGCTTTAAGACACAACAACCATTTATTATGCAACATATATTTTGAGTAAACAGTTGAGAGTTCATTTAGCGTTCTTGTTTTTAAACAGCTATCGGTGGTTTCCGAATCAACGGGCTGGAGTTTCTGGATTCGGTGTCCCTCCCACCAGGAGACGTGCTCCACAGGAAGAAGCAGGAGGAGGTGGTGGTGGTGGTGGTGGTGGTGGTCGTCACAATTGGGGACAAGGCTTTAGGCTTGGAGAAGATTGAAGTTGTCCTCCTACTGAAGTCTGCATGGACGCTGATGCTCATCAGGAACACGATAAAAGATGGATGTTGCAATAGACAAAGTTTGCAAATGTTTGGGCTTCGGTTCAGTTTTTGTATCCCTTCTAATGACTATGAAAGAAAAGATGATCACACCGAGCTCCTTCACACCATGACAGCGTGCTTCTTTACTCTTAATGAGATTGTCCATCACACTGTTACGGGGTTTCTGTGTAAATGTGCACGAGCAGCCATGCAGAAAGAGGAGCTCAGCCAGTGTTTGTGTAGAGAAGGAGATGGACTGAAATGTGTTTTGCCTCAAATCGAGCACACCATCAATGTGTGTGATGGCTTCAGATGAAACACTTTTCTTCAGTACTTTAGTTTTCTCTGTCCTGGTAATTGTAAAGAATGTTAAGGGGTTTTTGTCATAAGAAAATTTGAAAATGTACAAATGTTCTGGTCATCACTTTTACTAGTGTGTGGGGTTTTTTTTTTTTGTTTTTTTGGTCAAATCTGTTTAGTGTCCCAGCAAATATTTTAGTCAGAACTTGAAATGTCACAAGCTGTCTTCTTCAATAAACCTTCAGCACTGATATCAAGGTCCCCTAAGGTCAGTACTTTACAGATTCCTCCTGCAGGGGACAGTGGATCATTAAATCCTAACACAATGTCGTGGAAAATTAAAATTAATTAAAACTACAAAAAGGTGCCATGTAAATAAAGCCCAAAACCCATAAATGAATTTGAATTATAAACTTGTAGATTCATCATTGCCTTTAACAAAGGGAATTAGTTTGACACGGATTTACATTAGAGTAAAGGGCAGCACTGAAGTTATGTTGAACACATTGAGAATTAATCGTTAGCAGTAAAACTCAGTAGCCTGGAAGGCAAAGGCTGTAGTTCAGTAGTTTGATGCTCTCAAATTAATAACTAAAAGCAGATTTGAGTGATCAGACCTTGTGCAGTGATGTGGCCTGGACAATATATTGTAGTTTAGACAGATAGAGGAATGTAGTCTTGGGAAAACACAATTTAGGAAGAACACACACACACACACACACACATAATTATACTTAAAATTGATAATGAAAATGGTATGCGATTGTTTTAAACAATGGGCAGGTAAATAAAATACTACTGCTGTTCCATCTATTGCTGTTTTTATTTATGTATTTTTAAATACTAGTGTACAGTACACTGTCAAGCCGTGGCATACTCTTGACAACCTTTAGCTTTGGTAATCACGATGGCATCGTTGCTTCAGTTGGTCTGGTTGAGGTTCAGCAATATAATTTGGAAATAAAATGATGTCAGCTTATGATCTGAATTTACTGAATCACCTGGGTTTTCCCATTCATTATTTCTTTCTACCCGATGGCACAGATATTAAACTGGGGCTCTGACGGTGAAATCATGGGGAATCATTTTCACATATGAACTGGTGCCACAGAATCCTGAACTTGAACCTCTTGAAAGTTTTTGGGATATGCTCGAGAAGACTTTATAGATTGGTTCGATTTTTTTTTCTCTCTCTCTTCATCAATTCAAGACGTCTGTGAAAAATGAACCCGGCATTGGACAGGAACAAATGTTATGTTGCTTATAAACTCATGGGCAAAAGAAACTTAGCACTTTTACGTTGGCATTTGCGCTTCTACGTATAACTGAACTAAGTAACACATATTGAGAAAACATTCACCAAAACATACTTCAGCCACGTAGCAAGGCACAAGCCCGTGATTGAGTGAATTTTGTGCTGGCATGAAAAACGGTGGAGACAGCCTCAATGAAATTAACAGAAACCTCTCGTGCACAATTGTTGCATAAATACAGCCGTCCGACAGTGCAAACATGCATTATCAAAAAGCACACCAAAGAAATGCCAAGACTTTCATAGGAGGAACACAACAGAGCCATTGGTATGGCCGATACAGGGGCTTCACAACATCAGATCCATGTTTTGCCCTGGTCAGCACGATCTCAGGATATGAATCCAATCGAGCACCTTTGGGATCACCTCGACAGTCTGCTGAGACAATGACAGCATCCACCTGCAAATCGATAACAGTTGGAACAGGTTCTCTTGAAACTGTGGCAGAGAATTCCTCCTGACGTCATCAGGCAATTGACGTCATCAATGAGGAGACGTGTACTAGCGTGTATTGAATCAAGGGGTAGTCACACAAGGTACTGAGTGCTTGGACAGGACCATGTTCCGTTTTGAACACATTCTGTGAATGAACTCTCAATGTGTTAATTTTCATTTCCACCCCCATGTGTCTTATGACTAATTTCGGAACACATGAATATTGACTGCGCATTGACAAACACACTTAATGCTGTGTAAATTATTTAATTTTCTAAAATATACAACATTTCTAACATGTTTTAGCTGATGTCGTTTTTATGAGCATTAATATCGGGTGATAAGTTTCTTTTGCCCATGAGTTTATATATATATATATATGTTACGCCCTCCACTGAAAGTAGGCGCTTGTCGCAAATGACACGGAGCTTGTGAGACAAAGCGTGGCTTATCTGGACTTCCGATCTTTCAAGTGAGCAAGTGTGCGTTGAATATGTTTAGTACTCAACCATCACCATCAATTGAAAGATCGGAAGTCCAGACAAGTCACGCTTCGTCTCACAAGCTCAGTGCGTCACTTCCGACAAGCGCCAACTTTCGGTGGAGCGCCTCACATACTATATATATATATATATATATATACATACACACACACGCACACTCATGCCTCGGTTTTACAGACTTCGTTTGAACTGATTTCGGATGCAAAGGACAAAATCTGTAGCTGCCGACTAGTCCGGATCATCTGGACGCGGGTCGTTATTTCCGAAAGTGACCGCCAGATGACCAGACTGGCTTGAAGAAATATCACACATTTAAATCTATTCGTCTATTTTCAATGCCACGTCACTGTGGCGCGAAGCGGAGAGCCAATCCTTTCTGTCTGTGGGCGGGTCCGATACCTTGAAGCTCTAATTTTATTGGACTTACACGCTGCAGTGTTTATGGGACCAGAAGGGCGTGTCAAGTTTTGGCAATCAGCTGGTCTGCGGGTTGAAGTTTCTCCATGTCTGTCCATTTGTGTTTGCTTGCCAGCTGTGCTTGGCTTCGTGGAAATGCGCTGATCAGAACGAGGGAAATTTATCTCTTTACTCAAAAACAGCACGCGCAGTCTGTGGCTGTTGTTATAATACAATAAAATTAAAGTTTGAAGGTATCGGACCCGCCCCCACACTGGAGTACAGAAAGGATTGGCTCTCCACTGCGTGCCACAGTGACGTGGCATAGAAAATAGATGTATAGATTTAAAAGTGTGAGATTTATTCATCTGTTTTTGTTTTATTTGATGGCTTTTTTGTATTTTTATTTAAATGGCAGTGAATTGTGTATTCGTTATTCTGGAAAGGAAGGCCACCTGATCTATCTGAGAGCCAGATACAGTCATCAAAACAGCCACATCTGGCTCGCGAGCTATAGGTTCCTGACCCCTGATATTATATATATATATATATATATATATATATATATATATATATATATATATATATATATATGGCTCTCAGAGGATTAAAATATTTCTTTTTTAGGGCTCTCTTGGTCAAAAAGGTTCCCGATCCCTGATCTTATGGTGTACATTTGCAGAGTATAGGTACAGTATTTACATTTGCAGATTACAGTGTGCTTTAGTAAAAGTTTTTCGTAACGTAATCATTGAAATATATGGAATTGGAAACTTCGGACAATTGGGTACTTCGGACCAGTGTTCCCCCCCTATTAGTCCGTTAAACCGAGGCATGAGTGTGTATATACACATACATTATATTTTATATATATATATATATATATATATATATATATATATATACATACATACATACATACATACACACACACACACACACACACACAGACATATACATATATAAGCCATTGAGGTTACTTGCTGTAAGCAATGAATAAGGTATCTAACAATATTGGGGTGTAACTTTTTTTTGGCCAGGCAGTGTATTCCCATTAAGAAGAGGTTGGATGGATGATTAAATCCAGTGTTTTTATTTTGTAGGCCGGTTTTAATAAGCTGAAACAAAACTTGAAGCATAAAACAAACAGAAACCACTGAGTGAAAGAGATTTTGTAAGGACCCAACTGAATTCAAATCAATCTTATTTGTATAGCACCTCTGTGCGATTGACTCTCACAAACCATCTTTACATAGTGAGCAAATTTGGTGGACAATTTATACTTATGATTTTAAACATTTCCCTGTAAACCCTGTGCATCCCCAGTGAGCAACCCTACAGTGACAGTGGAAGTAAAATCTCCCTCGGAAGACATGAGGAAGAAACTTGAGAGGAACCAAACGCATCTAAAGGAAACTTGTCCTCATTCGGGTGAAACCAAATAAAAATACAAACCATGTAGCAGAAACTTCATGATAGTTTAACATACAAAAAATATTAAAAAATACACTTCAACTTTAATGGTCATTGTAGTCCTAAATAATTTGAGTAAAGGAGTTTATACCTCCAGCAGTGAAACGTCATCTCCACAGTTTGAGTGTATATTTAGGACCATATGGATCATCAGCAATAGCAGCAGCGAGTAGTAGCACATTAGGATGGATCGCACACTTCCAGATGGAAGGATGATCAGGATCTACATTTTCAAATGAAAAATCCTAGCAATCATCCCCACGTTCAGAACACATGAGTGCACACTGCCTGACTACTGTATTACTGTACTATAGACAGCATTGTCATCTACTTCACTTATCTTGCCAAGTAGAGCAGCATTAGCTGTTGCAGATATAATGTTAGAAAGGAAATTTTGGCTGCCCCTTCTGTGCCATTCTTGTGTGGTTAGATTAATAACTTTAGCACTATGTCAGCCTGGCCTGTGAAAGTCTGCTGTCGTGTGTAATGAGTGCACAGTCAGGTAGGATAGTAGGCATTACAAGCAGGCAGGACATCCAATCATTTCATTCAGACCAACAAAATGTTTGGACAGGCTTTATATGGCCCTGCCACCGCCAGAGATGACATATTTCTACTGATTTATTCCTTGCAGTGAGACTGTATAGAGAATTTCTGGAAATATAACAAGAATGATCTGAAAATAAATTGCCTACCTTAGCGACAAAAGATGTAGCAGATGTACATCGAAGTGCACTGGAGTGTGAGGATACGTCAGAACAGATCATCCAGATCAATAGTTTGTTTTATTGAGTTACAGCAGACTGATTTAAAGAAAGCGCAAGCATGATTCTCATACAGTATTCCTGATACATGTCTGAACATTATGAGAAAGGTGGCGGGAGGTGAGGAGAATGCACTGCGCTAGCTTAAAGCAGACCACAGTTGTGACAGTGAAATGGAACTATGCCTTAAATGCAAACAAAATGCTGTTTTCTGTGACTAATATTGCAAAGATGAATTACAAATGAATGCTTCTGCCCTAATGCATTGACTTCAATTTGGATCAGATCCATTATGTGCAGGCTATGCTTCTATGGTCCAAAGAAAAGTCTGTACTTTCACTTTGTCTGAGGAATGAGATCAAAAAGCACCGCTTGTCTTTGTCCACTTAAAATATTAAGTGTTATAGTGACCAAACTTCTCAGCAGGTCAATCAGTTTACTGTCCGTTCACAAGAAGGCCAAACGTTCCATCAGGAGCGTTGAGCTAAATGGCTTGGGGGACATCTACAGTATTATAAATGTAACAAAACTCATCCTCAGAAAAGAAAAAAAAAAAAAGGGGGGGGGGGGCTTTGTTTGGGTTTTTTTTTTACAAATCTGTCAAAAACATATTTACATGGGCTCTTCTGCTATAAAATAACAGCAAAAAACACTCAAACATCTAAGTAGTAATAGTAGCATAGCAGTTTGATTTTGGCACTCCACGGTCAGTGCTAACACACTCTCACTGTCCTTTTATTCCTCTGATGAGATCAGAGTCCAGGCATGAGATCATTGGTTCCAAGTACGTCAACACAATCGTGTTCTTTCCCACGTCAGGGTTAGTCATATCAGCCTAGTCTCTGTCCTGTGATGGAAAACAAATACATGTTAGGGTTTTAACAGTGATACTACATGAACATAATGATGTGTGTACCAGATCAGTGAAATAGTAGATATTTTACAGAAATATGGAACAAAAGCATAATATAGAAAGCTTTGATCTGTCACTTAGTAGACAAAGATGTTTCATGTCCTCAGATATTTCCATTCCTCATTCTCACTGCTAACAGGGAATGAGTTCAAATGAACAATGGAAATCAGTGAAATTTAGAAAGTGTTTTTGAACCTGCTGAACTGGTAAAGACTACTCTTTACTGAGCCACATTAGACTCAAGAGAGCAGAGATTACTCGCCTGGGCACCTAAACAAGCAAGTACAGTTGGCCCCCAACTTACGAAATTAATCCGTTCCTGAGACATTTTCGTATTGCGAGGATTTTGTAAGTAGTGGTCGCATTTTACATGTTAAACGCCTAATTCGTTCCAAGGCTCCAGTCTTTGGACTGGCTAAACCCCATAAACCCTTTAAAAATGATAAAAGTACACCAATTTTGTATGAAATATGTAAAAGAAAATTATTTATTAAACAAACCATTTTTTAAAACATATTAATTAAACCATTATTAAACATTTTTTATTAACACACACACACACACACACACACACACACACAGACACACACACAGACACCTCTGTGTCTCTCTCTCTCTCTCACGCGCGCGTGTGCAAGCGCTGCGGGCCACACCCACAAGACATGGAATTCAAAGCGTATTCCCTGCTTGACAAACTCAACTTTAATTTGATTCCTTGAGAGATCGAATTCCAGATAAGCTCAAATGCACCCACATTTATTAAACATTTACTGAATTAAACAACTTAAAAAACTAAACTAAAAACTAAAGAGTTATTCTCTCTCTCTGTCTCTCTCTCGTGCGTGCTGTGGGCCACCCCCACAAGACGTGAATTCAAAGCGCATTCCCTGCTTGACAAACTCAACTTTAATTTGATTCCTTGAGGGATCGAAATTCCAGATGAGCTCAAATGCACCCACATTTATGAAATTTTACTGAATTAAACAACTTAAAAAACTAAAAAGTTAAGCTTCCTTCATTCTCTATCTGGGAGGCCAGCAGGGCGGGATGTTGAGAGACAGCCAATGAGAGAGCAACTCGCACGTGGTGTGAAATTTTGATTGGCGCGTTTGAATTTTGAATTTCTTTTCGTAACAGGGGGTTGTTTCGTATCTTGGGGACTGAAACTGAGGAAAATTATCTTCGTAACCCGAGGATTTCGTACACAGGGGTCTTCGTAAGTTGGGGGCCGACTGTATCAGTACTAATATACTTTCATTTACATTTGAATTAAATATCCATGAGTGTCCAGCAGGCACTCAGGCCATTAATATAACCTGTAGTTTTATTTTCCATCACTAAGTGCGTTTCTTAACACCCAGAAAATACCTCCCGAATCATTCATTAACCCCCAACCACCCACACACCACTTCCACCACCACCACAATCATAGCACATGCCAATCAGTTTATATATTCTCATAAGTGCAGTGACAATTTTTTTCCAAAGCCACACACAAGCAGTGAGGAGATGGTCTATCGCTTTAGGTAGAAGACATATTTACGAGATACAGTCGGCCCTCTACTTACAAAATTAATCCGTTGC
This sequence comes from Plotosus lineatus, assembly GCA_024760905.1. NCBI lineage: Eukaryota > Metazoa > Chordata > Actinopteri > Siluriformes > Plotosidae > Plotosus > Plotosus lineatus. The sequence continues at coordinate 97,274,143 of CM045728.1, forward strand.
AGGGCCTTTTTCGGAACCTGAAGTTTTCGTAAGTAGAGGTGCATTTTACACGTAAAACGTGTGATTCGTTCCAAGGCTCCCAAGACTACCGCATAAATCCTTTAAAAATGATAAAAGTACACCAATTTTGTATGAAATATGTATGAAATATGTGTTAAAAGTAAAAGAAAATTATTTATTAAACCATTTAAACATTTTAGTAACATATTTATTAATTAAACCATTAGTAAACATTTTTTATTAACGCACATATATACACACACAACACTGTCGCGCTCTATCTCACTCTCTCTCTCTCTCTCTCTCTCTGTCTCTCTCTGTCTCTCTCTGTCTCACACACACACACACACACACACACACACACACAAAAACTCTCTCACTGGTGTGTTTGTGGAGTGACGTGTTTTGCCGAATGCGGGCTCTCTCCACACGCAGCGCGCAGCCGACGGAGCTTTTGAGACGGGGTGTTGTATATAAAGCGGACTTACAGTGCCTGTTTGAAAGATCAGAGGTCCGGATGCAATATTAACTTGCTTCCTTGCGAGATCGGATGTCTTTTCCCACGGAGAACTCTGCTTTTCTCTGTATCTCCGCTTTTAATGCCTCCATCTGCTTCAATATCGTTCCGAAATAAAAACCTCCGTCACTGTATTTCCAGTTTTAAGGTCTCCTTCTGCTTCAGTATCGTCCTGATTGTAGAGGGGTTTCGGCCATACTCCTTTGCGATTTCACTCAACCGCATCCCACTTTCGTATTTTTTTTTATTATCTCCTGCTTCACTTCGATTGATAACGGCGCCCGCTTCTTCTTTTCTGCGTCACCGGGAATCACTTTCTTGAGATCCATGATAAATATCGAAATATAATACTGCAATGATCAATCTCAAAAAACTCACGAGCCAATACTCCTGTTCAACTCTCCTTCACATGTGTGACAAACAGGAAGTATGGATACAGGAAATATGGGTACAGTTCAGCTCCCTCCTGGCCAATGGGAGGCCAGCAGGCGGGGATGTTGGGAGACAGCAAATGAGAGAGCAACTCGTGCATTGTTTGAATTTTTGAATGGCGCGTTTGAAATTTTGAATGGCAGGTTCGGCGCTTTTCGTAAAAAGAAGTTGTTTTCGTAAAAAGAGGACGAAAATTTAGGAAAATGCTTTTCGTAACCGGGATTTTTTGTATCCAGAGGTTTTCGTAAGTAGAGAGCCGACTGTATATTAATTTATTTAAATGGATGGTAGACAATCTTTCCAGAATCAGGAATATCAAAGGATGTATCTTAGCTGATCAGAGTACAGTACAGCACAAAACTAACACTCAACACACACACTTTAAGCACAAAAACAAAAAAGATAACATAAAAATTAAAAACACTAGAGGCCCATGACTATATAAACATTGAAGACATTAGGCACAGCATACTATAGACACCTTAGCACTACAGATATTAGACACTATACGTGCCATCCATATGCACTACAGACAACAAAGAAATCACCCGCACAACAGAAATTAGACACCATAAATGCCAGAGACAATAAGCACCATGGACATGAAAGACACTATACACACTAAAGATGCAATCCATACTCTTTATAGAGACCATAAACACTAACAGGTACTACAAATACTAGGACACCACAAACACAAAAACTTAAAAAACCCCACAGATCCTACAGACACTAAAGACACACAAACATTTCAGACACTGAAAGACACTATAGTCATTAAAGGCCGATAGACCCTACAGGTAATAAGAACACCACAGACATTATAGACACTCAAACATTACAGCTAAAGACACTTTATCCATGAGCTGAACTGTGCACATCATACTTAAGTGTTTTGCTTCAGGCTGGTGACTTTGCTTCAGGGGTGGAAGCATACGATGCTTCCTCGGTAGAAACATTATATAGTAAGAAGACTGCAGAGTACTGTACTTCAATAAAGTCGCCTCTCTCATGCATTGATTATTTCTTATTTGCCACACTCAAGTTATAAGGCACACGATCAACTCAGCATAATTCTAAGTTAAAGTTTTTGGGGGTTTTTAGATTTTCAAGGCAAGAATAGCATGGGATTGGGCAGCACATGGGGGGAGGAGAGGGGGTTCCATTTGTCATTGATATAGCTAATAATTTTATAATTTCTTTTCCATTCCTTTGTATAAGATCAACGCATAGCTGTTCCTACCTGCAAACTGTTAATTAGCTATGCACTCAGCAACCAGAGTTAATTAATTCAACTCCAGGCTTACTGTTTCTGTTAATATTTTATTTGGCTAATACGGTTGTGGTAAAGCATTAGCAGGCAGAATATAAAGCAATTTAAAGTTTCAGGTAATATTAAAAACCTCCATTACAAAAAAAGTAAAGCTCAATTTATACTTCACATATAATGTGCTGTATAGCCTGACATGCACCTTTTGAAAAATGAAACTAAAGCCCCATTCACACAGCGTTTTACGGCTTAATCACGTACAAAAAGTTCTGAAAATCTGGTGGACGTGGTCGTAAGTGATAACTTTTGGTCAATTTTGGCTTGGCCGTGCTTTGTACGTGCTTTTTACGTGGTAAGGCCGTCGGCGGCTGTTCCACTGCTAAAACACTGCCTAAGCACGACTAAACAAGTCCAGCAACGTGTAAGGCAACTTAGACAAAACACGTGTTTTGAATGTGGGAAAAAAAACTGCAAGTTACCACGGCTAATCACGGTCTCATCACGTCTGTATCACTGCCGATCACGTCTTGAGAGCAGACGTAAAATGGGCACTCCACTGCCATAGCAATGCCTAATCGCAGGAGGCATCCTCATAAAGTTCTGAAAGGCTCTTGGATCTTCGTTACGCAGCTCATCTGGAATTCCGATCCCTCAAGGAATCAAATTAAAGTTGACTTTATCAAGCAGGGAATGTGCTTTGAATTCACGTCTTGTGGACGTGGCCCGCAGCGCGTGCGCGCGCGCGAGACAGAGAGAGAGAGAGAGAGAGAGAGAGAGAGAGAGAGAGAGAGAGAGAGAGAGAGAGAGAGAGAGAGAGAGAGAGAGAGAGAAGGAATAACGCTTTAGTTTTCAGTTTAGTTTTTTAAGTTGTTTTAATTCATGAGACGGTCATAAAGCCCCAGCTTAGGTCTCCTCCCAATCCAGTCACGCACCCAGATGTTCCGTACCCCCCGCCTTCACCCAGATGTTCCGTACCATCCCCCTCTTCTTCTTCTTCTTCTTCCCCTGTTATATATGGGGCCTGTATCAGTTGGTTCTGTTGGTGTTGGAGTATGAAGATGAGGACATCACGGCATTGAGGGTTCATGTTCACCCCTTGACATCTAGACTGCAAGTGCCGAGGTCTCAGAAAATGACGGTATTTTATATGCCGTGAATCAGAAGTGATGCAGAAGTGATACAGAAGTGATTAGGCAGTGATCAGTCATATTTAGAACGTGATCAAGACGTTGTTTAACGGGTTTAGGTAGTGCTATGTACATGGAAAAATCCATTTGTCAGTGATAAGCCGCTGTTTCTTGTGATACAACGTGTAACACCCGCCCAATGGCCGTGCTCTGGCCATGACAGACCCCTAAACTTTTGCGTCATATCACGTCTCCCCAAGTTTTTATCACTGCGAGAACACGGATTATTACGTGTGTTTCACGTGCGTTGCACGTCTTTACCACGTGGTTGTCTGCGGTCTAAACTTTTGAGCAGTTCAAAACTTTTTTCCACGTCCAGCGCCGTTCAAATTTTTCCCCACGTCCTGCCACGTCTAAAAATCAACTGTAGCACGTCTTAAACTTTGCCATCAACACGAACAATACCGTCTGCTTCACGGGAAAACATTTTTGGACGGGTTTTGGCCGTGATTAAGCTGTAAAACGCTGTGTGACCGACCCTTAAGCAATGTGGCAGTGCTAATCACAATAACTGTGGTCTGTACAGTAGCATCACATTTGCTCCTGTGCATAACTATATTGTACTAATATAAAGATATAATGTGGGGCTACCTTGTAACTGGAGTGGCTGTAGTTCATTATAATTTCCTGTTTAATATTTAGGATTTAAACATGTTACATTACAGTGCCTCAAGCCACTCATACTGCTAAACACAGGTAAAATAAAACATTTTGGTGAGAATTGGATTAATTACACAAGGCTTATATTTTCCCCACTAAATTTACAGCAATTTTTTTTTGCCCATGATATTTTCTGTTTATGATTCCTACACTAAAGTTTATGATTCCTACACTGATTTTCTGTTTATGATTCCTACACTTTATGATTCCTACACTGAATTCCTACACTAATACAAGTGGTACCTGACCTTATGAACTTAATTCATTCCAGAGGCAGTTTCGTAACCTGTATTTTTCGTAAGTACAACCGTATTTTGCATGTAAAACGCATTATTCGTTCCAAGGCCCCAATACTACCCCCTAAACCCTTTAAAAATTATAAAAGCATACCTTTTAAGGTACTTACTTCGCATTGACCATGTCTTCTTAGCAGAGTTATAATCTTACAAATGTTTATGCAAGGATAAAAGCCTGAGCCAAAAAATAACGTTGAAATGAGCACACTCGAAAAACTCATGAAACAACAGTAACTCTGTCCTTTACACGAAACGCATCATGGGTATTATGGAGATACAGCTCCATAATAGCCAATGGGAGGGAGCTGCATCATCCCTCCTAGTCAATGGGAGGCCAGTGGGGCGGGATGTTGGGAGATAGCCAATGGGCGGTCAGCAGCGGGATGTTGGGAGATAGTCAATAGGAGAGCAACTCGTGTATCGTTTGAATTTTTGAGATGGTGCTTTCATAACGTGAACTTGTTTCGTATCCAGAGACAAAAATTTTAGGAAAATGTTTTTCGTAACCTGGATTTTTCATTTGCTGGGATTATCGTAAGGTGAGGTACCACTGTACTTCTTTTTCAGTTTTTCTTGTTTCTTTAAAATATTTCCTTTCTTCAGTGTTTCATGCAACAGTGCCTTCTAGAGAACACCGGCATAGTATATATGCAAGTATAATAAATACTTCACCATGTGAGCCTACAGTGTAGATTCTTCCTAGTGTTGCCATCCCACGTATTCTTCATCCAACTTAAAAGTTTGAAGCAATATTATTAGGGAGCCCAAGTCGTTTAGCTCAGCCATTTATGTTTATATTTCTGCATATCCAAGTGTTTGCACAGTTCCAATAAATATAAAGTGAGAAATTAATGTAAAATGTTTCAAACCTTATACACTTATACCTTACACTGCAGATACAGCCGCTCCCCGACTTACGTTTTTAATTGGTTCCAGACGGCCGAACGTAAGATGAAAGTGAACGTAAGTTGTTACAGTGACGTATGACGCTCATACTGTACTATACATCCACAAATACCATTACCATATCTAATAGAAACACCCTTAAATCAATTATTATAAACATAACATTGTAAAATAATATAAAATATATCAAATAATATCAACATTAATTTCAAATATGTCACTTATTTATACCAAGTTACTTTACATGAAGCTTAAAACAGCCAATCAAAGCTTACAATATGTGAAGCGCTCATTACCGAAAGTAGTGTACTTGCAAAAGTAGTGTACTTGCTGTGGGTTATAGACTTCCAGTCTTTTCAAGTGCACACGGGTGCCGTTGAACTCGTTTAGAACACAGCCTGCACTGATGCAAAGCGGAGCGTTCTTTCTTTTGTATAAGTAAGTAAACTTTATTCAAGAGATGCATACAAAGAACAAGTACAAATCCTAATGAATATTAATATAAAAATAAGTATACACTCTTAGGATTGTGATAAAAGATAATAAATACCTGTAATAATTCTGTGATTTGTGCAATCCGGTTTTCATTCATATTACAACTCTCTTTGCTTAACTGAGTATGCATTAGATTGTGCTGATCTGAGCAGATAGTTAATTCATCTCTGTGTATGAGACTTGCGTCCATGCTAGTAGGCTTACACTTCTGACCAACCATATTTGCTTAGGGTTACAAAAGTCCGCAAAACAGTGTAAACATAAAGATCACAGAGACGACGTCTTAACACAAGGGTAAGACGCTATATAACTGATATATATACACACACACACACACACACACACACACACACACACACACTCAGTTTGTAGTTTGTAAACAACAAATGCAGCGTCATTGCGTCATTAAGTCCGCGTAGTACGTAGGTGCGTTTAAACTCAAAATTTGACTTTTTTTTTTTTTTTTTTTTTGGGGGGGGGTAAAGGTAAAATCGAAAAAACGTACAACAGATGAACATAAGTCGGGGAGCGTCTGTACTGTAGATTAAAATGCATTACAATGGGCTTACCTTTCTTAGTTCATCCTGTCACTGTGTGTTCTGTGGCCAGAACCTCGAGGTCAGTGGCTACTCTCCGTGCCTCAGAGTCATTTCTTTCATTCTCAGCTGCCATGGAAACTTTAACCCATCTCCCACTGTCCACAGTCAGCAGTCCACGTTGGTCCTTGCTCCTGCTAATGTCCTGCATGTTATGACCCAGCTTACTAGTAACCCAGTTCACTATGTCCTGACTGACAAGTTTTGAGTGCTCTGCCAGTTTGTCAGTATCCTCCAATTTGAGTAGCTTTGCCTCTGGGAAATTTCTCTGTAGCACACTGTGGGCTGGTTCTGGGCTCAGCAAGCTGTTCTGACCATTGTGTTTTTTGTTGCTTAGATTCTCAAACTGCTCCATCCATTCCAAGGTTCCATTTCTCAGAGCAGATCGGTTATTCTTAAACCAGCGTACAATTTCCGTGCGAGACATCCCTGTCTGGTGTTCCAGTTTGTTGTACTCCTCTGGTGATGGCCACTGTGTCTGTGAGAAAACCTCTTTTAGGAGATAAAGAGACTTGCTGTCAATTTCTGGGCAAACAGAAGTTAGACGAGGAAGAGAAGATGACCTTGACCGACCTTCCTGCTCATGTGTCCCATTCAGCGCTCCTCTGTCAAGTCTTTTAAAACCCATGGAGTTGAGCAAAGCTTGTTCAAGGTTATCTCTTAAAGCACGACGTTCCGTGAACCAGCCATCAATCTCTGTTTTCGATAATCTAGTGTCAATCGCAAGATTTTCAATCTCAGCCTGGGATGGAAAGCTTGTCTTCTGGAAACACTCCTCTAATATTTTCATTTGCTCTGAAGATTTTCCCTTTACCCATTCTAGAAGTGGAAATTTAGTGGCTACAGGTTTCTGAGGTTGGTTTTCCTTCAGTGGAAGGTCAGCCCTCAATAACAGTACAGTCTTTTGGTTTCCAAGACGCTGTTCACTGAACCACTTTTTAATTTCTCCCCAGGAAAGGCCAGTCATCTCAATAAGACGATACACTTCTTCATCATCAGGAAACTGGCATTGTGTATAACTGGCTATCAACTCTTTAATCTGACCTGGTGTTTTTTTGCAATCTAAAGAAAGAATGGGAGTCGGAGAGGAAGATTTATTAGCAGTCTGAACTGTTTGTATGATAGAAGGCCTCTTCACATCTGAAGAAGTGACAGGAGACATGAGGGGCCTCTTTACAGCTTGTGCTGTTTGATTTGAAACCGTTAGTGCAAGTGGACTAGAATTTGCATTGGATCCATTGGCCACTGGTGTCAACAACAAACCAGACTGTCCAAGAACTTGGCATGGGACAGTCTGAATAAGAGATTGGGAAGCTTTTGAGGACTGGTTCAAATGGGCCGGTAAAACAGTGAATGCTTGTTGAACAGGCTGAATTGTTCCATTGAACATTTTCTTACGTGCTTCCTCAACCTCCTCCGGTGACCAGCTGATGCCTTGTTTTAGCCTTTGGGTTGTGAACCATACTTTGATTTGTTCTTCTGGGTGTTTTGATGCTGCAGTGAGCCATGATAGCTCAGCTTGTGTAGGATATGGAAACTTATTAAAGGAAGTAATCAGAGTCAAATTTCCATCCAGAGACGCATTGTATTTTGACGTATTTAGTGGTACAGCAATTTTTGGCACTAAACTGTAGTTAGGTGGGCGCTGCAGGGATGGCATTATGTGCGAGAGACCCTCTTTGAGTGTTGACTCTGGAATTATGACTGTTCCATTCACATTCACTGCAGTGATCTGCTTTTTGGATAACTCTGGGGTGAGTCTGTCAATTTGACTGTCTCCTGGAGGACACTTGCCATCAGTTTTTGTTTTTTTCAGAGCTGCAGATTTGCTTGAAAGAGAAAAGTCTTCTCCTGACTGAGGACTCCGAACATCATAAATGGCAGCACAGTTTGAACCTTCAATTGTCTGCTCCAGGATGGTCTGGCTGTTCAGTTTTATCCGCTTGAATTTGAAATTACTCTCTCCAGGATGGAATTTCTCATTGTGTTCAGTCAAAGTGTCAAACTTTTTTGTGTTAAAGTTGCAGACAGCACATAGATACAGAGGATTAAGAATGACATTTGGATGGTTGGAGTCCACATGTTCTTTGAATTCATTAAGGTTCTGTGTGGAGAATGTACAGTATTTACACTCATAGCCTCCCTGCACCTTCTTCTGTGGGCGAATATCTGCCTCAGGCTTTTCTGCATCATTTACTGATGGTATAGCGCTTACAACATCACACTTGTCAGTCCAATTCTCACTAGAAGGAGCACATGAAGATCCATTCTCCACAGGACCGTCCACACTGTCATCTACATCCTGGTCCAACAAGTCATTTGGCCGAATCATACAAGGGGTGGTAGACTTTCTTCGACTGGCCATGACCTACTGTGGAACTGGGACTGTGAAGAGGGACTGTGAGTGAAAGCTGATTGGATTCTGTATGGAGACTATAAATGTCAGCTCCAATTGGTGACTTCATGAGACTTCATCACAGATCACACAATCTAAATGGATGCAAAAGACAGGAAAATAAATAAAATATGAAAGCTGAAAGACAATACATATAATACGGCAGGTCCTTTGCAACATGATAAATTATGGGCCATTCCATGTCAACTAGAACAATACATCATTTTGACCATCTCAAAATTTATTTGAGTGTGTGTGTGTGTGTGTGTGTGTGTGTGTGTGTGCGCGCGCACGCCTCTATGTACAGTTGTGTTCAAAATAATATTAGTCAGACATCACTAACCTGATCAATTACTGGTTTTGGAAGAAATTATGTCTACATGGCAAATAATTCACTAGAAAGTGTAGTAGAGCAATCGAATCCAACAGTCATGACATGCACGCTGTTGATTCTGTGTAATTTAATCACTAATTGAAAGGGACGTGTTCAAAATAACAGCACTGTGGAGTTCGATTAGTGATGTCATTCATTCTTTGAAAAACAGTTCCCAATTATAACCCTTATTTCAGGAAGAAAGGCAGCAAATGCTGTATATGCTGGTTATAGTGCAGTTCTCTGTGAAATTCTGAGAATGGGTCATTCCAGACATTGTCTGGAAGAATAGTGTACCTTTATTAAAAAGTTGATTGGAGAGGGAAACATAAAAAAGTGCAGAAAATGATAGGTACAAATGCTTTAAAATGACCACCAAAACCTGAAAGATGTAGGAAAAAAAGTAATAAACTACCATTCGAATGGATTGAAGAACAGCCAAAATGGCAAAGACAGCCAACAATCAGCTCCAGGAAAATCAAAGAAGGTATAAAGTTACCTGTGAATACTGTTACAATTAGAAGACGCCTATGGAAAGCCAAACTATTGAAAAGAAGCCCCTATAAATCCCACTGTTGGGGAAAAAGACATGTGCTGAAGAGGTTACAATTTGCCAAAGAACACATTGACTGTTTTGTGGGGTGAAGAAAGTAAGATTGTTCATTTTTGGTCTAGTAGCCCCCTAGATGACCCCAAAATACTGAATTCAAGCCACAATACACTGTGAAGACAGTGAAGCATGGTGGCACAAGCATCATGACATGGGGATGTTTCTCATACTACAGTGTTGGGCCTATTTCTCGCATCCCAGGGTTCATGGATTAGTTTTAATACATCAGAATACTTGAAGAGGTTGTGCTGCCTTGTGCTGAAGAGAAAAAGCCCTTGAACTGGGTGTTCCAACAAGTCAACGGCCTCAAAAACATCAGTAAAGGACAACTGCTTGGTTCCAGACAAACAAAATCGGCATTATGGAACGGCCGGCCCGATCCCCGGATCTTAATCAAATAGAAAACTTGTGGGTTGACATCAAAAATGCTGTTTCTGGGGCAAAACCAAGAAATACAAAAGAACTGTGGAATTTATTCCAAATACAAATTTGATATATTATTCTTCATGTTTTGATTTGGAATAGAATGTGTAGTGTTCCCAATGCATTTGTGTGTATGGAAACAAAAGCTATAAGGATTTTGACCTTTCAAAATGTAATTTTCTGCACCCTTTTGGAGTTCTCGGCTGACAGTATTGATGTGGAACGGTTTTTGATCGATCATAGCTTTAAATCTACACAACACGGAAGTCTGAAACTTGGTACCTCAGCTAATTTTAGTCCTAACTTTTAGAATCTGTTGTCTGTTACATAGGCTATACTCTATAGATTATAGTATCATCAGCATAGAGAAACCCTGTGGGGTAGTGGTGGTCTAGTGGTACAGGGCGCTGGATTGCTGATCCAAAGGTTGGGGGTTCAAGTCCCACTCTCCACAAGGTTGCCACTGCCCCCCCCAGTGCAGCTAACTGGGTTATCAAAGGCGGACCATGTCTCTTACTGTCTATGGTGAGAGGCATGTGAAATAACCATTGCTGACTTTCGTAAAGAGTAGCTGTAAAGTCGTCAGTGTGTTTTTGTCCCTTGCTAAAAGGGTTGTGACAAGAAGGGCATCCGACGTAAAAACCTCTGCCAAATCAAACGTGCGAATCAGACGATTCGCTTGTGGCGACTCCTGAGTAAAAGGGGAAAAGCCGAAAGGAAGACAGACAGCATAGAGAAACCATGCATTCTGTGTAAAAATTAGTTAAGAAATGTCTACTGACTTCACCGGAACCTGTTGTAGAATGTGACACCTGCCTATTATAGATAGTTTCGAAGAGATTAATATTTTCACCACATAACTGTACATGTGCGATGCTGCATGGGAAAATCATAAGTCGCCAGCCGTAGTTTTGTGCTGCGGGCTTGTAAAGTGATAGAGGCTAAAATATTGATTTTAAATTTGTTTCATATATCCATTGTATAACCTTTTTGCTGCTAATTTGCCATGTATTGTTAATAAATGCAAAATATTAAGTATAAGTATTTTATTTAAATATTTCCATTGGAATTTCATGGGAAACAGCACGAAACCAACAAACACACTTTCCCTATCTTCTGAGCATTTCATTAAAGGCAGAAAAACATAATGATTGTGTTGTAAACAGACTCAAAGCCCTACTTTTACACATTACTACAATATTTGTCCATGTTTGGGCGGAGTGATTCTGATTTAGTTTGAAATCACTGTGTCCAGACTGACTTATCCATGACAAACCAGGTCAAAGCATGTCTACCGCAGGTCTGTTCTTTAGTTTGACTTATTTTAGAAATACTACTATATACTTCTACTGCTGAAATGTAGATTTTTTTCATTGCTCTGAGTTTTTCGATGAGGCTCCATTACTACTGAAAGTGAGGAACTGTAAGCGTGCTTCCCATACACCAAAATATGAAGGCTGCGCCAGGGCTCACGAAGCCAAGCAGTGCGCAGATTTCAAAGATGCTCTCAGAAACAAGAGATTTCTATGGAAGCATATTTCACCTCACCAGAACTCACTGAAGCAGTGAGCGACTATTATGGAGAAGACAATTACATCTCGAAATCGAAGATTTTAGCAGCGATGATGAAGAGGATCAACTTGTACCAGTGGAAAATGTTGCCGATCATAAACACATGAAACCGGGTGCGTCACTGTGGCTGTACGTAAATTCATTGTCAGTATGTGCACCTGTCTGTGTGTACATGAATTCATGGATGTGTTTTTACTAGAGAAAAATGAGCCTTTATGTTTTCGTTAATCATAATTATAATAGCTGTTCTGTGTGTTTTCAGCTGATGAAGCTGTAGGTTGTGATGCATCCTCCAGTGATTTTTAGAGCAGATCTCTGTGCAGCTGAGGAGGAAGCAGCTTGCCTCAGCGCAAATACAACAAAACCAGATGCAAACCTGAACTTCCCTATTCATGGACCTGCAAACTGAATGATTCCCCGGTACTGAGAGTAACAAGTAGCTGAGTGAATTCCCAACATTTTCAGAGTATTTTCTGGTATTATAATGCAAATTTTATGCTTGGAAAAATACAAAAATAAATAAATAAATAAATTGATTAATTAAATAAAACAAAATAAAACATCGACCAATTTCAATTTTTACAAAACTTGTAGGGGCAGTGGTGGTCTAGTGGTATAAGGAGCCGGATCGCTGATCCAAAGGTTGGGGGTTCGAGTCCCACTCTCCACAAGGTTGTCACTGTCCCACCCAGTGCAGCTAACTGGGTTATCAAAGGCCGGCCATGTCTCTCACTGTCTATGGTGTGAGGCATGTAAAAGAACCATTGCTGACTTTCAACAAGAGTAGGCTGCAAAGTCGTCAGCGTGTTTCCGACCTGCGATGGCCTGGCGAGCTGTCCAGGGTGTATTCTGCCCTCGCCCTGAGTTGGCTGGGATGGGCACCAGCCTCCCCGCGACCCTAATTAGGATGAAGCGGTTACAAAAAATGATGATGATGACAAAACTTGAATAAGAATATATAAGAATCAAGTGAATTACTACATGTTTCTACACATTCATGCACCCATTTACTCATCCAACTATGAAAATAATTTTCTAGAATTTAAAATTTTCAGTTTTTGAAGGACCATCACCTTTTCATGAACTATGACTTTATTATGACTGCAGAAAAGTTTTCCACACAACTGACCTTTCTAATCGAGAAAACAAAAAAAAACACGGTATACTGTACTTTGTAGAACAAAAGCAAGCACATCCACATCCACACAGTGGTCAAGTAGAGTCAAAAGAAACCGATTTCCGGAAGTCCTGCACTTTTCCTCACTCTCGGTCTCATTTTTTCTCGTGCATTTTTTGAGTTCAACTTCCAAATTTTGTTCAACTTCCGATTTGTTCGACCTCCAAAGAGTTTGAGAACCAAGGTACCACTGTATATAAGAACACATTTAAATGCATTTTCCATGAAACATACAGCACTGTAGTTTTCAAAAATGCCCACTAGTGGCAGGTATTGCATTACTGTATTTGTGAGTCACGAGATGACTGAATTCAGGTATGAACTACATTCAGTCCGAGCAGCTCAGCCACGCCCCTCAGCCAGAGCGGGTAGAAAACAGACTTTTAAAGTGAGAGAATTAGAGAGCGTTACAATTCAAAGAAGTGGTGACGTGATGTGAGTTAATCCTCTGGTGCAGAAGTGAGTGTGCTTTTGTTTAGTGTGAGTAGATGAGAATAGTGAATACAGGTGTGTGCCATCAAGCAGCTCAACCACGCCCCCTCAGCTGAAGCGACGAGAAAACAGTTAGTTAGAGGCACAGCCGCCAAAATCAAAGTCCCCCCAAAACACAGACCATAACAAAAAGGGCATGAAAGGACAAGAAATGTAATAAATTAGATAAACAAACAAAATGAGAAACATGCTACACCACAGTAAATAAAATCACACACACACAAACATTCTAAACATTAACTTGGGTACTGTATTGGAAATAATAATTGAAAAAGACTTTAATAGTGGAGTGTTTTACAACAGTTCAGATGATTATTCCTCTTCAGGCACTTCAGAGGAAACTGTTGTTTCTTCCGGAGAAAGTCTTATTTCTTTAGAAGAGACATCCAACGTCATTACCTTTTCTGGCGCTTAGCTGACGTTTGAGTGGCATCATAGAGCTTAATTAAAACACACTAAAAAAAGGCTCATTGACAACTCGTGCGCGAATGAGGAAAAAGAGGCGTTACATCATCTCAACCAATCAGCAGAAAGGAGGACAGCCATTGGCTGAATTTGAATGATGTGACAGTTGCTAGGCAATTCGCCAATATGCAAACCGTAAGTGGAAAACCATGAATAGTCAAGGGTCTACTGTACAATACAGTGCATTACCCCTTTATCATCAATGACAGTTTAAAGTCTTTCATGTTATCTGTGGATGAGATATTTTATCTTCTCAGATGGTAAAGCTGCACATTCCTTTTAGCAAAATCCTCTAAATTTTTTGGGCTGTCTTCCATGAACTGCACCTTTGAGATCTACCCAAAACGGCTCAATGATATTGAGGTCAGGAGACTCAGACAACCACTCCAGAACCTTGTTCTGCTGTAGCCAATGACGGGTTGACTTGGTCTTGTGTTTACACTCATTTTCATGTTGGAATGTCCAGGTACATCATATGCATGGCTTCTGAGCCACTTAGTGTAAATATTCTTCCAGTATTTTCTGATAACATACGGAATTCATCTTGCTATCAATTATGACCAAGTTCCCCGTGTTGTTGAAACTCACACATCCTCAAAACAGCAGCAATCCACCTCAGTGTTTCACAGTAGGAATGGTGGACTTTATCATAGGTCTTGTTGACTCCTCTCCAAATGTAGCGTTTCTGCCTGTAGCCATAAAGTTCAATTTTGGTCTCATCACTCCAAATAAGTTTGATCCAGAAGTTTCAAGGCTTGTCTCTGTGCTGCATGGCGTAATTGAAGTAGGCTGCTTTGTGGCATTGGTGTAGTAACAGCTTTCTTCTGGCCATACCAATATTCTTTAGAGGGTCATGTATGTCAGATGAAGTTATTTATGTGTTTTCTTTACATCTCAAAAAATTTTCCTGGCACTTGTGGCTGAAAGATTTGTTGGTCTACGTGATCGTGGCTTGGTTTCAACAGAATCCCTTATTTTAAACTTCCTCATTAGCGTCTGAACAATGCTGATTCATATTCTCCAGCAACCTCAGTGGCGCACTGGCTGAAATTTACAGGGGTCTGTCATGTGAAGATGGTTTCCTTTAGTCACCATTTAAAGCCCAATGTGTACATGATATCAGACTTAAACCTCCAGGGTATGTAAACTTTTGATCAGGGTGACTTGTTTGGTTTCTACCATCATTATGATTTTAAAAAGCAACCACGATTGTTTAATAATAAATTGCTTCACCCAACCATGAACCATGAATGAAAGAAAAGGCTTTGTATAATCATTTATATTCCCTAAAAAAATTCTATCAAGGTATGTAAACTTTTGAGGAAAACTGTAATATATATTTCAAAATTTGGAATAGCACTCTTCACTCTTTTACGTATAAACGGGAATCTTTCTACCAAATTCTGAGATGTTCAATGTGGGGCTACTGGTTTAGTTGAACCAATTTATTCTCGTGCTTAATTTAAAAAACTGTCGAGGAAGAAATTATCACTGCCTATCATGTGCATGTGTGACTTACAGAATCTTTTTAGACTAAATAGTTTAAATGGCTATACACAAAAAAAGCTCAATTTTTACAGATTCTGCCTCCACCAGCACACAAGAACTGTTTATCACTGTGTCTTAATATCATATGCTTTATGAACACAGAAATCTTGTGAGGATATTAACTGGAACCCTGATACCTAGGTCCATGTTCACTAAATTGGTGGTATTTTCCGAGTAGGGGGTCTGTGGGGCAGTTAGGACCTGCGAGTTATTTGGACCCTTTCTTCTAAAACCAAATCTGCATTGTTGCGAGTTTTCTTTCCCTAGCTGTATTATAGGACATGTCACAATCCAGTCATGTGGTTTCTGCAGACTTCCATCAATGTGGAGGAAATGATGAGTGAAAACATACTTTTCAATGGAATATTTTGTTTTATTGCATACACTTTGAGAGCAGATCTTAACTTCTTTCTTTCCATTCCTTTCAGCTTTTTCCCTTTTCCAGGGGTCATCACAGTGAATCATCTGTTTTGGTGTTTTATTTGGCACAGGTTTTTACATCGGATGCCCTTCCTGACACATCCCTTCAGTTGGGACAGAAACACGCTGACAGCTATGCATCTACTCTTTACGAAAGTCAGCAATAGTTCTTTTACATGAACCTCTCACCATAGACAGTGAGAGACATGGCTGGCCTTTGATAACCCAGTTAGTTGCACTGAGGGGACAGTGAAAACCTTGTGGAGAGTGGGACTCGAACCCCCAACCTTAGGATCAGCGATCTAGCACCCTTTACCAACAGGCCACCACTGCCCACAGATCTTAACTTCTATGCTTTTGAAATGTTTTATATTTGGCACATAAATAGGTGTCAGTCTGAATTGCCACTTGGCCAAATTTCCTGCATAAATTCTGGTTTCAGATTAAACAAAAAATCATTCATTATATGAATGCTGGGGGCAGATTGGTGCCTCACTCATTGGAGTAAATTAGCGCTTCAGCATATCATCTAACTTGATACTTGAAATTATACTATTAATTAGTGATTTTAACAAAGGTCTTCATACTTTTCAGCTATATAATCACGGTGAGGAAGTATAAGAAGAAACAGCAGGAGAAATCCCCTGAGGCACTGATCAACGAAGCTGTATACCATGGTTTGACTGGAGAGGCTTTGAGAACAGTTTCTAAGCGTAGTGGGGTTTCACGAACATCATTGGAATGCTATGTAATAGAGACCAAGACCAAAGCTCAGAAAATACCAATAAAAGCAAGTCTACCATTAGGCAAAATGAGTTCCCAACTATGTACTAGTCCTTCTCAAAAAATTAGCATATTGTGATAAGTTCATTATTTTCTGTAATGTACTGATAAAAAAATAAACTTTCATATCTTTTAGATTCATTACACATCAACTGAAATATTTCAGGTCTTTTATTGTTTTAATACTGATGATTTTGGCATACAGCTCATGAAAACCCAAAATTCCGATCTCAAAAAATTAGCATATCATGAAAAGGTACTCTAAACGAGCTATTAACCTAATCATCTGAATCAACCAATTAACTCTAAACACCTGCAAAAGATTCCTGAGGCTTTTAAAAACTCCCAGCCTGGTTCATTCCTCAAAACCGCAATCATGGGTAAGACTGCCGAACTGACTGCTGTCCAGAAGGCCATCATTGACACCCTCAAGCAAGAAGGTAAGACACAGAAAGAAATCTCTGAGCGAATAGGCTGTTCCCAGAGTGCTGTATCAAGGCACCTCAGTGGGACGTCTGTGGGAAGGAAAAAGTGTGGCAGAAAACGCTGCACAACCAGAAGAGGTGACTGGACCCTGAGGAAGATTGTGGAGAAGGGCCAATTCCAGACCTTGGGGGACCTGTGGAAGCAGTGGATTGGGCTACAGGTGCCACATTCCCCAGGTTAAGCCACTTTTGAACCAGAAACAGCGGCAGAAGCGCCTGACCTGACCATGTCATTCAGAAATCAAGGTGCCAGAGTCTGGAGGAAGACTGGGGAGAAGGAAATGCCAAAATGCCTGGAGTCCAGTGTCAAGTACCCACAGTCAGTGATGGTCTGGGGTGCCATGTCAGCTGCTGGTGTTGGTCCACTGTGTTTTATCAAGGGCAGGGTCAATGCAGCTAGCTATCAGGAGATTTTGAAGCACTCCATGCTTCCATCTGCTGAAAAGGCTTTATGGAGATGAAGATTTCATTTTTCAGCACGACCTGGCACCTGCTCACAGTGCCAAAGCCACTGCTAAATGGTTTACTGACCATGGTATTACTGTGCTCAATTGGCCTGCCAACTCTCCTGACCTGAACCCCATAGAGAATCTGTGGGATATTGTGAAGAGAAAGTTGAGAGACACCAGACCCAACATTGTGGATGAGCTTAAGGCCGCTATCGAAGCATCCTGGGCCTCCGTAACACCTCAGCAGTGCCACAGGCTGATTGCCTCCATGCCACGCCGCATTGAAGCAGTCATTTCTGCAAAAGGATTCCTGACCAAGTATTGAGTGCATAACTGAACATAATTATTTGAAGGTTGACTTTTTTTGTATTAAAAACTTTTTTTTTTATTGGTCGGATGAAATATGCTAATTTTTTGAGCTAGGAATTTTGGGTTTTCGTGAGCTGTATGCCAAAATCATCAGTATTAAAACAATAAAAGACCTGAAATATTTCAGTTGGTGTGCAATGAATCTAAAATATATGAAAGTTTAATTTTTATCAGTACATTACAGAAAATAATGAACTTATCACAATATGCTAATTTTTTGAGAAGGACTAGTATATTATTTCTGATTTTTTTTTTCTGTCTGCTCTAGTGTATTCATGGTTTTGTTTCAATATATAATATATTACCATTAGTAAGTAGCTATATAAAATAGAGCCACAAAAATACATCATATGTTTCATGTTACTTGCGCATGGGTCCAAACTTCCCCAACCACGGGGTAGTTTGGATCTTGAGAGAGCATAATTAGTTTTTGGTCATAGCATAGCATAGATTTTGTTATGTTGTGAAAAAAAAATCGTCAACCGAGAATTAACAAGGTCTATCTGCTGTTTGAATGAACTGGCAGCTAGACCTTGTTAATTCTCAGTAAGTGGGAACCAGTTTTTCACCAATTCGTCAACCATCACACACACACACACACACACAAAATGTGTATGTACAATAAAATAAGCTATTTGTTAGTGAACTAGCTAGAGAGTGCTCACAGTTTCATTGCAAACATTTTGAAACGGGAAACACGTGAGAGGGTTACCTAGGCAACCAGAGCTAGCAATAAGTATTTCACTAAGTCTCTAAGTTCGCTTTATGCTCATCACTCCCAGTGTGCATTCTCTTTATGTGATCGTCAGTCATCATATCAGTCAACAATCGGTCTTACCAAACCCATGTTCTTTCAAATGTGATCATGTACACAGTGAAGCTATTATCTCCTGAAAGCCTAATTACACATTTCCTATGGGACATAGTTTTGCAGAATACATCTGAATTACAAACAAAATGCAAACTAAAACCCAATGCTTTTCAAACTAGGTTTGCTTGATTACAGTCAAGTCCAACAGGCAGATCTAAAGTAAACAAAACAATTGAATTTTTTGAAGGCTATGTTCTAATTTAAAGACTACAAGTTAAGGGAACATAAACATATAGTTTTGGCTGAATTATAAAAACAGTACTTTGGATTTTTTTTTAGACAAATAATTTTCTTTTCATATTTAATTCACATGATGAGAGTAGAAAAGACTGTAATCACCACTCAAGAGTTCTTGATTCGTATCAGGTTTGTTCTGCCAGAGTCTGAGCAGGGCTTCATTAAAAATTAAGGCAGGCCTCATTTCCATGTATAGTTATAGCTAAAGATTTAAGAGAACCCCATGTACTTGTACTATGATACAGCAGTGGATTAAGGATTCTTATAGAACTTAATTAGTGTGGAAATGGATGCGACTGCCAGAGGTTAAAAAATATCTTCTAGCATGACTGATTGGCTAAGAAGTGTTAATATTCCTCAGGCCTGCATTGACCTCAGTGTCTCAGTACAGTGAACAGTGATGAAATATTCATAAGCCACAGTCCTCTTGTAGCTCAACCTCAACTCACATCAGCAGGTCCCACCAGGAGAACAGGGGTACCAGTACATTTTGTTTGTTTTTAAGGTCCAGGGGACAATAAAAAAATACTGGGCTTACTTTAACTCCCGATTTCTGAACAGACTGTACAATAAAGTGTTTTGTCAAAAGGACCGTACACCACAATACAGTGGTACCTCACTTTAAGAAATTAATCTGTTCCAGCGCCTTTTTCGTAACAAGCATTTTTCATAAGTTGAACTGCATTTTACATGTAAAACGCATGATTCGTTCCAAGGCTCCCAATACTACCCCATAAACCCCATAAAAATATGTATAAAATATGTGTTAAAAGTAAAAGAAAACTATTTACCTTTTTTTTTTTTTTAAATCTCTCGACCCACCCATGCGACGCTTTAAAGTCCAGGGGTTGCTGGTCTGAAGAACCCTCACCCCAACCCCCACCCTCCTTCATGAGGTCCTTAAATATGGCGCTTGCTTTTTCCGAAATAATCGCCTCCGTCATTTCATCTCCGCTTTTAAGGCCTCCTTCTGCTTCAATATCGTCCCGATTGTAGAGGAGTTTCAGCCATACCCCTTTGCGATTTCACTCAACCGAATCCCACTTTCATATGGTTCTGTGTTTAGTGTTTACAATAGCAATAACAATAACGAGACCACATGATCGAAGGAACAATCTTGTGCACATGTACTAATTTTGCAGCACAACACCGATTCATGGAAAGTGGAAAGGTCTGAGATGCAGTGTTAAGAAACAGAAGAAAATTTTTAAAATGTCGATGTTTACTAATATCATGCCTGGTGGGGGAGTCAATCATACTCAGGACGAAGCAATTTTTTAAGAACAATATTGTGTCTTATTCCATTTAATGTCGTGAAAGAAATACAGTGGTACCCCACTTTACGAAATTAATCTGTTCCAGCGCCTTTTTTCGTAACCTGCATTTTTAGTAAATTGAACCACACTTTACATGTAAAACATGTGATTTGTCCAAAAGGCTCCCAATACTACCCCATGAACCCTTTAAAATTATAAAAGTAAACCAATTTTGTATGAAATATGTGTTAAAAGTAAAAGAACATTATTTACTTTTTTTTTTTAATCTCTCAAACCACCCATGCGACGATTTAAAATCTGGGGGTTGCTGGTCTGAAGAACCCTCACCCCACCCTCCTTCATGAGGGCCTTAAATATGGCGGTTGCTTTTTCCGAAATAATCGCCTCCGTCACTGTATCTCCGCTTTTAAGGACTCATTCTGCTTCAATATTGTCCTGATTGTAGGGGGGTTTCATGATTAATAACGAAAAATAACACTACAATAAGCAAAAACTCACAAACCAACAGTACAAATCTCCTTCACACGCGTGTCGAACAATGGGTCGAAGACACACGAAAAGTGTGGGTACAGTACTGTGTTATGGAGATTCAGCTCCCTCCTAGCCAATGGTAGGCCAGCGGAGCAGGGTGTTGGGAGACAACCAATGGGAAAGCAACTCACGCATTGTTTGAATGGCACATTTGAATTTTTAAGATGGTGCTTTCATAACGTGACCCTGTTTCGCATCCATAGACAAAAATTTTAGGAAAATGCATTTTGTAACCTGCATTTTTGTTTGATGAGACTTTCGTAAAAGTGAGGTACCACTGTATTTTAAACAATGATCAAAAACAAAAGGTTTTATTTTTTTCTTTCTTTTTTAGATCTCACAGAAATGAAACATGAAAGACACCCATCAGTGATAACATAATCACTTGAGTGGTCCATGTCTAGGCAGTCAGTCCCATATATAGCAAGTTGTAATGCGCCGAGTGTTGAGCATTAACAGTTTCAGCAGTATGAGCTACAGTAACTCTTCTGTGGGATCAGACCAGATGTGTTCGTGCAACACACAGACACACACACACACACACACAAATAAGTTGTGTACGCCCATCCCATGACACATTTACCAGTTATCGGGTTGTCCTTCTTTGGTCCTCCTTTGTTGGTACTTAGATTTTCTTTTATGTATTTTTCCTTTTAATGCCTGCTCCAAAGGCATTAAGATCTATACACTTGCTTATTTCTCCTGCTTCCAACACATCAGCTTTGAGAACTATCTGTTGGCTTTCTGCCTAGCACATCCCCACTCCTTTTCAGGTGCCATTTTTTATTTGACATATAGTGGATCCTCGGCGGTCGAGCACAATTCATTCCAAAAATGTGGTCGATTACCGATTTGTTCGAAGAGTGAAACAATATTTCCCAGAAAAAATAGTTAAAAAGTTGATTCATGCATTCAGATGAATGTCTACTTCCGTCAATACAGTTGTATATAATTTGAAAATGAGATGTATTTACGAAACATTAATATGCAATACATACATTAATGTACAAAAGAGTAAACATAATATTAGTACATAATAATTAACCTAATAAATAAACCTAGGAGGGATAGTGAGTATATTGGTCGTAGGATGCTGAGGTTGGAACTACCAGGCAAAAGGCCCAGAGGAAGACCAAAGAGAAGATTTATGGATGCGGTGAAGGCGGACATGAAGGTCGTTGGAGTAAGAGTAGAAGATGCAGAGGACAGGGAGAGATGGAGGCAGATCATTTGCTGTGGCGACCCCTGAAGGGAACAGCCGAAAGGAAAAGAAGAAGAAGAAGAAGAAGTACTGTATTTGTTTACAGTACATACCTTTCTGGTTGCGATGTGTCAGTGTATGTGGATGGACGGGGAGGGAGAGATTGGGGATGGGTTATGCCTTGAGGGAGTGGCGGTTTATCCCTTCTCTATCTCTTGATTGCAGTTGATTCTTCATGTTCTCGCGACTTTTCTCTTTTCCTTTCCAGTAGAATTACTGCTGTTTTTCTTACAACCCAGGGTTTAGGGTTAAAGTAGCCATAATGTAATGAATAAACACAATATGCAGTATGAGACACTCTCTCAATGGCTGTTCAAAGTACACTGTACACTGAGCATTGTACATTGTATACTGTACACTCAGCAGCGTTCAACATACTCGGCTCTGCTCCGTTCGAACTCTGATCATTTGTTCGAACACCAAGGCATATTTTTCTCATATTTTTTGATCAAACTCTGATTTGTTCGACTGAAGAGTCGTACAACCACCAAGGTTAAACCGTACTGTATTTTAAGAAGATAATCGATTTTATTCACTTCACTTGTCAGTGCTCTTAAAGTTTTTAATGCTATAACAGACTAGTGTAGAATTAAAATACATGTGCAAGGAGGATTCATGTTGTTGTAATTTTAAAGAACATGTTCCTTTCCTTGCTTGCTCAGTTCCTGCCTGAAACAAAAAAATTACCAAAAATACACTACTTTATCTTGAGCAATACATTGTCCTCAAATGTGTGCAGAAGAGCAGACACACAGACGTTTCCCTGTACTATCACTGCTTGCTCTCCACCACCTATTTTAATATGCATACTTGACAGTTGAATTAAATGTGACTGAGGCATATGCTACAAAGAGGTGGCAAGAGCTATAGAGAGAGAGGAACATGAGCACTGTCTTTCCGTTAGCCGAGCTGCATCCTTTTATGGGAGGATGTAACTGTGTTACTGCTGTGTGAGGAGGTGGAGATAGCGTCTTGTTAATGCTGTGCAGTGCAGCAGGGAAGGGGCTGAATTTGGGATTGAGGCAGAATTAATTTAAATCTCATCAGATGGGGCCTAGAAACCCTGCATCATGCCACTGAAATTCGTTTCAGATGCAGAGCTGCTGATAGACCAATACATCAAACTATTAGCAGAAATGATCTTCCTACAGAACAGATTCACGTTTCATTCTCTTGTGTTGGAGTAAAATATCTTCTGAAGTCAAAATATAATAAACCAGCAATATGGTTTGCATGTTCTGTGTTATAGGAGACACATCCAGGCAGCTCTTTCAAGGACACAATAATCCATTTCTCAAAAGTGTGAGAAACCTTAAGATGACACGGTGTGTGAAATATATTAGACCTAAAATGATCTATGATATTAAATCAAAGACTCCTTCACAAGTCGAACTTATTCTAATCCATTTAAATTTAAATCAATTTATAAGGAGATTCAATGCATGCCATGGAAATAACTTAATAAAAACAACTTGAGCCCTTTACATGCTCCCTGTAATGACTCAGTGCCCAACTTTAAATATGAACTGTTAGGAGGAACGTCTTTAGAAGTTTCGTATTTACCCAGGGTTCCAGGATTTTGGGGGTATCTTGAGACCAGGCTTGAAAAGAGACAGAGAGAGGGGCCTCCTGGGTTGCCATGGAAACGGCCCTAGGCCCAAGGGTGGGAGTGTTTTTTTTCTCACCAGAGGTCCAGATGAGGATCCGCATTATTCCGCATTCCTATTTTTGGCCAAGGCAATTTTTACTCGTTAAAATACACGCGCGTATGCACACACACACACACACACACACACACACACACACACACACACACACACACACCAGATGTGTATAAAGCCATTTAGACTGTACTGAGGAGAAACTACTATTGTCATACCTGCACCAATTTCCATAACCAGTGATCATTACAGAAACAAATCAATATGAATCCACTTTTTAAACCAAGAAACTATTTTAAAAGAAACCGTTATTATTACACACAAGATCCTGTAAAAATTTGACCGATCCAACCCCAATTTTTAACCTTACACAGTCACAGTGAATACACACAAAGCAATCAAAATAACACATGCATTTCAGCTCAAGCATGTAGTTAGTCATATTTTAGATGTCATCTTGCACCAGCCTTCAGAGAAGCAGTCCATACTGACTACTGACACACACACACACACACACACACACACACACACACACACACACACACACACACGATCTTTACTTCTCTGAAGTGGTGTTACCTCATCAGAGTTAACAATCTAATATTCTTTTATTTCAGTTGTTCCAAGCTTTATACAGCCTTTATCACGAGTTTTCAACTTTATTTTAATTTAACCTCAGCAGCAACACACTCAACACCTTTAAAAACACAATTACTTTATATTGCAAAACAAAACACCTCACACCATATTATACTGAATTATAATCATGATAACATTTTTAAAAAACTAAATTTAGATTCATATTTCTTCCACGTATAATCCTGTGGAATTATTATATAAAATAAAGTGTGAGTAATGATGATGTCATTGCAGCCTTGCGTTTCATTTCTGTCTTAGTGGATAGTCATAGTCCTTAAACCTTTACATGCAACATTTACAAGCTCACTTCAGTGGATAATCTCACCTGGATACTCTAGTATACAAACTGCTGCTGTAATCATAAACACCTACTCCCAGAAGGCTTATTCACAAGACAGATCCTGAACAGCCCTTCTACACACTCAGTACTCAGTACTGTCAGTCTCTACTCCTGTACAGCTGTGTATGGAAATGAATTCTAATCACACTACTGAGCATCACTCATATATATATATATATATATATATATATATATATATATATATATATATATATATATATATATAATAAGCGAAACATTTGTGTTTTACTTCTGCCACTGGTTTGTTCAGTAAAGATGAACATCAACATCTGGTATCTCTATAAAACTGCCTTTTAACCATGTCTACAGTCTACTATTAGAAATGTTGTCTAATTAAATCTGGACTGAATTCATAACTGCTATGTCAAGTCTCACTGAAATGCTTCTGAAATAGCTGGCCACCATGAAAGTTGAGTATTTAAGACCACCCATAACAGACAGGGTCTTGCTTGGTTTTTACGGATGCTCTCTTCTACCTCCGTCTGCTTCCAATCTAGCAGCTTCAGCAAGATAAATAAAAAAGTCACATATACAAAAAGACACTAAAATACAAGCATTCACACAAAAAAATACAAAAAATACATACAGAAAAGTGACACCACTTTGGCACCGTCCCAATATAATCAAAAGACAGATTGCGTTTGATTCCAGGCATTATTCGAAATCAATAAAGTGTTATTTTTGTTGACTGTAACCAGCTACGTATCTGAATGGCATAGCAGACTACAAGCAGAGCAAGAACCAGCAGAAGGCTTTTCACCACCCATGCCCAATAGTACTTACCATATTTTTACAGACTATGTCATTCCAGAGTACAAGTTGCATTGGACAAAAAAATGCATAATAAAGAAAAAAAAGGCATATACAAGTCGCACTGGATTATAAGTCGGAAACTCATGGAAACTGTCTACCTTGGCGTTGATGTGCCTCTCCCTGCAGCACGTTGCTCAAGCACCCATGTGCGAGCTCATTCCTCTAGCTGTGGCCATTTAGCTTTTAGCCCGCTATTAGCTTTTTTGTTTTCATCATTGTAGTAATAATAATCTCCGCTTTTCTCTAGTCCCTCACAAGTTTCTCCAAAATTTCTTTCTCCTGCTTGATTACCATTTTCTGCTGCATATTTCACGACTTGCCGCTTGTAATCCGCAGAATAGGATTTTCTTTTGTGAGTGTAAAAATAACAAAGAGGTGAAATTATGTTTGTTATTATTATGACGAACAGAATTACATATAATTATTTCACATATAAGTTGCTCTGGAGTATAAGTTGCAGCTTCAGCCAAAGTATGAAAAAAGTGCGACTTGTAGTCTGGAAATATGGTACACATTTGTCCAATCAGGCAGGAAAGCATATTTTCATGACTTTGCAGTGGTGAAATCATGAAAATTATGCACATCACAATAGTACTTCCAACACTATATAACTTAGAATAACAAATAGAATAAAGAAATCAGTGGTGGCATGATGGTGTACTGGGTAACACAATGGTATAGGTTCAAGTCATGGGCTCGGTGACGCACTTAGACGATTCAGTAGATAATGATATTTTACATTGGGATAATTTTCATGAACCAATCTGTAAAGACAGAAATAGCTTCGGAGGTGGAGTCATGATTTATGTGACCAATAGATTAACTTTTCAAAAGAGTTAATGAGCTTGAAAATATGTATGATGAAACTATATGGATCAAAATATTTCTACCTCAGAAACCTTTACTAGTTTGTGCTGCTGATAGACCTGAATACAATTCTATACAATTTTGGAATCGTCTAGATGATAGTATGGAATCTGCTTTGGCTATATCAAGCAAAGTAACCCTTGTTGGAGATTTAAAGGAAAATTTACTTTCTAATAAACAAAATCATATTTCAGAGCAGTTAAACAGAAAACATCTCAGAAACATCATAACACAGCCTACAAGAGTCACGTCTAAAACCAACACACTACTTGATCCAATAATTGTTAGTGATGATGTGGATGTACTTGATAGTGGAATAAATGAGTTTGATTGTACAATATCTGATCATAGAGGTACGTACATCCACATAGGTATGCTTGTTAATACAAAAATATCATACACCAGAGAAGTATGGTGTTATAATCAAGATGACTTTGAAAAGTTAAATTATTTACTAAGTATGACCGATTGGCCAGAGCTACTTGATAATTGCTCGAATATAAATGCTATTTGTGATGTGTTTTACGACAAAATGAATCAACTAACCAAAGAATGTATCCCCAAATGACTTGTCCCTATCAGACCCAATGATAAGCCGTGGTTTGATTCTAAATTAAAAAGAGAATGCAGGAAAAGAGACAGGCTGCGCAAAAAAGCAAAATGTACAAAAAGGGAAAGCGACTTATCTATATATAAAAAACAACATAATAAAGTAAATAACATGAAATACTATGTGAAAGAACATTTCTATTCTGATATAGACGCATTTTTGTCTGAACTTTATTCAGCAAATAAACCATCATATTGGAAACTTTTATGTTCTGTGATAAAACAGGCAGACTCATCATTGTGCATTCCCCCTCTTAAAAAGCATGATTCGGATGATCATCCTACACTCTTTACAGATTTAGATAAGGCTGACAAATTAAATGAATATTTTGAATTGATATCTACTATAACTGACGATAATGATCCCTTGCCATATTTCGAACAGCGGACAAGTAATTCCCTAGAAAATATATTTGTTACTAAAGAATAAATATCTGATGTTATTAAATGTCTCAGTGATAATAAGGCATCTGGGCCAGACAGAAATAGTCATAAACTTCTCAAGAACATAGGCGATTCTATTAGTGATGTTTTATGTATAATATTCAACTATTCACTTAAGACATGCACATATCCAGCAGAGTGGAAACGAGCGCATGTTATGCCATTTTTTAAGAAAGGTGATCACTTAAATGCATCGAATTATCAACCTATAGTACTAATAAGCTGTGTTGGTAAAATATTTGAGAGAGTAGTGTATAAGCACTTATATAATTATTTCTATAGTAACAACTTACTGTACAAATATCAAGCAGGCTTTCAAAAAGGTCACTCAACTGTCCATCAACTAATTGAATTATATAACCAGATTTGTTTATCTTTAGATAATCATGAGCAATATTGTCTTGTATTTTGTGATGTATCACAATCGTAGTCAATCAGTCTTTATCAATAGATCTTTATCCAAGCTCAGAAATCTCACAGCTGGCGTCCCTCAGGGGTCAGTCCTAGGTCCATTTCTATTCATTGTTTATATGAATGTTGTAGCAGATGAACTAGGCTCTTTGCCGTTGATACAGCTCTTGGCTACTCATCATCAGAAGGCACATTAATCGAGACAACTTAAAATTCTAATTTATATAAGCTTAGTTTGTGGGCAAAAACATGGCTCATTAAATATCATCCAGACAAAACGGAAGTCATAATATTTTCATTTAAAAAAGATGTTGAAGATATACATTTATATTTTGATGGATATGACATTAAAAATGTAGAAATGATAAACATTTGGGTGTTACTTTTTCCACAAACGGTAAATGATCTTGTCATGTTGAAAAATTAGCTAACAAATTTGCAAAGATGTTATGTGCTATGAGGAAATTAAAGTTTCTGCTGAATAGAAATAACTTTGAACAAAACATATCGGGTGTTCATCAGGCCACATTTTGAATACGCCTGTGAATTATGGGATGGATGTAACTTAGAGCAATCAAATGCATTAGAACAATTACAGCTTGAAGCAGCCCATATTGTTACTGGCCTTCCTAAATATACTCAACATAAATATTTATATCTTGAAACAGGGTGGGAAACCTTATCCAAAAGGAGAAAAATGAGAAAACTCGGTTTATATTATAAAATGAAACACGATTTGGTTCCGGGGTATCTAAGGGATATACGACCCCCAACTGTTGGCTCAACTGTAACATGGAATTTAAGACACAATCAAGACGTAACGCTTCCATCTTTACGGCTAAAATCTTCGACATCTTCTTTTATTCCATCGACCACGAGGTTATGGAATAGTATTCCACCAGAAGATCGAAATTTGACACCAATTACTAAATTTAAATCAGTATTCTGCCGGACAATTACGGGCGTCCCATCATATTTCTATTATGGACCAAGAATGTTAAATATCTATCATACACGTTTGAGATACAGATGTAGTCAACTAAATTATTATCTTTTTAGAATACGTCTTAAATCCAACCCAGACTGTAAATGTGGTAATGCTCATGAAAACTCTTATCATTACTTTATTCAATGTCCATTATTTAAAGAACAAAGATGTACATTAATTAGAAATGTGCGAGAAATTGTTGCAAATAAAATATCTATAGATTTAGAATTATTATTAAACGGAAACAATGAATGTTTATCTGACATTGAAAAACCAGTTTGTATTCAAAGCTGTTCAATCTTATATAAGACAATCAAAGAGATTTTCCTAAACTGCCCATCTTTATTTACTTTTTTTTCCTGTCATGTATATTCTCCGATTCTTCTTATTAGTCTTTGTGTTGTAATTTGTAAGGTATCATCATTTGTAAATATCATGGAGAGGGTTCTCTAAGTTGGATAACTTATCCAGTTGATTTCATCAGTGAATAAAATGTTTGAAACAAATGAACAGATGGATGGAAGAAATTTGCACTTGATGCGAGCCTCAGCTTGCTGCATTTCAACACAATATATTTGCCTGTCTAGGTGGTCTGTATATTGACCGCTCAGAAAAAATGTTCTCAAGCTCAATCATATTTTTTCCTCCTCATATTCTGCATCAGGCTTGCACCAAGAGTGGTGGCAGGCAACAAAAGGTATTTCAGAATTTACAGATGTGAGTAATGAATATTAATCATTGGAGGTCAGTGCCTGAGTAATGCTGACTCATGGCTCTCCTCAGTAAAGGTTGTGGCAAAATGGCTCTCCCACAACCAATGATTTCAAATATAAACCAAACAGCTGACAGCTGAAATATGTTAATGTGTTAAAGCAGTAGCCTTTATTTGCCATATATACATTACACCACAGTGTAAGAAGGGAGGGTTATTATTCTTGGTCAGAAATCTAACAGTGGCATATTAATGGTGCTGCAGCTTGAACCCCTGACCTTCCAATCAGTAACCCAAAGTTTTAACCACTCAGGTCCCATGGTGTTTCACAGACCCCTACGAATAGCGTTCAGTAACTGTGGTGTGGCCCTGCACCTCAAGAGGCAGATTCACAAGAATAAAGACAACTAAATATGTACAAATATGTGCCATGTTCACATAATTCCTCATTCATCTGGCATAATTACGGCTGTGTCTAAAAGCAGCTCAATGCTGAAATCCCTGTTCTCATTTGCACTACAGATCCAGACAGGTACACTGCTCTGGCGTTCTCGGAGCTTAGAAGGCTACAGTTGTATTCATCAAGCCATCGCTGTCATCCAACTGCGAGGCTGAGTCACTACATCCAAAAGTTTTAAATCATTCGAACTTCGCACATTTACAACATGTATAGCTTCTAACCTATACTCAAGGCCTGTGTCAAGTGAACTGTAATGCAAGAAATAACATCAGTCAGTTTATATGCTGGTCTGTCTTATTTATTCCTCTTTTATATTTGGATGTAAAAGTGCACAGAACTGTTGAAGTGCAAAGCAGTTAATGCAAAGTCTAAGTGTCTTGAGGTAAAGCATTGCTGAGGTACTGGTGAGCATGAGATAAAACAATATTTATTTACACTATGAGAACGTAGAAAAAAAGGAAAAAATATCATGTAAATATGGTGAAAAAAGCTGAGCGCGGCAACAGCCAAAAAAGACTGGAAGCAGGAAAATAAAAATCACAAACAAGTCAACAAATACTATTGAAAACGTGTGTGATTTCCTGGGGAACGCATTAATGCCTCCTAATGTAACCTCCAATACCACCCTATTACCCATACCTTAAAAATTCAATATACCCAAGGGTTAATATAAATATAGCATTTACAACTTGTTTATTAACAACAATAATAGTTGAGTGACCAAAGTACATCCTACTCATTGTATCATGTGTAGCTATCTCAGCAAAAAGAGCACTGTGCAGTATTTTCAGTAGGCGGCACGGTGGCAATTTGGTTAGCACATCTCCCTCACAGTAACAAGGGTTTGAGTCCTGGACCCGGGAGTTTCTCTGTGGAGTATGCATGTTCTCTTTGTGCTGGTGTGGGTTCCTCCGGGTACTTCGGTTTCCTCCCATAATCCAAAGACATGCACATTAGGAGAACAGGTTTTTCCAAATTGTCTGCAGGTGCAGATATGAGTGTGAATAGTTGTGTGTTGCCTTGCGATGGCCTGACGTGCTATTCAGGGTGTACTTCACCTTCGTCCAGTGTCAGCTGAGATAGGCATCAACCTTCCTGTGACCCTAGTGGTAAGATTCAGGGGTTCAGCAAATGAGCAAGTGTTCTTAGTGCAGCAAATATAATCTTACAATGAAAAGCTTTTTGCTGTGAATCATACAGTGAATTGTATCAGTGGTTAGGCTTTGAAAAACAAACAAAAAAAATTACATGGGCTGAACGGCTTTTTGCATATTTGCCCAACAGCTAGAAGCTCCCCGGTTCAATAACCATGCTTGGGGTGTTTCAGTATGGAGTTTGCGTGTTTTCGCTGTGCATGTGTTTGTTTCCAGTTTTCTTCTGAAGTCCAAACACATGCACAGTAGGCTGATCGGCGGTTCCTAATCATCCTAGGGTATGAGAGTGAATGTAGATGGTTATATGTGTGTTGGCCCTGCCATGGCCTAGAAAACAGTCAGAGTGTACCATGCCTTCACCCAGAATCGGCTGTGACAGGCACCAACCTCCCCGCGACCTTAATTAGGATTAAGCTGCTCTGAAAAATGTTATCATACAGGGTCAATTCTCAGTTTGATTAAACTTTAATTATAATTATAAAGTGTCAAATCAAAAGCAACTTGTCCTTTTCTGGCAGTCTGTGATGTCTCAGTAAGCACGCAGTTAAATCACAGAGTAAAACATCCCATGAGCCACTTCATAGCCTTGAATGGGTGTTATGAAACAGAGTTCGTATGTGAACTGAGATCAATGTACCAGTTGAACAAAGTTCTAAAAAAAAATAGAAATGTGACTGTTTTTTCTAAAAAATTATTATAATTAGAAAAAAAGAAAAATCATCCTCACCACCACTCACCATTAAATAACATTAACACCAAACAGTTTCACTGCTATACACAAGGAACAACAACAAAAAAATGTCATAATTGCTGAAGTCCTGCTTAATGTGACATTATATTGCGAACATCTTCCCACCACCCGGATTTCACCATTTCAACATTGAGTGAGGAGGGTTTGTGATCCAGTACAAGGTTTGTGATCCTGAAGTTTCATTGTTGTTCTTTTACATAAAAGTCTCATCTTAATATTTAAGAGTCCATGTCCTACATACAGTAGTGCTTAAAGGTTTGTGAACACTTTGAAATTTCTATATTGCTGCATAAATCAGATTTAAAACATTATCAGGTTTTCACACAAGTTCTAAAATAGAAACAAAGAAAACCCAATTAAACAAATGAAACCAAAATATTACACTTGGTCATTTATTATCAGAGAAAAATTATGCAATATTACATATCTGTGAAAGGAAAAAAATATGCAAACCTTTGGCTTAAGACCCCCTTATGCAATAATAACTACAAACATTTGTAATTACTGTTGATCAGTCCTGCACATTGACTCAGAGGGATTTTAGTCCATTCCTTCCTACAGAACAGTTTCAACTTTGGGATGTTGGTCATGCCAGCCTTAAAAATATCTTTGTTAGCGGTAACATGACCGTTTGGGCCAAAATTGTACATAAAAACCATGCCTGAGCATTCACAGACACAAAAAATAAAAATATACTGGCTGGTTGTGTTGAAAAAACACATGTGTCCCCCATCATACACCATACTAAAAAGTGACCAAAGCAAAATCAGTATCAACTGCGCCTTGTGATTGGTCAATTTCACCAGTTCGGTGAAACAGCAATTCTCATTGGCCAGTACTGTCTTAACAACAAAGGTGGAAAACATGACGGAAGGGGACAATGATTAGACAAAAAAAACTGTTCTCTGTCATTATTAAAGGTCCCAATGTGAAAATAATAAATAAATTAATGCGTTTCAAACTGAGCAACACATTTGCTAACATTTTCGAACAAATACAAGTTAATTATAAACTGCCGGCAACAGCACGGAGCGTGACAAAGGTAATGACTTTGACACTATGTTGATTACAATATTAAAAGTTGATATGTTAAAGAAACCTTGATACTCTGTTGATTACAATATTAAAAAAATAAACTTTGCTATTCAGTATGTTGATTTCAAATATAAGATATTTATGTCATTCTATTGTGTTTGTGGGGCAGTGGTGGTCTAGTGGATAGGGCGCAGGATCGCTGATCCTAAGGTTGGGGGTTCGAGTCCCCACAGGGTTGTCACTGTCCCCCCAGTGCGGCTAACTGGGTTATCAAAGGCGGGCCATGTCTCTCACTGTCTATGGTGAGAGGCATGTAAAAGAACCATTGTTGACTTTCGTAAAGAGTAGCTGCAAAGCCGTCTGCGTGTTTCTGTTCCTTGCTAAAAGGGTTGTGACAGGAAGGGCATCCGACGTAAAAACCTCTGCCAAATCAAATGTTCGAATCAGATGATTCGCTGTGGCGACTCCCGAGAAAAGGGAAAAAGCCGAAAGGAACAAATGTCATTCTATTGTGTTTACAACATCACATACCGTATTTGACGTGATAAGCACCCAAATTTTTCCCGCGAATCCCTGGTGGCCTGCAAAGGCAAAAATAAATAAATAAATAAATAAAAAATTCCTCTCACCTGGGTGAATCTTTTTGTTATCATGTTTTTGACCGACAAAGAATTTTTAAAGCCTGGCCTCAGTTTATCACATGAACTGCTCACACATCAACTCTAGTTGAATAAAAAAGTAACCATTCACTCGTGCCCTTAAAGTGAATAGCTTTGTTTTCAATTGGAAAGACATTCTTTTAACAGAAAACTAGATGTTTCCCCTGCATGGTCAACAGCACACTTCATAGCATCATGTTTTTACTAAATTTGATTCCTATGACATGGAAATCAGGTAAAAATTATGTCCATAAGCATATATGGTATGAATAAACAATGAGATTTCCTTTTGGATTTTTCCCGTGATCAGGGGTCGCCACAGCGAATGATTAGCCCGTTTGATTTGGCATAGGTTTTTATGTCGGATAACCTTCCTGACACAAACCTTTAGCAAGGGACAGAAACACGCTGACGGCTTCGCAGCCTACTCTTTACGAAAGTCAGCAATGACTCTTTTACATGAACCTCTCACCAGAGACAGTGAGAGACATGGCCTGCCTTTGATAACCCAGTTAGCTGCACTGAGGGGACAGTGACAACCTTGTGGCGAGTGGGACTTGAACCCCCAACCTTAGAATCAGCAATCCAGCTCCCTATACCACTAGACCACCACTGCCCCATATTGGTATGAATAAGCAAGCTTGTGCTAAATTTGACATATCTTACCTTCTACATGATCACCTGCATATTTCATATAGCCCCTGTGACTTGGAAATGAGGTCAAGGTCATTCAGTTTCAATACGCTAACAGAGCTTGATTCGATGTATAACTGGTATAAATTGAAAACCGATCCCAAAAACAGAGCCCTTTTGGGTATTAATGGTATTTTTGATGAATTGACCACTGTGATATTGAAAAATAGGTCAAGGTGGCCCAGTTTCAAGAGGTTAAGTAGGGTGTGCCATTGAATAATGCCCATATAAAATAAAAGCAAATATATTAAGACTTTAAGATACTAGAGTGCATGCAAATTTTTACTCGTTTTGACCTCTGTGACCTGGGTTTTACAAAGCTAACAGGCATCTCCATAGGCACATCTGGTATAAAACAAACAATCCTGTGCTACCTTTTACATATCAGACTAATTACATGATCATGTGTATATTTCATAGGCTCCTGGGACCTTGAAATTAGGTCAAGGTGACACACAGTTTCAACAGGTTTGAATGATTTAGACTGCATCCTCTACAGTGTTAACAGGCATTTGACTTGACATCTGTGGTGCAGAAAAATAAGTCAAGGTGACCCAGTATCTGTAGGCTGGTAGAGCATGAAGCAGGGCTCGCTCAACAAAAATTTTAAATAAGGAGCAGCCATAGCCTGAAGGTTAGAGAAGCAGCTTTGGGACTGAAAGGTTGCTGGTTGGATTTCTGAACTTGCAGGGTAAATGTGTGAGGCAGTAGGGGAGTGAGCAGCACCTTCCTTTCCTCCACATTAGAGGCTGAAGTGACCTTGAGCAAGGCACCTTACCCTCAACTGCTCTCTGGGCCTGGCAGTCCTATGCTCTGAGTGTGTGTGCTCACTTTGGCTGGGTTAAATGCAGAGGAAATAATTTCCATTACGGGATAAATATAGCATGTCAAAATTTTTAAAATATCAAAAATCCATAAATAACTGGAACTGCTAGAGTGTTGTCAAAAATGCCTGTGGCAGATGTAGTGGCAGACAGATACAATTATCAGTTTATTCTGGCTAAGTAAAAAGGGTTTCTGGTAAAATCACCCCGGCTCATGGGCTTCGCATCTTTTATTCAACAGTTTTACTGATCTAGTGTATGTAGATTTTGTTCTGTCAACATTAAATTTGTTGTTCATTAGGGTTGTTATCCTGCTGCCTGACCCACTTTCTCTTGACATTTAGTTCACAGACACATGCAATGACAGAATTTGCTGGTATAATTCAGAATGTATTGTTCCCTCATTGATGACAAACTGCCCTGGTCCAGATGCAGCAAAACAGGCCCCAAGCATGATTCTAGCACCATGATTCTTCACAGATGTTTTCATGCTGGAATGCAGTGCTTTCCCTTGTCCAAACATAAAACTTCTCATTAAAATAAAACTTCAATTTTGGCCTCATCCCAGTTGGGTTCTCTTCATCTACGTTGATAACTTGTGTGAAACTGTGATGCTTTAATTAATATTTATGCAGAAATGCAAAAAAAAAATCTAATTTTCAAGCACCACTGTATTATAGTTTATCAAAACACCAAACTTACTCGATTATAACTTCTGTGTATCTGAAATGTGACATCCCATAAATGAAACTTCCAACCGATTGCCCTTGTTCATTTTTGTCTGAATCTCAATGGGAACTGCTTGAAAGCTGCATAGGTTTGAGAACACCATGACGTTGCTTCCTCATGCAGTTAAGTGTATATAATTCGGCTTAAGTGTGTGTTAAAGGGATTTCAAAAAGATCTACTGTAATGGTGCCACGAGTTAACAAAGACTGCAAATCAGTCAAATTCAACAAAAGGCAGCATGTCACTATAAAACAGGATTACCTGAAGAGGTACTCGGATTGAGAAGCAGCAAACAATTAAGCCTAACGCAGAACTTGATGCTATATTCACATAGGGATAAACATGAGTGGCAATCACAAACTTCAGCCTCTGGCCTTGGTCAAAAATTAAAAACAAATACATTTTAGGCAGAACATTTCACAGTACTGTATATGCACTGCTGGTATACTAATGTTGAGTTGTATTTTGGCAGGATGCTGGTTGTCACATGACCCTTGGTCCAATTCTCGATATTAATAGACCGAAAGAGGACTTAGAAGAAAAGCCTTTACGTCAAAAAACAACCAACACTGATAATCAGACAGAAAAAGAAGAATCTACAGCCGACTGGAATATTACATATTTTATGAAGACTGTTAGTGCACTACCTGCTTGATTACTCTGTTTATAATTACCATGTAATTAAAGTGCACTTACTTTTAGGTAGTACAAATTAGTCATGAGAACGTGGAACATAAATATCTATAAAGATTCCCATGAACCTAAAGATACAATCAACACAAACACAAAAGTCTTCATATGCAAACAGTACATCAACAAATTTACTATCCTTTATCAAATCTAAAGTCTGATTAAACGGGAAATGACACCACACACCTGCAAAAGCAGTGTGTTGGCATTTTAGCGGACATGCTCGTTTTGAATTTCACAGTATTCTGATCATGTGACTGGGAAGAATGGAATTATAATAGTTATGATTAGAGTTGCACCACACTGTCAACTCTTGGCCATCTGTTTCCCCCCTTTTTTCCTTAAAATATGCAATTGGAGGACAATTATCATAATGAAGACATTGAATCTGGCAGCCAAACGGAGCAACAACAGATGCCTTAATAATACGCTCAGAAACAGCACACAAGCTTTTGAAATGGATGACGCTCGCTTTGGGAAAACAAATATTTTGTGCCAAAACCTATTACTGATAAACTGAACAAATATTACATTATCACATAAATATTACATAACCATTTATACACAGTAGACATGCTTAAATAAAGAATCTGTAACTGACAAGTAAAATGTTTCATGTGACACAAGAAATACAGCAAGAATATACAATTTAATACAGTGTAAATAGTACACTATAACACACCAGGACCATCTCTAGATCACAATCTCTGGTGTCTTTT
Source organism: Plotosus lineatus (assembly GCA_024760905.1). Lineage (NCBI taxonomy): Eukaryota > Metazoa > Chordata > Actinopteri > Siluriformes > Plotosidae > Plotosus > Plotosus lineatus. The sequence continues at coordinate 97,311,459 of CM045728.1, forward strand.
AAATTTCTTTACCCAGGAACCCCATAAAATGCAAAAATGATTAATAAAATTAGCAATTTCTGATGACTTGACCCTTGAACACCCTGACCTTGAAAAACTGGGTCAAAGTCACCCAGTTTTGACAGGCTGGTAGGGTGTGCACTAGGGACCATTCCACATAAATAATAAAATAAATCCATAAAGAACCGGCGCTGCTAGAGTATTAACAAGAAGTGTTATCTACAGTGGCAGACAAGCTATGAAAACATAGTATTCACTACGCTTTGTGGGGCACAATTAGGATAAATATTATACCTGAAGGCAAGGTGGATGTCACCATAAAACCTTCAATGTGGAACTCTGAGGAATTACTTAAAACAATTCCATCATCCACGCCTGAGGTGAATATTTTTTTGTATATACTACACAGGAACAGAATCAAAAAAATGTATTTAAAAATTTACATTTTTAAAATCACAGACACACCAGCGTCAAGTGCATGCACACAACAGCTCAAGAGATGTGTATTGGAATCTCTAAGCAATTTACAGTTTTAGTACACTCACTATCCAAGTTACGACCAAGATCGGTTCCGACCAACCAGTCGTAAGTCGGATTGGTCATAAGTCGGATATTTCACACAACGAAACTGAAACCACCCAGCACTCGCTATGAATTCATGTGAAGCGTATTCTTCACCTGCACGTTCTTTCAACATGTAAAATAAACTTGTATCCTTACTTTGCACTGCTCGCAACATCACTTTTACATTTCTTTGCCTATTATCTTCCAACCACGTCTGTGGAAGCTTTTCCTTCTCTGCAATCGGTCCTTCATGCTGTTTTGTGATGATAGTGGATTTAATTGTGGATGCTGCTTTCACTGCTTCCTTAATGCGGTCCTTCTCCTTCAAAATAGTGGACACCGTGGAGTGGGAGGGATGGAGATTTCACTTTCCCTTTCATCTTCGTCTTCAACGACAGAGCCTTCCTTGCTTTCTTGGTAGAATTGCCATGTGATGAAGCCATGGTAACGGTGTACAGTAAATGAATGTAAAATTGTACTGTAAAAGCGATGGTACTGCGATGGTATCTAGTCACTGAGTGCAGTGATAGAATGTTGTGAGTGTGATATGCTGGGATGCTGCGCTGCCACAACTATCTTACGCGCTGTGCTGCTAGACATATACAGTAAACTCATAACAGGCATCTGCTAGACGTGGTCGTAAGAACGGGTGGTCATAACTCGCATACGTCATAACCCGGATAGTGAGTGTCTCTGGGTCTGATCATAAAACTGGCACATTTACCAACTACCCATCTTCAAACTTGAATAAATATTTCCATGTCTAAGTTTATTTGTGAATCAATGCATCAAAATCTTTATTGCATGCCTGGGAGATAATATCATATCAAAATATGTACATATGGTGAACACAGTTTCTGAAATAATTCAAACACTTCCTAGACAACACCTTTTTCATGCTCAATTTTGTGAAAAGAAAAAGGCCTCATTATATTCACATCCCGCTGAGGCTCTGCTAAGGTCGCCACAGGTCAAATAACCACATGAATCAGAGCACAGTTGCACGTACAGTGAACCACAGAATTTGCATGTACATGGCAAAATTGGTAAATAAGCACCAAACGGGATCGGTGATATACGTAACTTTTCCTCTACGTGTTACATAGTGCATCTTGTGCTCCCACCGATCACTGATGTATTTGCATTTATTGACTTTAGCTAATAAACAAAAGTTGAAGATGTCAAGTACCATCAATTGGCACAGTGTAAATAATTACCCAATTATTAACTAAAGATATTATTAGTGAATAGAAGGCTATTCATTCTGTCCATGATACAGACCGACTTTGAGTTGTCCTATTGATAATCTGAAGATTCCTATAAGGAATACTATCCTGCATCTATCAGACTTTAATACACACTGGCTTAATACATTAAAAAAATGCCTGTCTGCCACCCAACTCACACTGCACCCAGGGACGTCTGGACCTCATTGCTTAGGCTGCTGCCAATGCAACCCGACCCCAGATTAAGCAGAGGAAGATGATGATGACAAAAAAAAAAAAAAAAAAAAATGAGGAAAAACTTTTTTGTAAATTTGCAGGAAATATAAAAAAAAAATCAGTGTCACACAATTCAGTACCCCTTTCATGATCAGACCCATATACCTACATAAGCATGAATAAATGCAATTTTTTTTTAATTAATTTTTTTTTTTTTTTTTTCTTTTGCACTTTGTCTGTCTTCCTTTCGGCTTTTTCCCTTTTACTCGGGAGTCGCCACAGCAAATCATCTGATTTGCACGTTTGATTTGGCAGAGGTTTTTACGTCGGATGCCCTTCCTGTCACAACCCTTTTTATCAAGGGACAGAAACACGCTGACGACTTTGCAGCTACTCTTTACGAAAGTCAGCAATGGTTCTTTTACATGCCTCTCACCATAGACAGTGAGAGACATGGCCCGCCTTTGATAACCCAGTTAGCTGCACTGGGGGGGGGACAGTGACAACCCTGTGGAGAGTGGGACTCGAACCCCCAACCTTTGGATTAGCGAGCGATCCAGCGCCCTATACCACTAGACCAGGGGTCGGCAACCCGCGGCTCCGGAGCCGCGTGCGGCTCTTTCACCTTTCTGGTGCGGCTCCATGGCTTTTCAAAATAAAGTTGTGCTTTACGGTGGCTGACTGGTGCACCACAAAGTGCTTAGTTACTCACACAGCAAAGGGCCGGTGTGGGTGCAGGTTTTCACTTCAACCAAACAATAGCCACACCTTCCACCTGTTCCCACCAATCACTGATAATCAAAAGAAAAGAAAAAAACCTAGAGTGGACATTACTATTTCAATTCTGAATTGGAGCCATCTTCGTGAGCCACCTTGCTTTAAGTCTTAAACAGTCATGTGATCCCACCAAGATGGCCCCACTTCAGAATTGAAACAGTGATGTCCAATCTAGGTTTTTTTCACCTGAATGATCTGGGTACCCTTCCAATGCTCTTTCGGGTTGAAAATTACATAGATGAAAATTAAGAGTCACAGATGTGGGCGGATATTTATTTGGTGTGGGCGGGTGATTTTGTGTGTGTCCACAAGAACACAAGAACACACACAAAATCACCCCGCCCACACCAAATAAATATAAAAGAGCCCTAAAAGAGCTCAAGGCAAGCAGCAGTGCGGTGAGAGAGAGATTTTTTCTGCCACCAGGGTTTGTAATTCAGGAACAGAAATCACAGCTGAAGGAAGAGATGTGGATGAGATTTGTTTATACACAGCAATCTCCAGATTAAATAACTGTCCTCACTGTGGTTCAGTATCCACTCTGAGAATGGGTCGGTCAGTGCAGCATTAAGCATTAATATTTATTTAAAAGAATGTTGAGCAGGCTCCTTCTTAAAATAAGTCTTCAAATACTTTTCCGTGTTGGTGTCATTTTTGTAAATTAAAACTATGACAAAACAACATTAATATAACGAATAAAGAAAAGAAGATCCCACGAAGGGCGTGATTGGTGAGGTTGGCAACCCAACCCGTTACACATCTGGCTGCAGCCCGTCCCGCGCTTCGTGGGATGGATATTCTTTTCTTTAAAAAAACACAAGAAGCATTCGAACACATTCATTCATTTTCTGAACCGCTTAATTCTAATTCGGATCGCGGGGAGGCTGGCAATTTTTTTTTAATCTAAATGTTTTTGTTGCAAACAGAATTGTAATTTAATGGTCTCTGCAGTCGTTTAAATCAATGTAACATATTGTTATTTTATATTAACATGAAGGAAAAAGGGGAAAAACATTATATGCAGTGTGATTTGATTTAAAATGTCAAAAAAGGATTTGTGGCTCCCAGTGTTTTCTTTAATGTGGAAAACGGGTCCAAATGGCTCTTTGAATGGCAAAGGTTGCCGACCCCTGCACTAGACCATCACTGCCCCTTTTTTTTTGCACTTTATATTTAGATATTTAACCATAACAGAGACAAGTTAGTTCTCAGTTGTTTTAATTCAAGCATTACCTACTTCGGATTAATTTTTGGAAATACCCAGATAAAGAACCAATCAGATATACTGCATACAATATTATAATATACAGTAATTCAATTATTAAGATAGTGAGTGTGATATAATATGTTTTAAAATAACATTGGTTTCATAGATTTTGAAAGTGCCGAACATCCCGATCTCACAACTCAAATGAAAATGATGTTGGTGATTTATTTGTAATGATCAGTTTAATAAACACAGCTTTGTGAGAACGCTGCTGGAGGTTTGGATGTGATGGGACTGTTTTGATGCAGTTGTAGCTCAAATGTATCCAGAATGGAGCAAAATTCCCCAAAAAAAGACAGATGGACATTATTCTTAGAAAAAAAATTAACATTAAATATTTGATAAATGCATGGTGAGATGCTGTAACTTGTTGCTGTGCTTTTTTTTATTTTTATGACACCCAGTGAAAGGCAGGGGTGTATAACGTCTGCTAACATGAACCTCAACTTGGCTGAACCTGCACAGAGAGCAGTACATTTACAGCCATCAGCAGGGATTAATAATAAATTAAATGAGGCAAGACAGCCTCACAATGAACCTTTCCATTCATTGAAGTCATCAGCAGCAGAAGAGAAAATACAGCTCTGAAAGAAGCCCGGCCCACAGCTATGACATCATCGCCCCTGCTCACTTAGTCACCGACGGCCTGGGCAGCAAAACCGCCTCCTCAGTGACGTCAGCTCTCTAACACCAACGCAGGCAGCCATTTTGAATCCAGCCAGTCACCTGGCACAAGAAGCATTCAGTGCCAGAGCAAGTGAGGCTGACGTTTATAGATTTATATCTGGTGTGGACTCAGTGATAACTCTCCAATCCTGATTTTATCATGTTGATTAAAAAAAAAAAGTATGATTTAGAAAAACTATTTTCTGAAACTTCAAACAGAAGTTTTATTGAAGTTGCTGAAATCAAGGCCTATTCAAGGTCTCATCCATCGGTTGAACCAAATATACACAAAATATATATACGCTTCAAAATTGCTGGAAAAAGCTTCAATTACTGGTAGACTCCTCGGGAATAAACCATACAGTCGGGATGTATAAAATCTTAATCTCATCAATGTAAACACATCAGATTAACTCTGAAACTAATATACAAAACAACCATTTCTTTATCAAGATTTTGTGCAGAACACACCCATCCACCCACGTTTCTGTGTGTTTCATGGCTGTTTTAATGTTTTATTGCCTCAATGCTAGTATTGGAGCTTCTTATGATGACCAGCAACCGAGCTCCGGACTTAAATAACCAGGAGTGTTTTGTGGCGAGTAACGGGATCTTAACCTGCCACAAGATAACGCTAAAC